>JAOTON010001199.1:1065000-2265027 GCA_034440635.1 Lepas anatifera | reverse complement strand
CAGTGCACTGGTTTATACTGTTTCCGGCTCAAAACGCGGATGCTAGACCATAGGTGAATATCGGGGGGTCAGGACCCCTGGATTTTGGGTCCCCAAAGGCTTTGTATAGGGCATGTATTGCGTTAACCCATCCAGGACCCTTACTCCACCCCTGGGTCGAGAAGAGATCTCCAGCCGTGCCTCAGAGACATTCGACCGTCCGTTATATGTGCATAGCTGCTACTGCACCTAATGGCTTCTACCTTGTAACTGAAGCAAGCATATAAAGGTCAACTGGGGCATGTAACTATAAAAGGTAGCCGGCGGCCGACAGCTATCACTTCTCGAAGAATCCCCTCAGCGTCAACATGCGTCCCGTGCTGGTGAGTCTTAAAAAGAACCGATCAAAATGTTCTTTCATACCGAATGATAAATTAGAAGTGTTTTTGAACAAATATGGAGGCTGTTTTTACCTTCCTTGATAAACACTCAATATGATTGACGGGGCAGTGTTGTGTGTAACTCTTTGAATCCGTCCGGACCGTAACGCAGCAAAGACGATGGCTGCAAGCAGGGGCTTCGCTAAGGCTTTTACTGGGAGGACAGCTTTGGTAATGAAAACCGATATCCTCTTTTCTCTCTGCTCCGTCCACCAGATGGTAAATTATTTTGCCGTAGGTGCTGAGCAGAGCTGAAGCTGCATAGAAATTGGTAGGCAATTTTTTTCGTACTTGATTAGAGCATTTTCACTGATTTCAGTACAAAACTAGTTTCTTGAAATAGTTGGAAAACCCAAACTGAGGAAGGGGAGCAGGTAGTCCCTCCCCAACCCGGAGATGGGATGTGAGTGATCTGAATACAACGTTGTTTCCATGGATTTCAATATAGAAATAGTACTTTGAGATTATGAAATATTTCGAAGTACGTTGTGCTTCTCCGGTCTGAAACTATTGTTTCAGCGTTTCAGCCAAGGACAGATGGAAGGGGGCGGTTGCTTTCGCCCCCTAGATCATTTAAACCTCCCCATCGGGCGCTGGGTGCCCAAGGCGCTCGGAACGCTCTTAAAACACAGGAAAACTGCGGCGCTGGGGCCTTACATTTATGTCATAAGGTGAACCTGGCAGGGGTGCCCTACTTTCTGGTGGCGTATTCCATCGTTTGCCGCCCGGTCACCGGCATCTGCAGGCTTCTGTTTGAATACTCGACCGCTCCTCTGCAGACAGCGGCCCCCTTGATAGACCCTACTCCGCTGCCTCTGGGTGACACAAAAACACCTGCAGCCTGAAAAAGACGCCAAAAATCTCGTCGGGAGGGCCTTCTCGAAATGCTCAAAAAGCGCCCTCGAAGCAGGGCTGTGATTAAAAAAAAATGAAATGACTGCCTAAAGTTGTAACAGTGTCAATAATCAATTTATTAAAAGATGACAGTAGAAAATAAAGTGTGTTAACGCGCCTGCAGGCTCTATTAAATCCCTTGAAATGAAAATATGCAAATCTAAATGCTTTAACACCACTTAAATGTTCATTAGGACTGCCAGAGCAGCCTGGAGATATAAATCCACAACCCTGCCCTTAGCTGTATAGGCCGCCTCCTTACTGAAATAATGGATCCGCCGCTGATTTCAGCCCATGTGTATACCGGGCCAGGTAGCTGTAAATTTTCATAGTTTTTAACTCATCTCGTGTGATCCAGATTCTGGCCACTTTGGCGGCGGCAGCAGAGGCCTACGTCGGCTGGACAGGTGGCATGTACGGAGCATGGAGAGGGATGACTCCGTATGCTGGGCTACCGATGTCCTACGCCGCGACACCACTGCCCTTTGCCTCGGTAGCCATGCCAATCGCCGTGGCACCTAAAGCCATCAGCGCCAGCAAGGAAATGATGGCTGCAGATGGGCTGGTACGGTACAAGTACGGATACTCAGATGCCAACTCTGCCAAGAAAGAGGTGAAGACTGCTGATGGTGTGGTGCGTGGATCTTACAGCTATATCGACGCCAATGGGATTGAACAAAAGGTGAATTACGTGGCCGACGGTCTCGGTTTCCGCGTGGCCGCCACCAACCTGCCTCGTGTCAAGAGAAGCCGGGTCTAGGGCGCTGGACCGGACTTGGCCACGAGGCCGTGCGCAGCCGGACTGTCCAGCTACGGCATGCACAGACGCTGTACAGTGGTGCCGCCTGCTGAAGAAGCCCGTCAGCGCTAGCAAACAGAGGATGGCTGCGGAGGATCTGGAACAGCACAATTACGGATACTCAGATGTCAACTCTGCTAGGGAAGAGTTGGAGACTGCCGATAGTGTGGTGCGTGTGATCCACGCCAATGGCATTGAGCAAAAGGCGAATCACGTGACCCAGAGATCTTTGTATACAAACTAAGGACTTTGTTTGGTCTCTAGGCCCTCAAATGGTCTCAGGTGCTTTATATTTTCATTCACTAGGGACCAGCGCCCTTTAAAGGGAATGTGGCACCTTGGTCGAACCCTGGAATTTATTGAAATTAGGCATACTTTAAGCCAAAAATGATGAAACCATTCATGATTTCTCTGAAAATGTTCAATAAGCTCAATGTTTTGTTTTTAAAAATACTCCTCCAGGAAAATAAATAAATATCTGCCTGTGGATGATTTCATGATCTGGCAACCACTACCATTCTTGAAATGCTTCAAGGGCTTCAATTGGCTGATGCTCATCGTGACGTCAGCATATGTCGTCACACCAGCAGCTCACAACAATGGCCGCCCGGCGGGGGATGATAGGGGGCTTAGCTTTTTTCTACGGAAATATCGAGTTCCAAGACAAATGATATATGGAGTATCGGGTTTTCTGACGTGCTTTACAACTTGGCTATCTCAGTTAAAATCACGTTATGAAGGTGCCACATTCCCTTTTAAGTCCTGAATAACTGAAGCCTGTTTCTTGTTTCGCAGCAGTATTGATCCCTTGAGCCCGACCCAGGCTTATTGTACAAAACAGGAAACAAAAATGCCCGATAACGAAAAAAGAGTGCCCATTTAACTATCTAAACTTGCCACTTTGAGTCTTCATCCTGCCCATTGTCTTCCTTGGTTCCCAGTGCAGATTTGAGAAAAAACGCACCGACGGCCGGCGCCCCCGGTTTCCGTGTGGCGGTCTCGGTCCCTCCTGCCTCTCCACCGGCGCACACCCCTCTGTAATAGCGCTCGTTGGAGCACGTATAGATCCAGTCTGCCATGTGTTGCGCGCTGAAGATAGGGGCAGCTGCGCAACAAAAATGATGTGTGCTTAGCTAATTTTGCTACTGACACACCAGCCCGACAAACCACACGCAGCTAGAATGTTTTTGGAACTAGTCCATCTGATTTGACTGGGGATGCATGGGATTTGAAATTCTAAAATCCGGCCGTATTTTTCGAGACCTACAGTCTGATGGAGTTTTGTACATCGGACACAATAGTTACCAAGCAAACTCCATTGTAAGGTAAGGTAACAGGGGCGGACGCAGACCCGAGTTTTGGGAGGGGCCAAACCCATGTCTGCCTCTCCTCCTGGGGGGGGTGGGAACGAATATTTTTTTGCTCTACAGACCTGTGTAAACACCATTTTTGCAGTGCTTGACAGACCTAGCATAAGCTACCTCTCCAAGTACATGATCGCTCTCGGAGAGGAGGGGTGGGGGTGGGAGCGAATATTTTTTGCTCTACAGACCTAGTGTAAACACCTTTTGTCAAACATTTATCCGGCGTTTGGGGGGCAAAGATAGTTTGCCCCCCCTCCAGCGCTTTGGGGGCCATGGCCGGAATGCCCCCCCCTGCGTCCGCCAATGTAAGGTAAAGACATGAATTAAGAGCATACAGGACGGAGTAGGGCGTATTGCTGCACTTTTCAGGGAGCTGTCATAACTCCGCCCAGTTCTCGCACGATTTATCAATCGATACCAGTGTGAAGGTCATTCAACCGCCTTCAAATCTACCGCTCTCTTCCTTTTGATTTCACCACCTAGGACTCCACGAGCTAAAAATGTGCGAGCATGTCATCGCTATTAACTTCAAGATCATAGTGTATAAACACTGGAAATGTTTTAGCGAAGAGGGAATGGCAGCACCAACTTGCCCCACGAAAATTAATATCACTCCTTAGCAGCTCAAGCGCCACTCACAGATGACATAAAGAAGCAAAACCGCTTCAAGATATACCTACTTCGTATGGGTTCTAGAAAGCTTATTTTTTCAGAAAGCTTAGCAGAAGAGCGCTGTTCTTGGATTTACATTGGATACTAAACGGAAAATTTAGTCAGTGGTTATCTTTTTCAAGCCCCCTCCAAAAAATGTACCTTTTGCTCATAACTGTGAAACCGAACGTTCCATGGTGCCAAAAATTGTTCAAGAGGTGTTTTGCATCTGCGATAAGTATCACCATTTCATGGTTCATCATCTTGACTGGTGGTTGTATTAATTTACATCTGAATCATAACGCCCCACAAACATAAATTTACAAATAATTATCGATTCCATAACTTGAACTTGAAGATGTGTGCAATCGGATTCCGAGAGCATGAGTAGATCTATCTTTGTTGACGCCAAAAGACGTGAAGCCCCAAACTATAAGACGTTGAGCCTCCCATTACATTGCTGGTACCATCCATGCAGTGCACAGTGATGCAGCGGGCATAAAAAACGAGACGAAAATGGCAAAAATGACTTTCTAGAATTGATATCAAATGTATTTGAGAATCGTTTGGAACCCGGAAAACCATCCTTATTTTCTTCCTCTAGCGTACCACATTGGTTTCACATGAGCGGAAACTTGAAACTTATTCTGCCTTGCTAAATGCGGGTACCTGGTAAGAAATAACAGCGTGATCTAAAACGTTAATAACAGGTGCTCACACCTCGCCATCCATAAAAACGTATACTACCGTGAAGCTTGGTAGGTATGCTTGTGGCCTTCTGGTTACAAAAATACGATTCTAGCTGCTCCGGAGAATGCAGTGAGTTCGTTTTAATAAGCACATGTTTCGGAACTAAAATTTATAATATAGTACATCATATTTCTTTAGACTGGCAAAAAGGCACAGTCAGGATCAGCTAGAAAATCATACCAAGTATTTTGGAAAGTGTCTTCTTTACATTGGCGGAATCCATAGGTCGGCAAACGACGGCCGAAAAGTTATGACAGTTTTAGTGAGCGCATGTTCTACCCGTAGTCTGCGGGTGGTTGTGGTAATGACGCGCGCGGCATCCACCAATCGACGCGTATCCTTTCATTTCTTCTTCCGTATCCTTTCATTTCGGACGCAGAGGGGGGGTGGGGCCAAGGGGCCTGACCCCCAAAATGGCGAAGTTTTGTCCGATTTTCTTAAAAAAAACACCAGGCCTTTACGATTTTTCCCAAGTTGCCCCCACACCCCCCAAACGGCGCTCCTGGGTCCGCTCCTGCACCAGCATCAGGGTCAGATCCAGACCGACAGTTTGGGGTTAAGGAAACGGAGCCCAACATCGTGAAAACATGTTTTTTAATAGGTAAAAATCGGGGGTTTGGGGGCGGGAGCAATTGCCCACTTCGGGCCCCCACCCCTGGATCCGCCAGTGACCTACATATAACATTTTCGTTGTTTTTGTGTTTCATTGTTTCATTAAGGTCCGTCGTTTGGCTCCCGACACATTGAATTATGTCCTTTCGCGACCCTTTAAAACACTGCACCAGGGATAACGTAGGTATGTCAAGCAGGCATGTTTGTACTTCTGCTTCGGCCCTGTGCGCTGCCGTTTTCCACCCGCCTCTAAACATCCCCAGCACAGAGTCGAGCGCGGACCAATCAGATGGCTCGCTTTCGGCGGGAGCCTGAGGCGCTGCGCTGCAGTCGGTCTCTACTGGCCCTTCGGCAGCGCAGCGGCGAGGTCAAGTGACCCTGGAGCGGAGAGCTCGAGCGAGGTGATGTGTGCTGTAAAGAGCAGGGCCGTAGAATCACGTAAAGGTAACCTTTTGTATGCAGCTGCGATCGTAGATGGTGAAGTACCCTGCTGTAAAAGTTATGGTGGACTCGTCCGAGGTGAAGTTCGTGGTCTGAAATGGCGCACAGTGTTTGCTGATACATGTGGAGTCAAAACATTGAGTTTGAAATGAGGAGCGAGGCAGCGGGGTAGTGATGAAGGGAGTGAGGGTGCAAACAGCGCAGCAAGCGGAAACTGAAACGAATTTTTTTGGGGGAGACTGCTTTGGCGATGCTTCAGCAGGGTGAGTACCGCTGTGTCCGTTATTCCACCCCTGAATGTGTAATAATTGCTGGGGAGGAAGTCTCTCTTTAACATGCGCATTGGAGAGGGCCTCGGAGGCCCCCACCTGTTTTTCCGAGGTGGCCGGAGAACCACTTATAGCCGAAAAAATACTCAGTCACATTGAACAGAATTTATTGATGCGTCAATTGGTGCAACAATTTTGAAAATCAGTGGAATTGTTTTTACCTATAGGCTTTCAAAGTTGACCTGCATTTTGAGATTGCCACAGTCGGGCGGCCGGACCATTTCGCTGGCATTGAAGACCGACTGCTGACGTCATAGCGCTATATAACCGGGATTATATATCAAGGACACCTCACATGAAAGTCCAAGTCAAGTTCAGAGGCCAGAGGAAAAGGTCATGTCAGCACTTTCAAATTCATTGACCCCAGTGCTTCCGGTCAAATGGTGTTACCCGGTCTGACATATATTATGCTATGATGTCATAGTAAAGGTAACCCAATATAAAGGTCAAGGTCAAAGGTCATGGGTAAAGGCCAATCCTCATTTGCCGCTAAACAATTGCTGTAGTGCTAGTTATAGTGTACATTATAGATAGTATACCATATTGTGACCTCATAGTTCATGACCTTGAATGACCTTGACCCAAATATTGTAGGAAATATTTTTGGCAGCCTGTCCTCTATGACCCTTCTCGGTCTTTAGCTCATTTCCATCCCTTTCCCACATAATCACGACATTTCTCAATAGGTCCATAGCTCGGCCAAGATTTGACCTTTATGACCACGTTTGACCTTGAAGATATTAACCTAGATCAATGAAAACTGGCCATGCTGTAGATCAGCGTAGCCCCAACGCACCCACCATCCAGCGTTTTTCTACGCCTCTTAGTTTCTGAGATCTTATGGGGGAGGGCTACCACTCCCTCCCTCCAGTGCGTGTTAGTACCAGACCCCTCTCCAATGGGGGTGTTAAACCAGGTTTAGTTCTGAACCCAGGGGCGCAGCCAGGGGGGGCACAGGGGGCACGTGCCCCCCCATCGGTGCCGGGGTGCCCTTTTGATTGCCAGGTGGTGTACCCTCTTTGGAACGTGCCGCTGGAAATTTAGTGCCCTACGCCGTTGAGCCTAGATGGAACTAGACTGCATTTAGCGATTTAAACTATAGTTGGACAATTAAGTGCCTTTTTGGTCAGTTAGGGCATTCTGTCGCCTTTCCAAGCACCCGGGAAGAGTATAGGCATGTAATCCGTTTCCAGATAATGCCTCATCGTCGCCAATAATCGTACGGGCGGAGCTATTCTGGTGCCTCCTGAGCTCATCTGGTGCCCCCTGAGCGCTGGTCTTGGCCCCCGGAGCTGATCATGTGCCCTCTGAACTGATCTGATCCCCTCGTAGTCAATCTGGTGCCCCCCTGAGAAAATAATTTTGCCTTCTGAGCCTATATAATGCTCTCCGAGTTGCCTGATGCCTCCGAGCTTGCCTGGCGCCCCTAGAGCTGATCCGAGCCCCCTGAACTTATTTAATGCCTCCCGTAGTTTATCCACTGTCCAGGGCCGCAGCCAGAGGGCACAGGGGGCACGTGCCCCCATCGGTGCCGGGTGCCCTTTTGATTGCCAGGTGGTGCCCTTTTGATTTGGGCCGTGCCGCTCGAATTTTAGTGCCCTACGCCGTTAAACCCAGATGGAACTAGAGCGCATTTAGCGATTTCAACTACTGTTTGACAATTAAGTGCCTTTTGGGTCAGCTAAAGCATTCTGTCGCCTTTCCAAGCACTCGGGAAGAGTATAGGCACGTAATCCGTTTCCAGATAATGCCTCATCGTCACCAATAATCGTACGGGCGCAGCTCATCTGGTGCCCCCTGGAGCTGATCATGTGCCCTCTGAGCTGATCTGGTGCCCTCGTAGTCAATCTGGTGCCCCCCCCTGAGAAAATGAGTGTGCCTTCTGAACCTATATGATACTCTCTGACTTAGTTTGATGCCTCCGAGCTTGCCTGGTGTCCTTTAAGCTGTTTTAGTGCCCCTTGAGCTGATCCGGGCCCCTGAGCTTATTTAATGCCTCCCGGAGTTGATCTACTGTCCAGAGGTGCAGCCAGGGGGGGCACATGGGGCACGTGTCCCCATCACTGCCGGGGTGCCCTTTTGATTGCCAGGTGGTGTACCTAATTTGGGCCGTGCCGCTCGAAATTTAGTGCCCTACGCCGTTGTGGTGTGCTGACACCGCCGCACCGAGCGGTACGCCCCTCGATGGTGCAGTATGGTTTTTGTGTAGTTTTTGTGTGAGTGACTTGGCATCTGTTGCTGTGTGTGAGCGTATATAAAGAAAGAGTGCATGTCTAATAAACAAGGGTTCAGCAAACTTCTTCTCTCAGTCCGGCACACAACATTGGTAGCAGCGGTGGTGGCTGGTGGCTTCGGCCACCAGCTATCCCCTCCCTTCACAGTCCGTCTACACGACCCGGCCATCTCCAGGTAAGACTGAATTTCCATTTCAAACCACTATCATGAAATTTCGGTTCAACTTCTCAGCTTGATTTCTTCGCATTTAAGAGCCATTTGTGCCAGCGAGTCCCCAGAACATAAACAAAGCGAATATGCGTCAAAGGAGTGTTTCATAATTAACTAAGAACCACCCACGGAGCAACGTGGTAGATGGCAATAAGTGCCATATAAGAGACAATGATAAGCGCTAAATAAGCGCCAAGAGAGTACCAAATAAGCGCCACAGAAGCGCCGCGAGAAAATATAATAAGCGCCATAGAAAAGTGTGAGAGTGCTGAAGGAGCGCCATAAGCACACAGTGTGGTAGTAGTGATAGGGGATTAAGGTCAATGACCTTGTATATCTATATGTACCCCGTAGTCCTCCCGGTGTATCAACCAAACTGGTAAAGAAGAACCATTGCCCCTATCGCATCACAGAGATGCCTTCTCAGTAACTTGAAAAATCACGCATATAAATAATAATGAAGACGTAGAAAAGGTCCACATTAATCGCCTTAGGCACTACATTGACTATGTACCTGGTGGATTGGGAGATGGTACCCATCCCCAGACGTCAGAGGTGCCGATTAGTGTGGATCCTGTACCAGATCACACGCATGAGGAGGATGAAAATGCCCCCATGCCTGGGAATGAATATGAGGCACTTTTCGGCCATGAAGCTGTAGCAAGACCAGCACCACCGCTTCCGTACAATCTTAGGCCCCGAAACCTAATACGTCCCCCCCATTCGCTGGAAATATGATTGACCCTCTCCTGTGTTTCAGATGAAAATTTCGTGGATTGTTGTATGTTCATCCCTCTTCATCAGCCAGGCCCAGACGGCAGCGCTCTCATCTCAGCACCACCGTAACGCCGTCTGCTCCAAGACAGACGGCCAAGGACGCTTTTATCCCCGGATGCTGGATTCTCAGCCCCCTCTGCATGTGTACTTTGTAAATCATACTCAACCACTGGTACAGTACATCACTCATTGATTTACAGCCACCATTTTCTGTTTACCTTTTGTTTACATCAATTATCGTTGTCACACTGATGCCAGGCCGGTGTTACAAATTTTCCATCCCGTAGTAGGAAAGCACACGGTCCTATTACACAAAATTCTTGTTTCAACGTGACATGGCCTCTTGTCATGCCTATGAAGAACACATTTCCTGCTCTGCCCACGAAAGTTATGTAACAAATCTCACCACTCAGAAGTCACACATTCTTCCGCGCGTCTACGCCAACCAGAAATTCTTTGTCGATCAAGCTGGTTCACTTGAGTCCGAGCTTCTCGCATCCAGCCCGGCTATCGCTCACCTCACGCTTAAGAACCTCAAAGTCACAGTTCGCATTATTCAGGCTGAAAAAGGAAGCTCCATCGATGTACAAGGCTGTCATTCTTGTGCTGTTCCGGCGACGTTCAAATTTAAGGCCCGCTCCACTTGTTCCGATGGTCTTGTCGATGTTTCTTTGACTTCAATCCCGTTAAGCACGAGGTCAGTGTTTTTATTAACTGCTGACAAAGACATCACAGTAGAATTCAAAACCTCCCAGGATTGTCATCAGGAGACGCTTTGCTTAGTATTCCATGAGCTTCGTAGCTGTGAATCCGTGAATTTCTGCTTGGACAATCCCAACATCGATCTTATCGATCGAAATGTCTCTATTGCTACTGCCGGCGGAATTGCTTCTTCTCCAAACTTCTGGGAAAACTTGAAATCCACCACGTTTGGAGCCTTTTCCTCTGTCAAAACTCTTTTCTATTACTTTGGAATCGGCTTGGTTGCTCTGTTTGCTATGTCACTGCTCCTAACTCTCCTCAAACGCTAAATGAGCCCACAAAAACGGGTATAACGCTCAGCACACTGTGCCCCTTGCCTCGGCGCACCTACCCGGCAACTGAGGCACCCGATGTGTATACATCGCGCGCCGCGGCACCGTCACAAAAAAACGACAAAACCCAGAGTTTACCCCTCCTGCTGTATCTCTGCAGTATTGGGATAAACAACGGCTGACTGTCTCTTGGCTTTTTGTTATCTCCGTGACAGTCTCCCCGTTCACCAGCCCTGCTCCCCTCCCTCCAATTCCCCCTCTTATGATTTTACAGCAGGATTCGAGTAACGGTAACGCTCTGTTTTTTCACCACCTGCTACTTTTACCATTACACTGGCCCAACCCCCTCCCCCGATTCACCTGACCTTTTGGCCCAGGTCTTGCTGTCTTGTTTAAATTAGGTGAATCATCCCCTTGCTTTGCTGGCGCCTCCATGTACTCCCTTATGGACTTATGGCAATTCAAAGTAAATAATCCGTTCCCTTTTCTTGTCTTTCTTATTTAGTGTCAACTAGGTCTGTTACTCCATGTTACTACATCTACGGTTCCTGATCTCTACTGACGCTCCCGTCATCAACATCGGCCGGCTCACTCCGTACTACCGCCGCCCTGAAGGTCTTATCACGGTCGGCTTGAATTCGCACGTCCTGGCAACTGAATACGTGCTGAGACGGCGTCGGATGTGAGGACCCCAGAAAAGCTCAGGACCCACTTCGCACGCCGCCGTCGTTTTTGCCACCAATACTGCTGCTGCTGTGTGCAAAAACACGGCCCGCCTCAACTGGCAGCCACGGCCTCTCGGTTTACAGAAGAGGCTTCAAATCGTTTTTGCTGCCTGTTTTTAAGCCGCCCGACACAGGCCATTATGTTCATTTCGCACTAATGTATATACATATCTGCGTTCATGTCGGTATTGTTTATTTTATTCTTTGTTCGCCTTTGCCATGTGTTTTAATCATTGTTATCGCTTGTAATTTGACGAATCTGACCGACGACATTGTTTACGCCCCGGCTGGGCTGCCCCGACAGTCCCGTGTTCCCGTGTTTATATTGTACAGGTTATTCCTTACTGACCAATGGCTTCACTTCCAGACCTCTCTGCAACTGACTGAGCTGATCGAGTGAACTGAAAATTTCCCCACCGTCTCTGAGCCGAGACACTGGCGGTGCCTGAGAGTTCCCCCTAGCGGTGTCCCGCTACATATGGACACCGCGGTGACAGTGGTGGCCCGCAATCACAAACAACTGCGACTCTGTCCGCATCACGTTCTCTACCGGACGCTTGATCCCCGTCGGATAGACAACGTCACCCGGACACTGAAACCTCCTCGCGTTTTCGGCAATCATTACCAGGACAACCGCGCACGTCTACAGCCTTTCCACTTCGCTGACTTCGGATGACCACCTTCAAACGGCCCTCGGTTTCCGGCCTCTCATTAGTCATCTTAACCGCCGCCCGTCTCCGCTAGCGGCTGGAAGTCAGCACTCACCGTCGCATCTGGAAGTTATTGAAACTGATTTCGCTCGGACACAAGCTGGCGATTTCAACAGACGCCCTGCCCTGGAAGCCGTTTACACCAGCGGATAACCACCTGCCACAACGCCAACGGGCCCTCTCATGCCAGACCATTCTCCCTTGCTCAGATTTGACCAATTTCTTGTATTACCGATCGTCAGCTCAGTCAGCCCATTCGTGCAGACGTGCAATTTTGCAGAGAGGGAAGGAGTAAGTGTGTTTTAGTGTGACGAATGATGATATGTTACATGATAAATATTTCAATACGATCTATGATGAGAAAGTGAAGAGACAAGTGTTGAATGACGATAAATAATTTCCACAATGGTATTTTGTGGACAAGTATGTAGATTGATTTAGCAGACTAAAAAAAAACCTGAACCAATGTAAATATATGAATTGTGTGAATGTATAGCTCTAACTTTTGTAAAAGGGGAGGTGTGGTGTGCTGACACCGCCGCACCGAGCGGTACGCCCCTCGATGGTGCAGTATGGTTTTTGTGTAGTTTTTGTGTGAGTGACTTGGCATCTGTTGCTGTGTGTGAGCGTATATAAAGAAAGAGTGCTTGTCTAATAAACAAGGGTTCAGCAAACTTCTTCTCTCAGTCCGGCACACAACACCGTTAAACCCAGATGGAACTAGACCACATTTAGCGATTACAACTACTGTATGACAATTAAGTGCCTTTTTGGTCAGCTAGGGCATTCTGTCGCCTTTCCAAGTACCCGGGAAGAGTATGGGTACCTAGTATGTGTCCACCTAATGCCTCATCGTCGCCAATAATCGTACGGGTGAAGCTAATCTGGTGCTCCTTGAGCTCATCTCGTGGCCTCTCAGCTGGTCTTGGCCCCTTGAGCTGATTACTTGCCCCCTAAGCTGATCTGGTGCCCCTGAGTCAATCGAGTGCCCCACTGAGCAAATAATTGTGCCTCCTGAACCTAAATAATGCCCTCTGAGTTAGTCTAATGCCTCCGAGCTTTCTTGGTGCCCTAATAGCTGATTTAGTGCCCCTTGACCTGATTCGGGCCCCGAGCTGATCTCATGCCTCCCCAAGTTTATTCTGTCTCCTGAGTCAATATGGTGCCTCCTCAGCTGATTAGGTGCCCCCTCAGTTGATTATTGATCTCTCCTTAGATGGCCTGGCGCCCCCTGAGCTGGATTGGTGAGCCCTGAGCCCACCTTGTGTCCCATGAGCTGTTATGTTGCTCCCTGAGCTGATTTAGGCTCTTGCCATAGTCTGGGGGGCTGGGAGCTGATCTGGCCCCCGAGCGGATCGGTGTGCCACCTGAGCTGCACTAATGCCCCGTGGTCGATCTGGTGCCTCCTGAGCCCATCTGATGCCCTCTGAGCTAGTCTGGTGCCACCTGAGCTAATCCGGTGCCCTTTAAGCTGATCTGGGCCTCATTACGTGATTTCATGAGCAGCTCTAAAGCCTTGAGCTGAGCCGGGCCCACAGAGGCTGATGAGGGCCCCTGAGATGGTATGGGGCTCCTGAGCTAATTAACTGCCTCCTGACTTGATCTGGTATTCCCGAGCTGGTCGGGGACCACTGATCTGATTGTTTGTCCCCGAAGCTGATCTGGTATTCCCTGAGCAGCTCTGGGGCTTTTAAACTGATTGGGCCGCGAGCTGGTGAGGGATCCCTGAGCTGATTTAGTGCCCCTGACTTGATTTAGTGCCCCTGACTTGAACTTGCCCCTGCGCTGATCGGCCTGGTGCACCCTGAGCAGATATACTGCCTCCTGAACTTAACTAATGCCCCCTGAGTCGATCTGGTGCCTGCTGAGTCATCAGTGTGTCTCCTGAGCCCATCTTATTCCCTCTGAGCTAGTCTGGTGTCCCATGGCTAATATGGTGCCCTTTAAGCTGACCCGGGCCTCCTTGGTTGATTACGTGATTTCCTGAGCAGCTCCCAGGCCCTGAGCTGAGCTGGGACCACAGGGGCTGGTGAGGGCCCCTGAGATGGTATGGGGCTCCTGAGCTGATTAATTGCCTCCTGACTTGATCTGGTATTCCCGAGCTGATCTGGGCCCCGAGCTGGTCGGAGACCACTGATCTGATTGTTTGTCCCCGAGGCTGATCTGGTGCCCTATGGGCTGATCTGGTGTTCCCTGAGTAGCTCTGGGACTTTTGAACTGCTTGGGCCCCGAGCTGGTGAGGGATTCCTGAGCTGATTTAGTGGCCCTGACTTGATCTTGTTCCCTGACCTGACTTGAGGCTCCTGAACTGATCTGGGGCCCCAAGAGCTGATCTGGGGCCCAAGAGCGGATCTAGGTTCTGAGGGTACCCTGAGCTGGTCTGGGCGCTGAGATTGTGAGAGCCCCTTAAGTTGGCTTGAGGCCCCCTGAGGTGATCTGGCGCCTTAAACTGTTCTGGGGCTTCTTGAACTGGTTTAAGGCCCTATGAGCCTATATGTGGCCCATTGAGCTAGTCTGATGACCTCATCTCTGGGACCAATGAGCTAGTCTAGTCCCTGGGTGAAGCATGAGCTGCTCTGTGGCCCTGATCTACATCAGGGGCCCCTGAGGTGGTCTTGAATAGACAGATAATAAGAACGCAAGGCCAACTCCCATCATCTCGTAGCGGGGTCACTGAGCTAGTCTAGTCACTGGAGGAACTACTGGGGGATGGGGGAAGCTGCTCTGGATGCCTCTGATCCACACTTGGGGGCCCCAGAGCTGGTCTTGAATAGATGGGGAATAAAAACACAATGGAAACTCCCCTTGTAAAACGGAGCTAACAAGGAATAAGGAATCTCTAAAACGGCTTGTGACACCTAGGCACCCCTGGTTGTATAAATTGTTTATCATACTGGTGGATTCTGGAAAGGCGTGATAAAAAGGCATGTGCCCCTGAGCTCAGAGCACAGTACCCTAAACCAGGATTTCTACTAATTAATTTAAATGAAGAACTAGTTTTCACAATTTTCAGCCCTGTCACACCCCATCCAAACCACCGGCCTGTTCACCTTTTTTACTCTTAACTGGGACCGATCCTTGAGAATATGGAACTTAATTAACGCGTTCAAAAGGTATCTCCCAAATTTTTCCGGCAGCAAAAATGTGTTCTTCCAAAGACACTATGCCACTCCTCGTCCCACGGCGATTGTGGGAGGCAAGGAACTTAATCCGCGTTCTGCAAGGTCTCACTCGTCACGACAAAACCAGTGGGCATAACAAATGAATTTTCGACTCCAATATGCCTTAACCTGCACATTGTAACAGATATCACATGATCCGCTGATTTCTCTGATGTTAAGTACTTTCATGAGTTGGCTGATTTGTCCTTAAATCTATCCAAAACAGTCGTGTTTTGGCTACTTCCATGACATTTTGGTGATATTTTTTCTTTCTTTTCGGTTTTAATCGCGTTTTCCTTCTCCTTCAATGATTTATTTGCATTTTTATTTAACCAAAGATACCCAAAATGATATAAACAAAGATATAGTAACTTTTTTTTAGGTTACGTTAAAAAGTGCCCTTTTTTCCCCGGGGTGCCCCTCAAAGTTGGTGTGCCCCCCCCATACCAAAGCTCTGGCTGCGCCCCTGCCTGGACCCGATCTGTTTCGTAGAAATGGCGATTTTTGGAAATGACTGGAGGCTGCCTCAGTGCTTTATGGGCCTTGGTCTCGATGTCCCATGTGGTCGATCGGGGGTGTACGGGAAAGGCAGTACGACGTGAACCAATCCACCGGCTCATCCCAAAATGTGCACCTCAATCAAACATAAAAAGTACCAGAACAGTTAGGTCAGGCTAAACGTATGTATATTGTATATGACGACTAGAACACGAAACGGACAATCAGATGACTTTCAAACCGATGGCGAATACGACAGGAACACACGAAGACAACAAGACAAATAATGAAATTTGAACAGATGACGCATGTGGCTTGTATATACATACGAAGATACGACGAAGGTAACACTACCTCCAGCAGGAGCTGTATCACCTCAAAATTCAGCTCTTCACAAATACTTGGGAAAGCCTTGTTGCGCTAAACCCGCCAGAGCATTGGACAGCTTAAGCGACGGCAAGGTCGCTTCTTCGCTGCAATGTCGTTCGCAAATGGGGCGTCGTAAGTTCTTGCATATACCAAGCCACATACCCGTAAATGTTACTTATCTAAGACAAGCTTTAGCCCAGAAGTTATACCAAAGTTTTCAATTACGTTCAAAGCGATATTTTCCGAATGTTCGTCTTCAACGAAAATAGTAGCGTTATCCATGTATTGCGATATTTTTTATTTCTTCACCGTATATTTTCATACCTTTGATTTGTGAGTTTGCTCGTTTTCTTATCGCTAGAATTTCGACTACCAAACAAAAAATCTAAACCTGAAGCATGGTACAACCCTGTTGCAATCCCGGTGTAGGTTTAAAACACTCGAAGGTAAAACCGTTATTGATCACGGCTAACTCGACATCTTTATGCAAGATTCGTATCCCCTTGCTGAAATTAGGCCTTAAATTGAAATTCTGGGGCGTATCATACATAAACATATGCTCAACAGTGTTGAAAGCGTTTTTTAAAATTCAACGCCAATAATATTCTCTGCAGATGATCAGTATTGCAATATCTGAATGCCTGCTACTGCTCTGATGTTCACACTTATAAACGTACCTCTTATTAAACCAGTCTGATCAAATTTCACTTACTTTGATAAATCACTCATTAGTCTATTCGCCAGCACTTGGGGAACTATTTGATAAACTAAGTGGAGAAGATAAATGGTCCTTAAATTTCTGAGCACCTTTTGGTCGCCTTGCTTTGGGATTTATGTTATACCACCCCTTCTCTCCGTAGCAAAAAAATAATCCTTCTTCCTTAACTTGCGCCAGGTAATTGATAACAATGGTCTCAACTCGTCCCAGAAGTGCAATAAAACCTGTTTACGAATCCTGACACTGAAGGTGATTTATTTTTCAACATAGCGTTAAGCGCCATCTTACATTCCAGTCTTGTAATAGGTTTATCGCATGATCCTCTATGTTCCTCACTAAGCGTCGGGCATCTTGAGGAACCTAAAAATTCGTAGGAACCTAAAAATTCGTTGCTTGGTGACGAAGTACGATTTGAGTTGCTTGTGTTCCCTGCGTTCCCATCGTTAAGACTAACCGCTCTTAGTAAATCTCCGCTAAATGAGCTCGTGGTAGCCCTACTCCGTTTCCAGAGAGTCGGAAATCAAACTTAAATGACTTAAAATACAAATCACACGACAATTAGAAATCACCACCACTGCTTCGATGCCAACCTAAGAAGCTTCACATATTGCAAAGTTCAAGAACGAACAATCCCAGAAATACTCAGAGTTGAAGGCCAGTGGATGCTGAAGTCACGACGTTGAAGGCGTCTATCAGGTACCAGCACGCTGCCGGCGCTGCACGTCAGCATACAGCTCTGACGCCAGAGCGGGACGGTGAACATGCCTCCCGCGTCCGGAACGGCGCCACGCCGCTGCAACAGCGTGCCCGTCACAGGCAGGTGAAGACGCTGCCGCCGGGCGGGGGCGGTGCTGAAGCCGCAGACTCCCTCCGCTGTTCCATCTCACTAGGCATCTGCAGATGAGAGCCACGGCTACCGGCCGCAGAGGTGTGACTCCAGCAATCGGTGTGACAGCCGGTCCAGACACAGGCAGCCGTTCCGTCAAGTTCCCGCCCGGCGCGTCCGGACGAATGGTTAGGGACCGCCTGTAGAGTCCAAGCTGAACATTGTCATTGAAAAGGTGAAAACATTATCCCTGTCATGCTCGCTTTCAGATTCCGACACGTTTTGCTTACTAGATCTAGACGGTGCTGGATTCACGTTTTCGTACCACAGCACTGCAATGCTAATGAATAGTCAATGCACAAATCTATCCGTTAATCGGTGCACTCGTTCACTGCCATGCTGCTCTCTTGGCTGGAAGCAGAATTCCCCACGCACTGGTCAGGGCCCGCTCTGACACGCTCCGTGCAGGCCCACACCATGCCCCTCTGGACTTGTCCGACCTCGGCCGGGGTCAGCCGCAGCCCACAATTTTGTGGTAATGCCGGCTTGGCTCACCATGCATCGCTGCAGTTATTACCTTCGTTTTCTGACAATGGCCCATCAAATACTTTGTCTTTTGGTCATATGTCACCCCCTACCTCCTCCATCATGGCAAAATTTGCTCATATCGGCTTCCCGGGCTTAGATTAGACTATAGATATTTTCAAGGGTATTGGGGAAATGCAGTCCGAGGTGAACCAATTGACCGGCCTATCCCAAAACATGCGCCTTTATCAAACATAAAACGTACCAGAACGGATAACTCAGGTTCGACGTATGTATTTGTGTATGACGACTAGAACATGAAACGGACAATCAGATGAGTTTCGAACCGATGGAAAATACGGCGGGTACACACGAAGACAACAAGACAAACAATGAGTTTTGAACAGATGACGAACGTGACTTGTATATACATACGAAGATGCGTCGAAGGTAACACTAGCTCCAGCAGGAGCTCTATCACCTCAAAATCTAACTCTTCACAGATACTTGGGAAAGCCTTGTTGCGCTAAACCCGCCAGAGCGTTTAAGCGACGGCAACCTCAGCAGCAACCACCGCAGGAGTTGGAGCCATCAGGAATGATTAAACATGGCCCACAGGCAGATTGGTGCCGGCCACACGGTAGCCATAGGCGTCAGCCACGTAGTCTACCTTCTGCCGAATGCCGTAGGAGTCCACGTAGCTGTAGGATCCGCGGACCACGCCGTCCGCAGTCTTCACCTCGTTCTTGGCAGAGTTGACGTCGGCGTAGCCGTAGTTGTACTGGCCAAACTCGTCCTGAGCGTGATGCTGCGAGCTGGTAGCCACTGGGGCGGCAACAGCGTGGGCAACGGGAGCAGCGTAGGCATGTGCCAAGGGGGCAGCGGCATAGGTAGCAGCAACAGGGGCAGCGTAGACATGTGCCACAGGGGCTGCGGCATAGGTGTGAGCCAACGGCGCGGCGTAGGCGCCCGCATAGCCGTAGGCAGGGGCGGCAGCTGTGTAGCCGTAGCTGAAGCGAGCTCCGAGTGCCGGGGCGTAGTAACCGGCACGTGCGGCCACGAACAGCGTCAGTATTACCTGGAAACAAAAGACATACGAGACTCTTAAGACTGATTCACTTAAGACTGATCTTAGATACGTTAGTGATTATATTTCATCGTAGAATTAGGTCTATGATGTGAAGGAAATTTTTCAAAAGCGAGTAATATTCTTTCTGAGAATGTAGCAGAAGCTTGGTACACATGAATAGTATCTTAGAAAGCAAATACCGAAGGAGGAGTGATTATTTGATTCACCAAATCATGGTTTTTCCCAATATCCTACAACATTGTTCAGATGTGCTAAAATTTTAGGTAAATATAGTGGAATATGCGAAGCACTGTCCCATGGGCAAAGCAAGGATATAATGTCTGATTTATCGGTTGCTGAAGGATTTATTTTAACTCGAATCTTTTCTCACCAGGGCCCTCATGGTGTTATGTTATTAACACGTGTAAACACGTGTAAATGTGCATCAGATACGGCAATAATTATATTTCGTCGTAAAATGGGAAATATGATGTGAAGAAACTTTTCAATGCTGCTATTCTTTTTAATATATCCTTTTTGGAAATGTAGCAGAAGGCTGGTATACATGACCGGTATTTTGGAAAGAAAACTCCGAAAGGGTGAAAGATTGTTTGATGCACCAAATTATTATTTTCCTAACATCCGATTAAATTGTGCAGATGTGCTACAATTTTAGGTAAGTGTAGTGGGGACATGCGACGCACTGTCCCATGAGCAAAGCAAGGAATATGTCGATTGCCGAAGGTTTAGTCTTAACGCGAATCTTTTCTCACCAGGGCCCTCATGATGTGTGCAGGAAGGAGTTCTCTGTGAGGAGTGCCTTCTCAGGCCAGTGCTGCCGCTTATATGGGGGGCAAGTCAGTCGGCCTTGCCTCGTTTCCACGGCCACGGAGCGGGCGGTGGCCCGAGGCGGTTGCGTTGCCGGCGCCAGCAGCTGAAAAGAGTTCTTCGTTTGCCTGTGACGGCCGAAGCCCTGTTTTCATGATGATCACATTGCACATTCTGTGATGAGTTTCACCAGTCAACAAGTCATGAATTACCCGCTAATGTGCAATAAGCGAGCGCAAGAATGCTCCTCAATGACGAATCGCTGCCGGAAATCCTAAGAAACCACACAAAAACAGTTTTTAGTGATTCACGTAAACGGAGCTTTCCAATTCACTGCATTCACCTCACCCCTTCCCCTCTCCAACCCCCCTTCCCCTCTCCAACCCCCTTCCCCTCTCCAACCCCACTGAAAGTCGGCGCTCTAGGCAAGTGGGCTAGACATGGGGGACGGGTGTCTACAGACAAAAAAGGAAAAGGACAGCGCTGACCTGTCGGTTTGGTTGACGCCGTATGTCTGCTATATAATGAAAGTCATGTTTTGGGTTATAAATGGTCTTCATCTTTCCTCAAATGTTTCGATTGTTTTTTTACGGCATTGACCAGCTGCAAGTCAAATTTTTGTTTCAAAAATGGAATGATCTTACCAATGCGAACTGGTTCTTGGCGGAATATTGTTTTCACTATGAATTGTTTTCACTTAGTGTTTTGAAATTATCAACATCGGGGTCTGCTAACGACCCAAATAGTAGGGGAGAGTGGGGTAAGATGCCCCATCGGGTAAGACGCCCCATCCCCTCTTTTGGCAATCCGGGCCACCACTGGTAAATAATATTGTTCTTGGTCGAAAGCAGAGGCTTTGATTGTTCCTTGCGCAAAAATTCGGTTTCCTCCTGTGAGTTGCGTGAAGATGGTGGGTAAGTCTTTGTTTCGATGCTTTTCTAAGAAAAAATTTCCCACATAGGTTGCAGATATCTCGAAGAATATTGGATGCGTGCTTTGTTTGACTTCCCATTACGAATGATGGCATATTTAACTCATTAAATGAGCACTTCCCCTGAGCGTATTAATCGCATGACTTTTGCCCTTCAGGTTTTATCTAATTTGGGTACTGATGGGAAAGATGCCCCCTCAACGAATGGGGAAAGATGCCCCATGGGCAACTTTTCCGGTGGAAAGGGGGCGTCTTTCCCCAGAGCAATATAGCGCCATTTGTTAGAGTAAACAACTATGTGTTAAACTTTGGGTTAGTCCAAATCTTACCCACGGGCAGCGCCACGGAATTGTTACTGGGGCTACGGACCCTGGACTGGTGATGGCGGGGGGGGACGTGAACTTTAAATTGACCGCGGGGCGGTAGTGGAGTGGTCAGCGTAGCTGTCCGCCACGCAGCCGACCCGGGTTCAAGGCCCGGCGGCTTCCCTGAACAAGGAGCAAGCTGGCTCCCGAGCAACCCTTCCAACAGGGAAAGAGTTGGCGACGCCATATGACCCTGGCAGTTGGTGCGTCGATAAGCCCCAAAAATTATTTTAAATTGACCGTCTTTGAAAAAATCTAATGACCATGAAGCTCATGAAAAAATTTACGCAGGTCAACGTAGGTAGGTAATAGGGAGACAATAAAAACCTAGGTAGATTCCCAAAACTTGTCGGGAGACGTCCCCACAGATTGGCGAGTTAGGGGATCCATCCTATCGTTCCTGTCCTTTGCTTTCAACGCGCATGACCGTTTGTGTTAAATAAGAACACACTTCAATCTGTCGCTTTGTGACTAACCTTTCCAATCGAAGGCCTCGCACCTGAATCCAGGCCACTAACGCAAGGAATCCCATAATAGCCAAATTTTTGGGTTGGTGCTTTCATTCGATAAAGCGAATCCCAGCTCAATCATTAAAACCTTGAGACAATTATTTGGGAGTTCACCGGACCTGGCCTGATGCCCCAACCGGAGATGACCTCAGGGCGGGTTCAGATCAAACTGGTGTGGTGGAGGCGCAAAGCAATTAGATCAAAATGGACAAACCGTAAAGCATATTTTAAACAAAATTGGTCAAAATCGGTGAATTGTGGCCAATTAGGAAAGGCCTATGGCGGGACTGTTTACCCTGGATTCGCCTATGAATGAGCTAGACCTGAAATATTTCACATGGTTAATCCTCCAAAGCTCCGAACCTGATCTCTTACGTCGTCCCTACATTTTCAATCCCGGTAGCCCAGTTGGTAGAGCGTTGGGCTCCAGCCCGCTGCTCAGGAACATGTAGTGGCAGTGCATGTCCAGGCTTGGGATCGGTTCTCCTGAGACGCTTCGGCGCTCAATAGTTTACCCGACGTAGGTCGGCTGGTAACAGACTGGTGAGAGGGTGACCTGAGCGGGGCGGCAGTCCCCATGATTTGTGGGACGTTTAAACTTTACTTTTAAATCAAATCTTCGTTGCAGGAGTGGCTCGCTCCGATGGTAGGGCTAGGGTCTCCGCGACAAGTCCATTGATGACCTTAGTGAGACTCCGACTCCAAAAGCCGAGCTTGCAACAACATGCATCTAAAAAAGGCTCTGGAAGACGGACTAGTTAAAGGGGTTGCGAAAGCAAAGGTATCTAAAAAGACGAGGACGAGGCAGGCAAAAACTGTATAAGGGAAGAAAGACAGTGGGCATGACGATACCAGATATCTCATCTGCGGCGTGAGTTTTTTTCTCTCGTGCAAAGAATGGATCAAGTGCACTGCCTGGGAAGGCTAGGCCTGTGTGCCTTGACGAGAAGGCTAAGGTGGCTGTGCGCCATAAATGATAGACTGGGAGCCTGCGATGGTTAGTGGGAGGAAGCTTCGAGTCACCACAAGCTATTTTTACTGTCTGAAGTGAATTTTGTTTTGTACTTAACAACGTCTGGCCTATTTCTTTTAAAATTGAAACAAAGGGAACACAGAAAAGACAAGGTAGGGGATTTAGGGGAGGTTCTCAGAAACCTCGTACAAGTTTACCTACTTCGTTTCGTACTTCGTTGTTTGTGTGTGTGTGTGTGATTTTATATTAATTTTATGGTATGCTTTTATCCTTGGTTATATCGTTAGTTTTACGTAACTTTGTTTTATCATTTGACGTGGAAACGTTAAAAACCACCTCCATGTTTTATCAATGTGTGTGGACGCTTCTAAATACATTCTGACTTCTGGGTAATGCTTAAATGCTTACCAATGAAGCTAAGAACTACGAAAAAGCTACTTCATCAACAATAGACCAAAATGGGGTAAGATGCCCAGGGGTGGGGCATCTTACACCCACCCGATGGGGTAAGACGCCCCTTTGCAAGCCTCTAGTGAAATCGAAATAGTTAGAAAATATGATAATTGTCAGCAATTTCATCGACTCTATAAGGAAGATAATTGATCATGTTACGACTTGGCATCTAAAGCAGTGCTGTTGGTACTGCGGTCATTCTATAATCCGGATTTCCCTAAACCCTGGGCATCTTACCCCACTCTCCACTACATGTTTGCCGTTAAGGTGTCAGTATTGTCCTGTAGTTAGCTTGCGATTGACACTCGTAAGTTCTATAAAAAAATACCCTAACCTCTTCGCATTGCAGGAAAAATGATGTTCGGGGCGTTCAAGCCGCCTTCTTTAACATTTTGGGATAGCGTGTCCCTGGAAACTGTTGCTGGGTGTCCACAGCAGATAGATTTCACAATTTTGTTTTGGATTATGCTAACGGTTTTCTCAATTATAGGTCCCACACCGTTGGGTAAATAAGTTTGGATGTAGTCGAAGAGTGTTACTGTTACCCTGCCTTTATGGGAAAGGTTCCGTTGCGACTGCTCTTTGAGTGTAGCATCTATTTTTGAAATTGCAAGTCCCGCATTGTCGCATTTTCGCACGGCACTAAAGTGTATCCCAAATATCTTCACTTCTTCGCTGCAAGGTCGCTCGCAAATGGGGCGTCGTAAGTTCTTGCATATACCAAGCCACCTACTCGTAAATGTTACTTATCTAAGACAAGCTTTAGCCCAGAAGTTATACCAAAGTTCTCAATTACGTTCAAAGCGACATTTTCCGAATGTTCGTCTTCAACAAAAAGAGTAGTGTTATCCATGTATTGCGATATTTTTATTTCTTCACCGTATATTTTCATACCTTTGATTTGTGAGTTTGCTCGTGTTCTTATCGCTAGAATTTCGACTACCAAACAAAAAATATAAACCTGAAGCATGGTACAACCCTGTTGCAATCCTCGTGTAGGTTTAAAACACTCCAAGGTAAAACCGTTATTGATCACGGCTTACTCGACATCTTTATGCAAGATTTGGATCCCCTCGCTGAAGTTAGGGCTTAAATTGAAATTCTGGAGCGTATCATACATAAACATATGCTCAACAGTGTTGAAAGCGTTTTTAAAATTCAACGCCAATAATATTCCCTGCAGATGATCAGTATAACAATTCTGATTGTCTGCTACTGCTCTGATATTCACACTTATAAACGTACCTCTTATTAAACCGGTCTGATCAAATTTCACTAATTGTGATAAATCACTTATTAGTTTATTCGCCAGTACCTGGGCAACTATTTGATAAACTAAGTCGAGAAGATAAATGGTCCTTAAATTTCTGAGCACCTTTTGGTTGCCTCGCTTTGGAATTTATGTTATTCCACCCATTCTCTGCGTAACAAAAAATGATCCTTCTTCCTTAACTTGCGCCAGGTAATTGATAACAATGGTCTCAACTCGTCCCAGAAGTGCAATAAAACCTCTTTTAAGAATCCCGACACTGAAGGTGATTTATTTTTCAACATAGTGTTAAGCGCCATCTTACATTCCAGTCTTGTAATAGGTTTATCGCATGATCCTCTATGTTCCTCACTAAGCGTCGGGCATCTTGAGGAACCTAAAAATTCGTAGGAACCTAAAAATTCGTTGCTTGGTGACGAAGTACGATTTGAGTTGCTTGTGTTCCCTGTGTTCCCATCGTTAAGGCCAACCGCTCTTAATAAATGTCCGCCAAATGAGCTCGTGTTAACTCCAGGGCCCTCCAAAGTTAGTTGGTAGCAATCTACTGCCATGGCGCACAAATGCGACTGCTCCATAGAGCTTACGTGTTAAATTGGTCATTTTCCGACAGCTGCTGTCATCAGCCTATGGCCGTTGGAAAAGATCTAATAACGCTGTTAGAAAGCCTGTTCCCTGCTCTTTCCATGTTCTATTCGGCGTTTTTACGTCAGACGCACAGAACTACCTCGAAACATCAATTTTCGATAACTCTGCAAATGTGCGCCACAGATTTCTTGGCGCACACCCCGTACGCCAGCGTCGGCGTAGCGCCGTGGATAGAGCAATGGGCTAGAGATCAGAAGTGTGTTCGAGACCTAGTCGTGGCACACGTTTTTAACCGCTAACATTAAGTTTTGCGAATCAATTTAGTCGTTCAGAACTCGTGCAGTTTCTTACAACTATAGTAAGACAGCAAAGATAAAGTTGTCGCTTTACCCAGTGGCGGATCCAGGGGAGGGACTTAAGCCCCCAAAATTTACGAGCCTCCAAAGTTAATAGATAGACGAGCGACTAACCGAGATACTAGCGGGTGAGGCTCGAGGTGAGCCCCTCCCCCAAATGAGTTCCTAGATCCGCCACTGAATTTACCCCTATTCCTGTCAAGGAGGGATTCTGCCCACCCATTACGTTTTTCCAGGATATCTCCTGAACAGTTTGCGATAAGCATTTGAAACTTTCTGGCTTGTAAAACTGGGGCAGATTCCATGGAAGTTTTGAGACTAAATCTTGACCAGGGGCGGAGCTATGACCCAATATTTGGGGGAGGTTCTTTTCCCAAAATGAGTATTATTGTATACGGTTCGTTCTTCCCACAACGAAGCCGTCCGTTACAACATTGAGATATGTCATAATGATACAATAGGATACCAGGAAATAGCTCATTTACATTTTCAGCTTGGTTAACAGAAGCAGTTACAGCAACAAAAAATCGGGATTTTTAGTATATTAAAATTTTACTTTCCAGAGTACAAGATTGCTTACAGGGCAGCCTCCGAAGAATAAAGAAAACTATACGATGTTCCCAGCCAGTGGCGGATATAAGGGAGCTAGGGTGGCTCAAGCCCCCGAAATTTCCGAGTGCATATAGTAAATACATAAGCGGAACCTGATCTGAGGCAAAGGCCCTATCCCCTCCGAAATGAAGCCCTGGATCCGCCGCTGCTCTCAGCCCTATATTTTATAGCCGTGCAATGGCATAAGCGTGTTTCGGTATTGTAATTAAGGGGTGTCACGCAGGTGCAGTTTTTCACAGTCCAATGAATGTTACAAGCATCTTCGGTATGCATTCGGTTGCAAGACGGAAAAGACAACAATTCACCCACAGACGGATTAGAGAAACAAGATTATTACGCTCACCCGGGTTTTGCACAGGCGGAAACAGGTCAAGCAAGATAAAAAGTATCAAAAGTTGAGAAACATATATTGGTGCCCATGCATGGTTCCCCAACATTGCCAATATGAATCTTGCCCCACTATTTTGCTTTCTTTCTTCCATCTCTGATGACTTTTTGCATTATACCATGTATCTCACGAAGGGGTGACATTTTCCGCCCCTAGCCCTGACATTAAAACGGGCTTTCAGGAGTCTGACAGAAGCAGGGGTCATACCCGTTGCCTAAACTGGGAGCGGCAGAAAATAGAAAATTCCAATCTCGCAAGGAATAGGTGGATCCAGGGGGAGAGGCACAAGCCCCCATTCAATTGATGATCGACGCCCCTTTGAAATTTCCGATGACTCTCCCTAAAAGGTCGTTCCCGGGATGCGAGTATCAGCGCCCTGCGGTAGAATTTGGGGCCAACTTGATAGGTTTTGCCGACCAAAATTGGCGCCCGCTGATCCGGATGCCCCCACCACCCCAATCTGACACCCTAGATCCTACCATAAGAAGATGAATGGGATCAATAGTCACAACCGTTCCCACAAATGCACTGCTCGGCATCTCCAATCCATTGTTTACCCCCGTCCCTTCCTCACGTAGACATACAATTAGTCTTCCAGGTCAGATAAAGGCCGCAAACCTCCTCCTCCAGTATGCATACGCCCCATACATCGCCAACTAAGTGAAGAAGTGGAAACACAAATTGACCCACTAACTAACCGCAAACCCTCACATGAATGAATTTCTCCCCCAGCGTCCCTAATACACTGTGTACCTTTTTATATAATGTAATTTATTATTTTTCTATTCTTCATCTGATAATCCACACATATTCAGAAATGATTGAAGGCAACAATATGTTGATTTCTCATAGTGAAATTCGAGACATTGAATTAAGACCAGCTTGCTGTATTGACATATTTTCTTAACTTCCAAATAGGTGTACTTAATAAATATTTATCAAATGCGTTTATCTCTATATTCAAACCATGTGTTTTTGCATGTAAAGCCTTTTCATCACCACCTTGCTTTGCTCTACCTGAGTATATAGCTGACTTGGTATTATTTGTGACTTATTAGGACTTTATCTACACCCATCAACTCAACAAAACAAAAATCATAGCTGGGAAGGCACTAAAAGCTCAATTGCAAAAGCCTCCTTCATAACCACTTATGCTTTTCAGAAAGTCAATTTTTGCAACAGTTGGGGGATGGTGACCTCATCAACCAGTTGAGAGTGTTTCTTCTATTCCCTTGGTTGCAAACAAATATATATATATATATATATATATATATATATATAAACACTGTTAAGTGCCCAGCACATGAGTTCTGATTATCTTCCATATTGGGCTGTACCAAGTGAGTGTTTTGAAAATATTTGAATCAGCTGGTGCTTGATGTAGTAGGGCACCATATCCTGATGTATGTGCCACTGCAGTAATGTATGTGTAAGGCTTCAATGATAAAGCATACTTAATGGATGATGATATTCTTACTGTCAATATATGTGTATGAATAAATGGGTCACACCCCCCTGCCCCAATCACACTGCCACGTATCCTGACTGACTCCCATGCTTATTTTCCATGTGTCATCAATGTGTATAATGGATACCTGATTCTTTTAAATGTGTTCTCCATTATTGTCAAATTATGCACTGTTTGTTTCTGGCCATGGCAAAACATAGACCCAGTTTCCATGTGCAATGAGACAATCTGGATAGAGCTGAGAATCAGGATACAGGGATCACAGTTTCTGTGACACTTCGGCGTGGATATAGGTGGAACTGTAACATATAGAAGAGTTTTTCATCACAATTTTGTCTATATCTCTGGCAAAACATTCACATCTCCTTTCACTCCCTTCACTTTCCCTTAACCCAACTATACAATTTTATTCGAAGAATAATAGTTTTGTTTAATGAATGTTGTTTAACAGTTTTATTTGAAGTTTAATACAATTTTCTTCCATTTGATATTGCTTAGTGACCAAGAAAGCTTCACCCTCTGCAGACTACTCACCTTTACCTCTGCAAAATAAGGAAAATATTTACAATCATTCTGTCATGTGCTGTCAAACCTGGCTAGATACAGATAGACGTGAAGCGGATTCAAGCTGTTTCAATTGCCCAAAGCTCTATCAGTATTTCAAATGTATCCTGCATCTTGATACAATGCACAATCCTGATTGGCCAGTCTGAAAAGTATGGGAGCAAGCCAGACGAGTAGCACCAGCCATCCAAAATTATCACACCACCAGCCTAAAAAATTCACATGAATCTGCCATATACCAGGGACAAAAACACACACATTCCTTCCTACATGATGCAGTGCTACCTCTCTTATTAGTTAATTAGTTAAGGACTTTTTATAAGGCCCCTCCTGTGTCTTTATAACTATTCAGCCATTATTTTACTGGTTTTCAGTGTTACCTTCCTCGCACCCGTCTTGCAAATTCACACCAGGTTGATAAAATTTGCACCACTCACTCCTGTCTCCAAGGGCACTCACATCGACAAGATCTCATCGAAAATGCCATACTTTGCACACTGGCTGATTGGCAATGGGAATTGACACTTGGTCATACTTTGATCTTTAGAAACAACAGTTGATAAGAACATAAGGCAGGAAAATTAAGGCCACCATAATATTGAGCTCCCAGAATCCCTCATTACCTACCCTGGAGTGTGATCACATCCTGATGTCCACCTCACATAGGCATCTTGCTTTGACCCTTTCCTCATACAGATTCAATAAATTCCCTTGTGATGCAGGATCAAAATGCACAAACCGGGGTATCCTCCGACGGATGATTATACATGGCTTCCATTTGAATATTTGACAAACTATCACCACCATTTCAATGACTTAGACGTTGCTTAGATCCCACACAAGACAAAAAATACCCAAAACAAAAGTAAATAGTCCACCTTCCAGGACATGTAAGTGCCGTAAGAAGTGAATAAAAAGACCAACTGTGTGAAAGCATGCATCTCCCGCACCGAGTGTAGTGTCTCGTGCAGCAATAAATAAATCAAACCAAAAGCGCAGTGTTCGCCGCTATCGAGCAGAGCCCATATCCAAACTAAATTTGGAAGAATCTACTATTTCCTCCTAAAATTAGACTACAGGACAATACTCAAATATTTGTATTTAAATTTAAGAGTATATTTCTAAAATTGTCGCTCATTTATTTCTTTAAAATAAGAAATTGAAAACAAAAAATTGTTTTTGTGGTAATCTAATTACAAATCATCGAAATAGACTCATGGCGCACATACTAAACTTTGGTGCACCCGTCCTCTATTACCCTGGTTTAGCCCTACTCTGTTTCCAGAGAGTCGGACATCAAACTTAAATGACTTAAAATACAAATCACACGACAATTAGAAATCACCACCACTGCTTCGATGCCAACCTAAGAAGCTTCACATATTGCAAAGTTCAAGAACGAACGATCACAGAAATACTCTAGAGTTAAAGGCCAGTGGATGCTGAAGTCACGACGTTGAAGGCGTCTATCAGGTACCAGCACGCTGCCGGCGCTGGACGTCAGCATACAGCTCTGACGCCAGAGCGGGACGGTGAACATGCCTCCCGCGTCCGGAACGGCGCCACGCCGCTGCAACAGCGTGCCCGTCACAGGCAGGTGAAGACGCCGCCGCCGGGCGGGGGCGGTGCTGAAGCCGCAGACTCCCTCCGCTGTTCCATCTCACCAGGCATCTGCAGATGAGAGCCACGGCTACCGGCCGCAGAGGTGTGACTCCCACCAATCGGTGTGGCAGCCGGTCCAGACACAGGCAGCCGTTCCGTCAAGTTCCCGCCTGGCGCGTCCGGACGAATGGGCAGGGACCGCCTGAAGAGTCCAAGCTGAACATTGTCATTGAAAAGGTGAAAACATTATCCCTGTCATGCTCGCTTTCAGATTCCGACACGTTTTGCTTACTAGATCTAGACGGTGCTGGATTCACGTTTTCGTACCACAGCACTGCAATGCTAATGAATAGTCAATGCACAAATCTATCCGTTAATCGGTGCACTCGTTCACTGCCATGCTGCTCTCTTGGCTGGAAGCAGAATTCCCCACGCACTGGTCAGGGCCCGCTCTGACACGCTCCGTGCAGGCCCACACCATGCCCCTCTGGACTTGTCCGACCTCGGGCGGGGTCAGCCGCAGCCCACAATTTTGTGGTAATGCCGGCTTGGCTCACCATGCATCGCTGCAGTTATCACCTTCATTTTCTGACAATGGCCCATCGAATACTTTGTCTTGTGGTCATATGTCACCCCCTACCTCCTCCATCATGGCAAAAAGGGCTCATACCGGCTTCCCGGGCTTAGATTAGACTATAGATATTTTCAAGGGTATTGGGGAAATGCAGTCCGAGGTGAACCAATTGACCGGCCTATCCGAAAACATGCGCCTTTATCAAACATAAAACGTACCAGAACGGATAACTCAGGTTCGACGTATGTATTTGTGTATGACGACTAGAACATGAAACGGACAATCAGATGAGTTTCGAACCGATGGAAAATACGGCGGGTACACACGAAGACAACAAGACAAACAATGAGTTTTGAACAGATGACGAACGTGACTTGTATATACATACGAAGATACGTCGAAGGTAACACTAGCTCCAGCAGGAGCTCTATCACCTCAAAATCTAACTCTTCACAGATACTTGGGAAAGCCTTGTTGCGCTAAACCCGCCAGAGCGTTGGGCGGCTTAAGCGACGGCAACCTCAGCAGCAACCACCGCAGGAGCGGGAGCCATCAGGAATGATTAAACATGGCCCACAGGCAGATTGGTGCCGGCCACACGGTAGCCATAGGCGTCAGCCACGTAGTCTACCTTCTGCGGAAGGCCGTAGGAGTCCACGTAGCTGTAGGATCCGCGGACCACGCCGTCCGCAGTCTTCACCTCGTTCTTGGCAGAGTTGACGTCGGCGTAGCCGTAGTTGTACTGGCCAAACTCGTCCTGAGCGTGATGCTGCGAGCTGGTAGCTACTGGGGCGGCAACAGCGTGGGCAACGGGAGCAGCAGCATAGGTAGCAGCCACTGGGGCAGCAAACGCACGTGCGAGAGGGGCAACCGCGGGGGCACCGGCGTAACCGTAGCCGTGGTGAAGAGTGTTGTAGGCTGTCGGGGCAAGGTATGTAGCGGCAGGTGTAGTAAATGCAAGACTACGCTTCTTGCGTCCAGTGTGCGCCAAAGCGTCGGCATGGGCAGCGAAGTGGGCAGCCTTGGCGGCAGCAACCTCAGGAGTATCGACCACGGGAGCGGGTCCAACCAGACCTGACTGAGCGGGGCCCACAGGCAGATTGGTGCCGGCTGCACGGTAGCCATAGGCGTCAGACACGTAGTCAACCTTCTGCCGAATGCCGTAGGAGTCCACGTAGCTGTAGGATCCCCGGACCACGCCGTCCGCAGTCTTCACCTCGTTCTTGGCAGAGTTGACGTCGGCGTAGCCGTAGTTGTACTGGCCAAACTCGTCCTGAGCGTGATGCTGCGAGCTGGTAGCTACTGGGGCAGCAACAGCGTGGGCAACGGGAGCAGCGTAGGCATGTGCCACGGGGGCAGCGGCATAGGTAGCCACAACAGGGGCAGCGTAGGCATGTGCCACAGGGGCTTCGGCATAGGTGTGAGCCAACGGCGCGGCGTAGGCGCCCGCATAGCCGTAGGCAGGGGCGGCAGCTGTGTAGCCGTAGCTGAAGCGAGCTCCGAGTGCCGGGGCGTAGTAACCGGCACGTGCGGCCACGAACAGCGTAAGCAGTACCTGGAAACAAAAGACATACGAGACTCAGTCACTTACGACTGACAGCAGATACAGGAATCAAAAAAATATCACTTCTGGGAACTTAGCAGAAGACTGGTACAAATGTCTCGTCTGTTAGAATGCAAGTACCGAAGGATAGAATATTATGTGTTACTCGAAATCGTGTTCTTGAATGAACTGAATGAAGAGAACAAGTTTTTGAATATTTCATTTTCAGCTCAGTGGTTTCAGTGGTTTCAGTGGTTCAGTGGTTCAGTGGTTCAGTTTCAGTGGTTTCACAACCCAATCAGCCACCTAACACGTGCATCAGATACGGCAATAATTATATTTCGTCGTAAAATGGGAAATATGATGTGAAGAAATTTTTCAATGCTGCTATTCTTTTTAATATATTCTTTTTGAAAATGTAGCAGAAGGCTGGTATACATGACCGGTATTTTAGAAAGAAAACTCCGAAAGGGTGAAAGATTGTTTTAGGCACCAAATTATTATTTTCCTAACATCCGATTAAATTGTGCAGATGTGCTACAATTTTAGGTAAGTGTAGTGGGGACATGCGACGCACTGTCCCATGAGCAAAGCAAGGAATATGTCGATTGCCGAAGGTTTAGTTTTAACGCGAATCTTTTCTCACCAGGGCCCTCATGGTGTGTGCAGGAAGGAGTTCTCTGTGAGGAGTGCCTTCTCAGGCCAGCGCTGCCGCTTATATGGGGGGCGAGTCAGTCGGCCTTGCGTCGTTTCCACGGCCACGGAGCGGGCGGTGGCCCGAGGCGGATGCGTTGCCGGCGCCAGCAGCTGAAAAGAGTTCTTCGTTTGCCTGTGACGGCCGAAGCACTGTTTTCATGATGATCACATTGCACATTCTGTGATGAGTTTCACCAATCAACAAGTCATGAATTACTCGCTAATGTCCAATAAGCGAGCGCAAGAATGCTCCTCAATGACGAGTCGCTGCCAGAATTCCTAAGAAACCACACAAAAACATTTTTGTAGTGATTCACGTAAACTGAACTTTCCAATTCACTGCATTCACCTCACCCCTTCCCCTCTCCAACCCCCTTCCTACTCTACAACCCCACTGAAAGTCGGCGCTCTAGGCAAGTGGACTAGACATGGGGGACGGGTGTCTACAGACAAAAAAGGAAAAGGACAGCGCTGACCTGTCGGTTTGGTTGACGCCGTATGTCTGCTATATAATGAAAGTCATGTTTTGGGCTATAAATGGTTTTCATCTTTCCTCAAATGTTTCGATTGTTTTTTTACGGCATTGACCAGCTGCAAGTCAAATTTTTGTTTCAAAAATGGAATGATCTTACCAATGCGAACTGGTTCTTGGCGGAATCTTGTTTTCGCTATGAATTGTTTTCACTTAGTGTTTTGAAATTATCAACATCGGGGTCTGCTAACGACCCAAATAGTACATGTTTGGCGTTAAGGTGTCAGTATTGTCCTGTAGTTAGCTTGCGATTGACACTCGTAAGTTCTATTAAAAATACCCTACCCTCTTCGCATTGCACGAAAAAATGATGTTCGGGGCGTTCAAGCCGCCTTCTTTAACATTTTGGTATAGCGTGTCCCTGGAAACTGTTGCTGGGTGTCCACAGCAGATATATTTCATAATCTTGTTTTGGATTATGCTAACGGTTTTCTCAATTATAGGTCCCACACCGTTGGGTAAATAAGTTTGGATGTAGTCAAAGAGTGTTACTGTTACCCTGCCTTTATGGGAAAGGTTCCGTTGCGACCGCTCTTTGAGTGTAGCATCTATTTTTGAAATTGCAAGTCCCGCATTGTCGCATTTTCGCACGGCACTAAAGTGTATCCCAAATATCTTCACTTCTTCGCTGCAAGGTCGCTCGCAAATGGGGCGTCGTAAGTTCTTGCATATACCAAGCCACATACTCGTAAATGTTACTTATCTAAGACAAGCTTTAGCCCAGAAGTTATACCAAAGTTCTCAATTACGTTCAAAGCGATATTTTCCGAATGTTCGTTTTCAACGAAAAGAGTAGTGTTATCCATGTATTGCGATAATTTTTATTTCTTCACCGTATATTTTCATACCTTTGATTTGTGAGTTTGCTCGTGTTCTTATCGCTAGAATTTCGACTACCAAACAAAAAATCTAAACCTGAAGCATGGTACAACCCTGTTGCAATCCTCGTGTAGGTTTAAAACACTCCGAGGTAAAACCGTTATTGATCACGGCTAACTCGACATCTTTATGCAAGATTTGTATCCCCTCGCTGAAATTAGGGCTTAAATTGAAATTCTGGAGCGTATCATACATAAACATATGCTCAACAGTGTTGAAAGCGTTTTTAAAATCCAACGCCAATAATATTCCCTGCAGATGATCAGTATTACAATTCTGATTGTCTGCTACTGCTCTGATATTCACACTTATAAACGTACCTCTTATTAAACCAGTCTGATCAAATTTCACTAATTTTGATAAATCACTCATTAGTCTATTCGCCAGTACCTGGGCAACTATTTGATAAACTAGGCCGAGAAGATAAATGGTCCTTTTATTTCTGAGCACCTTTTGGTTGCCTCGCTTTGGGATTTATGTTATTCCACCCCTTCTCTGCGTAACAAAAAATGATCCTTCTTCCTTAACTTGCGCCAGGTAATTGATAACAATGGTCTCAACTCGTCCCAGAAGTGCAATAAAACCTCTTTTAAGAATCCTGACACTGAAGGTGATTTATTTTTCAACATAGCGTTAAGCGCCATCTTACATTCCAGTCTTGTAATAGGTTTATCGCATGATACTCTATGTTCCTCACTAAGCGTCGGGCATCTTGAGGAACCTAAAAATTCGTAGGAACCCAAAAATTCGTTGCTTGGTGACGAAGTACGATTTGAGTTGCTTGTGTTCCCTGTGTTCCCATCGTTAAGGCCAACCGCTCTTAATAAATGTCTGCCAAATGAGCTCGTGTTAGCCCTACTCTGTTTTCAGAGAGTCGGGCATCAAACTTAAATGACTTAAAATACAAATCACACGACAATTAGAAATCACCACCACTGCTTCGATGCCAACCTAAGAAGCTTCACATATTGCAAAGTTCAAGAACGAACGATCACAGAAATACTCAGAGTTAAAGGCCAGTGGATGCTGAAGTCACGACGTTGAAGGCGTCTATCAGGTACCAGCACGCTGTCGGCGCTGGACGTCAGCATACAGCTCTGACGCCAGAGCGGGACGGTGAACATGCCTCCCGCGTCCGGAACGGCGCCACGCCGCTGCAACAGCGTGCCCGTCACAGGCAGGTGAAGACGCCGCCGCCGGGCGGGGGCGGTGCTGAAGCCGCAGACTCCCTCCGCTGTTCCATCTCACCAGGCATCTGCAGATGAGAGCCACGGCTACCGGCCGCAGAGGTGTGACTCCCACCAATCGGTGTGGCAGCCGGTCCAGACGCAGGCAGCCGGTCCGTCAAGTTCCCGCCCGGCGCGTCCGGACGAGTGGGCAGGGACGGCCCGAAGAGTCCAAGCTGAACATTGTCATTGAAATGGTGAAAACATTATCCCTGTCATGCTCGCTTTCAGATTCCGACACGTTTTGCTTACTAGATCTAGACGGTGCTGGATTCACGTTTTCGTACCACAGCACTGCAATGCTAAATGAATAGTCAATGCACAAATCTATCCGTTAATCGGTGCACTCGTTCACTGCCATGCGGCTCTCTTGGCTGGAAGCAGAATTCCCCACGCACTGGTCAGGGCCCGCTCTGACACGCTCCGTGCAGGCCCATACCATGCCCCTCTGGACACGTCCAACCTCGGACGGGGTCAGCCGCAGCCCACAATTTTGTGGTAATGCCGGCTTGGCTCACCATGCATCGCTGCAGTTATCACCTTCATTTTCTGACAATGGCCCATCGAATACTTTGTCTTGTGGTCATATTTCACCCCCTACCTCCTCCATCATGGCAAAAAGGGCTCATAGCGGTTTCCCGAGCTTAGATTAGACTATAGATATTTTCAAGGGTATATGGGAAATGCAGTCCGACGTGAACCAATCGACCGGCCCATCCCAAAACATGCGCCTTCATCAAACATAAAACGTAACAGAACGGATAGCTCAGGTTCGACGTATATATTTTGTATATGACGACTAGAACATGAAACGGACAATCAGGTGAGTTTCGAACCGATGGAGAATACGGCGGGTACACACGAAGACAACAAGACAAACAATGAGTTTTGAGCAGATGACGCATGTGGCTTGTATATACATACGAAGATACGACGAAGGTAACACTAGCTCCAGCAGGAGCTCTATCACCTCAAAATCCAACTCCTCACAGATGTTTGGTAAGGCCTTGTTGCGCTAAACCCGCCAGGGCGTTGGGCGGCTTAAGCGACGGCAAGCTCAGGAGCAACCACCGCAGGAGCGGGAGCCATCAGGAATGATTAAACATGGCCCACAGGCAGATTGGTGCCGGCCACACGGTAGCCATAGGCGTCAGCCACGTAGTCAACCTTCTGTGGAAGGCCGTAGGAGTCCACGTAGCTGTAGGATCCGCGTACCACGCCATCCGCAGTCTTCACCTCATTCTTGGCAGAGTTGACGTCGGCGTAGCCGTAGTTGTACTGGCCAAACTCGTCCTGAGCGTGATGCTGCGAGCTGGTAGCTACTGGAGCGGCAACAGCGTGGGCAACGGGAGCAGCAGCATAGGTAGCAGCCACTGGGGCAGCAAACGCACGTGCGAGAGGGGCAACCGCGGGGGCACCGGCGTAACCGTAGCCGTGGTGAAGAGTGTTGTAGGCTGTCGGGGCAAGGTATGTAGCGGCAGGTGTAGTAAATGCAAGACTACGCTTCTTGCGTCCAGTGTGCGCCAAAGCGTCGGCATGGGCAGCGAAGTGGGCAGCCTTGGCGGCAGCAACCTCAGGAGTATCGACCACGGGAGCGGGTCCAACCAGACCTGACTGAGCGGGGCCCACAGGCAGATTGGTGCCGGCTGCACGGTAGCCATAGGCGTCAGAGATGTAGTCAACCTTCTGCGGCAGGCCGTTGGCATCACGGTAGCTGTAGGAGCCACGCACCACACCGTCAGCCGTCTTCACCTCGTTCTTGGCCGAGTTGACGTCGGCGTAGCCGTAGTTGTACTGGCCATACTCGTCCTGAGCGTGATGCTGCGAGCTGGTAGCTACTGGGGCAGCAACAGCGTGGGCAACGGGAGCAGCGTAGGCATGTGCCACAGGGGCAGCGGCATAGGCGGCAGCAACAGGGGCAGCGTAGGCATGTGCCACAGGGGCTGCGGCATAGGTGTGAGCCAACGGCGCGGCGTAGGCGCCCGCATAGCCGTAGGCAGGGGCGGCAGCTGTGTAGCCGTAGCTGAAGCGAGCTCCGAGTGCCGGGGCGTAGTAACCGGCACGTGCGGCCACGAACAGCGTCAGCAGTACCTGGAAACAAAAGAGATACGAGACTCTTAAGACTGATTCACTTAAGACTGATCTTAGATACGTTAGTGATTATATTTCATCGTAGATTGAGGTCTATGATGTGAAGGAAATTTTCAAAAGTGAGTAATAATCTTTCTGAGAATGTAGGAGAAGCTTGGTACACATGACTAGTATCTTAGAAAGCAAATACCGAAGGAGGAGTGATTATTTGTTTCACCAAATCATGTTTTTCCCAATATCCTATAACATTGTTCAGCTGTGCTAAAATTTTAGGTAAATATAGTGGAATATGCGAAGCACTGTCCCATGGGCAAAGCAAGGATATAATATCTGATTTGTCGGTTGCTGAAGGGTTTATTTTAACTCGAATCTTTTCTCACCAGGGCCCTCATGGTGCATCAGATACGGCAATAATAATATTTCGTCGTTAAATGGGAAATATGATGTGAAGAAACTTTTCAATGCTGCTATTCTTTTTAATATATCCTTTTTGGAAATGTAGCAGAAGGCTGGTATACATGACCGGTATTTTGGAAAGAAAACTCCGAAAGGGTGAAAAATTGTTTGATGCACCAAATTATTATTTTCCTAACATCCGATTAAATTGTGCAGATGTGCTACAATTTTAGGTAAGTGTAGTGGGGACATGCGACACACTGTCCCATGAGCAAAGCAAGGAATATGTCGATTGCCGAAGGTTTAGTATTAACGCGAATCTTTTCTCACCAGGGCCCTCATGGTGTGTGCAGGAAGGAGTTCTCTGTGAGGAGTGCCTTCTCAGGCCAGCGCTGCCGCTTATATGGGGGGCGAGTCAGTCGGCCTTGCGTCGTTTCCACGGCCACGGAGCGGGCGGTGGCCCGAGGCGGTTGCGTTGCCGGCGCCAGCAGCTGAAAAGAGTTCTTCGTTTGCCTGTGACGGCCGAAGCCCTGTTTTCATGATGATCACATTGCACATTCTGTGATGAGTTTCACTAACCAACAAGTCCTGTATTACTCGCCAATGTCCAATAAGCGAGCACAAGAATGCTCCTCAATGGCGAGTCGCTGCCAGAAGTCCTAAGAAACCACACAAAAACATTTTTAGTGATTCACGTAAACGGAGCTTTCCAATTCACTGCATTCACCTCACCCCTTCCCCTCTCCAAGCCCCCTTCCTACTCTACAACCCCACTGAAAGTCGGCGCTCTAGGCAAGTGGACTAGACATGGGAAACGGGTGTCTACAGACAAAAAAGGAAAAGGACAGCGCTGACCTGTCGGTTTGGTTGACGCCCTATGTTTGCTATATAATGAAAGTCATGTTTTGGGTTATAAATGGTCTTCATCTTTCCCCAAATGTTTCGATTGTTTTTTTACGGCATTGACCAGCTGCAAGTCAAATTTTTGTTTCAAAAATGGAATGATCTTACCAATGCGAACTGGTTCTTGGCGGAATCTTGTTTTCGCTATGAATTGTTTTTACTTAGTGTTTTGAAATTATCAACATCGGGGTCTGCTAACGACCCAAATAGTACATGTTTGGCGTTAAGGTGTCAGTATTGTCCTGTAGTTAGCTTGCGATTGACACTCGTAAGTTCTATTAAAAAAATACCCTACCCTCTTCGCATTGCACGAAAAAATGATGTTCGGGGCGTTCAAGCCGCCTTCTTTAACATTTTGGTATAGCGTGTCCCTGGAAATTGTTGCTGGGTGTCCACAGCAGATATATTTCATAATCTTGTTTTGGATTATGCTAACGGTTTTCTCAATTATAGGTCCCACACCGTTAGGTAAATAAGTTTGGATGTAGTCGACGAGTGTTACTGTTACCCTGCCTTTATGGGAAAGGTTCCGTTGCGACCGCTCTTTGAGTGTAGCATCTATTTTTGAAATTGCAAGTCCCGCATTGTCGCATTTTCGCACGGCACTAAAGTGTATCCCAAATATCTTCACTTCTTCGCTGCAAGGTCGCTCGCAAATGGGGCGTTGTAAGTTCTTGCATATACCAAGCCACATACTCGTAAATGTTACTTATCTAAGACAAGCTTTAGCCCAGAAGTTATACCAAAGTTCTCAATTACGTTCAAAGCGATATTTTCCGAATGTTCGTCTTCAACGAAAAGAGTAGTGTTATCCAGGTATTGCGATATTTTTTATTTCTTCACCGTATGTTTTCATACCTTTAATTTGTGAGTTTGCTCGTGTTCTTATCGCTAGAATTTCGACTACCAAACAAAAAATCTAAACCTGAAGCATGGTACAACCCTGTTGCAATCCTCGTGTAGGTTTAAAACACTCCGAGGTAAAACCGTTATTGATCACGGCTAACTCGACATCTTTATGCAAGATTTGTGTCCCCTCGCTGAAATTAGGGCTTAAATTGAAATTCTGGAGCGTATCATACATAAACATATGCTCAACAGTGTTGAAAGTGTTTTTAAAATCCAACGCCAATAATATTCCCTGCAGATGATCAGTATTACAATTCTGATTGTCTGCTACTGCTCTGATATTCACACTTATAAACGTACCTCTTATTAAACCAGTCTGATCAAATTTCACTAATTTGGATAAATCACTTATTAGTCTTTTCGCCAGTACCTGGGCAACTATTTGATAAACTAAGTCGAGAAAATAAATGGTCCTTTTATTTCTGAGCACCTTTTGGTTGCCTCGCTTTGGGATTTATGTTATACCACCCCTTCTCTGCGTAACAAAAAATGATCCTTCTTCCTTAACTTGCGCCAGGTAATTGATAACAATGGTCTCAACTCGTCCCAGAAGTGCAATAAAACCTCTTTTAAGAATCCTGACACTGAAGGTGATTTATTTTTCAACATAGCGTTAAGCGCCATCTTACATTCCAGTCTTGTAATAGGTTTATCGCATGATCCTCTATGTTCCTCACTAAGCGTCGGGCATCTTGAGGAACCTAAAAATCCGTAGGAACCTAAAAATTCGTTGCTTGGTGACGAAGTACGATTTGAGTTGCTTGTGTTCCCTGTGTTCCCATCGTTAAGGCCAACCGCTCTTAATAAATGTCCGCCAAATGAGCTCGTGTTAGCCCTACTCCGTTTCCAGAGAGTCGGACATCAAACTTAAATGACTTAAAATACAAATCACACGACAATTAGAAATCACCACCACTGCTTCGATGCCAACCTAAGAAGCTTCACATTTTGCAAAATTCAAGAACGAACGATCACAGAAATACTTAGAGTTGAAGGCCAGTGGATGCTGAAGTCACGACGTTGTGTGTGTGTTATTTGTGTTTTAGGGCGCTTTCAGCAACTGGGCTATGCGCCCCACCATTACCATGTTTTTCAATTCATAATAATATGCTTAATCTAGATCATGCCAGGGTAATATAGATCATGGGTGTCAAGGTCACTTGCATGGCAAGCATAATATACAATGTTGTTTAAGGGGTGACAAGAAATCTGGCATTACTTAACATTGTCTAGGTTTCCCAGCTCCTTCCATCAAAAATTTCTGACACGCACCAAGCTGTGCTTGCATCCCATTGTTGAGGAGGTCTCTCGGTTTGCTCAGGGTATCCGAGACCTTGGGTGGAGATCGGCGAACGAACGTCGTGTTCCCGCCCATGTAGGCCTCCTGGGCTCTAGGTCCGGAATGCCTTCTATCACTAACGGCAGAAGGGCGAGGCACATCCTGCCAAACTTTTGGACTTCTCCAAAACTTTCCAAGGAGCCAGCTTGCTTGATTTTCATAGGGAACTCTTTTTGCACCCTTGGCACCCATATTTTCTTCCCCTTTGAGTCTCGGAAAAGAAACTCTGGTTTCTGGTGCTTCCTGGCACCGTGGTGAGGAGACGTCTTTCTGGAGTCGGAAGTCGGGGAGCAGAGCCTCCGTTTTCCGTCACGCGACTCTGGGATCACAGAACATGCGTCTCCTATGTTGGAAGGCGTCTGTGTGGGTGGTGGTGGAGGAGGGTACGGTGGAGGCATAAGCATGGTGTCACCGTTCGCAGGAGTTAGAAGAAGTGCCACGCTCCGCTGTTCCATCTCACCAGGCATCTGCAGATGAGAGCCACGGCTACCGGCCGCAGAGGTGTGACTCCCACCAATCGGTGTGGCAGCCGGTCCAGACACAGGCAGCCGTTCCGTCAAGTTCCCGCCTGGCGCGTCCGGACGAATGGGCAGGGACCGCCTGAAGAGTCCAAGCTGAACATTGTCATTGAAAAGGTGAAAACATTATCCCTGTCATGCTCCTTTCAGATTCCGACACGTTTTGCTTACTAGATCTAGACGGTGCTGGACTCACGTTTTCGTACCACAGCACTGCAATGCTAATGAATAGTCAATGCACAAATCTATCCGTTAATCGGTGCACTCGTTCACTGCCATGCTGCTCTCTTGGCTGGAAGCAGAATTCCCCACGCACTGGTCAGGGCCCGCTCTGACACGCTCCGTGCAGGCCCACACCATGCCCCTCTGGACTTGTCCGACCTCGGCCGGGGTCAGCCGCAGCCCACAATTTTGTGGTAATGCCGGCTTGGCTCACCATGCATCGCTGCAGTTATCACCTTCGTTTTCTGACAATGGCCCATCGAATACTATGTCTTGCGGTCATATGTCACCCCCTACCTCCTCCATCATGGCAAAAATGGCTCATACCGGCTTCCCGGGCTTAGATTAGACTATAGATATTTTCAAGGGTATTGGGGAAATGCAGTCCGAGGTGAACCAATTGACCGGCCTATCCGAAAACATGCGCCTTTATCAAACATAAAACGTACCAGAACGGATAACTCAGGTTCGACGTATGTATTTGTGTATGACGACTAGAACATGAAACGGACAATCAGATGAGTTTCGAACCGATGGAAAATACGGCGGGTACACACGAAGACAACAAGACAAACAATGAGTTTTGAACAGATGACGAACGTGACTTGTATATACATACGAAGATACGTCGAAGGTAACACTAGCTCCAGCAGGAGCTCTATCACCTCAAAATCTAACTCTTCACAGATACTTGGGAAAGCCTTGTTGCGCTAAACCCGCCAGAGCATTGGGCTTAAGCGACGGCAACCTCAGCAGCAACCACCGCAGGAGCGGGAGCCATCAGGAATGATTAAACATGGCCCACAGGCAGATTGGTGCCGGCCACACGGTAGCCATAGGCGTCAGCCACGTAGTCTACCTTCTGCGGAAGGCCGTAGGAGTCCACGTAGCTGTAGGATCCGCGGACCACACCATCCGCAGTCTTCACCTCGTTCTTGGCAGAGTTGACGTCGGCGTAGCCGTAGTTGTACTGGCCAAACTCGTCCTGAGCGTGATGCTGCGAGCTGGTAGCTACTGGGGCGGCAACAGCGTGGGCAACGGGAGCAGCAGCATAGGTAGCAGCCACTGGGGCAGCAAACGCACGTGCGAGAGGGGCAACCGCTGGGGCACCGGCGTAACCGTAGCCGTGGTGAAGAGTGTTGTAGGCCGTCGGGGCAAGGTATGTAGCGGCAGGTGTAGTAAATGCAAGACTACGCTTCTTGCGTCCAGTGTGCGCCAAAGCGTCGGCATGAGCAGCGAAGTGGGCAGCCTTGGCGGCAGCAACCTCAGGAGTATCGACCACGGGAGCGGGTCCAACCAGACCTGACTGAGCGGGGCCCACAGGCAGATTGGTGCCGGCTGCACGGTAGCCATAGGCATCAGACACGTAGTCAACCTTCTGCGGAATGCCGTAGGAGTCCACGTAGCTGTAGGATCCCCGGACCACGCCATCCGCAGTCTTCACCTCGTTCTTGGCAGAGTTGACGTCGGCGTAGCCGTAGTTGTACTGGCCAAACTCGTCCTGAGCGTGATGCTGCGAGCTGGTAGCTACTGGGGCGGCAACAGCGTGGGCAATGGGAGCAGCGTAGGCATGTGCCACGGGGGCAGCGGCATAGGTAGCAGCAACAGGGGCAGCGTAGGCATGTGCTACAGGGGCTGCGGCATAGGTGTGAGCCAACGGCGCGGCGTAGGCGCCCGCATAGCCGTAGGCAGGGGCGGCAGCTGTGTAGCCGTAGCTGAAGCGAGCTCCGAGTGCCGGGGCGTAGTAACCGGCACGTGCGGCCACGAACAGCGTAAGCAGTACCTGGAAACAAAGGACATACGAGGCTCAGTCACTTAGGACTGACATCAGATAGGGCAGTAATTATGTTTAATCGTAAAAATTGGGAATATGATGTGAAGAAACGTTTCTTTACTGTTTAATATTTTTTTGAGAATGTAGCAGAAGGCCGGTACACATGACTTATATTTTAGAAAGCAAATTCTGAAAGGAAGAGTGATTATTTGATGCACCAAGTTATGTTATTTTTCCCAAAATCCGATTATATTGTGCTACAATTTTAAGTAAGTGTTGTGGGGAAATGCGAAACACTGTCCCATGAGAAAAGCAAGCGATATAATGTCTGGTTTGTCGATTGCAGAAGAATTGATTTTAACTCGAATCTTTTCTCACCAGGGCCCTCATGGTGTGTGCAGGAAGGAGTTCTCTGTGAGGAGTGCCTTCTCAGGCCAGCGCTGCCGCTTATATGGGGGGCGAGTCAGTCGGCCTTGCGTCGTTTCCACGGCCACGGAGCGGGCGGTGGCCCGAGGCGGCTGCGTTGCCGGCGCCAGCAGCTGGAAGGTGAGTTGTTTGGTGCAGCGTTGACGTTGTTTAGTTAGTTCTACGGAACTGCCATGAATGTGAAAGCGTTTCAGTCTATAAAAAGTCGCAATATTGTGATGTATGTCTTGAAACATTAGAATATTCTCTGCATCGAAATTTACGTCGATAATTCATTGAGTTGAGTCATCAAATCACATCATTCATGGGAGACCGGGACAAAACGGACACCCTAAGGTTTTTTTCTAACATAGCAAGCTCAATAGCGGGCCGAAAATTTTAAGCTATACACCCTGACGTAGCCTAATGAATTGTGTCTCTAATGTAAGAGTATTAACTTGAAAAATTAATTTGGAAAAACATGGCAGTAAAATATATCAGCTAATGCTTTTGTCCGTTTTGCCCCAACCCTGGGGCAAAATGGTTTTCAGGAAGGGGCAAAACGGACAGTATGGCCTGCTGTCATTGCACTTTGCTTGAGCACCCCCAAAGATATATAAATCCACACCCCTGGCAGCTTGGGTAATATGGCGAAAAACTTCATGTTTTCGTTAAAGCGTCAACATCTTTTAACTCAGTTAAAAGTTTAACCTCCTTCCATTTTGGCAGAAGAATGCCTCCCACCCTGGACTCGGCCCTGCCTTGTTTTCTCGCTGATTCTGTGACCTTACTACAATAACAAACTACATAACAAATTATCCTAAGTGATTGGGGTAAACCAGGCCATCAGACCATTTTACACCATCAGTCCATTTTGCCCCGTCCGTTTTGCCCCTCAGATACTCCAATTCAAGTGTTTACGTGTCGGAAAAAATAGCAGGCTTTGATGTTTGAAATTACCCTTACCCTAAGCCTACACTGCCACTTATTCATACATATCACCATCAGAACTGAACACAGTTTGTCACTCGAGAAAACGAAGATTTAAAACTTGTAAATATCGTAATACTTACAGAAAAATCCTCTCCAGCCAGCTCGCGTCGAAATGATGCCGCTAACTGACGATATACACGCTATTTTCTGACGTTCTTTGTCTATTGCAGTAGTTCATCCTCTAAAATCTGGGTGGAAACACCAGCAACATACCAAAACAGCTAAAATCCGTTTTGCCCCAAAGTCCGTTTTGCCCCGGTTTCCCCTACGTGAATGCCTGGAACTGGCTTAACCCGCGCCCCACGGCGCAACGCGCCCCACCGGCGCGGGTTTGCGTGAAGATTGCGTGAATTCAGTAAGAAATTACTTGGCATATTTAAGCACTCAGATGAACGGTTTGACCTCCAGAGGTCAAGTTAGGTCAAGATAAGTTATTTTTCACTCAAATATGCAGTGCTTAAGCAAACTGGGCATAACTCTAATGCCATTAGAGCTATTGAGATCTGGCAAAGTACATTTGATAGGAAAATGTCAGAATTTATTCCGCTATGTGAAACGTAATAACCTCTCGCCATTTGTTTGACCTCCAGGGGTCACCTTGTGACCGAATATGACCTGAGGTCACGAAAGGTCAGAAAGGGACCTTGTTGTATATCAAACAAAAGCCAGTGACAAGACATACATGTTGATGTTTGATTCAGCGCTCTAGCTTAATTAAGTCAAAAGTTATTGTCAGAATACTGTTTCCGACCCCTGGTTACCTTGGATGACCTCGGAGAGGTCAAAGGGAAAATATGGCCCTGGGATCCGTGAAAGGGTGTCCAAAAACGCTTTTCTGAACGATTCGAGCATTCGCAATAGTTTTTGTGACATTTAGATAATAAGACAGCTTTTCCCATGCTTTTTCAATGGGAAAGGTCACCTCGTGACCTAACCTCAGGTCAAGAAATCTAAAAATCCAGGGTATACATCTTGTAGAACCTAGAGGGGTCATTAAGTGTAGGAAGTTTCAAGTTGATCGACTGCTCTTATAGAGCTCAAAAGTTGAAGTGAGGTGACCTTGGTTGACCTCGCCTGGTGACCTGGCCTTGCGTGACCCGGGGTAAAAAATTTCAGGGATGGTGGGAAAATGATGGGGTGAGAGGTAAACCCTCAACCGCGGTGCTGCGCCTCGTCGTTTTTTCTGCTATCCCGAAGAAACCTTAGGGGGCCATCGATGGCCCCTGTGGGGCGAGGGTTAATATCAGAGAAAATTGGGATTGGGGTGGTATCAGTTGGTTAAGCAGCCAACTACCTTTGAAAATGGTGTAACTAAAGGATGTCTTGCTCAGCAGGCGCAGCGTCATCATCATCATATTTGGGGCTTTAGGGTGCTCCGGAAACATGGGGCATATGGCGCCCACAGCAGGCGCAGCGGCGGAAGTGTAACGCAGAGGTGCAGAAAGTATGCTGGCTGTCACAAACTCAATGCGACGTATGCCTCCTCTGCCACACAGAGCCGGAAATAATAATTGTATACTTGAATACTATTTCCAATATGCTGAATGTCCTCTACCTGTCCCGTACTTTTTGCAGCAGACAAGGTTCTAGCACCAAACCATTCCAGCATGAAAGTAGTAAGTTTTCATTTATAGATCATGTTTTTGTTTTTGGAAGAAAATTTCCAATTATGGGTCATTTTTTCCAGTATTCGGGTCATAACTATTATTGGCAACTCTGACTGCAGTTTCCCCCAATGACATGCATTTCCTTTTTTGAAGAAGTTTCCATTTTTGAAAGGAGTGTTTCCAATTATGGTACTTTTCCACATGATTACATGTAGTAATTATCATGAAAATAGTCATTATTGGGAAAATACCTATTAATGGGAGCGTACATGTACACACAATTGGGAACCCTAACCACAGGTTCCCCCCCCCACTAAACTTCTATCTCACATATCAACAAAAGGGAAAAAATGTCAATGTCAACATAGTATTTGAATCTACCTAAAATGTGTTGGTAAAGTGGACCTTAGGTAGCATTTTTATAAACACATCAAATGCTTAAAATTTGCATCCCACTCACGATCATTACCTGCCTGGTCATTCCTTTTTGCAGTAAAAGCTCTGAGGCAACTAGCCTGCATAGATGTAAAATTATGTCTATTGCCCTAATAGGTACAGAGGTATTGGAATTCACATACCAAAGAAAGATCCAGTGTAGTCAAAATCCTGCTTTAACTCCATGCAGTTCAGGTCCTGTGCGTTGCTTACCACCACTGGTAGTGAGCAACACACCCCCAACCAGCGTTTTTTGAAGTCTATTTCTTTCTGAGATTTGCTGTGATTTTCTGAGATAAGAAGGGGGTCTACTCGGCCCCCTCCAGTGCACGTTAGTTCCAGGCCCCTCTCCAGCGTGGGTGTTTACACTTTGTGGAGGACTGCATTAGGCACACATTTGCTATCTGTACAATATTGATAGATAATTTGATCATGAAAACTCACCTTAATCACTGTTGTTGCCAGCCTGTTGCTGGCACCAACTCTCCCACCTTCCTCCAGCTCCAAATCTATCTAACCAATCTAGGGCACAAATAAACTAAAGCACAAGCAGGCTAAGGAATGAAAAACCAAGCTTGATATGGGAAAGTGCATCAGTCTTACAATAGCCTACATTCATCTTAGATTAGCCATGGGCAGCAATATTTGTTCTAGCTAGTTTTAGCCTGCACTTATCTTAAATATACCTAATGAATATGCCCTCAAAATAAGTGTCTTCCCGCCTGTTTAAATTTTTTGGCAGGCTCTACATCACATAAACATTTCTAACTTGTCTTGTCGCTGTTGCGCAGTTTAAGTATAATTGCTGCCCAGCTATGTTTATTTTCTCACTCACTTAGTACTTTTATTAGTAGCTTTTAGGCGTACTTAATACTAAATTCGAAGAAATAGGGGCCAATAAATCGAAGACACTCAAACTGTAAATATGATTTAACCAGAAAAAATGGACAGAGAAATACTTGATAAAGTATCTGCGTTATTGTTAATGCCTTAAATATGCCCACAATCGTGTATTTCTCGAAAAAATTGACTGTCACATTTCCGGTATCTAGGCGACAACTTTCTGCAAACTACTAACAATCAGCCCCATTGGGCTGCATGTTAAAATCTGACAACTGTGACAGCGGTTTGCGGGTTTTCTGCAGCGGGGGTCCCTCGTTTTAGTAGAAACTGAACACAGTACCAATATTGTATTACTAATGGTACGCTGTGCAATTGAAGAACAGAGCTGCTATGTTAAAATATTCCCTACACGCTTAATTCTCTATTTCGAAAATATGGGGTTTGATCTTGAGCCATACAGTCAGGATCGCTATTTTGTCACAATTATGCACCTCAATTTTCGTAAATGTGTCACAAACTCCGGTAGCCGAGTTGGCAAGTTTCTGCACCTCTGGTGTAACGGAAATTTGTAAGGCGTAAAAGGAGAAAGTCTTGCGCGGGGACGGCCTTCCTTTAGATATTCACTACTAATTGTGGTAACGACGGTCTTATATTTAGAGGATGGCATATCTGGAAATGTATTGCTAAGATAGTAATGGACTGTATAACTCTTCCGACATTGACGAAGAAATAGCTCTAAGCATATTGAGGAAATCGTTTTGAAGCTGGAATTTTTGTTTGTACCGGTGAAAGCTTAAAACAAAGGTCAGAAGAAGTCTGAACGTGCCAACATAGTTGGGGAAGATCTTCAGCTGCCGGGGATTTTCTTCGGGAAAGCATTTTCTTTCTTCCTCTACTGCAGTATCTCTGGTCTTCTGACATGTGAATATTATGTCTTACTCTTACTTATATGGTACTTTTGAGCTGTGGATTTTCCGACTTTGTGGACTATTTGACCATTTGACGTTTAGATAGTTATTCATGGGGACGTTCTAGCTTTGACTCTTGTTCATGAGGTCGAATTAAAGTGTGGACTATTTGAGCAGTTGACTATTTGAACATCGCGTGAATTCACATATCTGTAGTCCTTCTGCTTCATTATTTTCACTGGCGCTAGCACTAGCAAAAAACTGCTTTCAGGCATTTTAAGCGGATCAGAAGCCGGGGAAATTTTCGAGGGCGGTCCATCTGGGGTAGGCTGGGGATGCCAATCAGCCAATCCGTTCGCTCCGCGGTGGAAGAGTTGGTGTAAGTTGGAGCTCGGCTGACAAGCTGGCGCACGCGTTGCAAATTTTTATAGAGCACAATGCAAAAAGTGCGCCGAACTCGTCTACATTTACATAATTGTATCGAAGTGCTTCAAGATGTGAAGTGTTACGACGCCGTGCAGCGCGTGAGTGAAGTGATTTATTGGTTTTCTGCCATTTGTAAGGGTTGGAAGGCAGCTTACTATTCCCAATCTCTCCCAGATGGCTGCTTCTACCATAAAAGGGTTAAAGATAATCTTGGAAGTCATTGAGTCAATAATACTTTTTATATCATTGTAAGCACATTTTGCTTACTTCAACCTGAAAGCTGTTAAAACACCAGTTTAGGTACTACAAATGTTTCAGAACGAATATGAGGAAACAGATGCCAAGGTTTTTATAATAAATCTAATCTACAAATATTATCATCAGGGGATTCAAAACATAACTATACAATATTGATGTGTGTAGTTCTGTAGACATGATATAATTTTAATACATTTAGTAATTTGCCCAATTGAGCCTGGAGTTAGTAACATACACAACTTGAGAACATGCTTCACGTGTTTGATGCTTGTTCTAAAGCCCATGTGTTAAGTATGATGATCCATTCATTTTGCAAACCTTGTTCGTAAGAAATGTGATTATATTGTTTATAAAAGAGTGAAAGTACTATATTTGAAATGCACAAGATCCATTCATTTTACAGAAAATTTATTTTTAAGTTTCAACACCGATGAAGCCGGGAAACAACCGTGACGAAGCCCGGCATCAGACCGGCGTGGGTTTATATCAGATCTCCCGGCCCGGCCAAAGCCCGCGGGCCTGGGCCGGGCTGCTGCCCTGGCCCCTCGGCCCAGAAAGTCCCACCTCTGTGCGTACTGAAGCTTTTTATTTTCAGCACTTGTTGGAAACGCATTCGATCCTCATATGATTGTTTCCATTTGTTGTTGAAAATTATATACTATGGTAGAAAATTTTTCCAAAAAGATATCGTTATCAATATGCCGAAACAGTGACCTCGATAACGTGTCTTTCAGAGTTGATAAATGCAAATTGGACAAGCTCCCAACACTGGGCACCGAACAAACCAATTGTTACTAATCGATAGCGCAGGTCGTTGTGGAAGAAAGCTATTGCAGTGCCCACGATCGGAATTAATGGCCAATAATCTGTTAAAAAAGCGCTTCTAAGGTATTATATATTGAAAATATTTTCATTGTCACTGCAGTAGTTCGATCTCCACATCTGCTTGTTTTTCTTCTCATTCTTACAATAGTTTGATCACATAAGCTTAATATATCCGTCCCCAGAAGAGATTGTTATCACCGTTGATATGCACAATTGTAAAAAAGATGACCAAATCGCCATAATCGAATCGGATAGACTGTTCTCAAATTGATAAAATCCGAGCTCTTTTGGGACACTGAAAAATGACCTGCAATACAATTCATGAATGTTTCGAGATCATTCCACAATTCCAAGCGATTAGTTTCGGGGCAGTGGCATGTTCATTAAAAAGTTTCTGTGCCCAGTATTTTACTTTCCACGTGCCACTGAAGTAAGTTCTGACGCATAGTTTGAGGACCAAGACTTTAAGAGATCTCTGGATTCAGAGCATCCTTAACGGGGAACAACCAGCTTCACTGAATCGGTGCGTCCCCCTCGCTCTCTCGCTCTCGCTCCCCCTCTCTCTCTCTCTCTCTCTCTCTCTCTCTCTCTCTCTCTCCTCTGGGAAAAAATCTTCTTGACGGGAAAGATTGAGAAGTCACTTTGCTCACCATCCATCGCTAACGGTTGTTATCCATTTTCGGACAGTTTTGTAGGTATATGGGCCCCTTTGGACCGTTTGGGCGCCATGGGCGCATCAGACCTCCTGTCCTAGCGTCCTGATTGGAGGCTTAGACACGGAGTGAGCGGGGACCGCCGTGGTGGTGCCCACCCTCCTCCGCCTATGAAGCACTCTCCACACAGTCGCCCTCTGAAACCACTCCGGAGCCTCCCCCTCCGATGTGTCGCTTCCCACTCCCGCCCCAGGATGGAAGTATTAGTGTCACCGTGATTGGATGTGGTACCTGTGATAGGTTATACCTTAAATGGCCCCCTCTGACCGAAAAGCCCCTCCCCTTGGGCCGAAGTGGGGCCCCGAGCCAAAGTGCTGCTCACCATTGTAAGCTCTGAACGCGCCGATTGCTCCTGTGTAGGCCCTGGACCCAGTAGCAGGAGATATACATAATGGCATCCGGCGCGGTATTCCGGAATGGTGCGCCAAAGTAGCGTGAACCGTCGGTGGTGACGTCAGACCCTGACCTTGCAGACAGCAACACCGCAGCGGCCGAATGGCCCTGTTGAAAAGGCGTGGCGCGGTGAAGTCCTACATCGTTTCACACGATGTAGGACGCTATCTCTGGCTTAATCGCTCATACCAAACGCTGAGAACTAATTCTGGTTCGGCAAAAACAGTTTTCAAAGTATTCCATGGTCATGTAGTGCATAGCCGCTCGAAAAAAATGTTCAATATATTCCATGGCCATCTGATGTCTGAGCTGGTGCATTCCCTTAAACTACCGCTAGAACTGGCTGTAGGTAATGAATGCCATTCGGTGGGGACCCACGAATTCCGCAAGTTTCACGCGCCGGCTGACCGCGGTCACGCCCTGACCACAGGCAAACGGCCGCCACCATTGCCCATGGTGCTTCCGAAAGTTTGAGCAGTGGGAAATGGCGGTATTTGTTGGTAGCAATCAAACTGTGCCAAATACAAAAACAGTCAACCGCATATTTGTTAGCAGCTAAACTTCCAATAATTAACGGAGTTACCAGCGATCCTCAGTTAAAACCCAAAGATGTTTTCCTTTAGCATATTTGATTGATTATGTATGCATTCTTTCCGTTAAACTAGAGCGTGATTGGCGGCCATGTGAAATAAGTTTCAACCTGATGGCAAATGACGAGGAGAAGTTTGCCAGGTGGCGTTACTGGCGGGCGCCTATTCCGCGGCCTGTTGTTGGTGCTGGCACCATCCAACCGGCCACCCTGTATCGTGGCGGTTGGATGATGCTGGTCAGGGGTGGACATGAGATACTTCTCTAGAATTCTGGGGTTTTGAAGGTTCCATTTCTGGTTCAGATAGTTTTTTTGCAGCAAAATTTAACATATAATTCCAATGGGACTGTTTGCAGGAGTTTGAGGCACGGGCCAGTGAGAAAATTTAAGTGGTGCTTAAAGGTATATTTTTTTTGGTATCTAAAATTGATCAGGCTATCTTCTGGGTGCAGTTTTGAGTCCCTGACATGCTTTTATAAAAAGGAAAATCCACGATGAATTCCATGCTAATTCCTTCAGTATTCTGTTTCGAAAGTTTCACTCAACCAATCAGAATGCTGTATTCTACCTTATGCTACCAGAACCAAAGGTATCTTGAACAGAACCTTCCAAAATACTACCATATCCTCAACATACTGCCAAATCAGGCAGTCAGCTGGCTGTCATGTCCGAACCGTATCTATAGGAACCGTGGGTGCTGGCACCATCCAACCGGCCACCCTATATCGCGGCGGTTAACCCCCCCTTTCACCGCAGTTGGATGGTGGTGGCACCATAACACCCCACCCTTTATCACGGGTGATGGTGCTGGCAGAGAATGTGATGCTTCTGGGGCTACCCTCTATCTAGAGTGTCGACAGCAATGCCTTGCCCTACGCGTGCGATCAGTTTCATTGACTCTGAAATTATTTGTTCCTGTGGGTTCATTTCATGTTAATTCGTTGAAGACTGCCAACAGTGATCAATCTTTGCTTCACCTGATGTAGGATAATATATTTGGTGATATATTTGGTAATATATTTGGGATACGGTGTTCTGGGTGTATTTGAAATACACTAACCCATAAAACATGAAGTGGAGGGCGTCCTAAAGTGCCCTATCTATTTTCCAAAGATGGTTCGAGAACCGTTTGCAGCCGTAAACCGCTACATTGCTGAATTTGAAAGAATTCATGAGCGCGTGGATTGGTGAAATAATTTTGGAAAAATCAGTCGATAATTATTATATTTATAGACTTTCAAAGTTAGGCCTATCTTTTGGCACCGCCGCAATCGCCAAATAGCACGGGTTCACCTGCTCTCTAGGCCGAGTGGTAAAGTAGTAACACCATATAATGGGGATTTAATTATGTGCCAATATCACTGCACATGAAGTTCACGGTCAAATTTCATGGATCAAGATCATAAAGTATTTTCAAAGGTCATTGATTCTAGGGTTTTGGTCAGATGACATTACGTGTGCATTTCGCATTAGGTATGGTGTATGCTATGCTATGACCTCATTGCTAAGGGTATTCAATGTCAAGTTCAAGGTCACCGATCAAAGTTAAAGGTTTTTTTCAAGGCTAAACCTTCATTTACAGTCCAAAGGTTGCTATAGTACGAGTGATATTGTGCATTACTGTGAATATGTCATATTGCCACGTCATAGGTCAGTGGTCTTGAATGACCTTGACCTCAAAATCTCAGAGCATATTGTGCGGGACCTTGACGTTATAAATTTGGTCCACTTTTGGTGTATTGCCAGCTTCTTTCTACATACACCTGGCATTTCCCCCTTGGTCTCCAGCACGGCCCAGGTTTGACCTTAACGACCTCGTTTGACCTTGAAGATATTGACCAAGGTCAATAGAAATAGGCTATAATGTAGATTTTGGACTTCATACACCCCCAAATGCGTGTTTCTAATCCCCTTGGTTTCCGAGTTCTTTTAGGACCCCGTCCACGGCGCTCTGACGCCAGACCCCTCTGCACTGCTCGTGGTAAAGGGAATGTGGCATCTTGGTGCAATTCTAGGCTCTGGTGGTTTTGGTGGGCAATTTAAATTGAAAATAATAGATTTGGCCTTATTTCTGCCGAAAAATACCTGATGGGTGTAATATTTGGTTTCATTTAATTTTGATCCGTTAGCAATAAACAATACCTATCCAAATGGGCGCGACGTCAAACCATTGTCGGAGCTGGTAATATTTTGTGCCAGATTGAACCTGTTTAGTTAGCGCCAAAAAATGTATACCAATACAAATTAAGTGTTTTTAGCTAAAAGAGGTTACGTTAGCCCCGGTAGCTCAGTTGGTAGAGCGTTGGGCTCCGGCCCGCTGCTCAGAAGCATGCAGTGGCAGTGCATGTCCAGGCTTGGGATCGGTTCCCCTGAGACGCTCCGGCGCTCAAAAGTTTACCCGACGTACTGGTCGGCTGGCAACTGACTGGTGAGAGGGTGACCTGAGCGGGGCGGCCGTCCCTGTGCTTTGTGGGACGTTAAACTTTGGCTTCTAAATCAACCCTTCATTGTGGGAGTTGCTCGTTCGGGTGGTGGGGTCGGGGTTTCCGTGACAAGTCCCTTGATGACTTTAGTGAGACTCCGACTCCAACAGTCGAACTGAGAACAACTTGGGCAACATTTATTAAAAAATTTGGAACACAATCGACATTTATTAGTTTCTTCTATTTTTCTTGATACATTAAAACATTTAACGTTTCAAACTAGTCAATAAAGCAAGTCACGCACATTTATAACCGACAGTACCAAAGCCATGTTTAGCACGAGGAGTTTAAACATGTCCAAGCGAGAAAGTTTTGTCCGTGCAGCACCCACAGCCCACAGCCAGGGTAGTCCACAGCTGTGTAAAGGTATCTTGGTCCACAGCAGGGTTTGAGCATGACCTCACTTTTCTAAGATCGCCTAATAGCCCATAAACATCCGCGGAAGCCGGGATCGGTAGGGGGCAAATTTTACCTTTTTCCGTGGCCGGTAAGTTCTGGGACAAATGAAATATTGATCAAGCGGTTTCTTGTCATGCTCTATAACATGACGATTGGCGATGTCATTTCAAAGTCCATTATGAGGGTGCCACATACCCTTCAAGGGGACAAAGGAAAATACGATTGCATGATCTTAAAATGCCCTCACTAACACAGAAGTGCGACTCGTGAGTCAGGGTCAGAGTTTAAAAGAAATCTGACCCATTTGGCTCTGAGTTGAGTTGAGTCAGCAATTTAGACCGGTGAGTTGAGTTTGCTTGGCTCACATCACACCAATGAGCTGAGTTGAGTTGACTCAAAAGCCGATGAGTCAAATTAATTCACGAAAAAAGTGACTTAACATGTACGCATGCTGCACAATGTAAGTGTTTGAATATGCCGAAATTTTATCATGCTGTTGGCTATATCAAGTATCCTGATCAATTGACTTATTATAACACAAGCGTGCAAAGTTGGGTATCTAGAGCGGTGACTTTTCCTGTTGGGTCATACCCATGGAGGTGCAATTATTTGCTTATGCTTGATGGCTTTGCTATGTAGCTATTTATATTTATTAATTTATTTATTTGGTTTATTACTCATAAATGTATTATAAATTATTGGTTCGGTGCTTATGAATGAACTATATTTTGATCTAGAGTTAAGTCGGTGTAAGTTTTCAGTTGAGTCAGAATTGAGTTGACCGGGTTGAAGTTTGAGTCAAAGTTGAGGTGGCTCACTGAATATCTTCTGGTGAGTTGAGTTGGAGTTGAGTCAACTGCTTTCTGCATGCGACATGAGTTGATCCGACCACCAAAATTCTGAAACGCACAACTCTGCTCACTAATGCGATTAATAATTTTATGAGCCAACAATTATTCATGACGACAAAACACATTTGGGGTTGGCTCAATGAGCCGCTCATTGCCTGCATGTGTGTACCAATGCTTGATAAATTTGTTCCACCTTTTAGCTGAATATTGTGGTAATGGATACCAGAACCCTAACTTGTTGGTGGAATCAGTGCTCTTGCTTTCGAAAACATTGCCCGGGCATTTTTGACATTTAGGTAAGCGGGGATTTGCAAAAAAAGCTGCCGAGGCTTTCACAGTGGCAGTGAGAACGGTAGGTCGGTACAAGATGTTGATTTTACTTTGTCTCTGTCATGGCCCCTCTCGCAAGAATAACCGCTCGAGTAAACTCGCTGTTACGCTGGGATGCGCACGCACTGCTACCCAGTTGTTCAGTCTTTCCCTCACTGGATGGATGCCTGTTTAGGGTTTGTTCCGCCAGCTTCTCTCTTTCCCATAACCAGGACTTGAGAGGAAAAGGGAAAAAACTATTGAGAAACTATTTTTCTAAAACTATTTTAGCGAAAAACTATTTTAGCTAAAACTATTGAGGAAAAAGTATTGATGAGCCGAATGAGCCGATGCATTAATTTGTATTCCATGTACTCATGTGGTTGAATTAGTGTCACCTGGTGGAACAGTGTCGGTGTCATTCTTAACACGTGGATTGACGGGGGCGGGTAGCCCCCCTCCGGGTTCTCCTGAGATAGAAAAACGGCGGCGCGTACGCGCCGCCGTACCTGACATACCTTTTCTCATCATTTTTACAACTTTTGTCAAAATTTAAGGTCAGGCCTTCTGAGGTCAGGTCACCAGTACAGGTCAAGTGACCTGTGCTCAAAAGAAGTTTAAGATAGCATAAGTCGAAACAGGTTGAACTTATCCGATTGAAACTCATATCACAAAATGGGCCCACTGAGTTCTCTAAAACTTGGTCCGGTATTTTTATATCGATGACCTGAGGTCAAGTACGCGCCATGACCTCTCCATTGGAAATAAATGGGAAAAATGGTTTTAACTGAATAACTTCATAACGGATGGTTATAGAGCGTTTATTTTAACTGCATTAGATTTGCCTTGTCTTTGCAGTTTTAATGATATGCATTTTACCTAATTTTACCTTGATCTGAGCTTAGGTCAGGTCAAATACTTGATTTGACCTAGCAAGGTCATATCATAAATCATTCAATTTGGCTTGCTGCGAGATTCCAATGGTCTAAATTATTTTGCTTTATCTTTATTTGTTCAGATTTAATGACCGAAAACCTTCATTTACATGTTATCCCTATGACGGCTTGTTTTGACCTCTAGTCACCTTAAATAAGATCTGACAAAAAATGATTCAAATATTTTCGATGGAGAAGTAGATGGGCTACCAACGCCGTTTACCATTTTTCGCTACCTAGCGTGGTTCTCGAGATCTTAGGGGGGGTAACCACCCTCCCCCGTCAAAGCGAAGGTAGCTCAGACCCCCATCAAAATGCGTGTGTTAATGAAGACAACATCGCCAGTGGCGTCAGAGTTGCCCGGGACGAGCGGACTGATTAGCTCTGTGCAGCTGCATCCAGCCGCACATTGTGCTCCCGGATGTTTGGCAGCTTCAGCGTGGTGTGCTCACTTGCTGAAATGCACGCCTCGTCATCGAACAAAGAGCCGTTGTCGCCGCGGCGGGGTGCCGCTGGACCGGCGAGATCACGACCGCGGGCCCCGCCCAGCTCTCAGCCTCCACCCCTCACCTCCCCTCCCCCGTCTGCGTCTGTGCCGTCACCTTCACCCCCCCTCTCCGCCCCGGGCGCTGTTCCGGCGCACCAGCAATGCACGCGCAGCCGCATCGACATTCAATACTGAGAGCAGTGGGTGTTATCAGCGAAATAAAAGGACTGCATCACCTGTATCTGTACACCGGACACTTCATGCCCTGCAATCGTTTTCAAGGCGTTTACTTTTCAACGGCTGTTTTATCAACTACCGTCTACTAGTATTTCACCGTTAGGTGTCACGGAAAAGGCATGCCTAGATTCGCAATATTAAATCAAATTTGACGGACCTCAAAACCAGAAATCAGAATCAGAGCTTTTGGTTGGTCATCGCTAGCCTACGTCCACGTTTCGTACCGGGCGATAGAAGATCGGATTGGGTGAAGTCGGACAAAGAGATGACATACGAGGGCTGACGGGGGCGAACGATGAATAGCAAGGTCCGATTTTACGTTTGTTCGTAGAAAAGTATTTATAACCTTAACCTGCCGACCTGCCCATTAGGGAGATCGTGAATGACGGTTTAATTATGTTTGATAACACCAAATAGTTTGGTAGTAGATAAAGAGGTATGATGATTGTTCCAGGCCGGTCTGTTATGTTTAGATTTATCGCACCCAGACTTCAAAATTGAAAGTTTTTGGGTTGATAGACGCGACACTGACTGGCCAGACAGACGCGACACTGACCGGCCAGTCAGACGCGACACCGACCAACCAGTCAGACGCGACACTGACCGGCCAGTTAAAAACCCGGCAGTTAAACACACACGGCCAGTAACGCGACACTACCGGCCAGTCAAACGCGACACTGACCGGCAAGTTAAACGCGACACTGACCGGCCAGTCAAACGTGACACTGACTGGCCAGTTAAACGCCGCATTGGCCGGCAGTGCGGCACCTGTGCTGCGTCGCAGTTTCTGAGAACCCCAGTGCAGTTTCCGGGAACACCAGTGCAGTTCCCGGGGCACCAGTGTAGTGTAAGGTCCCCAGTCAGTTCCCGGGGGGCACCAATGTAGTCCCCAGGGGCACCAGTGTAGTCCCCGGGGGCACCAGTGTAGTCCCCGGGGCACCAGTGTAGTGTAAGGTCCCCAGTCAGTTCCCGGGGGAACCAGTGCAGTTCCCGGGGCACCAGTGTAGTCCCCGGGGGCACCAGTGTAGTCCCCGGGGGCACCAGTGCAGTCCCCGGGGGCACCAGTGCAGTCCCCGGGGACACCAGTGCAGTTCCGGGGGGCACCAGTGTAGTTCCCGGGGGCACCAGTGCAGTTCCGGGGGCACCAGTGTAGTTCCCGGGGCACCAGTGCAGTGTGGGGTCACCAGTGCAGTGTAGGGGGAACCAGTTCGCGGGTCCATACGTGACCGGCGCCGGCCCTTACTTCCCGGTGAGAGCACGCTCGACACTGCACGCTGGTCCTAATTGGCCGCCGTGGTGATTGGTGACAAGGCACAGGGGCCGACTGAGCAATGCCGCCAGTCGAATAACCTTCGCCCAGCTGCAGTTGCCCCAGAGTATGCAGTCCGGAGCTCCAAACAATGGACGGAGGTATGGTGCCCCAATTTGCAGACATCTTCGCTAGCACACTAGCACGTTTGTAAATTATGTTTTCAGACAATCGGTGCCTTTTATGTTCGGATACAATTGTTTTCTGGCTGAAATATAGATTTTTCATAAACTTTGTGAGTTACGGGCTGCAACTGTTAAGCTCTCCTCTACGAATAGGGATTGGGATGGCACTTGGCACACTACCCAACAACACTATATTACACAATTACTCTCTCAATAAACACCTTTTCAGATCTGACATTGTGTGTGTAATAGGACCTCCCTTTTTAGGGAGCCCACACGACAACCAAATATTTATAATGAAAGCAGAGGCCGTCCCGGTGATGTTAGATCGGCTTGCTCTCTATGAGGCGGGTCAGTTCTGGGTCATCATATAGGTGGTGGGTCTAGCCTCTGCGTGGATGACTAAATTTTTCGCTTTCATCCCCCTGTGCGATGTCAGCATTTCTATTTTAATTTTTCGGCCGGCTATAGAGCGTTCTAAGCATTTGCGCAATTTTTTCTCGTGAAGAAACCCATGGGTCCTGAAAGCTACCCTCGTCACTTGAGCCATAAAAAACAGAACAGTCAAAGATTATTTACAAAAAAGTCACATGTCCCCCTTGAAATCTACTTGAGAAAAACATGAGGCCCTCCCGTTAAGACTAGCCCTCCCTCCAATGTTGCTCAATTGATTTGAAAACTTTGCATACCGGGTAAGTAAAAAAAAACGACACAAAATTACAATCACCACCAACTCCCTTTGTTTAAAGGGAGATACGCGAAAAAATTATTATTGTGGTTTCCTGCTATTTGAAAAATCCTGATAACGAAACTATCAATTATTTTTGTATCTTCGGCAAAATTTTGGGAGGCCACTCACTTATTATCGAAATAGGTTAACAGTTTCAATAAAATGCCCATCACTTACCCATGCCCATACCCATCACTTACTTTTCGAAAACTATTTAAAGGTGAAAAGTAGTGTTTTTTTATAATACAAATGTTTGTCCTCCTGTATTTGTATTTGAATTAATTTTAAAAAGCTTTTAAAAATTACAAAATGAATTAGTTTGCCCTAGAAACGGAAAAAAACATAATTACTCAAGTCTTAAGCGGTTTCGTACCGCGGGTCTTGAGTCATTTTCTGCTTCAGCCCCAGGATGACAAAACTTTTGCGTCAGATAGGTCGCATGACCCCGGTTTGAGAATTCCTAGGCTTCTGATTGGTTAATTGTGATTTCTTTTAAGCCCTATATTTCTGTTTCAAAAGAGTTTTGGAATGTTGTTTTTCTACAGTTTTTTTCTGTAGAATTCCAAAGTTCTACATCACTATTTAGGATAGATATGACCTAATTCTTAGAGAAATTGATAGCCTTAGCCGTGTGTACGTCATACACATCGATATGAGGTGTACCGGTAAAGTCGTCTAGAAATGTTGACTTTGAGAGCGATTTTAAGGCATTTGCAGGCCGAATTCGCAAAAATGAGAATTTGACTTTTGAAACAACTTTTTGTAACCTTTTCATATAGCCAATAAAAATTTTTTCGCGTATCTCCCTTTAAGGCCAGATATTAAAAAACCATAGTTGGGGATTCGAGAGCCCGCCACCTATCAGCCAATTTTCCCCCATCCCCTCCGATAAGCGCAATGTATCATGCGCGATGAGGTCGTTGGCTGGGTTTTAGGTCGTCAGTATGCTGAACGGAGACGGTTAGATCGGTTTCTTAAGAATCAGTGCCTCTGCCCTCCAGCGCCTCTCGCCTTATGGGATCTGGGCGGCTCTCGTCGGGTGCACCTCCGGCCTTACCCCGGTATCTCTGAAACTATTCTACTGGAGGCACTAGGCAGGCATAACCCACCCACTTTCAGAACCACGTCAACCGCCTCTGGTGAGCAGGGACGCCCTAGAGCCCAGCCCGCGCCTCAGGTTGATTCGGCGTCGGGTGATCAAACATTGGAAAAAACGCGTTTGCGTCCCTTTCAAAGATGACCCACTCACCGTTGCCCACAGACACGCTTTACACAAAGGTATGGCTAACAGAACGTCATTCCTCATTTTCCCCTGTTCATTTCGATCCGGGTCTCTACTCGTTTACTGGTGCAGTCTACTCAGTCATTCATCGTCTTAACAGCCGAGATATACGAGCGATCCATATTTACGCGAAATTGGAGGCAAACCCAACAAAAGGTAGAAAAAAGCGTGTGTACGTTGACTGACGCCCTCCAGTTGAAAGCTGCATCGGATAAAAATAAGTGGAGTGCCAGGAGATACAATTCCTCCCGCGCCCTGGCTGCTCAGGGGCTGGATGGCTTCCATGGCCTCCTGCTGTCATTCTGGCACATGCGCAGTCTCAGAGTCTTAGTCACAGTCACAAGGTTTATATACGGTTATATTTTCCATCAGCACAGGGCGTTGCAAATTAAGGTTTCCGCGACGTGCAAATTGAACCTAGCTTGCCCCTCCCCCAAGAACAAATAGTCTGAAAACACCATTTTCTCCCTCCGGTGCCCGCCTGATGATCTTAAGAGCAGTTAGAGCTTACAGCACTGGCTACCCCTGCATCTGCCCTTTACATGACACCCACCCACACACGCACACATACACCCACACACGCACACATACACAGCGATACGCACTTACATACACACGCAAAACAATGCATACGAGAGAAGATAAAAACGTCGGCGCCATGATATAGTCGATTTAAGGGGAGTAAAATAAAAAGAGACAAGAGCGATTAAGGCGAGGTTTAACGGGCGTAGGGGTTCCACCCTTATATCTATACCTTGGTCTACCACGTTTTTGGTTTTGACGCGTTTTCGGGACACAATTTTAAATTTAAGTCTGTTGCCCTGGGGTGGCGTCCACCTTTTTCTTTGGAAAGGGGTTCATTTTCGGTCCGGGGAAAGGAATTGATCCGGAGGAGAATTTTCTACGAGGGTACGTACATAGCTGGTTAACCAGAGCTTCTTTCCGACTTAGCCTTTTTCGGCCCCTTGACTTATTCCGTTGAGAATGTTCTCTTTTCTGCGATGAATACCTTCATGATCTGCTTCCAGCTCTCTCCCATGTCGACCACTTGTTCCCTTTCGTTCCTTCTGTCTTTTTCCTGCATCTTGAATTCTTCAATTCTGAAATTTCACTCCCAACTTACTTTTCTCTCTTCCCATCTGAATTTCCATCCACTTCATCTATTGTTCGCTTTCTGCCTCTTGATTTCTTCCGCCTCTGCTGTCCTTATCTCCAACCGCTTCCGGCATTTTCACCCCTCTTCACCCGACCGTCTCTTCTGTTACGCCTGTTCCTTCTGTTCCGACTGTCATCCTCTTCCTGACTCGACTCACTTCCGACCTTTCCGCTACTTCCAGTGCGACTGTCTTGCTTTTCTCGAGAGTACCCCTCCTGTCTTCCGTTCACGTGATTCGCAGTCACGGGATGGGCAAGCGCGTGACCAGTCTCTGGAGGCGTTCCGGCATTTCGGCGGTGACGTCATCGCCGGATGCAGGCGTTTGCGGCTGAAGTATCGGCAAACTGGGATATTTGACATAGTCAGTAAAGCTGCAAATACGAAAGACGTCAAAAATGACTAGTTGACAAGTTTGATCATATTTCAGCCAGTACAGAGTTTCTGCAGCCAAGACCGTCCTGCAGGGACTAAGGTGCTTTCTCGCAGTGGTGTTCCGTTGCTCATAAGAGTCATTATCAGTGTAATAGCTTGTAATTTCATCCTTCACGTCATCGTTGCTTAGATGAAAATGCGAAGTACGGGTCTTTCAACGGAGGTTTCCTAGAGACGCACATTGTTGAGGTACCGCGTGGTCGCGGATCAAGACATTGGAACAGAACAAACCTCCCACTGCCAGTGGCAAAAGGACAGGGAGCCCCCAATGTTAGTGAAATGCATGGCCGATCTGATGGATGCAATGGCGGGAGGCTCGAATCCTGCCCCACCAAAAATTTGCACACGCCCGTTCGACCAAGCCTCTCAACAGCCTTCTTATACAGATATTAGTAGACATCTCGGAGGGCCTCAAAATTTAGGAGGCTCGAGCCCATATCCGCCACTGGTACATAGGCGGATCCAGGAAAAGCCGGGCGGCTGTCTGGATGGCCTCAGGTGTCCGAAATGGTCAAGCGCCTCGAAGGTCGATTGCGCCAGAATTCGCTCACCCCTCGCAGGATGCGAAACAGCACCGCGATAGATTGCGCCCACCGACGGGTTTGCCAGAAAACGCCCGGTCGAATGAAGCCCCTGGTCGGATGACACCTCCAGGAAGAATGCCCACCCTCCGACTGGCAATCGGGATCCGCCTGACAGTGCCCTATAATAAACAGCCCAATACAAAACTTGGTAAAATTTATCACACTACAGGCTTCAATGGGTAGTAGAGCGTACCCACGGAATTTTTACGGGGACAGGAGTGGTCCGGCATGATGAAAGGAGGAGGACGAGTGCAAGCGGATGCAGGAGACAGGGGCACGGTCCTCAATAGCCAAGGGGAGCACATCCACGTCCATGCTGCTTTGAGCCCATATGCAACTGTTAGAGCGATCGGCAGTGTTGCATTAGGCTTGAGCAACGGCTATAATCCGGCTCTAGGTGCATCTTCTACATCGTTACCTTTCCGTATTTACCGAAACCCACTCCCTTCACCCCGTATGTCGTTTCATTGCTTTTATTCGCTCGGTCCCGTCATGTTTTTCTTTACTCTAGAGTTGCGGCTAATAAAAACCGTAGTAAGATTGCAGACTAGCATACTTTTAGTATAACATACCAAAGCTACCAGATTTTCAACACATTTCACTTCACAGACATTAAAGTGCAAAAGAGTATTCCATGGCTCTTCCAAATATTTAAACTCAATTTATCCAAAAGCTAAATTCAGCCCTCAAAATAAGGAGCTGTTTCCTTTCTTAGTGGATACCAAACAAACAATCAAAATTTTACTAGTAGAAAACTGAACCAACCTGGGATTCTAGGGCCTTGTCTGGAGGCCTGGCTCACATCAGGCCACAGCGCACGGGTGCGTTTCCGGCTCACCCTGGTGGTGCGTAAAGACCGCTCTGCATGTTCCATAAGGATAGACATAATAAGGAATGGGTCTAGTGGCAATATATACTTTTTTAACGAGGTATAACGAGGTACTGGAACCTTTGTAACGAGGTATTCTGGAGAGCCCCTAGAACCGCCGGACGAAAAATAAAAACATGTAACCCGTTACATGTGCATGCGTATCTCAGATACTTTCTTATCAGCATCAAGTACTCAGCAACCGTTTATAAGCTGTTGGAGCTTGCCTTGGTCAGGGTATATTCATATAGCCGCCGGCGGACCGCCAGCCTCCCATTCACACTCTGCCCGGCCCAGAACGGCTCCTGGCCGCGTGGGTCAGATTTGCATGCTGCGCGTTTGTCTGCCGCGTCCCTCTGCGAGGCTCCCTGCGGTCGTGTTTGCGCGCCTGCACTGGTCACCCGCGGAGGTGCGACAGCATCCTGTCGGTGTCCTGTCGAGCCCGGCGTGCGCGTGCCTGACGTAGGTAGCCGGCGCACAGCTTCTGGTGCCGTGCACAGTCCACCTGCGGCGCCTGCAGGCAGAGGGGTGCGTGACGGGCCAACGGTGCTGCAGCCGGCAGTATTTGTCTGTTCAGAATTATTCTGAATTTGGAAATGCCTTCGATTGCGGGACAGGAAGATAATTAATATTTGGTCTGTAGGCATGTAACATATTATGCTTAACTTTAATTTCTTGCCATATTTTTGTGTGGTATGGACAAGGGCGCCGTCACGGATGTTTAAGCCAGAGGTGGAGAGCCCGTGGGTGGAAACTTGTGGCCATCTGTCCTTATTTTTTGGTCGGCTTAATAGGGAAGCACAGCACTTTTTTATATTGAACACCGGTGCAGTGTCATGAAAATAACAAAAGGAAACTAAAAAAATCACCCAAAAATGATATATTTTCAGCGATACTGCTAGTCAAAAATGGAGCCCTCCACCCCACACCTTTTGCGAGTGTGGGGGTCCGGCTCCCCCAGCCCCCGTCCGTGGCAACGTCCCTGGGTATCGGGAACTAAAGTCTGCGCTACATGTGAAACATTACACCTGAGCACCGTGCTCCTCCTGCCGCTAAAGGCTAGACTTTACCGTCAAGCTTACAGCTTTGCCATGAAGGGAAGCTGATCAAATGACAGTCTGCGTTATTCCCAAGTTTTGACAGTCCACTGCCACTGACTCCCGCGCAAAACCTCGTTGACTCGAAGGCGACAAAATGAGTCATATCAGCCTCTTCTGTCGCTTCACGAAAACAGAACCTTTATCTCATGGAGCTCACGCCAGGTCAGCGCCACGGGAGGCAAGGCGACCTGTATAATTTTAATACTAACCTTGTGGCATTGACTGGAAAGAAATGTGCTCAAACATTAATCGTGCCCCCCCTTGTAATCCTGACGCTCCGCCGCCACTGGCTCATACATGACGCTTCCTGTACTGGAAAGTCAAGCAGTCGCTTCTCACAGAAGCAGGCTGAGTGTGAACTAGTTTCGTGTCATGTTTTTCTCAGAGGGTGCAGCGCTGTAACAGTCGAGCGCGTCCCACCCTGCAGTGGGGAATCGGAGTGCACGCCGCACTCCACCCAGGCGCGGGCCGCCAGCATTCGTCGTGTTTACGCGCTGTGTGCATGCTGACACACACCAACTGTGTGTCTAGGTGTGTGGGCAGACAGCTGATAGGAGCAATCGGATAACCGTACATACAGGCTGTTTTTGAAGTTGGGCACTGAGGGCGTGGATAATGCGCACGGCAAAAGCGTGTTTCCGTTTCACAAATGAAGCCCGCGTGATGTCCCGCCTAAGCTTAAGCTTACGGTACCCGGGTGACGCAAGCTCAGTCAGATCTGTTAGCACTCTTCATAAGAGAACTTAAGCTTATTGTGTGCCCAAGGGCTTTTGGTCGCTTCTGTATATTGCTGTAATTGAGTGTTTGATAGGAATGTTTCATGTTTCTTTTTATTGATAGTTATATTTGTAATTTTGCTCTGCCATTTGCAAAGCATGCTAGGACAATCCTGTGTAATCCTGTGTTTTTCTGTGTTTTTCTGTGTAATCCTGTGCATGTAAGTTTCCCATTATGGTTATTCCTTTTTGGGAGTCTGAGAAAGGAATATCAATACAGGATGTGCAGGCAGTAGGCCCAGACCAGTGCTGGCCGCTGTCTGGCGCTGCTGTTCGGATAACTCGGCGTGAAGGCGGTTGGCGGATCACCAGGAGTAGATACTCGACGGCCGCAGAGGGATCGCCTGTGACTGTATTCAAGGTTTTTCTTGTTTTGAGCACAACATCCTACCAAATTGATTATGTTTTTATGTAAAAGCTACTATCGCTCAGTGGTGGATCTAGCGGGTAGGTTTGGGGAGGGTGGGGGGAGGGCAAGCCAAAGCGAAAAGCAAAAAAAACTAAAAAGACTGCTATCCAAGGCCCAATGCTTACACTGAAGTTGACCGGTTCTGTTTGAAGTTGAGAGTTGAAGCACCAAAACATTGCTTATGAACTAAATAGAAGTCGGGGCAAACAGGAGGTTGATAGCCTGGGGGGGGCATAACATAGTTTTGCTCTAAGCATTTCCGTTTTGGAGGGCAAATACATTTTTGCCCCCTCCCCTGGATCTGCCACTGCTCACACGTCCACATATGACACTGCTAGATGACTTTCTGTTCCTAAATAACGGGAGGCTTAGGTACGGATAGCTAGGAATGTTTTTAGCATAGGGGTAATATCAGTGAAATCAGGGGACTGCAGATCCAGTATGTGTGGCTGAAAAGGCATTTGTCAATCAAGCCCTGGACTTTGTCCGATTTTATTAAATATGTTACTTTGTTTACGATCTCTGGCCGAGTTATTTCCCTTCGCTCCCCAAACAAGCATTTCTGGTTCACCGCTACTCCCCAGTGTCCCCGATTCCTTACCATTCACCCTGTGACATCGTATGGTAGTATGGTAAGAATTGAACTCAAATTGCACCCGTGGCCCGCTCAAGAATTGCAAATTGCACCAGTGGCCAACTAAAAAGGCATTTGTCAGGTGCCTCCAATATTTCGGGCGTTACAACGCCCTTATCTTATCATCTGGCCTTATTTTACAGGCCAGGTATTCTTTTAGGATAACTGCCATAGGCGGATCCAGAATTTCAGATGGGGGAGCACATGTTCAGGATTTGTATCTAGAACAGGAAGGCACGAGTTTCGGGCGGAAAAAACCTATCAGGTGGGTGCCAAATCGCATCGCGGGGGCGCAGATGCTCGTATCCTGGGGATGGAAGTGACGAGATGGAATGTCACTTCAGGGGGGCACCATCGAGCTTTTAGGCGGTGTCCAGATCATTTCAGGGGGCGCGGAGGTTCGATCAGGATTGAGTGCCCTACTTGTCCGCCCTGGATCCGCCTATGATATGTTACTCGAAGTACCCCCCCCCCCACCCCACCTTCTCCTCACGACACTGCACCTTCATCATCTGGATGTTCTGAGAGTTGAAGAACGCATCCTTGCCTAGAACTGGATTGTCTGGTGCACCTTTCTGGGGCTGCCTGGGCAAAAAATTTTAGCGATGATATTTCAGACCATGGCAAAGTTTCTCAAATTTCCGTAATTCAGGTTGATGAAAATGGGGAGCTCCGTCGAGAAGGTCCTCACTTGAAGCTAAACTTGCTAGAAGTTGCAGCCATCCTGAATAGCACTTGATCCCTGAAGCATCAAATGAAGCCACAAAGTATCAACCCGCCCAGTATTTAGCAACAGAAAATGGCCTGTAAACATAAATTTGGCTGTTGCTTATGTTCAAAACAAGAAAAGAATAAATGCAGTCACAATAATCACTCTGTAGCATGCTTATTAACAAATGAACGTTCAAACTTTCACACTCTGATGGCAGACAATCCCACAAATCACCCTGTTCAAAAATTTTGGTCTTTGGTCATTGTAGCCAACCTTAGCCGTAAAAGGTACATACACAATACGTGGTTCATCGTATAAAAATGAGGCTGAGGCGCTGGAATTACACTCAGGCATAGCAAGGGGACTTACCAGCAAAGTTAGGCGAGTGGGAGCCCTGATGTGAAGATTGGGATTTAAAAGCCACGCGGCTATATATAAGCAATATAGGTATTTCGCGTTGCCATCCCCGTGGTGCAGCTGGCAAAGGCACCATGCTTGGGTGTGGAAGGCCCCTGGGTCAAGGCTGACCTATGGCAGCCTTTTCCGCGGCCGCCTCCTACCCAGGAGATAGCGGTACACTGGGGAGTGGCGCCGCAGCAGTGGAATCAACGCCGTGCCAGCCGGCGTCCCTGTTTGCGGATGCACGGGCCTGATCAGCCTTTAGAGCGATCCGCCGGTCCGGTCTCCCGCCCGAGGCCCTCATGTGAGGGCTCAGCCTGTGCCGAGCGCTGCGGCTTGGAGAGACTGGAGCAGCCTATGGCCCGTCGAGTGCGGTGCCGCTGTCCCGTAAGGGTGCCGGAAAATGGAAACTTCCACTCTGTACATAGTGTAAGTGCGTTGTATAAACGAGATAAATACTAATAAAAAATGTTCCCGGGAAAGTGAAAGCAAAAATATTAAACAAAAAAACAGGTATTTTGCGTTGAATCGGGAATACTTATGAGCCGAGGTTATGCACAAGGGAAAAATACAACAAAACCGATTGGGCTCGAAAACTGCGAAAATGGGGCAAACTTGTGATTTTAGGGAACTTGGCCATTTCCGGCTGCAAAGCTAGGTGCTCAAGCCCCCTCACCAATGAACTCGGGGAGGTCACTCTCCGTGCCTTACGTTTCCAACACCTGGTCAGGGGGAATCCATTATTACTTTCTTATCAGTTTGAAAGGAAAAAAAACTTTAAAGCAACGATAATCAACAAATGTAGCTGACTTTTTTATTAACTGGGCATTGCACTGATATTGTACTGGTTTTGCCTTCCCATTGTTGTTGCAGCAAAATAATTGTTCCCAGACCGAAAGCTAAAGGCTACTGCAATTTTACAGCTGTCGTCCACTATATTTTGGTACTCATAAAGCAATTTACGAAATGTGCATTGATAACGATTAATTATGCTCCCATGAATAGAGCACCCTGGGGTAAGACACCGCCCGTAGGCTTTGATTCGTCGACTTCAGCCTTCTGATGTGTCAGAACTTGTTGATCATCACCAGCTGGGTCTTGTGCGAAATTTTCTCAGCACAGAGCAACCGAGCGAGCTGCGAAATCTGTTTATGTGTGCCGAACACCGTCATAGGACGAGACAAGCTCACCAAATCTGACCTGCGCGTGCGAGAACTTGCGCTGGCGAAAGGGGAATACCAAGTGTTGCCACAATTAAATATAACGCACTGCCATCTAACGAGCGCAGTGCCTCAAGCCAGACAGTATTCGAACGCGCTTTAACACCCCGAATGTGGGCCTCCGAGCCACCTTCGCCCTGGTGGGGGATGTTCAAACACCCCCCCTCGAACTCGCCCCCCGGGGGCGAGTTTGACCTATGCGGCCTTTGCGGGATAGCAAAAAAAACGCGAAAGCTGTTGGATAGCTCATAAAAATTCATGAAGAAACTACATCGGTCACTTTTTGGCACAGGTCAATATTGAGGTCATGACAGGTCAAAAAAGGTGACATGTTAAAGAAGAGCTTCCGGGCTCTAACGTCTGACAGAGTGAAATTAGAATAATTTTTAGGCACCATTTGCGTCCTCTCGTTACGGCGAATCGAATGATGTATAATATCACTATAATAGGTCAAAACATAAAAATGACCTGACCTAAGGTCCGGCCAAGGTCACTATTCAACCTAGCTTCATCAACATGCATATCAATCGATTTACAATAACAATCCAAACGTAATGTTATCAACATAAAGGATTTACCATCAGTTCCTGCAAAGTTATTGATCCAAGTCTGAAACCTGTTTAAGTAGCCTCAAATGCCCTCTTAAAGGTCACAGGTCAAAAATTGCAAAATGAGCCTGGAAAGGGGCCCAGGATAGTATGATTTGGAGAATATTCTCACCGGATTGCATTATTTGCAGCTGTATCTACACAAATGCAGCCTAATTCCGGTTTCCCCATGCATTTCCAATGGAGAGCTCATCATCCGTATCTTCGACCCTAGGTGATCGATATGATAAATTCCGGAATATGTTTTGTAGTACTCGGTAGGTGCATTCTTTGGTATGAGTTTCAATCCGATAGATTCTCCCATTTCGTACTTATGCTACATTAAACATTTTTGGAGATGAGGTCAGTTGACCTGCGCTGGTGAACTGACCTGAGATGACCCAACCTTAAAAGTTTGGGGAAAGTCGCAAAATCTATCAAGGATAAGGAATGCTAAATACGGCTGCGCTTCGCGCCGGCGGAAAAAAACCGATGGGGCGTGTTCAAACACCCCTGGTTATTCCGGCGGCAGCAAACAGCAGCGGCGCTTATAAGCTTATAAATCTTAAAGCTTATATTTTTATACCATTACGTTTGAATTGTTACTGCGAGTCAATATATATATATATATATATATATATATAAAGTGTGTTACAGGAAGGAAATCCGGGATTTCGCGAACTCCCTAGGGATTTCCGAAATCACTGACCACCAGGAGTTCGCGAAATCCTAGGAGTCAAAATCACTGGCCGACCAGGGATTTCGCGAACTCCTAGGGATTTCACGAACTCACTGAAACTTCAGTGATTTCGCGAACTACCTGAATGGTTTTCAGGGATTTCGCGAAATCCCTAACATGCCAATATGTCATATAGTTTAAATCCGAAGAATGATCCTTCAGTGATCTGGTTTTACACTCCCGTCCATGTTTTCTCTTTCTATGTTGTATTTTGCTTGATTTTATGTATGTCGGCCTGATATTTATTTTTGAAAATTAATTTTACACCCTCAGCTCTACCCCACACCGGGTCCTTGTGCCCGCTGACGAACTATTCGAGTCACTAGCCTTCCTCGAGGTGCATGGTTTATGCAATATGAACCGTAGGTGTGGAGGGGGCTCAAAACAAACTACAGATGCCACTACTTGTTTCATTGTCATCTGTAATGAATATCTTGATTTCTTAACAAAGCATACCCTGATGGGAAGTATTGTGCCGTAAGAAACGGACAAAGAACGATATACTTTCACAAAGGTCTATTTTAGCTATGTCTATGTTGGAATGCACTACGGACGTCCAAAAATTTCCAATAACAATACTTTGATACAGGAGGAAGTGTCGGCCTCGAAATAGCTCTCGGTGTAAAAGCGGCACGCCTGTCATCGTTTGACCATTGCCAAGGCTTTCAGAAATTTTATTGTCGATTCCGGAGGGCTAGCAAATGCACTTCAAGCTTAGGTGCTCCAGCCACGGTCATGACAATAGGCAATGAGACAAAGACAAAGACAAAGACTTTATTCAGAGTCATCCACAGTTAAAAGAACAGTTGTGGCTATTAGGACCCTACGTCAAGCTATTAATGGTTGGGGATATAGTTAGGCGACACACTTCATACAACACAAACCAGTTAAAATCGTACATTAAAAATAATCACTTAAAATACTACATATCGCTATTCATATTATATAGTGAGATAGCACATTGTAAATATGCGTAACAATTGCATTATTCCGTGTCCTGTTTATGCCGACAACTATAGTTGTCGGCTTATGTTCAGCTGTAGCTGAAACTGTATAACGCTTCTGATATACTGATAAACTGAAACCACAGATATGGTCTAAGTTAATTTGCAGAATAATTATTTTGTTGTTCCAGCTCTGAAAATTTATCTTAGTATAGCCGAACCGTACCTGTAAAGATTGGCCAAAGTTTTGGAATACATTAATGAACTTAATGCAAAAAATAATATAGCATTATTGTATTTTCCTTACCCAGAAAGTAATATGAAATAGCCATCAGATAAGCAGCATTTCTCTTTTGCGAAGTAATGAGCATTGTGATATGATAATGATCTCTCTGCAGATGCTGGATAAGTGAGTTGGAAAGAAGCGCTTCAGAATTTTGTCTCTAACGGTACTCACAGTTGGTGCACCTGACCGACTTCGTACCGAGTACGTGCATGGCCGGGGCGGGGTTGGGTAACCATACCCCTTGGGTTTTTCGCAGTCTTGAAAACGGCTACGCGCAGCGCTGCTGTACCCAGTACAGTTTTTCTGAAGCTTTTACAACTCATGTCAACATTTTCGGTCCAGGTCATTTCAGGTCAGGACATCAGTGCAGGTCAAGTGACATCATCTCAAAAAAGAAGAAAACAACATAAGCAAGGAACAGCTTAATTTATCAATCTAAAATTCGTATTGAATAAAGGGCCGACTGAGTACACAATTTTTTAGGATTTCTGAAGTCGATGACCTAAGGTCAATTATGAGTCATGATGACACCGTTGGAAAAGTATCGGTAAAATGGTTTAAACATCATAATTTTGTTGGGAACGGAGCTAAATTGTATATTTGGCATCGTTGGGGTTGTCTTGTTTCTGCAGTTCTAATGATATGCATTCTGACCCAATTCGATATTAACCTGATCCAAGGTCAGGTCAAATCTTAGCTTTGACCTAGAATAGTCACATTGTTAATCATTCGACGTCGCTTGCAGAAAAGCTTCAGATAGTAAATCCTTATATATTGTATCTCTTCTACATCAGATGGTCGGACTGAAGAACTGTATTTTAGTTATATCACCATATCCATATTGTGATATTGTTTGGCTTTCAATGCCCTCAGATTTTACCCGACAAAAGAATGCATAGAACACTTCCTTTAAATCTTAGGTTGTGCTACTTAACGCCATTTACTTTTTCGCGTTTTTAGATTTTAGGCGGGGAGGGGCGTAGCCCACCCTCTCGTCAGGGTGAAGGTGGCTCAGACCCCTGGCATTGCACGTCATAAAAATTGCATCCCGCGAAACTAGTTTGAGACTCATACCAAACGTTTTTGACTGTGATGATTTTAAGCCATCAAAAGGCATAGTCATAAGAGACTTTGCAATTGATCTCGGTGACCGGCTCCTCATCGACACCACCAGCCAAAAGACACGTGATGAGTTTTCAAAAATGTGAGCGTCGGGCACATCTTTTCGGATGGCGTGGTTTGCTCAAAAGTAAGTGCGTTACGCCATTGCCGAGCATTTATACCAGTTTTCAGTAGCGCAAATATTTCTGCCATTTCTTGAACTGTGTTACACCCAGATTTATTCTAGTGATCAAGCCATGTATTTCGTACCATTTTCTTTATCGTATCCGTAGATAAAATTCCATAATAATGCAACCTACATAAAATATCGTAACGCTGTTCTGTGACGTAGATTTAACATAAAATAACCGTAGCGTCACATAATTATGAAAGGTGGTGATAGCGTAGATCACTTTTTATTGAATACTTGGGTAGTCATGCTGACTCCATGCACTGCATATGTATAATATTAAATATACAGATCTATCATAGGCGGATCCAAGATTGCCGATCGGGGAGGGGGCATCTTCCCGGGGGAGAGGGCGGGGCGCCACCCGGACCAGGGAGTGCCTTTTTGATCGGAAAAACCTATCAGGTGGGCGCAAAATCCTATCGGTGGGCGCCGATTCTACATCCCTAGGAACGGGGGATTTAAGGCGACATTTCAGAGTGGCACCGTGCCAATTTCAGGGGCGCCGAGGGTCGATCAGGGGCACCTGCCCCCTTTGTCCTCCTAAATCCGCGTATAAAATATATCATGAATATAAAATAACCAAGTACCAAATCCCAGTGAAGGCGAAGGTGTATTCTGTGGGGAGTGTGTGAGAACCAAATTTCAGGAGTGGACCAGGGCGTTTTGAACCGCCAGGGCAGTGTCTTTCTCTCCCGTGATCCACATTTGCAATCAGCAACAACTGAACTTTTACATTGCAGTACAATATTGATAAGCGAAACTCGATAAATGTATCGCTACGACCTCAACAATACAATTATGACTTTCCTTATATTTAGCTTAAAACCTTCCTAATATTTAGCTTAAAACCTCGCTTACACTTGATTTTTACGGAAAATGTCCGGTTACTGTTTGAAATAAATCATAAGAACAATAGTCCGCAATCCTAGCTAGTCATCCTTGAGCTGACCAAATGTCAGGGAATTCGCGAACTCCCTGAGTGTTTATCCGGGATTTCGCGAACTCCTGACTTCTAAGTCCAGGATTTCGCGAACTCCCTGGTCTACCAGGGATTTCGCGAACTCCCTAGGGATTTCGCGAACTCCTGGCTGGTCAGTGATTTCGCGAAATCCCTAGGAGTTCGCGAACTCCCGGATTTCGCACTCTGTAACATATGCATATTAACTGCTAGGTCAGATTGTGACCTTGACCTGACATTAGGTCAGGTCATTTATGTTTTGACCTAGTATAGTCATATCACACATCATTCGATTCGCCGTAATGAGAGCAAACCATTTGTGCCTAAAAACGATTCTAACTCAACTCTGGTAGACGCTGGAGCCCAGAAACGCTTCTCTAACGTGCCACCTTACTTGACCTGTCATGACCTCAATATTTACCTGAGCCAAAAAGTGACCAAAGTAGTTTCTTCATGAATCTTTATGCGCTATCCACCGGCTTGCGTTTTCGCTATCCCGCATAGGAGCCGAGTTCGAGGGGGGGTGTTTTATTCGAGGGGTTTTGAACACCCCCCTACCAACCATGGTGAAGGTGGCTCGGAGGCCCACTGGGGGGTTTTAACCAGTTAGGAACTTCTAAATACGGGATTCCTTTAAAAAGAATACGGAAAAATATATATGTACGTGTGTGCATCCTTATCTGTACATACCCTGCAATTGTGGTGACACGCCCCAGAGAAGTTTGGTTCCGATTTGTAGCATCGACGTGGGTAGTTTCTAAAGCTGATCCAGTAGTTAACTTGCATCGGGTTGAGTAGATGCAGTATGGTGAATTAGAATAATATTACTTGCAATCATCCCCGATCAGTCAAGGTTTTTCATAGTTGCACGTTCAGCAAAATGCACGTCAGAGAATAAAATGCACAGGTTAAAAGCCCAAGATGATTAAAATCCACGCATACCTACAACTGAAGGGAAACCACAAATCACTCTCCATTCTGCAATTAATATCTTAAAGGCGAAAGCTTTCGTTATCTATTGTTTGGTTCGCAACAAGTGTGAGCTTTTCTCCTTGTTGAGAGGCGCTATTACTACATTTTGACATACGCGTCACAGTAGGGGTGGGGGGGGGGGAAGGAGCCCTGCAACACCTTCCATAAAAATTCCCTGATTTCAGCTAAACTGGGAAAAAGCAAATATGAAAACTTTATAGACAAGAAATGTGAAGGGCAATAATGAGCTCAAATCTGATAATATTTTGGTTCGAGGGGGAGGGATTATGTTTGCAGCAGGTTGAAAATTCATTGTCCCGTCACGCTATTTGCCGGTGGCAACGCTTATTGTAATACTTGATGGGGTTTAACCACGTACCAACTACCATGGTGATACGGAGTCGCCAACTCTCACTATGTTAGGAGGATTTGAGGAATCTGATCGACTTATTCAGAGGCTTCGCCGGAAGCTGGACTCGGGATTAGTGGCTTAGGAGATTTTGGTGCTATCCACTAAGCCACCCATCCCCCGACAACGCTCTTTACATATAATAATAATTATACCCATATATCTATGATGTTACCAATTTATCTACGCTATGGATATATATAACTGATATCTGGTTATAAAGGCTATTCCAGCGCCATCCACTAAAAACAATGGAGGTAGGCATCAGACTTGTTGAGTCGCGACTCAGAGTTGGAGTCAACTCTGAGTCGGCTCAAATTTTCCTTGAGTCAGAGTTGAGTCGAGTCACTTCCAGATTTGGGTTGAATCTGAGTCGACTCAAGTGCTCGACCAGTTGAGTCGAGTCAGAATCAGAGTCAGCCTCTGAGCTGTGGGTCAGGAGTTGAGTCGACTCAACACTCTATTTTCTTAACATATGTGATCACATGGCTGACACTTTATAAATTTTCATGAGTATTTTTGAAGACTTCATATTGCAATTTGCTAATAGTAGGTACTTTATTATTTTCATATCCCCACTACACTCATCCCGGGATCAGTCATTAACAACAATAAGTGGTGTAAAATATACAATTTCAAAACCACACACCATTGCTAGTTATTTTCCATTTAATCTTAGCAATAGCATGCAAAATCATACATAAAAATGTGATTTGGCACAAATTCAGACTTTTTTACTTTGAGGATGCACACCAGACAAAGTCCTAAGCTGATAATCATGCAATAATTCACTCTTAGGAAGCCACATTTTTATTTTCCATTTTCTTGCTTCGGTTGACTGAAAACAACAAAAACTAAGTGATATAAGCGCCAGATAGAGAATACCAAAAATCTTGTTTTGCACATAAGCCTTGAAATGGGTCAAAACGGAAGCTGAAAGCCTCAATTAGCTGTTTTTTCAAAGTACTTTCTTGATTGATCTTGGTTTGAGCACATCACCTGGTACCTAGATAATATCAACACTGACCACACAGCATAGTACCTACTGTCCTCTGTATACTGAAAGTAAAACTTAGTTCTATCCCTGGCATTCCCTACACATCAAGTCTCTCACAAACCGCCACTCTTTAAATTAAGTTGATGATTGTTTACCATTTACCACCGCCCGCCCACTGCACAACATACCACTGCAGCAGCACCCCATGAAACCCACGCGCGCCACACCTGTCACAAAACCATCATTTTGCGCCATAATATGTTAGCTTTTCTTTATCTTGTAGCATGACTGTAGCCTGAGGGCAATATGATTTTCTTAGGTTTAGAAAGTCACGTGACTTTTGAAGTGCTATTTATCGTCATCTTTTGTGTCATCGGAGGCTAGGTTCGCCAAGTAAGTGAAGGAGGCTAGGCTCGCGTAATGTATTCAGTGCGCCATCTGCAGTATTCACTACAGCCTTTTCGGGAGGATGACGCGATTGTTCGTTCATTGCAAGGCCAGTTCATTGTTTGTTTTGCTTTTGATTGAGGTAGTGCACAGGGTTGGTTCGACTCGGCGTAGTACCTATTTATTTCGAAGCTTAATTTGTCACAGGATTGTTCAGAATGCACTGGGGCAGGAATTGCCACTCAAAATGTCGAATTTTTAAACATTGAGTCCTGTTCTTTGTGTTTGTAACCTCGCTTATTGCCTCAATTATGACTAGTCATGAAGGACATACCTTCAAAATGAAAAGCCACCCAGGCCCTTCATCTCACTCACATGTTCGCATTTAGCACCTTTCTTCATTCGTATGCAGACATAATTTATGTCATGAAGTGATGCATTGCAATTGACATTTTATGGAAAGAAATGTGCAGTTATTAAATAGTTAATCCCATGATTAAATGTACTGGAATGTGTGTACTATGAAAGGAAATGTGAATTTTTATGTACATACTTGTCCACCATTCTGAGTCGGAGTCGACTCCCACTCAATGCTTATTTAAGTCAGAGTTGAGTCGACTCACTTCTGGATTTGGGTTGAGTCGAGTCGGCTCACCATTTTCAACACAGTGAGTCGAGTCAGAATCAGAGTCAGCCTTTAAGCCGTGAGTCAGAGTTGAGTCGACTCAAAAAATTTTGAGTCATCAACAAGTCTGGTAGGCATTCCAGGTATAGTTTCGCTAAAAAGGACCCTGAAATAGCCAAACTGACTTCACGAAAGCCAAAGGAATGTCAGTTCTATCTTGAATTTGAATGAAATGCAAAACGAATTATATTCTTGGAATCAACTGCTTGGCTTCTTATGGTCCAGAAATCTGGCAGCTTGCCCTCAAACTTTCCAAATGAGTGCTGGAGCATCCCCATTTTACACATGTTTCGCGTCTGTGGTATTTGTATTGAGTGTAAGTTTAAGGAAGAGAATATTAACTCGAAAATTTGGAAACTGTTACCCGAGGTCTCTTCGTTTTAGAAAATGTTTTTGTCCGAACTTGTTCAAAATCAAGACGATTTTCTCTTGTTACATTCTTTTGGTCAATGTTTTTTTTTAGTATACTCTTCATCCCGGGGAGAAATAAGTGTTCGGCAACACATTTTTCTGGCATGTGCTTCTCCCTTTTAGGCTGCCAGCTGGTTGACCACTCACAGGTTCAGCGGGTTTCAAATACAAACGCTTGAATTAATCAACTCTCAGCTCTATGCAGTGCTGTAAACATTCTCAGAACCAATTACTTTAATTCTTCAGTTTCTCTGGACATACATCGCACGATAAGCCATTGAACATTTTTTTAACGTAAATTGATTTCTCAATCAAGGGCACTTCTTTGTATTTGAAAGCAGCGGTTTCTACCTGACCGGCTGTAACATATAAATATCGTAACCTGAAATTCAAGTCCTGGAATAAATGATTTCATATTCGACCCCACACCCAAAGCACATACATTGTTCACATTTGAAAATGTGAATTTTGACATTGCAAGATGCCTGTTGCTTCATTATGTTACAATTGCCACTTAAGTTACTGTTTCTATTTTTAGTATTTGTTACCAAGAGCAGAAACTATTTCAGTTACTTTCAATCATATTTTAATTGCACCTAACCTATATTGACTTAAGTGCAGATGAAAACATAGTCTATGACAGTGGAGTGGTCTTTTGGGTTATGTTTTATCGAACCCAGCCATGACTGTTCTCTTCCATATGTAATTCCATTTCCTCTTCCATATGTCTGTCGAAATCATTTCCTTCCTGAATACCGACATCGCACTCTACGCAAAAACAATTTCAGGACACTGCAGCATGATCTCCTTCCAGCTGCTGGCGCTGGCAAGGCAGCCGCCTCCAGCGACCAACCGCACCGTGGCCGTGGAAACGACGAGAGCCCCACTTATTCGATTCCCATATAAGCAGCAGCACTAGCCAGAGAAGGCACTCCTCACAGAGAACTCCTTCCTCCACACACCATGAGGGCCCTGGTGAGAAAATATTCGTATCAAGATTCACATATTCGGGAAAAGTCAATACCGGGAATATTGCACTTACTTGCAGATCTTACTTGTTTTGAATATCCCCTAAGCTGTGGCCCAGAACTGTAGTTCATATTTAAGGACCTAATATGAAATCATAAAATATTTCCCTAGTTTATCGTACCGGGAAAATTTTGATCCTCTGGCTGCTTCCCTACTTCTGAATACACGAGCCAATAAGTACCAAACTCCCGAAAAGTTATCATAAATAGTGCTGCCAAGGTATAACAAACTCCCTCAGAATTATACAACTTACAACAGGAGTAACATTACCCGGTGCCAGTCACAACTGCTTGGTCCCGTACTTCTTTTGTTTCCAGGTACTGCTTACGCTGTTCGTGGCCGCACGTGCCGGTTACTACGCCCCGGCACTCGGAGCTCGCTTCAGCTACGGCTACACAGCTGCCGCCCCTGCCTACGGCTATGCGGGCGCCTACGCCGCGCCGTTGGCTCACACCTATGCCGCAGCCCCTGTGGCACATGCCTACGCTGCCCCTGTTGCTGCTACCTATGCCGCTACCCCTGTGGCACATGCCTACGCTGCTCCCATTGCCCACGCTGTTGCTGCCCCAGTAGCTACCAGCTCGCAGCATCACGCTCAGGACGAGTTTGGCCAGTACAACTACGGCTACGCCGACGTCAACTCTGCCAAGAATGAGGTGAAGACTGCGGACGGCGTGGTCCGCGGATCCTACAGCTACCTGGACTCCTACGGCATTCCGCAGAAGGTTGACTACGTGGCGGACGCCTATGGCTACCGTGCAGCCGGCACCAATCTGCCTGTGGGCCATGCTTGATCGGGTCCGATAAGTTCCGCTTAAGGGGTCTCTTGACGCTGATGTCGCTTAAGCGGCCCACTCTGCTGCTTCAGGGCACTAAGGAATTCCGAAGTATCTGTGTGGAGTTGGCGCCAAGGTGATAAGAGTCCCTGCTGCGGCTAGTGCCACCTTTTTCTTGTTTTTGTGTGTACAAGCCGAGTTTTCCGGCTGTTTAAAATTGATTTGGTTGTCTGTTGTGTGTTCTGATGTAACGCTCAATGTGTTGTGCATCACGTTTTGTTTCGCCACAAATACACAGATCGGGTCTGACCCAACTGTTTTAGTGAGTATTATGCTTGTTTGCGTCGCAGCTTGGCGATTGACCTGAACAGGATTATATCACTTCGTGTCGGAGAAAGCTGTAGCTCAAATGAAATTTATGTTTGGCGTCAAAATATCCTACTTTAATCTTTCAGAACTACGATTCCTCTCATGGGCATTAATTAGGATTGGTACAGCAATCAATAGCGTTTGTCTTCATGATCCATTGTTTACATATCTTTTCGTTGTGCTATTTACCAGAATTACTATAATTATTTCAGCCTTCAGCAATTTCTAAAACGTAATTTATGCATCATTAAACGTAACGCAATTCCTTATGTATCATATCCATCCAAAGTGATTACAGATCGAAGATAAACCAAGTGGTGTGACCAGAACAAACCCCACATAAGTGAGGTCTGCCTCTTCCTTGATGTCGTGGGAAAACATCTTCATCAGGTACGAAGTTTGAAGATATTTCAATGTGTGATTTAAGCCAGCCTGATCAATGCAAGTATAGAAGTTCAATCGCTGCGAATCGTTCAAAATCAATTTCAAGAAAAGTTTATGGTGGACTTAATACATACACTCCCGTATACGTTAACAGCACGAGCACGAAACGGACATTGCCAATTTCACTTTCATCCTTTAAATTTTCTTTCGTGTTTTCAATTTATGTGCATGCGCACGTGTGTGTGTGTGTGTGTGTGTGTGTGTGCGTGCGTGCGTGCGTGCGTGCGTGCGTGCGTGCGTCAGTCGGAAATCTTTATCCTTCCCCTCCTTATCCTACCTGGAGGCAGCGAGCGCATGTGCCTTAGGCACCAGCGACCCCACCCCAGCATTATTTACCCTCTTGTTTCCTAATGCTTGCCGTCTTCTCCCATAGTTCTCATTACTTCACATTCATTATTTATTTATTTATTCAAAATAATCGCCAACACATAACACCACCCACAGGCGAAGTTAGAGCATTAAAAATGACTATTTACATACCAAAAATCGGGACAATGCACTTACATCCTAAAAAGTGGGAACCTCAAAAGTCAAAATATATAAATATAAAAAGCATAACAAAAAAAGAGATAATAACTAAAAGTACAGTTTCTACCGAGAATTTACATATCTTACCACACATGTCTTAAAGTATTAAAATAATCGCAAAAGAAGTCGGTCCCGGAAGCTGCCAGAAATGCATTCCTGCCTCTTGGCACCCTACAGGGAAGCCCCCGTTGACAGTGTTGACACGGCCGCGGCGCTCAGCGAAGAGTCGCAAGGAGCGAGTGAGCCGGGGTGGGAAATGCAAGGGGAAACAGTTTAGCAGATCGGTGGAGTTAAGCTTCCTGAAAAGATACTTGATGGGAAAACAAGATTGAACTGAAGCCTGCGTGCAGTAAGTGATGGGATGTCCAAATGGTTCAAAAGCAAGTCATAATATATAGATTCACACTGTTCAGCAGAGTTTTTATTGGGTTATAGAGTTTTTATTTAACCGAGTAAGAAATTTATTTTGCACTTTGTTTACTTCCTCAGCGTGGGATTTGGCTGCTCCCGTCCAGACAACGCTTCCATACTCAAGTTTGGATCTTACATTGGCTAAGTAGGTAACCAGGAGGGATTTTTATTGAATTTAGCTGCCTGGAAGCCGTTTGAAACGACCGCAGAAGAAAGCAAAGTGCTCTGTTGGCCTGACTGACAATTTTGGATGCATGTGGAGCAGAAGGCAATTTAGTGTCTAGAATAACTCTCAGGTCACGTATTTCATCCACTGCTTTCAGGGGTACATCGCCAATGTGGTATGTTGTCCGAGCTGGGGTGCGCCTGAGGGTCGCTATAAAGGTTTTGTATTTAGAGGGATGTCGCTTGAAAAGCCGTGCATGTGTTTGTAGCAAAATGAAAACATACATAAAAGAGTATCGGTCAGTGTCTGAAACTTTTTGGTGAACGTGCCTTTTGGTGTCAATTGGAATTGCAAATTAAAATTGGCTAGACAAATGGCAGTGTTCGTGGGCAAATCACAAATCGCATTGTTCGAGCAGCTATTTGTATCTTCTCTACTGATGCGGCGAAGTCGAATTCCGCAATCACTCTTACCACGGGAGCCATCGAAACAACACTTAAATCCTAAATCACAATAGGCGCATTGTACATATATAATCATGAAAATAGCCATGCAGCGTTATAGGGGAACCCTGCATGGGACCCATTCAACCGGGCAGAACAGTCTAGAATGGAGAAGGCACAGAGGCGAGCAGCACGGATGATACCAGCATTTCAAAACACGCCGTTTAGACCCCGACTGATGGCTATACATAGGACAGGACACTCTGTATGCTCTGCTGCCGGCGGTATGGCGATATGGTTGCGGTGTTTCAGTTATTGCATTGAGCTGTGAAGCAGGACTCCACGCTTTCTTCCAGCTGTACCTCATCACGCACACTCGAGGCTGCCGGTCGGAGCTATTAAAGTGGTATGAGTCGGCCCCACACCTTCAGCTGGCGAATCATAAATGGCTGGAATGCACTTCCGAGTGAAGAGAGAAGTACCAATACCAGTTTAAGCATGATTGGATGCCCATTGGATGCCTCACAAGTAATTTGCACCTGACGAAAACTGAGTTTAAAGGGTATGTGGCACCCTGGTCGAATCCAGAAATTTAGTGTAATTAGAGGTATTTTTTAGCCGAAATTCATGAAAACGTCCATGACTTTCCCCATACCAGTTTTTGGGTATGCTTTAAAACTTGGTTGTCTCATTTAAAGTCCCGTTATAAAGGTACCACATTCCCTTTAAGCACAAACATTCAGAGTTTTGGTACAAACGTTCAGAGCTAGTCGAAAATGGAACCAGCAGGCCAAGAAACCCATGCAAAAACTGACAACACATGATAATATTGAGGATGAATGAGCACGGTATAAGAACGGAAGAGCTAAGGGCCATACCTCCTTAGCATTATGATAAGCCCCAGGCGCGAGGGAGTCCAATATATTACGAATTCCCTGACATTTTAGGCTCATCTGGGAAAAAGACATAGTAAGGATCTAGAAATGTTTAATTCGACGAGCATTAATTCTTATTACTGTGTGATAACTCTTAAAAAAAACTTGAACTGCTCAATCCAGCCCCGTTCCTGCTCCTTCACACGACGCCACGGAAAGAGGCCGACCTCAGTGATGTGGAAGTTTTTGTGGGGATTATCGACGCACCAACTGCCAGGGCCATATGGGGGAAGTTTGTTATGGGGATTATCAACGCACCAACTGCCAGGGCCATATGGGGAAGTTTGTTGTGGGGATTATCGACGCACCAACTGCCAGGGCCATATGGGGGAAGTTTGTTTCGGCTATACACTGGGTTTATCGTCAATGTCTCATCAAATTTGATGGATGAGACACATTAGGAATTAATTTACCTCTAGGGACACGTTAGTTACGTTTTAGAGGTAGCCAAAAGTTTAAAGTGTTATAGTAATCCTGTTGCTATTACATAACAAAAATTTTATACAATGGATCATGAAGACAAACGCTAATGGTTTTCTGTACCAGTCCTAATTCATGTTAATAAGAGAAATCGTAGTTCTGAAAGATTAAGAGTAAAATATTTTGACCCCAAAACATAAATTTCATTTAAGCTACAACTTTCTCCCGAGACGAAGAGATGCAATCCTGTGTAGGTTAACCGCATAATCTAGGACGCGATCAAGCATAGTTCTCACTAAAGCAGTTAGATGAGACCCGATCCGTGTATTTGTGGCGAACCAAAACGTGATGCACAAACACATTGAGTGTTACATCAGGACTAGGACACACAACAGAACACCAAATATGTTTTGAACTGCCGAAGAACACGACTTGTACACACAAACACAAGACGAAGGTGGCACTAACCGCAGCAGGGACTCTGATCACCTTGGCACCAACTCCACACAGATGCTTCGGACAGTCTCAGTGCCCTGAACGCGCCAGGACATTGGCATCAGCAGCAGAGTGGGCCGCTTTAGCGACAGCAGCGTCAGGAGACCCCTTAAGCGGAACTAATCAGACCCGATTAAGGGGTGATTAGGCATGGCCCATGGGCAGATTGGTGCCGGCTGCACGGTAGCCATAGGCGTCAGCCACGTAGTCAACCTTCTGCTGAATGCCGTAGGAGTCCACGTAGCTGTAGGATCCCCGGACCACGCCGTCTGCAGTCTTCACCTCGTTCTTGGCCGAGTTGACGTCGGCGTAGCCGTAGTTGTACTGGCCAAACTCGTCCTGAGCGTGATGCTGCGAGCTGGTAGCTACTGGGGCGGCAACAGCGTGGGCAACGGGAGCAGCAGCATAGGCAGCAGCCACTGGGGCAGCAAACGCACGTGTGAGAGGGGCAACCGCGGGGGCTGCGGCGTAACCGTAGCCCTGGTGAAGAGTGTTGTAGGCCGTCGGGGCAAGGTATGTAGCGGCAGGTGAAGTAAATGCAAGACTGCGCTTCTTGCGCCCAGCGTGCGCCAAAGCGTCGGCATGGGCAGCGAAGTGGGCAGCCTTGGCGGCAGCAACCTCAGGAGTATCGACCACGGGAGCGGGGCCAACCAGACCTGACTGAGCGGGGCCCACAGGCAGATTGGTGCCGGCCGCACGGTAGCCATAGGCGTCAGACACGTAGTCAACCTTCTGCGGGATGCCGTAGGAGTCCACGTAGCTGTAGGATCCCCGGACCACGCCGTCCGCAGTCTTCACCTCGTTCTTGGCAGAGTTGACGTCGGCATAGCCGTAGTTGTACTGGCCAAACTCGTCCTGAGCGTGATGCTGCGAGCTGGTAGCTACTGGGGCAGTAACAGCGTGGGCAACGGGAGCAGCGTAGGCATGTGCCTCAGGGGTAGTGGCATAGGTAGCAGCAACAGGGGCAGCGTAGGCATGTGCCACAGGGGCTGCGGCATAGGTGTGAGCCAACGGCGCGGCGTAGGCGCCCGCATAGCCGTAGGCAGGGGCGGCAGCTGTGTAGCCGTAGCTGAAGCGAGCTCCGAGTGCCGGGGCGTAGTAACCGGCACGTGCGGCCACGAACAGCGTAAACAGTACCTGGAAACAAAAGACATACGAGGCTCAGTCACTTAAGACTGACGTCAGGTAATGATAACCGTCTTGTAAGGCATATAATTCTGAGCAAGTTAGCTTGGCAGTACTATTTATGATATCTGTTCGGGAGACTGGTGCTCATTGGGTGGTGTATTGAGTAGTAGGGTAATAGCCAGAGGATCAAAGTTCTCATCGTACTCCTCTTTGTGGAAATGTTTTAGGATCCCATATTTGTTAAGTCCTTAAATATGCACTGCAGTTCTGGGTCAAAGCTTAGGGGATATTCACAGCAAGTAAGATCTGTGAGTAAGTGCAATAATGACGGTTTTAACTATTGCCGGATATGTAAGTCTTTATGCTAATTTTGTTCCTCGCCAGGGCCCTCATGGCGTGTGGAGGAAGGAGTTCTCTGTGAGGAGTGCCTTCTCTGGCTAGTGTTGCTGCTTATATGGGAAGCGAATAAGTGGGGTTCTCGTCGTTTCCACGGCCACGGTGCGGTTGGTCGCTGGAGGCGGCTGCCTTGCCAGCGCCAGCAGCTGGAAGGAGATTACGCTGCAGTGTCCTGAAATTGTTTTTGCGCCGAGTGCGATGTCGGTATTCAAGAAGGAAATGATGCCGAAATACATAAGTAAGAGGAGGAGAAGGAGCAATAATGACCGGGTACGATAAGACATAATCCAATAGACCTCCGCACTGTCATAGACTATGTTTTTATCTGCGCTGAAGTTAATATAGGTTAGGTGGAATTCCAAAATGCTTAAAAGAACTCTGAAAGATTTTCTGCTGAAAATAGTAGCTGCTAAAAATAAAAAGAGTAGTTGAATTTATCATGACAAAATGAATGAACAGGCGCCTGGGAAAGTCAAAATTCAAATTGTGAAATGTATGTGAAAACAATGTATGTGTGGGTTGCAAAATAAAATCATTTATTGCAAGACTTGAATTTCAGGATATATTTATAGGTTGCTGCCGGACAGACAGAAACCACTGCTTTTAGATAGAAAGAAGTGCCCTTGATTGAGAAATCAAATGATGTTAAACAAATTTGTGTTCAATAGTTTATTGTGCGATGTATGTGCGGAAAAACTGAAGAATTAAATAAATAGATTCTGAAATGGTTCACGGCACTGTATAAAGCTGTAAAAGAAGAGAGTTTATTAATTCAAACCTTTGTACCTGGGACCCGCTGAACTCTTCAGTGGTCGAAGAGGTGGCAGCCTCGAAGGGGAAGGAGCGTAAGTCAGAAAAACGTGAAACCCAATACTGGACAAAGAGAAACGAAAAAAAAACTACAATGAACCTTTGAAATGTAACAAAAGAGAAAATGGCCCTGATGTTGGAACAAGATTCTCTAATCGAATAGCCTTTTCTAAGAATTTTCACACTTTTAAGGGTATATGTATGTACATTCTTTCTTGAATATACGTTCATTACGAACACCATTCATGGGGATGTTACAACGCCTTCCATGAAAGAAGGCTGAGGTGGGGCTGCTATATTTCCTGGCAAAAAGCAAAAAACAAAGAAAGAAATGGTTTAGTTCCAAAAGAGCTGAACTAATTTTTCATTACATTCAAGGTCATGATTAAATTGAACTTCCTCGCATTTGTTGAAGTCGACTTAGCTGTTTTGAGTGCTGTCGCCCGTTAGCCATATGTTGAATAGTGGCAATGTAATGCGAATTGCAGATAACATATAATTTGCCGAATAGTCGTATCTAATGGTTCAGCCGTAAGAATTGAAACGTTGGAAGCAAGAGGGGGTGAATATGTGGCAATAGAGGATCTAACGCAGCGTGGCTGGGCAGGGCATAAATTGACTGAAACTGTGAAATACATTTTTAATCAGAACCTGGGGTGATATGACCCTGGAAGTGTGACCGGGGGTTCCGGCTGCCTGAATTCTGACTTCCAGAGTGTTTCCTATCGCATTTAATACCTTCCGCACCCGAGGTTTGTCGCGATGCCTGGCTGGCGAGTTGGCGGGTTCTCCACCCCTAAGACTCTCTATGAGTAATACAAGGGCGGCTAAACCCCGCAAAGGGCCGCTAAAACATTTTGATAGACCCGAGGACACTTGATTTTTTATCGAATTCAAAAGTGACGGATTTCCTGCGAAAATATGTTGTCCCAATATGTGACATGTTCTCTAGCGTGTGCTGATTTAGATTTGTATTAACTTTATCGGTTTCCCACTTTTCCGGGATATGTGTGACAGAAAAACGCCGAGGCGCAGCACCGCGATTAAGGGCTCTACCTGTCACCCCATCATTTTCCCCACCATACCTGAATTTTTTACCCCGGGCCACACTAGGTCAGGTCACCAGGCGAGGTCAAGCAAGGTCACCTCACTTCAACTTTTGAGCTGTACCATAGCTACATTTCTAGGTCGATCGATTTGAAACTTTCTACTATTGATGACCCTGCTAGGGTCTACAAAATTTGTATCCGATATTTTTCGATTTCGTGACCAGGGTTCAGTTTACGACGTGGCCTCTCCTATAAAAAATCATGGGGAAATCTCTCTTATGATCTAAAAGTCACAACAAATCATTTAAAATGCTCAAATTTCTCAGAAAAGCATTCTTGGCCACTCGTTCGCGGATTCCAAGGGTGATGTTTTCCCTTTGACTTATCTGAGGTCATCACAGGTCAACAGGGGTCAAAAACAGTATTTTGACGATAATATTTTACCTAAGCAAGCTAGAGCGCTGAATTAAACGTCATCGTATATGTGTTGTTACTGGGTTTCATTTTATATACAGAAATATTAATTTATGACCTTCCGTGACCTCAGGTCTTGTTAGGTCAAGAGGTACCCTCTGCAGATAAAACCACTGGTGGGAGGTCATTATGTTTCACATTGCGGAGAGGAGAAAGCCCTGACATTTTTCTGACAAATCTTTTTACCAGGCCTCAATAGCTCTAATGGCGTGAGAGCGATGCCCAGGTTTCTTAGGCATTGCATATTTTAGTGAAAATAGCCTGTCGTGACCTAACTTGACCTCTGGAGGTTCAACTGTTTACCTGAGCGTTAACAAATTTAAAATAAAACGATACTGAATTCACACTAGCTTTCCAACGCACTTTGCAGATTTACGCCAACCCCCATATTTTCGAAGTTAGAGCGGGCTTCGATTGCCCCCGTTGGGGTGAAGGTGGCGCGGGATCCCGGGTGGGGCGTGGGTTGAACCTCCTCTGGAATCAGGCTGTCCACAAAAGCGCGTAGTTTAGCTCACAGGACATCAATAGTCTCAAGCCTAGAAAACGGGGTGAAACTGACATTCATATTTGGCGAGCTCTCTTGGCCAGCGTCGGGAGTGTATTACCATTCTCACCAAGAAGCAACCCAACATGAAATGTAAACCTTGCAGTCACCACAAACATTAGAGGATGTCAAAACGTCACTGAGGTCAACAAATATTAAACAGCAATGTAGGCCAAATCACTGCCTTCAACTTTGTTTACTGTAGTAGGTTAAAAATGGCCCATTGGTTTTACAGTGTGGTAGTCAGAATTGTGTTCTTGATCAGGTTGGTAGCTGTTCCTAGCTGACACTAACATTAAATGATTTCTTCATTCAGCCATGACTGATTTCCTTATACTTGTTGCAGGTAAGAGGAAATGAGGTTTGGAATTTTTAGGTTGTGTCCAGTACATTATAAGCCCAAATTTTTTGTCCACATTTTCATTTGTGCGACAAAACAGAATTTGAACGAATTGATTTGGCTCAGTTTGAAGTTGTTGGGAAAACACGTCTGCCCACGGTCTCTAAATTAATAGGGAAATGAGCCTCGGGTGTAACTTTTTTGACAAGATTCCCCTCCCAATCGGGCATGTAGGAAATACGTAGTCTGTCGTATGCTGTATAATCCGCTTGGTAAATAATCTGCGATCCACTGAAGAATCTCCATCCCTACTGGGCAATATCTGCTCAGTTGTCCCCTCCTCTTCCTTATCACAAACTCGGGTCCTGCACCCGCCAGTGCCTAGGGCTTGACTGATTGGAACACAGATGACTATTTCTGAATTCTGGGCCTTGGAAGCGGCTACCTGCGATTACTGACTGATCAAGGGGCGCCAAGGAGCTCATGACCCGCAAAGTCTAAAAAAGATAATTATATTCCGCTAAAAGGGTCCGACCACAAACCATATTATTGGTGAAAACTGTGAACATCTGAAAAGGATGAAACGACATCCTGGTCAAGAGACCGGTAAAATTTAAATTACAGAAAATGGAAAGAATGACCGTACTGATTATCTTCTTCTCCTTCAGGATTCACCCTTCCCCTCTCATTTCCGGTAGCGTTTCTTAGTGAAGAATTGCATATCGTGCGCCACCTGTATCCCCACCCTCGCTGGCTAAAATCTGCCCGGTTGTCCCCCTCCCTTATTACAAACTTCGGTCCTGCATCCGCCGGTGCCTGGGGCTTGACAGTGATGAAAGGAAGGATGTGGATTTATCTCACTTTGGAAGTGCCTGGACACCTTCATTGAAACGTCGAATTAGTGTTAATATTAAATTAATTCTTCTTCTTTTGATTTTTATGGTCTTTAAGTTGGTCTTATGTAGCAAGGTAGGCACGTGGGAAAGCTGTAACGCGTTTCATATTATTTTCTTTTATAGGGTGGTTATTTAATTTGCCTCAATTTCTGGCGTTTCTAATTATTTCCAAAATATACGCCTCTGGATGAAAGAGGAGGAAGTGGAAGCACCTGCACTTCCTTCGTTTTTGTATCAGAGGGAATCCATCAATAACAGATAACTGTGCTCTCGTTTCCTCCTCCCGTTTGTGAAACAGTTTCCCTCCTAAATATATTTCATTTGAATCCGTAATACAGATATACTAGCTCAAAAGCGACAGGTAGGGGAGGGAGAGTTCCGCGGCAGCGGACGCTACAGCTGACACTATCCTGGGACAGGATGGGAAATCAGTATGCAGCACACTCAAACAGTCTACTCCAGGTACTGTAACCGTCCGCGCACACGTCCACTCAACGCAGTGCCGTTCATCCGCCCGTCGCCCCGAGCGGGTGTCCCAGATGTTATCGACTGAAGTTCGAGGGAAGGATCCTGGTCATCCCTTCCAGGAGTCGAGCGCAGCCCCTGCAGACCGCACGGCCCATAACGAAGACACCCAAGTACCGGACTCTGCAACTGCTGGCGACAGGACTGCAGGATCCTGCCCCGGACAGACTGCAGCCGATATGGCACGGATAAATCAAGAAGTACTGAATTTTGATAAAAGGTACTAAGGACACCATTCCACAGCGAGACACCCAGGCACCACAATCGCTGACGAAGCCTCACACCCGGCCCCACAATACAATACAGTGTTCTCAGGGCGGCCGAGTTATGCCCTGAGATATAAATCGGACAACAAAGGATGGGCTGGACTACAAGGAACGGTGCCCGCAGTTTAACTTTACGTGATGGGTTTCAGCACTTGTGATACAATGGCGAACAATATTGACTGCAAATAGGTGGCGCTAATGCACAACCCAGCGCCAAACCAAACCACCACAAAATGCCCCAGTCCAGCCGAAGCCAGCAACAGGCGTAGAGGGCGGAGGCGGCCCGAAGAATCTCGCCACCAGAGCCGATCTCAACAGTGCTCAAGCCACGAATAGAGCCGTACCACGAACATTATTAAGTGTCCAGAGATCGTCACGTCACATGCAATAATACCAACGCGTCGGAAAAGGGCCAGGGGCGCCCCCAAAAATTCATCACAAAGAACAAACATAAAGCCCAACACGGCAAAACAGTTGGTCCAAGTGAAGTTTTGTCACATCAGGTGAGTTGGCGCCCCCACTTTTTCCGGTGGCGACACTATAATAATACGGTCTCATATAAATGCCAGGACAAATCGTACTAACCACGATCAACCTATTTGCTTCCATTTCATCTTTCATCGCAGTTCATCCGTCATTTCCATAAGTGTGAGATAGAAATCGCACGGACAAAAAAAACGAGTGTGCTTGTCTACAAAAAAAACTTTTAACGTATAGTGGTGCGCCTCAGCGTCTGCGTTAAAGTGGTGAGCGATAGCGACTGGAAATAGGGAGGGGGGGCGATAGTGTACCACAAAGAGAGCACGGAGGCATCATGACGTCGAGATACGCTATGGTCCACTTTAACGAGAAAAATGGCTCCAGTTTCTCACTGAGTCAAACAACAGGCGTGGAGGACTGCGACGGCCCGAGGCATCCCGTCACCGGAGTCAATCTCAACAGCGCCCAACTCACGAGCAGGACCGCACCACGAGCATCACACAGCATGCGCACGTTGCCTTTAGTCGTAGGCGCCGTGAAGGGAAGAATTTGATTTGAATTTGATTCAATTTGATTGTGTTTGCTTCGGAGGCTGTTTTGTGTCAGTATTACCGATTAAGACGGTGGGATAATAATAATAATTGTTGGGGTTTAACGACGCACCAACTGCCAGGGTCATACGGCGTCGCCAACTCTCACCCTGTTGGAAGGGATTTTGGGGATCAGATCGACTTATTCAGAGGCTCCGAAGACGGTGGGAAGCAATGTAAAACATGCTTCACATGGTCAGCCAGAGGTATGCCTATTTTATAGCGTTACAAGGACCCTTCTTGAAAAAAGACTGCCGTGAAGGTTCTTGAAGAAATTGATAACTTCCGAATGTTCTCCATCCATTGACATCAACACCGACGGATGTAGTGTGGGGTCACGGGAGAGAATACGTCTAAAAATCAGACACACTGGGTCAGTCTTTACCGCTGCACCATGGTCAGCCTCTGAACGATTCCGTATACCCCTGTAGTGGTTAATGAGAGCGGAGTAAAACGTCGAAAATTGATTCAAAAGCGCCAATAAAGTCCAAACTGATTAAAAAATTTTCTGGGATTGAAGAGTAGCTTGGTTTTTTAAATTATCGAGTGAAGATAACACCAAAAAGATATATACACTATAAACAAATGATACTGAAATACCAGCACAATTCAGATAGCGCTGTTTTTTTTAGTAAGCTTAAGTCAACTAATCTGACGGCCATCATATAATATTAAAGAAAAGGTTAACAAGAACGTATTTTGAGGCCGAACTGGCTTTCACGTTAGCTATGACCTTCCTTGTGTATAAATTCACGGAATTCTGTTTCAGCCCATTATATAACGTGTCACCTGCAAATAGAAGTGGTCATTGGTGGCGCAGTCGGTTACCGCACGCACTCGGCTCGGCTTACGGCATTTTGTAAGTGCAGGGCGTCTTGGGTTCGAGCCCACCCAGAAGCAGAATTTGGCGCCCTGCCCTAAATCAAGCCTAGTTCATTCCTCTACCCTTCCGACGCCATGTGACCTTAGCAGTTGGTAATTCGTTAAACCCCAAAAATTATTCAATAGATATAAACCAAAAGAATAGTTAGTTCACACCGAAGCTGTATATTCGGGTGGACTGAAGCGTGATGTAGGACACATTAAGTTCTAAACCAGGACTAGAACATATAACAGACAAACAAATGGGTTTTGAACAGATGAGGAACATGACTTGTACATACAAAGACAAGATGGAGGTGACACTCTCCCCTACAGGGGCTCTATCACCTTGGCGTAAACTCCCCACAGATATTCAAGAGAGCATTAGTGCCCTGAACGCGCCAGGGCGTCGGCGTGAGCAGCGAAGTGGGCAGCCTTGGCGGCAGCAACCTCAGGAGTATCGACCACGGGAGCGGGTCCAACCAGACCTGACTGAGCGGGGCCCACAGGCAGATTGGTGCCGGCCGCACGGTAGCCATAGGCGTCAGACACGTAGTCAACCTTCTGCGGAAGGCCGTAGGAGTCCACGTAGCTGTATAGGATCCTCGTACCACGCCGTCCGCAGTCTTCACCTCGTTCTTGGCAGAGTTGACGTCGGCGTAGCCGTAGTTGTACTGGCCAAACTCGTCCTGAGCGTGATGCTGCGAGCTGGTAGATACTGGGGCGGCAGCAACATGAGCAACGGGAGCAGCAGCATAGGTAGCAGCCACTGGGGCAGCGGCATAGGCAGCAGCAACTGGGGCAGCAAACGCACGTGTGAGAGGGGCAACCGCAGGGGCTGCGGCGTAACCGTAGCCGTGGTGAAGAGTGTTGTAGGCCGTCGGGGCAAGGTATGTAGCGGCAGGTGTAGTAAATGCAAGACTACGCTTCTTGCGCCCAACGTGTGCCAAAGCGTCGGCATGGGCAGCGAAGTGGGCAGCCTTGGCGGCAGCAACCTCAGGAGTATCGACCACGGGAGCGGGTCCAACCAGACCTGACTGAGCGGGGCCCACAGGCAGATTGGTGCCGGCCACACGGTAGCCATAGGCGTCAGACACGTAGTCAACCTTCTGCGGAATGCCGTAGGAGTCCACGTAGCTGTAGGATCCTCGGACCACGCCGTCTGCAGTCTTCACCTCGTTCTTGGCAGAGTTGACGTCGGCGTAGCCGTAGCTGTACTGGCCAAACTCGTCCTGAGCGTGATGCTGCGAGCTGGTAGCTACTGGGGCGGCAACAGCGTGGGCAACAGGAGCAGCGTAGGCATGTGCCACGGGGGCAACGGCATAGGTGTGAGCCAACGGCGCGGCGTAGGCGCCCGCATAGCCGTAGGCAGGGGCGGCAGCTGTGTAGCCGTAGCTGAAGCGAGCTCCGAGTGCCGGAGCGTAGTAACCGGCACGTGCGGCCACGAACAGCGTAAGCAGTACCTGGAAACAAAAGAGATACGAGGCTCAGTCACTTACTGCTCACATCAGATACGACAATGATAGCATTCTAACGTAAATCAGGAATATGATCTTAAGAACCTTTTTACTGGTGATAAATATCACTTCTGAGATCTTAACAGAAGACTGGTACAAATGTATCGTGTCTTAGAAAGCAAGTACCGAGGGATAGAATATTATGTGTTACTCGAAATAATGCTCTTGAATGAACTGAATAAAGAGAAAAAGTTCTTGAATATTTCATTTGATTGTTAACGTTATATCCAGTTCCAGGTAAGAATAGTGGGGATATGCAAAGCACTGACCCATGAGCAGAGCAAGCGATATATCTGCTATAGCGATTGCAGAAGGATAGATTTTAACGCGATTGTTTTCTCACCAGGGCCCTCATGATGTGTGCAGGAAGGAGGTCTCTGTGAGGAGTGCGTTCTCAGGCCAGCGCTGCCGCTTATATGGGGGGCGAGTCAGTCGGCCTTGCGTCGTTTCCACGGCCACGGAGCGGGCGGTGGCCCGAGGCGGTTTGTTGCCAGCGCCAGCAGCTGGAAGGTGAGTTGTTGGGTGCAATGGTGACGTTGTTTAGTTAGTTCTACGGAACTTCCATGGATGTGGAAAGGTGTTGCCAGCTCTGACTGGGGATGGCAAGGGTCAAGATTTAAAAAAGCTATGCATTTTAATCATAATACGATTTCAGCATTGCATTAAAGGGAATGTGGCACCTTGGTCGAATCCTGGAATTTAGTGTAATTAGGCGTACTTTAAGTAAAAAATAATGAAACCACTCATGATTTCTCTGAAAAAATGTACAATAAGCTCAATATTTGGTTTTTAAAAATACTCCTCTAGAAAAAGAAATGAATATCAGCCTGTGGATGATGTCACGATCTGGCAACCACTACCATACTTGAAACGCTTCAAGGGCTTCGATTGGCTGATGCTCATCGTGACGTCAGCATATGTCGTCACACCAGTAGCTCACAACAATGGCCGCCGGCGACGGGGGCTGAGGGGGGCTGGTGTCAGGTAGGTTTTAGCTTTTTTCTGCGGAAATATCGAGTTCCAAGACAAATGAAGTATGGAGTACCGGGTTTTCCGACCTGCTTTACAACTTGGCTATCTCAGTTAAAATCACGTTGTGAAGGTGCCACATTCCCTTTAAACAGTACCCGAACCGGAGCGTTAGACCCAAGCACTTTTACATGAGGCAGAAAAAGGTGCACTAGGAGATTTTTAACAAAGAATGAGGAAAACTCGATCGAAATGGGGTTTTGATTGTCAAGAATCTATTTTCTGAACCCGAGATACCGTTTGCGCGCCACATTCCCAGTCACTACAACGCCCCGGGGCCTGTAGCTGCTCTCGTGGATTCGTGGTTAACTTTGGGCCGGGTGTTTGAATTTGCAGCTGAGAATACTCTAAACTTGGACAAACTCAGGCCTGAAATGTTTCCCGGTTTCTCTGAAGACCAACTTGTGGTTTTTGGTCAAAATATATGACGGGATCGCAGGCATTAACATAGCGCTATTTATGGAGAATATAGTCAAACCGGCATTTAAAGTATGTCAGAATGGAAGCATCGGAAGGCCTTGTCAAGGCTTGCCAGTAATATATATATACATTTGCATGTCTTGCAAAGAATGAGCATTGTCAGGAAACGAGGAACGGGCTGAAGAGCGATATTTCTTTCATCCAGCTCGTGCATACAAATCAACCAATTGAAAAATAATACTTTTAATGTCTTATCTCATTACCATTGAGCGATGCCTCCTTCACGTTGTCTGGTCCAGGAAATGTTAAAATTTGAGTGAGTCTTTTTGCGTGACCATCATCGGTTTTTGCGTGCTATGAGTCCCAAAAATAATTATCACTTCCGAGAGCATACTACCCGGTGCGCTTGATGCCAACCTGCCTGCATAAAATGTGAACATCGAATCATTGTTATATTAATTTGACCATTCTGCTTTCGATGAATGATACATTTTCAAACAGAGCACTCTGTCTACTTATGTATACGCGGCATCATTACCATAATGGTCAAGCATTGAAGGAAACTCTATTTTCTGCGCTGATGTCCCCAAAAATTACTGTTTTGCTAATAAATACTTCCTTGAGTGCCTAGATTGTGTCTGGGAATTTAAAGTGTAAAAACGCTGGCACACAAAAGCAATAAGGGGCCTGCGAGTGTAAATACAGCATGTAATCTCCATGGATTGGGGATTTTCATAATCAAATCCATACCCTCCATTTGAGCACGCATAATTAAATCAGTGTTGTTAGCAAAGGAAAGTGCCAAGTATCATTAACAAAGTGAAATTGTTTCAGAAAAAGCTAGATATGTATCTATGTGCAGTGTAATTTGAAGACGAATCCCAAATCGCATTTTCTCTGACATCGATTTTCAGTATACTGGGACTTTTTTAAGTCATATGTATTTAACGCCGGAATAAACAGCTACTGGGAAGGGATTGCGCCCAGGCATAAATGGCCAGAAACTCACTGGGATCCTTGACACCATGATGAAACTTCTGTTCTGGGGCAGCGTTAAAACCGGTACTGTCTTATCGACAAACAAGGCAATGGTCGGGGTGAATGTACTTTGAATACATATTCAAGTTCACGCCATAAAACTGCAGCTGGGTATGCTGTATGGAGGATGCCTCCTCCTTCTGTTGTCTGACCACCCTCGGGTCAGGCTCAAGTCCCACTCACCTTTTAGCGGACTCCAGCCAGTGCTGCCAGATATAATCAAAATTCAATTGATTTTTTTTCGTTTTTTGGCAACTCCAAGGCCCCACAGTTCATTGAAATTAATTTAATCCTGTCATACCTAGATGCTGAGCAGGTTGATATCGAGTAACTGAATAGGGTCCAAAACACATACGGATCGACCAGATACAAAGTTTAGTGGTGATATGATTGCAATGCTAAGGTTCTGAACAAACAACAAACACCCTCAACTCACAATAATGACAATATGAAAGGTTATGATTCTAATACAAGCAGAAAACGGAGATATTGGAAACTTTTCATGTGGTCGATGAAAATTTTCCGTTCTAATAGCAAAAACAGGCACTGATGAAACGGTGCGATACTAAACGTCTCATGAAGCATTGACAAACAAAGTAGGGACTGGACAACTGTAATTTCCAAACTGGTTCAAGAGGGCGTTTTAATTGGCTTACCGGGAAAAGCTCCAACAGCCTGACCGTGCAATCCAAAGGTGAGCATGAGCACCACAAGTTGTTTAAAACCGCGCAACACAGATGGGATCTCCTGCGTGCTAGCCACTTTTACTTTACCACCACACTGCTCTACTTTACAGTGCACTTCTCCATTTTTGCTGTGAACAGTCTATACGCGCTTCGCCCTTTTTCTTCAAGCTGAGTTCCGAAGATTGACTGACGGTACGGTGTAAGGTATTCACTAATGTATAGTTTCTTTGGCTCTTTTGTGTTTTCTGGTCCCTCCGCTGACTTGGATTTGAATATTCCCTCATAGAGGCGGTCATGGACGGAGACTCTGGTTTACAACTTAAAACGGCCGTTAAAACGGCCGAGAATATGTTGTTCTTTCTGATCCAGAAGGCGTCGTCGATTTCGTTGCGAGATAGTGCACCTGCGGCATGCACTGTACAAGGACTGTGACCACTGTATCGACAACATGCTCTTTCCACAGTTCTGGTGGAGGTGCAGAGATAGCAGTGCCAGAGAGTTCAAGATTCTTTTCCTCAGCTCGTTGGAGAGCTTGTTTACCTTATCTTCTAATTCACAAATGTGTGTGTGTCTTTCTCCGATGCGGCGCCCGAGCTCGTCAATGTAGCAGTCGCGCGTCAACGTGCTGCTCCAGTTCCTTGATTCTAGTGTGCAGACGTCCCAGGTCGGCCTTGAGCGCAGCAAATTCGGCTGACATATTGTGTTGGATATGATTAGCACTCGTAAGAAGGGCCGAGTGCAGAGCTCCTTCAGCCAGGATTTGGAAAGAAGTAGCGTCCAGTGCCGAAGCGCCTGACGCAGACACTGAGTAAGTTGATGGATCTCTGAAGCGTCTTCGTTTAGTCGGGCTCATTGAGCGCGGTGGCGATTGATTGTTATCAAGCCGGAAAATCATGTCCTTCAAAGACGTCTGCTGGCCACTTGCCGCCTTTGTTGTGGATCTAGCTCCGCCACTGGCAGCACCGCCGGCAGCTCGGGCATGCCCCGACTTAGGCAGCGCGTGCCGCGGCGAGGCGGGGCACGGCTCCGAGGGTATCGTGCGCCGCTGTGGTGGCTGGCGCTGTGGTTGTTGAGAGCCACGACCGCGATTTCTCTTCCTCGAATTGCTTATCTTGGAAAATTTTAAAATATACCCGGTTATCACTATTTCTTGAGACACACCTACTATTCCAAGCCCCGCTTGAAATCCAGGGTTACTACCACATTTGTTAAAATAGTGTTTAACCCTCGCCCCACCGGGGATCGATGGCCTCCCCTAAGGTTTTTCCGGGATAGCAAAAAAAAACGAAGAGGCGCAGCACCGCGGTTGAGGGCTCTACCTCTTACTGCATCATTTTCCCACCATCCCTGAAATTTTTACCCCGGGTCAACCAAGGTCAGGTCACCAGATGAGGTCAAACAAGGTCACCTCACTTCAACTTTAGAGCTCTGTAAGAGCTACATTTCGAAGTCGATCGATTTGAAACTTCCTACACTTCATGGCCCTTCCAGGGTCTACAACGTGTATATCCGGGATTTTTCGATTTCGTGCCCTGAGGTCAGGTCACGAGGTGACCTCTCCCATTGAAAAAACATATGGAAAAGCTGTCTTATGATCTAAAAGTCACAAAAGCGATTAAGAATGCTCAGGTTGATCAGGAAAGCGTTTTTGGACAATCTTTCACGGATTCCAGGAGCCATATTTGCCCTTTGACCTCTCCAAGGTCATCCAAGGTCACCAGGGGTCAAAAACAGTATTTTGACAATAACTTTTGACCTAATTAAGCTAGAGTGCTGAAAAAAACACCATCGTGTTTTTCTTATCACTGGCTTTCATTTGATATACGGCAAGGTCACTTTCTGACCTTTCGTGACCTCAGGTCATCTTAGGTCACGGGGTGACTTCTGGAGGTCAAACCACTGGCGGGAGGTCTTTACGTTTCACATAGCGGAAAAAGCACTGATAATTTCCTATCAAATGTACTTTACCAGATCTCAATAGCTCTAACGGCATAAGAGTTATGCCCAGTTTGCTTAAGCATTGCATATTTGAGTGAAAATTGCCGATCTTGACCTAAGGTCAAGGTCCGCAAGATACTCCTCTGGAGGTCAAACCATTGACCTGAGCACTATAACATGTAAAGTAATTTCTTACTGAATTCACGCGAGCTTTCTATTGCAGTTTGCAGATTTGCGCTAACGCCCATATTTTCGGAGTTAGAGGGGCATCGATGCCCCCGGTGGGGCGAAGGTGGCGCTGGACCCCCGGTGGGGCGCGGGTTAAGACACTTCTCTTGCACAATTCACGCCTTTTCGACTTCTCCACACACCAACACCCCTCCCGCAGTCACTGTTCCCTCCAGTGTGAACAAATAGCACCTCTCACACCATACGCTCCGCCGCCCTGAGCGTGGGTCGAGGTACCGGAGCGGAGGAGCGGGAGGGTGCGACCGGCCGGGGCGGGTCGCCGCGGTCAACTGACGAGTGGTCAACTTGACAAATCGAATTCTATGTGGAAGCTGTGCAAATTTGAAAATGTGAAACGACATCCTCGTGAAGAAACTGGTAAAATTTAAATTACATCAAATGGAAATAACGACTGTGTTGTTTATCATCTTCTGCTCAAGTGTGCACCCTCAGTCTCTCATTCCCAGCAGCGTTTCCTAGTAAAGAATTTTTGTTTCCTCGTTGATCGTTGTTTCCTCGTTAGTTGTTTTTTTTAATAAAAAATAAAAAAAAAAAAAAATTTTTTTTATTTTTTTTTTTTTTTTTTTTTTTTTTTTTTTTTTTTTTTTTTTTTTTTTTTTCCTCATTTTTTTTTTTTATTTTTTATTCCGGGGGGAAGAGAAGGGAAGGGGGGCCCCCCCTCTTTCTTTTTTTTTTTTGGGGAGGAAATCCACCAATAGCAAATATTTGTTCTCTCGTTTCCTCCCCTCTTGTGAAAACCTCGTCAATTTCTGACATTTGATTGAGTCCACTTGGAAGCCTGTTCCGTGTCAGTATTACGACGATTAAAAATGTAAAACAAGCTTCACATGGCTAGCCAGAGGCATGCATATTTCTTCAGCGTTACAGGGACCCCGTCAAAACCGGATTAGTCTCTTCTTAGAACAATGCTGCTGACGAGGCTCACGTAAAATGGGTGTATGCGGTTGTACGATTTGGGGAAAAGAAGAGGAAATGACGGGGCTCTTGAAATAGCTTCCCAGTGTTTTCCATCCATTGGTATCAACACCCATGGATGTAGTGTATGGGTCACGGGAGAGGATACGTCTAAAAATCAGACACACTGGGTCAGTCTTCACCGCCGCACGATGGTCAGCCTCTGAACGACTCCGTACACCCCTGCAGTGTTTAATGAGAGCAGATTGATACGTCGAAAATTTATTAAAAAGCGCCAATAAAGTCCAAAGTGATTGATAAGTTTTACTGGGAGTGAAGATTATCTTAATTGCGGAAATTCTTCGGTAAAGATGACGCCAGAAGGACATATTCACTATAAATAAACGCCATCCTGAAATACCTGCACAATTCTGATGGCGCTGTTTTTTTCTTTTTAGTAAGCTTAGGCCAACTAAGCTGGTGGCTATAGTATAATATTAAAGAAAATGTTAACAATAACGTATTTTGGGACCAAACCTGCTTTCACGTTAGCCATGACCTTCCTTGTGTATAAATGCATGGAATTCTGCTTCAGCCCATTATATAATGTGTCACCTTCAAATAATAGGTGTCTGGGTGGTACAGTCGGTTAGCGCACGCTCTCGGCTTGGCTTATGACATTCTGTATGTGCAGAGTGCCGTGGGTTCGAGCCCACCCAGAGGCAGGATTTGGCGCCCTGCCCAAGCTCAAGCCTAGTTCATTCCCCTTCCTCTCCGACGCCATGTGACCTTAGCAGTTGGTGCTTGGTTAAATCCCAAAAATTATTAAATAGATATAAAGCAAAAACAGTTCGTTCACGCTGCAGCTGTATATTCGGGTGGACCGAAGCGTGATGTAGGGTACATTAAGTTCTAAACCAGGACTAGAACATATAACAGACAAACAAATGGGTTTCCAACAGATGAGGAACATGACTTGTACATACAAAGACAAGATGGAGGTGACACTCTCCCCTACAGGGGCTCTATCACCTTGGCGTAAACTCCCCACAGATATTCAAGAGAGCATTAGTGCCCTGAACGCGCCAGGGCGTCGGCGTGAGCAGCGAAATGGGCAGCCTTGGCGGCAGCAACCTCAGGAGTATCGACCACGGGAGCGGGTCCAACCAGACCTGACTGAGCGGGGCCCACAGGCAGATTGGTGCCGGCTGCACGGTAGCCATAGGCGTCAGACACGTAGTCTACCTTCTGCTGAAGGCCGTAGGAGTCCACGTAGCTGTAGGATCCTCGGACCACGCCGTCCGCAGTCTTCACCTCGTTCTTGGCAGAGTTAATGTCGGCGTAGCCGTAGTTGTACTGGCCAAGCTCGTCCTGAGCGTGATGCTGCGAGCTGGTAGCTACTCGGGCGGCAGCAAAATGAGCAACGGGAGCAGCAGCATAGGTAGCAGCAACTGGGGCAGCAAACGCACGTGTGAAAGGGGCAACCGCAGGGGCACTGGCGTAACCGTAGCCATGGTGAAGAGTGTTGTAGGCCGTCGGGGCAAGGTATGTAGCAGCAGGTGTAGAAAATGCAAGACTACGCTTCTTGCGCCCAGCGTGCGCCAGGGCGTCGGCGTGGGCAGCGAAATGGGCAGCCTTGGCGGCAGCAACCTCAGGAGTATCGACCACGGGAGCAGGGGCCAACCAGACCTGACTGAGCGGGGCCCACAGGCAGATTGGTGCCGGCTGCACGGTAGCCATAGGCGTCCGCCACGTAGTCAACCTTCTGCTGAATGCCGTAGGAGTCCAGGTAGCTGTAGGATCCGCGTACCACGCCGTCCGCAGTCTTCACCTCGTTCTTGGCAGAGTTGATGTCGGCATAGCCGTAGTTGTACTGGCCAAACTCGTCCTGAGCGTGATGCTGCGAGCTGGTGGCTACTGGGGCAGCAACAGCGTGGGCAACAGGAGTAGCGTAGGTATGTGCCACAGGGGCAGCAGCATAGGTAGCAGCAACAGGGGCAGCGTAGGCATGTGCCACAGGGGCTGCGGCATAGGTGTGAGCCAACGGCGCGGCGTAGGCGCCCGCATAGCCGTAGGCAGGGGCGGCAGCTGTGTAGCCGTAGCTGAAGCGAGCTCCGAGTGCCGGGGCGTAGTAACCGGCACGTGCGGCCACGAACAGCGTCAGCAGTACCTGGAAACAAAAGAGATAAGAGACTCAGTCACTTACGACTGACAGCAGATACAGGAATGAAAAATATCACTTCTGGGAACTTAGCAGAAGACTGGTACAAATGTCTCGTGTCTTAGAAAGCAAGCACCAAGGGATAGAATATTATGTGTTACTCGAAATAATGTTCTTGAATGAACTAAATGAAAGAGAAAAGTTCTTGAATATTTCATTTGATTGTTAACGTTATATCCAGTTCCAGGTAAGAATAGTGGGGCTATGCAAAGCACTGACCCATGAGCAGAGCAAGCGATATAATATATGATATAACGATTGCAGGATTGATTTTAGCGCGATTGTTTTCTTACCAGGGCCCTCATGGTGTGTGCAGGAAGGAGTTCTCTGTGAGGAGTGCCTTCTCAGGCCAGCGCTGCCGCTTATATGGGGGGCGAGTCAGTCGGCCTTGCGTCGTTTCCACGGCCACGGAGCGGGCGGTCGCCCGAGGCGGTTGCGTTGCCAGCGCCAGCAGCTGGAAGGTGAGTTGTTTGGTGCAGCGTTGACGCTGTTTAGTTAGTCCTACGGAACTGCCATGGACGTGGAAAGGTGTTGTCTGGGGAACGGCAAGGACCAGGATTTCAAAAAAGATAAGCATTTTGATCACAATACGATTTCAGCATTGCATTAAACAGTTCCCGGACCGGAGCGTTAGACCCAAACGCTTTTACATGAGGCAGAAGAAGGTGCACTAGGAGATTTTTAAACAAAGAATGGGGAAAACTCGATCGAAATGGGGTTTTGATTGTCAAGAATCTATTTTCTGAACCCGAGATCCCGTTTGCGCGCCACATTCCCAGTGACTACAACGCCCCGGGGCCTGTAGCTGCTCTTGTGGATTCGTGGTTAACTTTGGGCCGGGTGTTTGAATGTGCAGCTTAGAATACTCTAAACTCGGACAAACTCAGGCCTGAGATGTTTCCAGGTTTCTCTGAAAGACCAACTTGTGGTTTTTGGCCAAAATATATGACGGGGTCGCAGGCATTAACGGAGCGCTATTTATGGAGAATATAGTCAAACCGGCATTTATTAAAGTATGTCAGAATGGAAGAATCGGAAGGCCTTGTCAAGGCTTGCCAGTAATGTACATTATATATATATATATATATATATATATATATATATATATATATATATATATATATATATATATATGCATTTGCATGTCTTGCAAAGAATGAACATTGTCAGGAAACGGGGAACGGGGTGAAGAGCGATATTTCTTTCATCCAGCTCGTGCATACAAATCAACCAATTAAAAAAGAATACTTTTAACGTCTTATCTCATTACCATTGAGCGATGCCTCCTTCACGTTGTCTGGTCCAGGAAAGGGTTAAAATTTGAGTAAGTCTTTCTGCGTGACCATCATCGGTTTTTGCGTGCTATGAGTTCCAGAAATAATTATCACTTCCGAGAGCATACTACCCGGTGCGCTTGATGCCAACCTGCCTGCATAAAATGTGAAGATCGAATCATTGTTATTTTAATTTGACCATTCTGCTTTCGATGAATGATACATTTTCAAACAGAGCACTCTGTCTACTTATGTATACGCGGCATCATTACCAGAATGGTCAGGCATTGAAGTAAGCTCTATTTTCTGCGCTGATGTCCCCCAAAATTACTGTTTTGCTAATAAATACTTCCTTGAGGTGCCTAGATTGTGTCTGGGAATTTAAAGTGTAAAAACGCTGGCACACAAAAGCAATGAGGGGCCTGCGAGTGTAAATACAGCATTTAATCTCCATGGATTGGGGATTTTCATCATCAAATCCATACCTTCCATTTGAGCACGCATAATTAAATCAGTGTTGTTAGCATAGGAAAGTGCCAAGTATTATTAGCAAAGTGAAATTGTTTCAGAAAAAGCTAGATATGTATCTATGTGCAGTGTAATTTGAAGACGAATCCCAAATCGCATTTTCTGTGACATCGATTTTCAGTATTCTGGGACTTTTTTTAGTCATATGTATTTAACGCCGGAATAAACAGCTACTGGGAAGGGAGGCGCCCAGGCATAAATGATTAGAAACTCACTGGGATCCTTGGCACCATGATGGAACTTCTCTTCTGGGGCAGCGTCAAAACAGGTACTGTCTTATTGACAAACAAGGCAATGGTCTGGGTGAATGTACTTTGAATACATATTCGAGTTCACGCCATAAAACTGCAGCTGGGTATGCTATATGGAGGATGCCTCCTCCTTCTGTTGTCTGGCCACCCTCGGCTCAGGCTTAAGTCCCACTGACCTTTTAGCGGACTCCAGCCGGTGCTGCCAGATATAATCAAAATTCAATTACTTCCACTGCAGTTGTTTGAATACTTCGAACAATCTGTAGCACTCAACACCATTACCTTGTTTAAACACCTATTTAAACCCCATCAGCGATCCCGAACCTGATTGGCTGCCATGGCAGCGCCCCGGTCTGAACCTGATTTGTTGCCGTGGCAGCGCCCCCGGTCTGAACCTGATTTGTGCCGTGGCAGCGCCCCGGTCTGAACCTGATTTGTTGCCGTGGCACGCCCCGGTCTGAACCGATTGGTTGCCGTGGCAGCGCCCCGGTCTGAACCTGATTGGTTGCCGTGGCAGCGCCCCCGGTCTGAACCTGATTGGTTGCCGTGGCAGCGCCCCCGGTCTGAACCTGATTGGTTGCCGTGGCGGCGCCCCCAGTCTGAACCTGATTGGTTGCCGTGGCAGCGCCCCCGGTCTGAACCTGATTGGTTGCCGTGGCAGCGCCCCCGGTCTGAACCTGATTGGTTGCCGTGGCAGCGCCCCCGGTCTGAACCTGATTGGTTGCCGTGGCAGAGCCCCGCTGAACCCATCGGTTGCCGCACAGCGCCCCCGGTCTGAACCTGATTGGTGCCGTGGCAGCGCCCCCGGTCTGAACCTGATTGGTTGCCGGGCAAAGCCCCCGGTCTGACTTATTGGTTGCCGGGCAACGCTCCAGTCTGAACCTGATTGGTTGCCGGGCAGAGCCCCGGGCTGAACCTGATCGGTTGCCGTGGCAGCGCCCCGGTCTGAACCGATTGGTGCCGGCAGCGCCCCCAGTCTGAACCTGATTGGTTGCCGTGGCAGCGCCCCCGGTCTGAACCTGATTGGTTGCCGTGGCGGCGCCCCCGGTCTGAACCTGATTGGTTGCCGTGGCAGAGCCCCCGGTCTGAACCTGATTGGTTGCCGTGGCAACGCCCCAGTCTGAACCTGATCGGTTGCCGTGGCAGCGCCCCCGGTAGGGAGCACTGGGGTAACGCAGGCTACGCAGCTAGCAGTAGGTAACAAACAGCAAATAGTAGGCAGGTGGATCCTACCTGCTTTGCAACGTTTTTGATAAATTTCTTTTGAGTTTTCTTGGTATGGACACACTGACCAAAGTAATGTTTTAAAGATAATTCAGACAGTTTTCCCCAAAACCAAAATAAACACAGTGAGCAATCCTCTGAAGGCAAAAATTCACGGGTATAATGTTGGGAGGTAGGAACAATTATTTTTGACCATCTCTTTAACTGGCCTGATTCACTTGTATGGGTTGATCGCCAAGCCATTGGAAATGCAAAACACTGCAATTAGAAGGGAAGGAAACCCAGAATCTCACTTCGAAGCAAGTATTGCAAAGAGTAGAGTATGGGAATCATATGTTACATACTGAACTTCCCTTGCGCATGGATTCAAATGATATGCATCATGACCTTGTAATGATCTTATCCTGCCCTTAACCTTAGTTCAGGGTCAAATAATGACATGTAAAGGTCATGTTACATATCATTCGAATCCTTGAAGCATGTTTGTTACTATGGTACCAAATTTTTGATGTTTCTTGTTTTGTTCAAATATTATAAACACAACAAATTCAGAGGCCGTGACTTCTGATGACTTTTGGTGACTTTTTTTATTGAACTGACATCAAAATGGATAAAAATGCGCACATTTTTTTCTCTTAAGAGCTTTTGAAAATTGTTTAGAAACTGTATCTATCTCTTCTAGAAGCCGAGTTACACCCTGGTTTTGTCAGCCTCATTTTAGAAGAATAGAACCGTCCTAAATGGGTTTAGAACTGACGTCATAATTCGTTGACCTGACCTGAGCTTATGCAAATTTTTGGTTATAATTTGTCAAATTGATCGCTGTAGAGGTATGCAAGGTGACACATGTCCCATTGAAATCAGTTTGGAATCATGTGCAAAAAATGGGGGGTGGGTGTTCATCGGACTCCCCAAGGCAGAAAAAATGTGGTTTTCTGATTTCCAGACCCATTTTATCCATCAAATAGTTTTTCAGAGGTCAGAAAAAATGGGTTCCCAACGCAGACCCATTGATACCCCGAGATGAGAGAAATTTTCCTCAGAGACGGTTATAGCTTGTGGATTACAAGCCTGAGCACAAACCTTAATTTTTCAAATTCATGTGGTGAATATATAGTATTTATCAACGGATATTCTGCGAATGTAGTTTTTACGGTTTAGGCCATGAATAACATTTTTTCCTAGCTTAAAATTGAAAGTTTCTTTAATTGCATTTTTAGGGAGTCAAAATGTTTAAATTCTTGTCTTTTTATGTATATTATGAAATTATAATATATATTCGAAATGACTTTGGACACTTATTTCACCACCTAAAGAAAATTTAGATTATTTGATAACTTCAGTAGTTACTGACATATAAATCGTAATCGTAATGTATTCGAAAGAATCCCCACGCCCAGGGCTTTTCATTCTTTCACGTCAATAAATAAGAGACAAAAGGTGGGAAGTTGTATAAAAGTACGTATAGACTTACGGAAATTACACAATCTTACACACAGCCTCACACACTCATAAAAGTAGGGTGAAAAAAACATCGCCTGACTCTGCAATCTAACAACCAGTGGCGGGTCCAGGGGGGTGGCAAAAAAGCATGTGCAGCGCACCGCTCTCAGCACCGCTCTCAGCTCTGCTCTAAAGTGTTCTGCTCCCGGCTCCACTCCACAAGCATTCCACAAAGAGACGCCGTGACGACAGAGCCGTCGCCGGCCCGTCTCGGTTCGGACCAGTGGGAGGGCTCGCTGCAGTTCCTCCCAGCGCTGGGAGGAACTGGGAGTGTTACGCCCGTGTAGCTCAACGCGACGTGTACTCAGCGTTGACGGTAAAGCCAATGACTGGCGCGAGCACATCATTCTCTCGATACTACAGACGGTGTGGTAATGAACAAGCTGTTCTTCTGTAAGCCATCCCAGGTCTCGAACCGCGTCAGAAACGCACTCATGCCCTCTCCCCGTTACAACACGCGTACAAAAGTTAGCACTTTCTGCACTCTCCGCAACTGTGTAACACCACAGGAGCCATACACAGAGATGCAGTAGGGAACAATTGAAAGAGCTAAAGATTCAACGATTATGCTTGATGCCGAATGGGGAATTGCACGTTTTGCATGATTTAATCCGATGAGAATGCCGAAACATTTTTTGGTCATCACATCTATGTGAGGTTGAAAGGTAAGACGTCGATAACGCGTGATTCCTAATCTTTTTACCTGCCGAGATTCAGTGGTTGCTGAGCCAATGAAGTTCGGAGATCACAGAGCGTGGCTATGCCTGCGTGCCTATCATAGCCATCTGTGCCTTTGGGGTGCTATCCTTCATAGCGTTGTGGCAGAGCCATGGGTAGGCAGAAGTGAGGGCAGCTTCCATGCGTGCAAAGGTGAGACACACTCATGTCTTCACCCATAACCCAATACCTCTCAAAGTACCGCTCAATTCCTCCCAAAAGGTGTTTTTGAACGTTTTCTGACATGCCCGTTTAGAATCTGTGTTTAGGGTTAAATTTTGATAAAAAATACAGCAATTTTGACCATATTTCTGGGTAAAAAATGTTGATTCCCCCTTTCAAAGGTAATCTGGTATCAATCCAAAAGCAAGAAATATGTTTTAATCCAATAAAAACTTCAAAAAGTTAAAGTACATCAGATGTGTCTTCCCTACAACAGTGAGACTGGAACACTAATATCGTTTAAATATATTATTCAATTGCAAAGATAACAGTTAATTATTCCAAATTATAGAACCAAACTGGTCGGTTTAGAAGTTCTGCTGGTTTCAGCTTGATGAGATGCATATAGGGTGAGTGAAAGGCCAAAAAACTTAACTACATAGGTATGTTCTTTCTACACACAGTATGAAATACTCATTGTAAAAATTACCACAACCATGTCCATTAAAACATTTAAGTTGCCAATGCAAACTTGGGTCTTACTTGTAGGTAGGTATAGGTACATACCTGGAGTAGTTTTCTCACTTACCCTATAAAGATGTTCCAGAATATATGACAAATCATTTATCAAGCTACCCGTCCCCCGTTTCCTATTTTGAGTATTGGCCAGGCAAAACCCAGTTGAAACAGTAGTCCAGACCCACAATTATCATGAGCCGACCGATTGGCGGATGCCGTTTCACGCTGCACAAGTTTATGGATTAGGAGAAGCTGGCAATATGTTAGGCGGAGGATGGAAAATTGTCATATGGCACTGCTGTGTAAACCCCACTTTAGTTGGTGGGATAGAAGTTTCTTCATTGTAAAATCACAGCCAGGGGTGTAAATTTCCCAAAATGAATCTGAGTGTTTAAATTAAAAACGATAGGTGTTATTAGCCACCACATTAAAGGGGACAGTATAATATAGCCCTAATTTTGGCCTTCCCATAGGACTGTTGAACTGCATAAACCCCATGCAAAATCCTTAAAATGAAAAGCACGGAAATTCCAAAGATATTTCAACACTACCTCCATGTTTGACTGCCGCGCCTGGACAACCCCAAAGAGATCTAAATCCACACTCGTGATCACAGCCATCCTTTTCGACACGGCTCTGGTTCAACAGCGTGTTTATTAGCACACTCGCAGGTGGTCGTCACGCTCACGGCAAACCCACTCATGCTGCTCTGGTGTGCCACGAGCCATTGTGGTATCGAAGAGCTGATGGTAGCTTCAAGCGTATCCGGTTGGCAGTGATATATCACCGGTACCGTTCAGTCACGATTGTGGTCTGTTGCAGACCCGCCAGCTTCCCACTGTTGTCACGCCCGATATCACCGACGACGCCAGACTGCCGCCTCCCACGTCTTCTGCGCATGCAACAAGGGCCTGCTATTGTATGGCGCCTAGATTCCTATATCAGTTGTGAAACAGAAGTAAGCGACTGTATACTGTAATCGGTGATAATGCTCCATCAGAATACGATCAGGGCACAGAGAGAGAGAGAGAGAGAGAGAGAGAGAGAGAGAGAGAGAGAGAGAGAGAGAGAGAGAGAACGACAAGGCGGAGAGAGGAGGAGAGAGCGGAGGGGAGCGGGGAGAAGAGGAAAAAAAAGAGAGAGAAGAGAGAGAGAGAAACCCAAATCCCGCTCATTCATTTGGTCCTTTTATCCCCCACCTGCACATGAATGTTGAACCTGATTATTTAGCCATCATATCATGCCTTGCAGCATGCAGTTCCCATTATCAGGCCGAAGCCTTTCTCGAAGGCTAACCCCTTCCATAAATCGGCCGGAAGCATGTAACAGACTCCATAGTTAGAAGCTCCAGACCTGCACCGAGTTTGATCTTAGCCTTCACTCCACACACAACTGATGACACTTCCACATTGTCTCTATCGGGTGCAGAAATGTTCGCGTAAGTGGATAGAGATGTAAGGCGAGAGTAGATGATACGATGCTGTACTACACCTGAAGGACGTGATAAAACGAGAGTCTTCGGAGAGTAATTTTAAAGAAGCCCCAGACTTTCCTTTGCAAGCTTGAACAGACTGTCATGTGTTTTATGTCAGTGTAAAACGTGGACGGATGATTTTCTGGAAAGATGAGAATAATAATTGCAGCCACTGCTGTGCACTATTTGGCAATAAGAGAAAGTCTAAATCCGCGTTTTCTCCTACAGCATCAATATATTTCAGCGTATCTATCTGTGTATCCTTTCATCAATCAGTCTGTCCACCCCTCCATCCATCCAGCCATTTATCCATTTATCTATGGAGTTGCAGTGGTGTAGTGGTTAGCGTGATTGCTTTCCATGCGCCCGACTTGGGTTTAACCCGCGCCCCACCGGGGGTCCGGCGCCACTTTCGCCCCACCGGGGGCTATCGATGCCTCCCCCTAACTCCGAAAATATGTGGGTTAGTGCAAATCTACAAAGTGAATCGGAAAGCTTGTGAGAATTCAGTAATAAATTACTTCGCATATTTAAGCGTTCAGGTTAATGTTTTGACCTCCAAAGGATAAGTTAGGTCGCGATAGGCTATTTCCACTAAAATATGTTTGCTTAAGCAGACTGGGCATAGCTCTAATGCCATTAGAGCTATTACAATCTGGTAAAATACATTTTATAGGAAAAGGCCAGATTTTTTCCGTTATGTGGAATATAAAGACCTCCCGCCGTTGGCTTGACCTCCAGAGGTCACCTCGTGACCTAATATGACCTGAGGCTACGAAAGGTCAGAAAGTAACCTTGCCGTATATCAAATAAAAGCCAATGACAAGACATACACGTTGAGGTTGGATTCAGTGCTCTAGCTTGATTAAGTCAAAATGTATCGTCAAAATACTGTATTTGACCCCTGGGGCATTCCAGGACAAAAGACCAAAAATATTTCAATTTGACACCACCATGTCTAGAAAAAATCGAAACTTTGTCTCCGGGGTAGTTTGGGCCAGAAACACGCCTGTGAGAATCTAGCCCCGACCAACGGTGACCGAGTTATAGCCCGAGGCATTTTCGGGAGGTCACGTTGTAGACTCATCTTTGATGCTTCATAACTCAACAACGCATCACCTGATTAACAAGTTTGGTATATCATTGAACTCGTCTTGAATTATAGTTTATTTTGAAAAAAAAATGTTAAAATTTGAAAATTTTTGACTTTAATTTGTTTGACCTTTTCCTTTTGACCTAGCTTGACCTTTTCCCAGTTGAAATTGCCCTTTAGACACCTCAAAAATGTTTCTTCATAAAATATCTTTCGATAGCAAAAAAAAAAAATGCGTTCTTGCTATAAGTTCCGAATATTTAGCACCTAAGGTAGGTATGTACACGGTTTTGACCATTGCGGTAGTACAGCCTTATGTTTAACGCCGCAAATATAGCGATTGCTTTTGTAATCGGTCGCTGGAAATCATACTCCATTGTCTTTACGAAATTTTAATCGTACAAGTATCCGAATTTATGACAATTAACACGCGCCCACCCAGGGGGTGGGCAACCGGCCTCCTCAGGTCTCTACAGGTAGTAAAAAAACCTTCGCGCAGCGCCACCGTACTCCATCTACCTCTAACACAACATTTTGCAACTTCTGGAAAAATAATTTAGGTCAACTGGGGGTGGTAGGTACCGTAAATGCCGAAGGCCAGCAGGCAACTCAGTGGTGAGGGGTGACCTGAGGTAGACGGTCGTCGTTATGCCTTGTGGGACTTTCAACTTTGTTTCCTTGATTAACACTTTATCGTGGAGTTGCTCGTTTGGGTGGTGGGGTCAGGGTCTCCGTAAAAGTCCCTTGATGACTCTAGTGAGACACCTACTCCAAAACCGCCTCCTTGCCGCCCCGGTAGCTCAGTTGGTAGAGCGTTGGGCCCGGCCCGCGGCTCAGAAGCATGCAGTGGCGTGCATGTCCAGGCTTGGGATCGGTTCCGCTGAGACGCTCCGGCGCTCAATAGCTTACCCGACGTACAGGTCGGCTGGCAACTGACTGGTGAGAGGGTGACCTGAGCGGGGCGGCCGTCCCTGTGCTGTGTGGGACGTTAAACGTTGGCTTCTAAAATCAACCCTTCATTGTGGGAGTTGCTCGTTCGGATGGTGGGGTCGGGGTCTCCGTGACAAGTCCATTGATGACTTTAGTGAGACCCCGACTCCAACAATCGAACTGAGAACAACTTGTACAAAATGTATAAAAAAACTGAACTGGCAACAACTTGGGCAATATTTATAAACAGAAAAACTGCAGCCATTAAAAATGATAAAAGGGATTACTTTTTTGAGGAGACGAGGCAAATGAACTTATTAATAATGAACCTTTCAGCCTTAAACGAAAATTTACAAAGATGTCGCGACCTTATCAATAATTGAAACAAGTATAACTTATCCTATGAGCACCACTAACTCACACAATTACATCGTTCCCGGAGATGGAAAATAGTATCGATGCAAGCTGATCCAGTGCAGCACAGCATATGTTTGAGAGGATTCATGCAATGTAAACAAACGTGTCTGAAAGGCTTTCATTCCCAAAAAGTAATTTGAATCTGCTCATATATTCGACAAAATGTCCTGAAATTGTAACGCATTCGACTTGGTCGCTTGAACAGGTTGCCTCATGATATTTTTACAAGGTGATCATTTCATAGCTGACACGGATCCGAGAATACCAGATAAATGATGACACAGTGCACTGGGGTGATGCCGCTTAATAGCCAGTTTTAATCATTACCGAATATGTTACATACAATCGTTTGGTCGTGTCGCCTTGAGGTTGCTCAAGGTCACAGTATTTCTTACGGGAACTAAGTGGAAACCTAAATTTTGTGGCATAATAGGTGACAGAGAAGAGCCGTAGAAAGAAAAGTTCAGCACCATTGGAACACTCTTGTTGAGCCCAAACGGATTATGTATCTTATAATATTGCCTAGTCAAATGTCAAAATTAACCTGCTTTGACCTAGAGCCAGGCTTAGGCTGTATGGTAAAAAGAATATTAATCAAACTGCAGAGGCAAGTCAGACACGACAATGTAAAAAACAACCTCCATCGCAATTCTCGACAATTCTCAATTCTCGCAAGTTATCAAAATTTACCAATCGCCCCATGCATTTCTAATAGAAAGATCATGACCTTTGCCCTGCTCCCGGTTATCGATATAGAAATCCTGCTACGAAAAATTTTCTTGCTAGGCGATCTTACTATGTAATGCGATTCTAACCACGATAGGCTAAATTTGATATGATTTATGCACCTCCCAAAGTTTGAGGTTAGGTCTCTTGACCTGGGTTGGCGGTCTGACCTGGTATGACCCAGACCTAAAATTTTGCCAGAAGCTGCAAAAATTTCGAGTTAGAGGTACATGAAGTACGGTGGCGCTGCGCGAAGGTGTTTTTTACTACCTGTGGAAACCTGAGGAGGCCGGTTGCCCACCCCTCGGGTGGGCGCGTGTTAATTGTCATAAATTCGGAAACTTGTACGATTAAAATTTCGTAAAGACAATAGAGTATGATTTCCAGCGACCGATTACAAAAGCAATCGCTATATTTGCGGCGTTAAACATAAGGCTGTACTACCGCAATGGTCAAAAACCGTTTACATACCTACCTTAGGTGCTAAATATTCGGAACTTATAGCAAAAACGCTTTTTTATTTTTGCTATCGAAAGATATTTTATGAAGAAACATTTTTGAGGTGTCTAAAAGGGCAATTTCAACTGGGAAAAGGTCAAGCTAGGTCAAAAGGAAAAGGTCAAACAAATTAAAAGTCAAAAATTTTCAAATTTTAACATTTTCTTTTTCAAAATAAACTATAATTCAAGACGAGTTCAATAATATACCAAACTTGTTAATCAGGTGATGCGTTGTTGAGTTATGAAGCATCAAAGATGAGTCTACAACGTGACCTCCCGAAAGTGCCTCGGGCTATAACTCGGTCACCGTTGGTCGGAGGGGCTGAGATTCTCACAGGCGTGTTTCTGGCCCAAAACTACCTCGGAGACAAAGTTTCAGATTTTTCTAGACATGGTGGTGTCAAGCCTTGGTCGATCTGTCCTGGAATGCCCCCTGGTAACCTGTGGCGGCCTCAGATAGGTCAAAGTGTAAATATCGCCCCTGGGATCCGTGAAAATGTGTCTAAGGATGCTGCTCTGAGCAAGCTGAGCATTTGCAATCATTTTTGTGATTTGTAGATCATAGGACAGCTTTTCTCCATACTTTTTCAACGGGAGAAGTCACCTCGTGACCTGACATCAGGTCACGAAATCGAAAAAATCCCGGATTTACATTTTGTAAGCCCCGGAGGGTTCATGAAGTGTAGGAAGTTTGAAATTTATCGGCCAAGAAATTTGTCTAATATAGAGCTCAAAATTGAAATGGGGTGACCCTGTTTGACCTCACCTGGTGACCTGACCTTGTGTGACCCGTAGTGAAAAATTACAGGAATAGTGAGAAAATGATGGGGTGAGAGATAGAGCCCTCAATTGCGATGCTGCACGTTGTCGTTTTTCTGATATCCCGAAAAAAATATTGGGGGCCATCGATGGCCCCCCGGTTGGGTGAGGGTTAAGATCCGGTGGATTCCCTGAGCAAAGAGCAATCTGGCTTCCCGAAAACCCTTCCAACAGGGAAGGAGTTAGCGATGCCACGTAGCCTTGGCAATTGGTGCGTCGATAAACCCCACAAATGAATTGATTATCCCTCCATCTATCAATATATGTGTAAATATAAAATATTCTGTCTTACCATGGATTAACACCTGCACTGGATAGAGGTCTGGACCTAACGCGATCTGGAGGGAGACCTGGTATTCCTCCACCCCTCTAGTGTGCGGTAGAACGTCCCCTGAGATCTCGAAAACCAAGAGGCGTGAAAAACGTCCGTCTGGGCTTGGGTGGAAGCTGTATTCATCTACATTATGGCCAATTTTCATTGACTCAGGTCGATGTTTTCAAAGTTAAACGAGGTGATAGTTTTAGATATCGACCGTACTGTGGATCTATCGGGAAATTCCGTGATTAAACGGAGAAGTCGGGAATATGCTTAAAAATGAACCAAGGTCATAGCGGGAAGGTCCTAAAAATCCCCGGAGTTTTGGGCTCAAGGCAAGGTCATTGGCCTCTGACATCACAATATGATATATTCCCAATAATGTGCACTATAACTAGCACGGTAGCAATCGGCGGGGAATTGAGATTAATTTTAACCCATGACCATCGACTTTGACCTCTGACCATTGGCGGATACAAGTCAGCTAGGGGGCTCAAGCCCTCCCCAAATGTCAGAGTGCCTATATTAAATGCATGGTCGGAGGCTGTTCTGAGGCGATGGCGGGGGTGACTCGAGCCCCTACCCACTTCCCCATAAATTTTGTTCTACATACGCCACTGCCTGTGACCATGGCCTTTACACTGAGCTATCAATTATGACGTCATAAAATAATATAGATCATGCTGAGTGACGCCATTCGACCGGAAGCACTGGGGTCAGTGACCTTATAAATAGCAAGAAACCACAATAAATCTTTTTTCGTGTATCTCCTTTTTAAGGTTTTTACAAATATTTGGATATCGCTGCAGCATTGTCGAGCTGTTCCCACGCCTTTTAGCCAGGCTTTATACATGTTTATACATATTCTATTTTTATTTGAAATATATCATTATCTGTCTTTGGTGGTTATTGTCCAGCAATAAAAATTATTCTATGACAGTTGGCGACCATAGAGAAGACAATAGAGGGGATAAAAGCAAACAAATGCAAGACATCTCCATAAGGAACAAAAAAGGCAAGAAAACTGGTTTGGCCACTTTGCCCCATCCTGGTACGCAAATATTCGAATCTGATCATTTAATATGATCGTTATTGTGGTAGTATGGTTCCTATCCCCTATCGCCGCTATGAGTTCGCCCAAGTTTGATCGCTCTTCCTGTGTGATTTCTCATCCACATCCTTTGAAGGGAGTGTCCCACTTTTATATTGGGTTTTGAAGTGAGATATCAGCTTTCTAGAGCGTGTTGTGAAACCACTGTTGGAATATTTAATTTCACCCAAAGCTCTCGGAATAAAATTTACGCCAGTTTTAAAGTAAAGAGGCTTTTTGCCTTATTTCAAACAAAGAAGGAATTCCTTCCGTATGGTTGCAGAAGTCTCATGGGTCGTAAGCCCTAAGCCTCTCTCTCACTCGCTGAAACTACCATGCTTGCGAGTGAACCAGTATGCAACTCGCCTGTCGACCGAAAACCTCGGGCGAGGAGTCGTCTGCCCAAAATGGGGTGTGAGAAGACACCCAGTCAACAGAATTTTCCACTCAACATTTTTTACGAATTTTCCACTCACTTCAACAATACTTACTACTATTGAGTTTTACTCAATACTTACTACAAAGTCAGTTCCATTGCCTCATCTACCAACGTCCACTGGAAAAAGAGAGCAGCAGAATCGACTAGAAGACCGCCAAATTAACTCGGCTCTTATGCGCTTCTCGCTTTTCGAAAGAAAATCGGCGATTTCATTTTCTGGCCAATAACCTGGCATCCTTATCTCCACCGATTTCAGTGGAGCAACAGAATCGAAATTTTGGCGCGGGCAAGACCACAGTGCCCTCCTGCCCCACCGGAGAAAGTTCCAATGGGTGAACACCCCACTAAATTCCACCATCACAAAATTGGTGGTGGAAAATTAACACCCTAGCCTTGTGTTGCCAAAAATGAGCTGACCGCTTGAAAATATTTCTGGAAAGCAGTTTATCTGTGCACATGATTTCTAGGCTTACATCCTTGAAAGGTTGTTTTTGTATTTCTGGTACCGAGAATAGTGAAAAACAATTTTGGTCATTTTGCTGTTAAAAGCAATTATCTTGAGATTTGTATACTAAGGAGCATATTTTTGACATTGTATCTTAGAAAATTGACCATTTATTGCGAAGAAAATAATTTTTATCCATATCAGCCCTTCATTGCTGCGTCACGCCAGTGACACCCAAATCCACTCATGACACCCTACGACACCCTAGGCATAAATATCTGATATTTAAGTTGAACTAAAAGTGTCCGGTATTTGAATACATTGAAACTCTACATTTCATAAAATGATTTTTGGGCAACAAGAATGCATCCAGTTACCCTTCAAACATCGGCACTTTTTGTATGGCTGGTCTACGGCGTGGACTAACCAAAAGCCGTCTTTACATCTAGTAAATAAAGCGGCATCTTTAGGCTTTTAAGTAGGTTTCATATTCGTTATTGACAAAACATTGTTAGTTTTCCTCTTTGTGTGCTTTTAGTTGTATAATTTTCTAGTAAAGAGGATTTAAAAATAATAATTTAGAGCAATTGTTGAAATGCAACTTATGTAGCTCATGCACCGGCGGGCGGCAAGCGATCAGAAATTTAAAGTAGTCGCTCTGACGCTGTCGCAACCCCCCGCCTGGCTGATTGTAGACGAAAGGGAGAAACAACAGAAAGAAGGCTGTAGCTTGATTAGATTGATAGAAAGCTGCATATTCATGAAGGTGGGTATATATGTGAAGAGGAGCAGGGAATTGACAGGTAAAGAAAAGAAACTTTTAGCAAGAGTCTGGAAGAGTTTATTGCCATGATAGAAAGTTTGGAGTTTCGTCTGGGTTAGTTAAGGTAAACCAAGGCTCTACTGGGTCCCAGCATAGGTGTATGAGGTGCAGTATTGAGGTCAGGAGCGGCCTCCAAAATCGATAACTATAGGTATAGGTATAGGAGGGCGTTGTCCCGACAGAAAAACTAAAGTGTATGCAAAATTAATTTTGACACTAGGTATTGCATGAAAAACCATTTTACCACCCCGGTCTCGAGGCCTGCAGAGTTGGTCTAAGGGGGCCGATATTTCGTCTCAGGGCCCTTTAGAGCTGGTCTTGTGGTAGAGGAGAGGAGGGGCACAGAGTTGGTCTAGGGAAGCCCCCAAGAGTTGATCTTCATCCCACAAATGTTAGTCTTGGTGGCTCCCAGAGTTCTTCCTCCGAAGGTTGGTCTCAGGGCCACCCAAAAGTTTTTTATGTGTGGCAATTCACCAATTCCTTAAAAATAATTGTAGACTGCATCAGGGGTTTCAGCTGGTAGAGATTTACCTGCTTAAGCCAAATTTTTCACATGGTAATAGTCAAACAATCTCTGGGGACGATTTAAAAATATTTACCTTGAGAAAATTAAAGGAAATATCCATCCTTCAGCCCAAGCAAGGGCTCTGAGGTTTACCACCTGAGTACCCAAATTGGGAAATTTTTACTCCGCCATACATTTTAGGAATTTTCCACTCACTCGCCATACATTTCGAGCTGAATTTTCCACGCGACACCCTAGCGCAAAACCTATTTTGGGTCACTGGGAGTCGTCCATTGCAAATCGTCATTGAACCAAAATGAACCCAATGGCCGCAATACACATCACATGCTCCCTCCCACGTACTTGCCAAAACAAGTATCGATGGTTTTTCTTTCAAAATCCAACTATGAAATTTGTCTTTACATCAGGCATATGCATCATCTTTCCACCACTGAATAAACACGGCCGCCGTAACGCCATCTGCTGTTCAGTTTTCCAGAGGTCAAGAACATGTCAGGTTGGCTACCCACATCCCTTGACGCGACCAACATGGCTACCTGAAGCGAAATTAACTTTTGCATGAACTGAGGCTTTAGATGGCTCCCAGAATAACTGTCTTAGTGAGTGAAAAAGTATTCTCAAAAAGTGGAATTATGAAAGTAATTAAATTTACAGTGATTTGGAGACCAATGAATTACATATAGCATACTCTTAGTACCAAACAGCAAAAGGTTAAGTATATGTGCAGTGATTACAAGTTGTGTGTGCTGTAATACAAGCATGCGTCCATTAGCTGAGCATATTGATCAGTCAAAAATGTTATCAAGTACCTAATTAAAAAATACATGAAAAATAATATGTGCCGTCAGAGTCTAGTACACTTACTGCAACTGCTTGCTATGATCAATCATTGCTTAGATCATCATTGCTAAGATAGCAGACAACCACCATTTGACTGTAGCAGTGACCATGCTGAGACTTAAGCTACTTGAACGATACATTCAATTAACACTCTGTTAAAAGAATACATATAATTTAAATATCTCCAATGCATGCAACCAAATATAGGTACTCAGCCAGAGGACAAGTACCTCTTAATACCACAACCATCATCCAGCAAATTCTAGTAATATTGAAGCAGATCAATAAGCAGCACCACATTCACCTGCTGAATGGAAACTTTTGTGGAATCATCACAATTTTGTTAAGTTTGATTTGATAAAATTGACACCAAAACTGCAGGTAGGCACCAAAGAAACCTACCTGCAGTTTACCTGACTTCATGGGCACCAAACAGCATCTAATTTTCTAGGTGCAAAGCCAAAACTTGCAACTCTCATCTCCACAGGTCTACAGTTTTGATATCTCGCATGCACATGATTAAAATGTGCTCTTATTGACACCCTCAAATCACACTACTCTCCTGGGCTTTTGAGATCTGGCAGAGTTCACTTTGCCCTGCGTTTCTCTGGCTGCGGCATAATATATAAGAATTGGTAGTGGGTTTACCACTGGCAACAAAACCTATTTTGATTTAGGTTAAAATCTGCAGCCTCATAGTAAGATACCCAAACAGCAGCTTCAACAACACGTATATCTGACTGCTTTCTTCTCGCTACTCCCGCGCCAGAAACGCAAAACTTTGTGGTTACCCAAGTGGCTACCTGGTGGTCCCTAATCGTAATTTTCGTTGGCGGCCTGGCTACCAGACCATCTCTAATTCCGCAAAACGAGTCCTCAAGTACAACGTAAGCAGTGGATTTACTATCCTATGCAGAATAATTTCACTATAGATCCTGATATAGATTTTAAATTTTTCTCTTTTTATTCAAAATAAATGGTCAAATTCATATAAAATAATGACTATTACCGTTTTCATGTCATCGCAATTTAGAGTACCTTTTTCTCATGGCTTTATATGGCCAATTTCGTTGCCGATGTGGTTACCTACCCATCTCTAACTTAGCTGTGAAATAACGCGAGTGCTAAATTATTTGTCACTAATTTGCATCGTCTGTCACTAAAAGTTATAATGTTACCTAAAATCAGTCAAGGTAGCATTGCATATTATGGATAGTTCTTTTTACGTGGCGGTAAGATCGTGGAAATACTTGTTTTGTGCTGGTAAGTGCAATTCTTGATCTCTGTCAAATCTCCGTGATTGGCTACCTAAGTTCTGGTCCTTGAACCTCATTTGGCTACCCACGAGCGTGGGCGAGTTGGCGAGATTCTTGACCTCTGCAGTTTTCTTTCACCAGTGCTAAGGGGTAATGTGGCACCTTGTTCGAATCCAGGAATTTAGTGTAATTAGGGGTGTTTCTAGCCGAAAATCATTAGAAAATCCATGATTTCTCTGAAAAATGTAGAATTAGCTCAATATTTTGATTTTTAAAATGCTCCTCTAGGGTGAAAATAAAACCCTCCCTGTGGACGATGTCATGATCTGGCATCTACTACAATATTCAATAGGCTTCAAGGGCTTCAATTGGCTGATTACTCACCGTGACATCAGCGCTGTCGTCACACGAACAGCAGACAACTGTGGCCGCCTGGCTGGGGTAGATTTTGGGTACATTTCAGGTAGGGTTTTAGCTTTTCTCCACGGAAATTTTAAGTTTCAAGACAAATAATATATTGAGTACCGGTTTTTCCGGCATGCTTTACAACTTGGCTATCTCAGTTAAAATTACGTTATAAAGGTGCCGAATTCACTTTAACAATACCGAGAATGGATGGGTGCGCTGAGAGCACGATTGCCGCGGCAAGTGAACATGATACTGATGATGAAAGCGGACGTCTTCAGCGGGAAGTCAGTTCCGGGTCCTGCGATTATTTCATCATGTATTTGAATAGCCCCTGCATACAATTTTTGTCATGCAGAAACGATGTGAATGGGCCTTTACAGCAAGTCTATGATCAATGCCGCCCCAGTAGCTCAGTTGGTAGAGCGTTGGGCTCCGGCTCACTGCTCAGAAGCATGCAGTGACAGTGCATGTCCAGGCTTTGGATCGGTTCCCCTGAAACGCTCCGGCGCTCAATAGTTTACCCGACGTACATGTCGGCTGGCAACTAACTGGTGAGAGGGTGACCTGACCGGGGTGGCCGTCCCTGTGCTTTGTGGGACGTTAAACTTTGGCTTCTAAATCAACCCTTCATTGTGGGAGCTTCTCGTTCGGGTGGTTGGGTCGGGGTCTCCGTGACAAGTCCCCTTATAATTTTAGTGAGACTCCGAATCCAACAGTCGAACTGAGAACAAATTGGACAAAATTTATGTAAAAAATGTTTGGGATTTCACTGATTATTAAGTGCTATTCTGATGACGTCACATATTGCTAGAAAATATATTTCATTTTTAGCGCATGAAGCTAGGAAAAAGTGCCCCTTTCAGCAGAGGTAACCTGCTCGTATTATTGGTAACTAGCGGCCTTTTGTGGCGATGACTGCCTTGTTTGTTTGCAACTGCCGCGAATCTGTCCCGTCCTTGTATACCCGGGCAGCAGAATACGCGTGCTGTACAACAACTGTTTCCAGGTGGTCGAAGAGAGGGTCCACAGCATTGCGACTGAATCATTTCGCCCTGACCAGGCCTGTGGCCTCCGGTGCACTAAGACAGACTTCTGTGTGGCGCTTTCAGAAAGCGTGGACCCAGTCCTCACCAGCCGCCTTCATTTCCGTTCAATACGGGTGCTCGATGTCATTGCTTTCAGCCATCCCATATGCGAAGTGTCTGAGATTGTCCAGGATCAGTCCAAGCATTCTAGTCTCCATATCCTGGATATGTTTTATCAGATCTTGAATAAACTTTTATCCTGAAATAGGATCACCTTGCTTGCTGATCCGAAAGAGGCTTCCGAATCGAGGCGAAGATTTTACTGTGCAATCGAGGGGCACGTGTTGGCACCAGTTAAACAAAAATAAAATCCACGCTGCTTGGATTAGGTTTTACGGAACACGAACGGTAACACGAAAAGCTAGCGAACAGCTAAAAAAACCTTTCTCGCTCGCACAGCAAAACAAAAGGAGCCAGCTGCAAAAGACGAGACGAAAGGGTTGTTAGATATCGTCAGTATGACAATCACAAGGACAGGTGACAGCACTTTGCCAAGAGTTATTCAGCTTTGCCCGCTTTGCCTCGCTGTCCGCTTTGCCCTGGTCACCCCTGTTCCCTGGATTTTTATTCTTTTTAAAACCACATGTTTGGGGCTTAAACATATCTTCTCAAGATACCCGGTGAGGTAAGCTAGATGCTCGGTTTAATTTTAGATAAGGGGCGTTTTGCAGTCGTCAGAACCATATGATTTTCAAATGTCATTGGTGCAGGTACGTTTCTGTGCTTAAATCACATCACATTGTATTGGAGCTACCGTTGGGAGAAGAAATGGAAATTGAGCTATGTAATAGCCAGAGTTTCACCAGGGAGCATAGTACGGGTCGCCCAGGCTAGCAGCGCAATTCCCGTATGTCTATACACCTGGGGAAACTTCGTTGACGGAGAGGGCCTTCGTCCAGCCCCCCCCCCATCCGCCTTTCGTCTACGCAATGGGAAGTGGGTGACGATAATGTTGGCATCGAAATGATGCTGTTATCCAACAGAATTATAATACCGGGGTATTATATAATAGTGGTGAGATGTAAAAGGGGAATCATCTGCACCGCTGGCCATGCAGCCTCTGTACAAATTCTGCAGCTTGCCATTTTGTTTGTTTTAGAAATCCATAATATACGCAAACAGGTCACCATGAATAGTTTTATAGTTGTACCATTGGCGAAAAATTGGACAATTGAACAGCTTGTGACATATTTCTGTATAATTTCCATAAACTGCCTAAATGATGGGCTAAAGAAGAATGATATATTTCTCCATATTCATCATCTGAAATTCGTCAAACAATAGGTAGAAAGATCAAATACCGTTTTGGTCTTCAGTGATCACTTTACGAGTGAGAAATGGAAATTTCGGTAGAACAAATTCAGCTGTTCAAAACTTGGTCTTATGGTGCTAGCTAAGTCTGTTCGTCTTGGGTGAATAAATACGTGATATTTTGTACGAAATCATACCCGTTGCTCAAGCATGAAATCATTCGCCTGTCTGCGCTACGCTACCGATACGGCAGCCTGGCAATGTCTCCATATGGACGGCACAAGGCAACTGTGGTCAGGAAACCGCCACACCCGTGTGATTTCCCCAGTTGGTATCAACAAACCTTGGCTTACGACCGCAACGGCAAGCTGGCACGAAGCCAAGTGTCCCGGCCTGACCGCGAACTTTACCACTGCTCATGGCCGTCCAACTGAGCTGGGGTGGTTCCTCGTGGGAGCGGAGACGCCCGACTCGTCGCCTGCAACCGTTTCACGAGAGCCGAGTCGCAATGTGCATGGTTACAAACACAGCGCGGGAGTGTGGCGAGGTCCCGAGCTCTTACAGCGGCGGGGAAGCGTAAGAAATCAAGGGAGAGCACTTGCCATAATGCGGCTACAGGTGGGGTCCGTGTTCTCTCAACAGCTCTCGTGTCTATAATTTTTACCAAACTTTGTTTGCAAGGATCCTGGCATCGTCACACGCCTCTGTGATAACTGTCATCAAAATTACAGACCCGGAAAATCCTCGATATCCTTATAAAGTAGTATTTTCATCGCAGTTTCATTGATAAAGTCAGAGTATTTAGTCAAACATTACGCACTGTTGGATTGGGAAAACCTTAAAGTAGATATCTGTGGAATAAAAAACTAAGTCAGCCCCTCCAGCTTCTGAAGTCATCCATAAAATCAATAGTCACTTTGTTTAAAACGTTTCTAAACAAGATCTGAGCGGAAGCTTGCACCATCCGAGTCATTAGAAGTGCCCTGGGTGGTAGCTCGCACAATCCAAGTGGTTAGAAGTGCCCTTACCCGCCCTATGGAAAAGGATCTGAGTGGTAGTTTGCACCGCTCGAGTCATTAGAAGTGCCCTTACCCGCCCTATGGAAAAGGATCTGAGTGGTAGCTTGCTCCATCCGTGTCATTAGAAGTGCCCTTTCCGCCTCATGGCATAGGATCTGAGTGGTAGCTTGCTCCGTCCGAGCCGTTAGACAGTGCCCTTCCCCGCCTGACGGCCCACCTTCGCTTTGACGGGGGGGGCGGTACCCGCTCCTCTAAGATCTCAAAAACCACGCTAGATAGAGAAAAACGGTAGACGGCGTTGGAAAGCCCATCCAGATTTCTAACGAAAGTATTTGGACCATTTTTCAGGTCACATTTAAGGCCACTGGAGGTCAAGGCATGCCAGGTAACCTTCATTTACATAGGTATAGTATGTGAATGAAGGTTTTCAGTCATTACATCTGAACTAGTAAAGAAAGAACAAAATAATCTAGACCATCGGAATCCTCGCATGAGACCGAATCTAATGGTCTATAATATGACATTGATAGGTCAAATCAGGTCAAATATAGAATTTGGCCTGACCTGATATCAGGGCAAGGTCAAATGAGGTCAAAATGCATACATATAATTAGAACTGTAAAGACATGGGGAACCTGAGACCGTTAAAATAAACGCTCTACCACCGTTCATTATTGAATTGTTCAGGTTAAACCAATTCCCTTGTATTTCAAATGGAGAGGTTATGGCTTGTACCTGACCTTAGATCATCGATATAAAAAACCGGAATAGATGTTGTAGACCTCGGTGGGCCCATTGTGTGATGAGTTTCAATCGGAGAGATTGAAACTCATATTCGGGATAGCAAAAAAACGCGAACCCTGGTGAATAGCTACAAATTCATGAAGAAACTACATCAGTCACTTTTTGGCTCAGGTAAATATTGAGGTTATGACCACAGTTGTGCGTTTCAGAATTTTCTTGATTTGACTCAACTCAACTCAAGTGATGAGAGCTGTTGACTCAACTCCAACTCAACGCATGATCAAGAGTTCAGTGAGTCGACTCCACTCCGACTCAAGGCTAAATTCATCCGACTCAACTCTGACTCAACTCAACTCAAACTTCGACTCGTTTTCAAAATAAAATAGATAAATGCATAAATAATAATAAATAAGAAATAAATGAACCAGCAGAAACAACCCGTTCAGAAAGTCTCACACGATATTGAAGATAAATAGAAGTAAAATTAATTAATTGACATTAAAAATTGGTTAAAAATTAGACAGCAACCATGAATACCTTCTTAATTCTTCCAGACTGTCACTGCCCAAAAAAGCTACCGCAACATGTTGCAATTATTTCTAAAAGGAGCATTTCATTTTAAACTAGGTAAATGGAATGGAAAGGAACCTAAAAAGAGCTAAGGTTACACAAACATAGGCAAAACATTGAACCTTCATACTGTCAGAAAAGGTTCAAGCTAAAACGCATGGTATGAACTGTATTTGTAGGGATGGTATAGGTATTGCTTTTTTCGGTGAAAGAACGATGCTAGGTAATTTTTATAAATGAAACACTATGCCATGAGTTTAATCCAAATTTAAGCAATAATTACTAGAGTAGCTAGTTGCAATTGCACATTCTAAGAACTGCACTACAGCAAACCCTAAGAAATAGTATACCATATATGACAAAGGACAATGGAAATGGAAATTTGATCAACGTGTTGAATTTTAATATACTCATATTTTAAACCCAATCCAATTTTCAGTTTGAGAACAACCTCCAATACAGCACACACCTATCGCTCTTCAAAATTGGAGCACGGTTTCATAGAAAATTGCTAGTATATAGCTTTCCAAATAAAACTCGGACGCCAAGGAAGGGTCTATGATCAGACAAAACCGGTAACATGAAATAATTCCTCTGATTCTTGCAATAAAGGCGTCTCAACATTTCTGTCATATCAGTGGTCCAACTTTTCAATGCTAACAGCAGCATCTACTTTTAACAGGCAAAATGAAAAAGCGGAGGCAGACGGCGCATTTAGGACAAAAGAAATACTATCATATGTTAGTAGACCAGTATTTATATTAATTATTAAATTATCACGTGATATTTATACTTCTTGCCTTGAGGCTAGTTAAGCTTGAGACTATACTTGGTTGAATTTGTTCGTCAAAGACAGCAATGGCGCACACTATTCTCAGTCGACGACTACTGACGACAAAAATCAGAGTGACGGCGTTTGTTGTTGCAGTGGTTGAAGTGAAGAAGTAATGTGAAATATTGAAGATGAGCAGCTTTTCAGAGATTTGAAATGTATTTTGTGTTGCATTCAACCACTTCAAATGCTTAAGACAAGGCCAGTGGTAGGAACCTGTTTAATTTTTCGAGTATATGTATTATTTGTGCTTAGGGATTTCTTCAAACCGGATGGGCCTTTAGAAGAAGCAATTGAACCGTATGATTATTGTTATATTGAAACGAATTGAAACGTTGATTTAAACAATTGAAACGCTGGAGGGAAAAGGTATTTAAGGGAGGTGGAGTTTTGCAAAAGGTAGGCAAATTGAAACACTTACTGAACATCATGTTTACCTGTTGAGCCAACTTTTTTGTCAACTCATTTGACTCGCTGTCTTCACAACTCAACTCAACTAAACTCATTGACGTGCTGTGAACCGACTCAACTCAACTCACTTGTCTAATTTTTTTGACGCAACTCAAATCAACTCAGAGTCGGATGAGTCAGAATTTGAGTTAAACTCCAACTCTGACTCATGCGTCGCACAACTCTGGTTATGACAGGTAAAAAAGGTGGCATGTTCAGAAGAGTTTCAGGGCTCTAGCGTCTGACAAAGTTGAGTTAGAATAATATTTTAGGCACCATTCGCCTCCTCTCGTTACGGCGAATCGAATGTTGTATAATATGGCTATACTAGGTCAAAACACAAATGACTTGACCTGAGGTCAGGTCAGATCAAGGTCACTATCTGATCTGGCATAGTGAATTTTCACACCAACCTACTCGTACTAACACTCTAAAGGTAATGGTATCAAAATAAAAGCCTTATCGTCATTTTGTGCAAGTTTATTGACCCAAGTCCGAAAATCTGTTTAAGTAGCCCAGATGACCTCTCAGAAGTCACAGGTCAAACAATACAACATGAACCAAGAAAGGAGCCCAGGATACTAAGATTTGGAAAATATGGAGGCATTATCAGCTTTATCTACACAAATATAGCCCAATTCCTCTTTTCCCCACGCTTTTTCAATGGAGAGCTCATGATCCGTACCTGACTTTAGGTCATCGATATGAAAAATAGGAGTATATGTTATACTCGGTGGGCCCATTGTGTGGTATAGGTTTCAATGCCATAGATTCACCCTTTTCTTACTTATGCCACTTTAAACACTTTTGGAAGTGAGGTCACTTGACCTGCACTGGTGACCTGACCTGAAATGACCCAAACTTAAAGTTGTTAAGAAAGTTGTGAATTTGAACAGGAATAAGGTATGCCAAGTGCGGTGGAGCTTCGCGCCGCCGTTTGTTGTGCCACCGGAAAAACCCGAGGGGGTGTTCAAATAAATGAAATTTTTCCTTTCCTGTTATACTACAACACTTGACAAAGCTCCCATTTTCCATGTATTTTCAAGGTTGTAGTCATGGCTCGTACCTGACCTTAGGTCAACGATATCCAAAATACCGGAACATGTTTTGGAAATCACGATGGGCCCATTTTGTGCAATGAGTTTCAATCGGATCAGTTCACCCTGTTCCGACTAAAGCTATCTTAAACTTTTTTAGGTCAGGTCACTTGACCTGTACTGGTGACCTGACCTGAGATGACCTAACCTTAAAATTTTGAAAAGTTGCAAAAATGATAAGAGAAAGGGTACGCAAAGTACGGCGGCGCTACCCGCCGCCATTTTTCGGAAGTAACACACCCCGAGGGGAAGGGGCAGGTAACCACCCCTCGTCAATGCGCGTGTTAAGTTCCTCGGCTCTCACAATGAAATAATTTGGGAGATGCATTTTTAATGTGTTTATACAGTTCGATATTTTCCAGGATCGGTCCCAGTTAGAGTAAAGAAAATGTGAACTGGTGAAGAAAGGGTGGTTTGGATGGGAATGGTGTGACAAGGCTGCAAATGGTGAAAACTAGTTCTTCATTTAAATTAATTAGTAGAAGTCTTGGTTTAGGGGACTGTACCCTGAGCTCAGGCGCACATCGAGGTGATGGGAGTTGGCCTTGTGTTCTTATTCTCTGTCTATTCAAGACCAGCTCAGAGGCCCCGTGATGCATATCAAAGCCCCCCAGAGCAGCTCATGCTTCACCTAGGGACTACACTAGCTCAGTCGCCACAGTCTGACCTTGACCGCCGAGCGGGTCGGTCGTGCCTCCAGCGCTGCGCCAGCTCGGTATGCTGTGCTGAGTGAGCACTGTGTGGGACACGGGCGCGGCTGGTGAACCAGTGACAGTGAGGTTTTTCGGTGCGCTAGCGAAAGTGAGCGGGTATTTTGAGGACAGTGAGGATTACTACAAACCACTTCGGTGCGGGAAGCTGCTTTACCTTCCTACCCACCGAGTGCACCTGCGAATGTCTCAGACAGGGGACACAGGCTTCGTGTTCAGCGACGCTGAATGGATGGCCGCGGATGAAACCCGACGGAGAAAGAGGGACAGGGATTCTGTGTCGGAAAGAATCTCTACCTTCGAGAGAAAGCAGAGGAAAACGGGGCCCTCTCCAAAGAAAAAGTCTGCTCGATCCGGTCATGGTGAGATTTCGACTGAAACGATGGCGCACATCCATGACACCATTGAAGAAACAATACAGACCGCAATAGAGGCAGCAGTAACAAGGCTAACGAAAGTTTTCGAGTCGAAAGTGGAGTCCTTAGAGAAAAAGTCGAAGTTCTGGAAGGAAATTTATTCGACAAGACGAGGGCGATGGATGCGCTGAAGGAGCAGGTGACCATCTCCGAGCGCAATTTAGCTCATCTGAAAGGTCAAGTTGAAGATATGGAAAGGCACGAGAGTGGAGTAAACCTTGTGTTGTCGAGCAAAATTTTCGGAAGTCCTCGCCCGGAGGAGGATATCAAATCAATGGCGGTAAAGGCACTCAGGGACCACATCCCTCACATCCCGCTGTCAACATCGGACTTCTCCACGGCGCACAGACTCTCACGTGATGACACCATAATCTGTGCATTCCACCACCGTGACCTGCGCAATATGATTTATTACGCGGGGACGAAACTCCGAAACAGACACGCCAAGGGAGCACCGGTTGTTTATTACGGAATCCCTAACTAGACTAAACCGGGAGATTTACAACGAGTTGGTGACAATGAAGACGCAGAAGTTCATCTGGTCTGTTTTCGAACAACGGCCTGCCAGGCTACAAGATGACCAAAACAGCAATGCCTGTCAGAGTAACGACGCTGCAAGATGTTCGTCTGCTATGGAAGCGGGTGACTACGCATCAGGAGGTGTCGGCAGCGCCGTGGGCTGCCTCGTCATCGCTGCGGGGTCAACCGTCGCGTCGGGTGACGACGGACGCTCCGGTGCGGCGGGACGTCGGAGTCGACTCCGGCTCCGGGGGCCGACGGGGTGTCGGGACACCCGTGGCACGGCGCCCCCAGCCCTCTGGATCTGCCTGGCCGCGGCTGGGCTCGGCGGCGGCCCCGCCTGTGTCGGTGGAGCCGCTGGGGTAGGCGCTGCCGTCCACGGCGGGAGACGTCGCATCTTCAGCTGCCGCTGGTGAGAGCTCGCTGCCCGGTGGCGAGAGCGGCGGTGGCGCTGGCTACGGCCGACACGACAGGTGAAACTTCTGAGCAAGGTACAGTGCCTATGTGACAGTGAAAATTAGCTCTCATTTTGTAGTGAAGTGGAAATTTCTGTACGCCTGTTGTGCCTGATCTTCCAACCCTGGGTGTTTTCCGAAACTAACGCAGTGTTTCTCACGACAAGTTTGATTACTATGGACTCTAGGTACTCGTCAGAATCATGCACACATCTTCTTGTCGTTTATTGAGTTTTTGAATTATTTCTCCACGCTTGGAAGCGATTATTCCAAAATTTGCGAAGATATAACCTCTCAATAGCTGTTTCGCTGACGTGCTCCGGTTCGTTTTGGAATTCTGCCCCGTGAATTTTTTGCCACTTTTTATGGCCGTGGAACACTTAAGCCAGTTTCTGAGGGTGTTGTGTTTCTTTACTGTGTCGCCTGATGTGTGTTGTTTGTTGTTGGCGCCGGCCATTCATCGGTGCCGGTTGGGCCGGGCCTGTGCAGTGCGTGCCTGCTCGGCGCGCTGTATAATCAGCTGATCGACTCGCCGGGACCGTGAGTCAGCTGTATTCGCTGACCTGCTGTATGTGCACCGGTGCTTGTGTCGCCTACCGTCTACTAAATATGTACAGATATAAGCGTTATAAGCGGTAACATAGCGTTAGACACACACAGTTGCTGCCCTTTCCTGTGCTTTCATTGGTTCATTAAAGTCTCAGACTTGCGCCACTTGCCCTCAGTGCTACGCTGAAGAAAATTCAGGGCATACCACACCTTTCACAGGACCTCACACTATCTCAATATGGAAGTGTTTCCTCTCTTTGATTTATTAGAACCGAGTCATCCGGTACATCAGAGCAAGTTTGATCTCGCCGCTCTTCCTGTACTTAATATATAAGTAAACATACCCCGTATGAATCAAAGCTGCACATAGCTTCATTGAATTGTAACGGAATCTGCTATCAGTCCTCTAGCGGCGTCCCGAAACGCCTGAAGCTTTTTTCGTGGTTTAAGCAGCTACGTTTTGATATTATCCTCATACAAGAGACACATTCGTTGGCGAGCGATGAAAGGAAATAGATAGCAGAATGGGGAGGCTTGGCATTTTTGGCCCACGGCGATAATCTCTCTAGCAGGGGTCAAAAAAGTTGCTGGCGTGTCACCATTTGAAATTCCACATCACGAATGTGTCACCAAATTAAAAAATGCCACCAAAACCCTTATTTCTTTGAGTTATTATACCGTTTTTCATTGTTTTTGTGTATTATGCTCCCAATATAAGCCAGAGCTAAAAGTTCTGATATATTTATCTAACTTTTGAAGCCGAAGGAGGTATATGTGAGCAATCAGCAGGGACGGATCCAGGAATTACCAAAGGGGGCCTTGACAGGGGGTCAGGAATAGCTTTGGGGGCTGGACAGTGCAAGGAATATATTTTCATTAAACACGTATATATGTATGTATGTATATATATTTCGAAGAGCACAAAAACTTAACCTCCGTTTTGGGAGGCAGACAACTTCAAGAACTCTGGTGGGTCACAAAGCTATGCACCGGCGCTAAATTCGCTGAGGTCCGCTCAACATTGCATTGGATCTCCACAAATACAGGGATTGACCAAATGTCCGCTAGGATCAGTGATCAGAACCATCTCAAATCGCATCGAATATGATGTGGCCTGTTTGAATAAAGAGTTACCTATTGCTCCCACGAAAAGACGGAGGTTGCAGCCACAGAGGGCCGATACCAAAGGGGTAACCGCAAGCAAGGCAGAGGCCGACTGTAGTCAGGCCTAGGTAGACCATGGGGGGAGGGGGCGTGAATGTTAGAAGTAGGGGACTGGCTTCGGCCACAACATGTCTTGAGATTATCGTGAGGAACCTGGTTGCAAACACATAGGTCGCAAGTGGACCACAGGGATCCAGAAGCACTTCAGGGGGTCGGATAGTTACAGGAAGTCCGGGTGAACCGCAAAGGGCCCGGCTGGACCCACTGAGGACCCGGGTAGATAACAGGGGAATTATCTGCATCTGCAGAGAATAGGGCCCGGCTTCGGCAGCAGTGGGCTGGGGGTAATTCGGAGGAGCCCGGTCGCAGACTTGATGCTCCAATTGGACTAAAGGGCGCCCGGAGCCTGTCAGGCTGCCCGGATAGCCACAGGAGGCCCAGCTCAAAAGCTGGGGGCCCGGCTTCTACCACAGGGAGCCCGAGTGGAAAACAGGGAAATTATCTGCAACTGCTGAGAATAGGGGCCCGATTTTGGCAGCAGTGGGCCTGGGATAATTGTGAGGACCCCGGTCGCAGACTCAGAGGTTCCGAGTGAACCAAAGGAGGCCCAGAAGCTTTTCAGGGGCCCAGTGTAGAGACCAGTGTAGCTCAGGGGCAACGCGCCTGCCTTCTGAGATAAGGGTCTCGGGTTCAAATCCCGGGATCCACTGGGCGCAGGGTTGGCTCTCACGCCCAACCGCAGCCTTTTCCTGGCAATGACTGCCAACCGCCTTGTGCGGCACGGTGGGACATAGAGAAACAGTCATCAATTCCCGGAATTTTTCCGCATATGCGGGGAATTGGGCAGTAGCTTCTGATGTTGGCAAAGCAAAGTTTATTTCCCCCTGATTTGGAAGCTTGCGGGGCCTAGCTAAAGCCGCAGGGCTCCCCCTGCGGTGGCCCAGCGGCTGCGGCGGGAGGCGTTTCTTTCCAGTGCTTAAGGTCAGCACAGGGGGGTGGAGCCGATCGCTCCCCCTTTGGATACGCCCCTGGCAATCAGGACCACACATAGGATAAATTGCATTTTATCGTTCATGCACGAAAGTCAAGCCAGGGGTAACTCAGCTACACAGCTGACCGGAAGATCCTAGGGTAAGCGGAAGCTAAAGCTGCGGACAGTGGCTAATGGCTACAACCGCGAAGTGACAGAGTTCGCAGCTGCAGCATGGCTCCCTGCACCACTGTCGACATCATCGATAGGAAGCTGCGCGCTGTGGCTCGCACGATCTCAGCATGCCCGCAGCCAACTCCGACGGATCCCTCATGGCGGAGGCAGGTGGCGCGACCAGGATTTGGCTTGGAGCCTAACCGTCAGAGTGGACCCTTTATAGCTTAATGCCTCCCTCCATACCCACCTGTTTATGAGTAAATATTTCTTCCAATAAGCACAGTGAACTTTACCCAGGTTTTTCCTTTTAAGGATTGGAAAAGGCACACTTTATTAATATTTAAAAAGAATTGTGATATCTGGATATCTTACGAACATGTCATGGAAGGAAGGAAGGAGAAAAGCTCACCGCTCGGACGGACGGGATCAGATGAGGAAGGACTTGCTGGTGGAGAATCATCTTCAGAGTTCGCAGTTGGCGGCTCTCACCACTCACCACACGCACTTGTGCCTGCGGAGCAGCGAAATATTCCAATGTCACTTCAGTGATTATTCTTAGAAAATTATAGACAAAGAAACTCGCAGCGAGAGGGTAGCAGTTAAATGTTACCGCTGAATATTTGCCGTGAAGAAAGATATTATCACGCAATAATATGATTGTGATATTTTAAAGGTCATACAGTCACGACATTATAAAACAAACAAATTCGCACATTTGATGTTCATAAATATCTCTCAGATCCCCCCCCCAGCTTGCTCTCGCGCAGCAGTTTCGGGAGACACAACGAAAGCATTGCTCGGGATCGGTGTTCAGGGGTCCATGAGACCAATTCACGGTGGCTTCTGAGCGCGATGCTCGAACTGACCTTGCTCACTGAACGAGCACTTCACTTGCTTTGAGCTGACCTTGTTCCTGAAAGCTTACGCATTTGTCTCGGGGCCCCTTGACCTCCGGGGAACCCGGGAATCAGTCTCGGAGGCCCCCGAACATCGGTCTCGGACTCCACGAGCATCGCTTTGGGGGCCCCGAACATCTGCCTCGCTGCCCCGAGAATCACTCCGGGACCCCCAAAACCTGGTCTCGCCTCTACGCCCCCCCCAGAGCGATGCTCGGAACCGATATTCGGGGACCCCGAGACGGATTCTCGAGGGATTCCAAGACCAAGCTCAGAGGGACCCAGTGATGCTCGGGAGCCTCCGAGAATGATGTTGAGTGTGGGGGTGTCCAGGAGACCGATGATCACGGTCTCCGAGTCAAGAGCAATGCTCGGGGGCTCCAAGACCGATGTTCGATGCCCCTAAAATGTATACCTTTATCAATCGCAGCGAATCCACCTCAGTGAGCATCATATTCTCAACACATGCACATCTACCCGAGCACTTTTTTCCGAGACCCTCCGATCTTGGTCCCGAGCAGTGGTCTCGGGGCCCCCAAGGGTGATATTCGGGAGCTCCCAAGACCGATATTCGGGGCCCCCAAGACCAATGTCCCTGGCCCCCGGGACTAATGTTCGAGACCAATGTTTAGGGGCTCCCGAGACGGATTCCCGAGGGCCAAAGATCGGGGGCCCCGAGAAGGATGCTCGGAGCCCCAAGAATGTTCGGGAACCCAAAAGACAAATGCTCAGATGTCCCCGAGAGCGAGTCTCTGGGGCCCTCCAAGACTGATTATCGGGGTCTCCGAGACCAAGCTGGGGGGGAGCACCAACACCCATATTCCTGCTTTACAGAGAACAGGAAGCCCAAGAGGAGTCCACGGACCCCCTAGGCTACGCCATTGCACCAGTCCCACCTGTATCAAACCAAAGCAGGCCCCAAGCAACCATGTTCTCTAGTTGTCGGCATCGCAGAGGAAAGGAATTATGTAACTGAATTGACAGTATTTTGTATCCTCTTTCTCAAAACTTACTCCATACTTTAAGAGCTTTTAAAGTCAATTTTTAAATAGCAGTGGCATAAAAAATAGAGCAAGAAGTCCCAAAACATCTCAGTGTACAAAGAGTGCCAAATGAGAACCAGCACAATAGGCACCAGGCCAAACATAATTTTTCGCTAAAATAATAGTTCTACACGTGAAAGATTGTGCGATAGCATATTGAGGGATAACATTGTACCTGACCATTCCCAAAATGTGCAAGAGTTTAAGAGTGCAAAAAAATATGCAAAAACATGTATACAGTTTTGCATCCTGCACAATACACCTCAATTGAGCCAGATATGTGAGTGAGCTTACTTTCCATCCAATCATGAATATTCCCTTCATATTTCTATCTAGACAACTTTCTTAAAGCTGTCATAAAAATTTGCATGTATTTGATAAAGTTTTAGTGACTTCCCCAATCCCCTCTCCCACAGTCCCAAATGCCTAAAGCCCATTCCGAACCTATACACATGCTGCTTCAGCAAAAACTAATAACACCTACAATGTTTCACAGACAAGGCAGGAGCCACATTAAGAGGATTTGTTGCATGATTGTAAAGTCATGCTGAATGAAAATATTTTTGGTCATTTATCAGCCAGTTACACTGACTCTGTTTTAACTTATGATCAGATGAATGCACTACAATTCCATGCAATCATGTCTGTGTATGACACAGGCAGAAAGAACATGGCTTGCCTAGATAAAATATTGTTATGACAGCTCTTTGATTTGTCAAACATTTTTTGGTCCCTACCCTTGGCTTGCCAAGATCAATTTTCTCTTTCTAAATGCTTAAAATAATATCAAAATACTAATATCAAGATACATTTTGCAGGATGTTGATCATTGAACACATCAAAAATTGCATCAGTTACCATTATGTTGGCTTTAAACATTTTATTCAATATTTCATTCACATTTGTGAAACATTTTGCATCATTGCTAGAGAAAAGCACATCATGCTAATCATTGCCTAATCTCCCAAAACACTTCTTCAAACCAGACTTCTATCATTTTTTATTCACTAGCATTATCTAGCCAAGGGACATTGAAGAGGCAAATACTTTTTAAAACTGAAGCAGTGGCACTCCTTCCTTCTTTTCCTATATGGAGTAATACACATTTGCTGTTTACCTGCAAATGAAAAGCCACAAAAAATCACATATTTTGTCCTCAAATGCTCACAACCACCAACATACTTCACCTATCCACCATTTTAAAATATGCATCGGGTGGTTCATCCCTGCTTGCCCCAGCACTACAAGTTCTGCCCCCAAGTATGTTTGTGCCCTGCAGTTTCTTTTGCTGACCCCAATCTGAAAAATTTGGCAGGCTTCTTAAAGGCACCTCAGCCAAACAGCACTAAGGTACCTGCTTTCGGCCATTAACAACATGTTTCTTAGCGACTCTTTCCCCACATCGTGGCGAGAGAGTATAATCATTCCCCTTCCAAAACCTGGCAAAGAAAAAACAGACCCAAAAGGTTATCGCCCAATTTCGCTTACTAGCTGTGCTAGCAAGCTTGTCGAGCGCATGGTAAACGTTAGACTTCACGAGATCCTCGAAAAGAAGCTTGATGCTATGCAATCAGGCTTCCGGCGCGGGCGAGCCACCACTGACAATTTGGTGAAACTAGTCAGTGACATCCAGAATGGCTTTTACAAAAAGCAAGTAACAATAGCTGCATTCCTAGACATTAAATCGGCGTTTGATCGCGTACAAAAAGACGCCCTTTTGTTTAAATTGAGCAAGCTAGGAATTCGTGTCCACCTTGCAAAATTCATTGAAAAATTCCTCAAGGACCGAAAATTTAAAGTCCGTTGTGGCACCACATTCTCCTACCTGGCAACCCAAGACCAAGGCACACCCCAGGGTAGCGTTCTGTCCCCCACCCTCTTTCTAGTAATGATCAATGATCTCTTCGCCAAAAAGCTACCGCCTGGAATAAATTACTCCCTTTTTGCGGACGATGTCGCCATTTGGAAATCCACTGCAATCGATACCAGGCGGTATAATGAACCAGAATTTCAACATGCAACTACGCAGTTGCAGGATAGCTTAAACGACATCGATAATTGGTGTAGCTTAATGGGTCTATCACTCTCGGCGGAAAAATCATCAGTCGTTGTCTTTGCCAGAGCGCATTCCAGACACGACCCTCCACGGCTCCAAATCTCGGGTAAACCTATTGAATGCACCAATAGCTTCAAATTCTTGGGCGTCACCCTAGATTCCCGATTGAGTTTCAATGAACACATCACCAAAGTCGTCTCTAGCTGTCAAAAGCGAGTCAACATTCTCCGCATGCTCGGCGGCACAGAGTATGGCGGGGATCGAAAGACCCTGCTTATGCTCTACAAGTCCCTGATTCGGTCCATTCCCGAGTATAATTCGTTCGTTTTTGACTCGACGAACAAGACCAATAAATTAAAGCTAGAGCGAGTCCAAAATGCTAGTATCCGGACAGCCACAGGCGCGCTCAGAGAATCCCCCATCACCAGCCTGCTAACTGATAGCGGACTATGCCCACTGCAGACAAGACGCGACGCCCAGCTTATTTCTTACTACATTAAGGTCCAATCCACCGAAAACCACCCGGCAAAACAATGTTTTGCCCATCCCAGACGAGCAAATAAAGCCACTCTACAGAAGTGGCCCCCATTTAAGCACAGAGTAGCGAAAACCCTGGAAAGCCTCAATCTTGCACTGCCAGCGACAATAGGCAAACCCCCACTCTCCCGTTTCTGGACTCGGAAAGAGCCCAAAGTGGAATTTCTTTTCACTTCCCGTAAAACGGACTTCTCAGAGGAAGAAGTCTCCCAGAAATTCCTAGAGTTCCGATCTTGTAACGCGGACAAGACCTTTATATTTACAGACGGCTCCAAAATAGGCGAAAAAGTAGGCCTCGGCATCTGGGGGCAAAATATTTGCCTACAGAAAAGACTTCCGGACAACTGCTCTATCTTCACAGCCGAAGCTGTTGCCATCCTAAATGCATTAGCCATAATCAGAACCCAAAATATCAACTCAGCCGTCATCTGTTCAGACTCTAAATCTGTCCTGCAGGCCGTCAGTAACGTAGTCAACCCCAGCCACGTTATAGCAGATATTCAGAAAGGTATCGATGATACCCCTGATGTCTCTTTTCTTTGGATCCCGGGCCACTGCAAAATTCAAGGAAATGAAAAGGCCGATGAGCAGGCAAAAAAGTCCCTAGAACTTAGAGAGATCGCACCCTTAATGTGGTCTGGAGATGACAGCAAAGCTCTCCTCCAGGACAGTATCCGGAAGCAAATTCAAAATAACTGGACCACAAACCACAGCGCCCACCTATTCTATATCAAGCCTAACATCGGCTACTGGCCCAGTTCCAACCAAAAGAGTCGCCGGCGCGAGGTTATTCTAACCAGACTCAGAAATGGACACACAAAATTAAATGCCTATTGGAACGCGGGTACCTGTGGTACCTGCGACGTAATGGAGAATCCCTATCACATTCTCATCGATTGTCCCCAGCACAATACCCATCGGCAACCCATGCTAGATTACTGCCGAATCCAAAACATCCCTGTAGACCTAAAAACTCTGCTCGGTAACGACCATCCTGAGCTACTCGAAAAAGTCTTTACATTTCTAAAGGACTCTGGGCTAGAGAAGTTTCTATAAATCACCCCTCCCAGTATATATGATGGAGGGTGCATGGTGCACCCCCAAAGTAGGACTTGCCTATTTTCCAATCATAGATAATCCACTGCAAAATTTAAGCAATAGCTGTTTACCCTTTAAATGGTTCATTGTAGGCTAAGGATAGGTTATGTTAGGCTAGCTTTGAAATCAGGTTAGGTTAAATAGGTTAGATTTCTTCACCGCAGTGATACCTTTCACTGCGGGTCTATGCTAACCACACCTATACTCTTACTAACAATCTAACTATCCTCTCACACTTCTTTTCTCTGCGCGGCGGCTGCCCAGCCGGAGAGGGGAGCTGCAACCTCACCTCCGGGTTGCAGGGTAAATTCGCGGCATCCTGGCCAGGTGTTTAGCGCACTTTCTAAAATACGAAAATTATTGAGTTAACGGAGGATTTCGAGTAACGTAGACAAGCGGACATCGGTAGCTGACACACAAAATTCTAAATTTTAAATTCCAAATTCTAAATTTAAGGTCTTCAACCACAGAAATAACCTTCGCACTCTGCGGGTCTAAACTTATTAAAAGACCTCCCTTGGCATGGCTATGCCATTGCCACGACCGTCCATTCGCAAGCTTAAACATCTTGCAACCCATTACTTGAAATAACTCCCATTGCTTTAACAGACTAACGTAGCTTGCCCTCACACAAAATTCTAAAATTCTCCCACGCACTCCTTTAGAGGCGGACAAAGGTGCTATGCACAGAACGCCTAATAAAAAGCCATTGATGATGATGACAGGCTTCTTAAGACTGCTGAAATTTTACACTCATGGCACAAATATTTCCATATACATAACTTTACCATGGAAATACCTCAAAAATCATTATTATCACATTTAAATGATTTTATATTTGTGATGCTTGCATGAGTTCGTGGTGGCGCTCACCACCCAGAGTGTGCTAGTGGTGCCCCACAGACAGAACAAACTATCTCAAGATGGTAGGTCTGAATCCATATATGAACATCAATGCTTCACATGATTTATTATATAGGCATGAGCTAAGCAGGTACTAAAACTGCTCACTATGCCCAACAACCACCCTAATAAGATGTTGAAACCTGACACAATCTGCTTACCTACTGTTCTTCCCCCACAGACTGCCCCATACTGGTCTTGACCCCCATCCCTACTAGTCATAGCCACCCCCAAAAGCTACCTCCTAAACGACTCAAACTACAAGTTCTTATTCTTGTCATTGTGGCAATCAACAACTTTTTGCAGACTAGAAGTAGGATGTTTTGCAGTTATTAAATCTAGATATTGATGCGCAACACACTCCAAAGATGAAACAAAAAATATTTTTGTTTCAAATAGGCACTGCATGAGGCAGGCCTGGAGGTGTCTGTGAGTTGATGCTGGCCCAGTCTGCAGAACGTGGCAGGCGACTCGACGAGGCGCTTGGGGCAGCCCAAAGCCTGCCCCAATTGGGGCAGAAATTTGGATGCTGGGGCAGACTCCTCCAACGGGGAGGGGGGTATTTTTACTGATATATGTTTATCTACTCCATTTTAAACGAAACACCCAGAAATGAAAGAAAACCGTGCATCCAACTCGACGATGGCAACGCACTCACGACACTCCACGCACAGCAGCAGCTATCTTGCATTCATGATACACGACTTCAAGAATACTTTTATTCAAAGGTATATTTACAAGCGAAGTATTTTCCCTTAAAGACGTCATTTGCCACTGCTTTCACGCCGTATAATCAATAGTTTAAAAAATATCTCAATTGATAACTAAATTCGATAAAGAATAATTTTTCCACAGCTATAGCATTTTCCCCCTTCCATTTTCTCACATTTGCATGAAAGCATGACAAAATTTGGAATATTTTCACCCCTAGTTTTCACAAGACCCAAGCGAAGAAAGATTCCCGTACGCTTTTGTGACGTCACATCACTGACTAGCATTTGTTCTTAGGGGGAGGGGCTGGCATGATTTTCTTTTGAACGGTGGACCCTTTGAACAGTGGACCTTTTGACATAGACCCGATTTGCCGGCCTTTGGCGATCAAAACATAGCAGAGGAAATGCAAAAAAACTACATACAGGGAAATTTTATTTCGAGTTCTAAGATTGTTTTTTGTAACTAAAACTAGGTTTAGATTACAAATTTAGAAAATAAATTTAAATTTAGCTTTAGAAAGGCGCCTGTTGCCTGATTTTTTATTCACTTCCAGGAACTTTGACTTTACATCTATTAAAAATTTCCTTTGTTTGGTATCTTTTTAACCATATTTCTCTAGACGACAAACATGACGCTTTTGAGACAATTCAGCTTTTACAGCGCAACTTTAACTAATGATTGTCGTTCCTTTTCATTATTTTTCTTCTTCCCTCGGTGATTACCCGTACCGACCGCTGCCCCAAGTACTAGTTCCTGCCCCAAGAGCCCCCATCTGCCCCAAGATCGACCAAAAGCTGCCCCAAATCGGTAGGTCTGCCCCGAGGCTGCCCCAACGAGATCTCGTCGAAATCTGCCACGTTCTGCAGACTGGATGCTGGCACAGCACTACAAGCCCTATATAAAATCTATGGGAGACCCAAATTCAGGGGTCCGAGGGTTGATCAAGGGGGGCCAAAGGGGCTGTTGCCCCTGCCGAAGCCTAAAATGGCGTCTTTTGCCTACCGAAAGATCCAAATTTAGGCCCTTTTAAAATATTATATTTTCGGGATTTCTTGATGGAGCCCCCTCCAAAACATTGATTTCGTTTCTCCAAAAGTTGCTCCTGGTTCCGCCAATGAGGGGTCCGACCCCCAAGGATTTCCACGCACGGGCTTAGAGAGATAGGTACCTAGGTACCCAGTTACAAGTGCCCCACTTGAGTCCCCGACTCGGCATACCAGTAAACACAGCGGCAAAAAGTCTGCCTTCACTGCAGCACTTATATCAGGTTTAAGCAGTATTTCTATATCATACAAAGTACCAAACTGACTGATGAACACCTATACTTACTCTCGCCACCTTGCCACCACATGCGGAAGAAAGATAGCAACCGATATTTTCCTTCCTCCTCCCTGCCTTTCCGCTCTCTATATTTTTACAGCGCCTAATCTATAAATACATATTTACAGCGCCTAATGCGGCGGCTGGCGCAGTGCGGTGAAGGCCGAGCCGCTCAGCTGATTATAGGAGTGATGTGTTCGACGACAGAGGGAGAAGTGAATACGGCTGGTGACATAGCCTGGGGGCAATGGTGACAATGGCACTTTATCACCATTCATGTCACCAGCCCATGCTGAGAGATAGGCGAGGGCCTGAACTTTTTCGACCCCTAGGATCGAATATGGCTCGAATAATTCACCGCATTTACCAAATACAGTTAGTCGAACAAAGCTTATGGCGAAGACGGTTAAAATGGGCCAATAAGTCAATCCGAGATTTTGCAGATTTTGCAGTGTATGAGAATTAGAGGTGCCATTTTTGTAAATCGACTTGTGACTTTTGTCACCCGGTGGAACTCCATCTGTCACCATTTAGAATGGCAAAATGGCAACTTTTTCGACCCCTGCTCTCTAGAGGTGTTGGAATTTTGATCAAACCAAATTCGGGCATGAAAGTAGAAAACGTGTATGCTGATGATGACGGCCGCTTCCTGACGCTTGAGCTTCAGTTTAGTGGACGAACCACTACACTTGGCAATTATTATGGTCCAAACTGTGATAATCCGCGGTCAATAGAAAACTTTCTTTGTAAAATCGGCGAATATGAAAACCCCACGGTATTAATCGGTGGGGATTTCAATTTGTGTCTAAATACAGCAAAAGATCGACAGAGCACAGCAAAGCCAATAGCAAACAATGACAAGTGTAAGGACACATTGGCACGTTTTATGGAGGACAAATATCTTATTGATATCTGGAGGGAATTGAATCCGCTAGCAAAAGAATATACGTACATCAAATCCAACCCTCCGTCCAAATCTCGCATAGACTTCTTTGTAGTTAGCCCAGACGTATATCTTCAAAAACCAGACCCGTAGCGGAAATCAGAGATGGATACGCATCAGATCATAAAATGATTACGTTATCTTTAAATTTGCCAACAATAGAGATCAGAAAATCCTACTGGAAGTTTAATAACTCGCTCCTTAAAGATGAGGAGTTTGTTACCATGGTTCGCCAAAAAATTCCACAGATCATACAGGACAACCAGGGAAACACGTCCCATACTCTGCCTTTTGAAACTCTTCTTTGCTTACTAAGAGGCGAAATAATAAAATATAGTTCCAATAAAAGGCGTAGGATGGAATCAATCTTGAGCAGTATGGAGACTGAAGTATTGGCTTTACAAAAAGATGTAAGTCCCAATAGAACCAGACTAAAATCATTGATTGAACAAAGGGAAAGTTTTATAACAGATTTAACCAGTAAAGGTATGTTCAGTGCTAAAATATGTTGGCGTTATCTGGCCGAAACTGGAAGTAAATATTTTCATGACTTCCCAAAACGAAATAAAGTCAGACCTATTTGCCATTGCCTTTTTATAGGGGAAGGGGGAGATGAAGGGCAGGACACGACAAACAAAAGCCCTAAATGACCAAAATCACCACCAACCAAAACACGTTTCGCAGGAACCAATGGACACCAGGACCACCAGTTGTAAAAACACACTAAAATATAGGAGGCACTTCAGCGATTTCCGTATTCGAGAACAGCAACAAATTTTCACCGCCCACCTTGGCGCACCATTAGAAGCAAAATGAGGTTTCGACCCGACGACAAACGAACTGATGTTATGTTAAGCGAAGGGAAAGGCTTTTTTGGAGGACTATACAAGGAACAGACGGTGGAGCAAATAGGAGTCATTCACAGAGGGTTTTAGAAAGCTGTCCCCAACCGATAGACAGTATTGTGACCGTACACTAGATTTAGACGAAATTTCCACAGCAGTTTTCTCTATTCGAAACAACATTGCTCCAGGTCCCTTGGATTTATTGGGGAATTTTATAGATTCTTCTGGCCCGAACTAAAAGATAGGCTGAAGCAGGTGTGTGATGAAATTTTTCAGGAAGGCACAATACCCGAGAACATAAACGAAGAATAACCTTTCTTATTCCAAAGAAAGGCAAGGATTCCCGAAAAAATAGAAAATATGCGGCCCATTAGCCTGTTGAACACCTATTACAAGATTATAACTAAATGTTTAGCCAATCGCCTTTCGAATGTTATCAAGTCACTAGTAAACGAAGACCAGACCGGGTTTCTGAAGGGAAGATATATACGAGAAAATGTAAGACTGGTACTGGACATGATGGATTATTGTAAGTCGCATGAGCTTTCAGCATTGATTTTGGCTTGCGACGTAAAAAATGCTTATGATAGCGTGGCGTGGAAATTTATGAAACAAATATTATCAGCGTACGGTTTTGGCGATAATTTCAAACGCTGGATTCACATACTTTATAGTAAATATTTCTCCGGTAACTGCATCGGTTCTTATCAATGGAAAAATATCTCAAACATATAAAATCGAGCGAGGTCTAAGACAGGGTTGTCCCCTCAGCTGTCTACTATTTTTGTTGTGTTTTGAGCCCTCACTAGAACGTATTAGAAGATGTAATGAAGTAAAAGGTGTTGTAATTAATCGTACAGAACTAAAACTTTCCGCGTACGCTGATGACGTCACCGTTTTCATGGGTGGCAGTTCAGAGTCACTGACAGGCTGTCTGAATGTCTTTGCCCAATTCGCTTCAGTATCTGGCTTAGAACTCAATGTTAAGAAGTCGCAGGCACTCTGGGTGGGTAAGGGGGCTCCAAACAAACAACCAATATGCCCGAATTAAAAAATTCATTGGCCGGGAAATACGTTAGAAATATTGGGTGTAAAAATAGTAAACGACCCAGACGTCAATATGGTTAAATCGAATTACGAAAACAAGACTGTGCTCCCATCACCAGATCGGCAGTTTGCGAGGAAGGTGGAAAGTGTGATCTTTAGATTTGTCTGAGGGAACAAAAAAGACAGGATCAAGAGGGCGACTTTAAAATCGAAATACAAGCAAGGAGGTCTGCTTTTTCCAGACATAATGGCCAAATCTAGAAGTCTTAAAATCATGTGGGTGAAAAAATACCTTGATAATGAAAACAAGGCGAAATAGAAAGATATAATGAAAAAGAATCTGTCTTTTGACCCCAAAACCTCTGTCTTTCATTGCAGTGGCAACGAAAAGCTGTTGAAGAAACGGGTTAAAAGCCGCTTCTGGATGGAAGCTTGTTTGGTTTGGATGAAGGTAAAGAATGACGATGAAAAAAATGGCTCTCAAATTCTCAATCAGGTTCTTTGGGCAAATAGGCATATAAACTTAGAGCAAAATAGTACATTAAGAATGCAACAAATAATATTGAAAGAAGTAATACGAATTAGGGATTTATATGATATAACCGAAAGGACTTTTTTTGACTGCAGATCAGGTAGCACTTAAATATAGCCTTCACCCAATGACTGCCCTTACATTATTGCGCTCGATCCCGCAACGGTGGAAAGAGCAAGTTCAAGTAGACAGACCACGAGGAGTTGAAGACGTGTAGTGTTTGAAATTCCGAAGTCAACACCAAAAGTAGCTAAATGGGCTTACATCAAACTGGTAGAGAGCGATTTTATACCAACGAATGAAAAATGCCACGGCAAATGGGAAAATGACCTCCACGCGCATCAACCGATCCAGTGGCCAAAAGTTTATGAAAGACTACATATGTCAACAGATGACGTTAATCTAAAATGGTTGCAATACCAATCCATTAAGAGGATTCTCCCAACAAACAGACTGTTATATATCTATGGAATATCCGACAGCGATAAATGTAAGGTCTGCCCAATCTATTCTGAAACAATCCAACATAAGTTTTGGCACTGCCCTTCGGTTAGATTCCTGTGGAACAAAGTTAAAACTTTACTCGGCCTACGTAACGATATATCATGTCAGGACGTGTTTCTGGGAGTTGATTTGCGCTGTGAGGAAAAAACAAAACAGGCTAACAATGTCATTATGCTTTCAAAACAATTCATTTGGAAAAATTGAGAACACCACGAGCGTTTGACTTGCGCAAATTTGAGCCTGCATATCAAGGAATATCTTACAATAGAAAAATATGTATCGAAAATAAGAGGGCGAGAGGAAAAATTTGCTAAGCAATGGCTAGAAATATACGAAAACTTGACGCGAGGAAACACTTAACTTCCAAAAACAAGCTTATCCTTTCAAACACGTCTGGTCACACAAATTACCTACACATATATACCGTTAGACGCAACGACACACAGGAGCAGCACCATGCCTGCACTTTTGCACTCGCGCAGGAACACATGCACTCATTCACTCACTCACTCGCCCACTCACTTACTAACTCACTCATTCATTCACTTATTCACTCACACCATAACCGGCTCAATCAACTGAACACTGTCTTCCATAAGCTGTCGACCTGTCTGTGAGTGCCGTCTCTCCGTGTGAGGAACTTTGGAAGTTGAGATGAGAAGAGATGGCATGGTAATAGAAGAAAAATATAGGCATGCGATATATAACTGTTTTGAAGCGAATTGTACAATGTGTGCCTTGTTCAATTATAAGCTGGTTGTCTTTGCCTTACTTATGAATGCCAGTTTTTTAGCCTATGATGATGGTTTATCAAGGAATAGTTTTTTGGTTTTGATTTCCCGCTTGGATGATATGGATATGCGAAGGATATATGTAGCTATCGTGATCAGGGACATGCAGTTCACTTGCACAACAACGTTTAGTGACTAGATCAGGTGTTGATGACGCGCATTGCCATCTATATTGTTAATGAATGGAGGGCGTGTGGTCAAAGCGAAATCAGACATGATACTTATGATGTAACACACGTTGTAGGGCATCACTGTCGGGGTGTGACGCAATTTTGTCGCTGTGAAGTACTTGGGTGGTTTGTTATTGTTCGTTTGTATTGTCTTCAGCCCAATTTCTCTGCTGCTGATATGTTGCTAAATGCTGATGATTGTTGCAAACTGACCAGTTATTGAAAATAAAGAAGTATAAACCGGAAAAAACTAGCTCAGTCGCCCCAGAGATGGGTCATCAGACTAGCTCAATGGCCCTATGAGCCCCAGATAGGCTCATAGGACCTTGAACTAGCTCAAGGAGCTCCAGAACAATTGAAGGCGCCAAACCACCTCAGGGGGTCTCAGGCCAAGTTAAGGGGCTTTCACAAGCTCAGCACACAGACCAGTTCAGAGAACCCCGGGGCATACCAGCTCAGGGCACCCCCAGAACCCAGATCCATTTTTTTGGGCCCCAAAGCAGCTCTTGGGTCCCAGATCAGTTGGTCAGGGGCGAGATCAATTCAGAGGCACTAAATCAGCCCAGGGATCCCTCACCAGCTCGGGGTTCAATACGTTCAGGAGCCCCAAGGGGGCACCAGCTGCTCAGGTGACACCAGATCGGCCCATAGGGAACCATACCAGCTTTGGGGACAAGGAATCAGATCAGTGGCCTCCAATCAGCTCGAGGCCCAGATCAGGTCGGGGGTACCAGATCAAGTCAGGAGGGCTTAATCGGCTCATCAATCCCATACCAGCTCAGGTGAGAGACTAGCTCAGCTCAGGGCCTTAGAGCTGCTCAGGAAATCACGTAATCAATCCAGGAGGCCCAGGTCACTTAAAGGGCACTATATTAGCTCATGTGACACCAGACAAGCTCTGAGGGAATCAGCTGGGCTCAAGAGGCACTATGATGACTCAGGAGGCACCAAATCCACTCAGGGGCATTAGTTCAGCTCAGGGGCCAATTTATCTGCTCAGAGGGCACCAGATCAATCAGCTCGGGGGCCCAGATCAGCGTCTAACCCCAGACCAGAGCAGGGGCATAGATCAGCTCAGGGAACACAAGATCAGCTCAGGGTGCACCAGACCAGTTCAGGGGGCACCAGATCATCTAAGGAGACATCAATAACCAGCTCAGGGGGCGGACACCAGACCATTTAAGGAGACATTAATGACCAGCTCAGGGGGAACCTAATCAGCTCAAGAGGCACCATATTGGGGATAGTAGATCAACTCCGGGAGGCATGAGATCAGCTCAGGGGGCCAGATCATCTCAAGGGGCACTAAAATAGCTGATAGGGCACCAGGCAAGCTCAGAAGCATCATACTAACTCAGAGAGCATTACAGAGGTTCAAGAGGCACAACAATTTGCTCAGCGCTCAGAGGGCACAAGACTGACTCCGGGAACACCAGCTTAGCGGGCACGTGATCAGCTCAAGGGGCCAAGACTAGCTAAGGGGGCACAATATAATCTAAGGAGACATCAATAACCAGCTCAGGGTGGCACCTTGAGGAGACATTAATAATCAGCTCAGGGGGCACCGGATCAGCTCAAGAGGCACCATATTGCCTCGGGGGACAGTAGCTCAACTCCGGGAGGCATTAAATCAGCCCAGGAGGGCCGGTTCAGCTCAGTGGGCACTAAAACAGCTAATAAGGCACCGGGCAGGCTTGGAGGCATCAGACTAAGTTAGAGGGCATTATTAAGGTTCAGGAGGCACAATTATTTTCTCAGGGGGCACCAAATTGTTTAAGAGGGCACCAGATCAGCTTAGAGGGCACATGATCAGCTCCAGGGGCCAAGACCTGCCCGTAGGAGGCACCAGATGAGCTCAGGGGGCACCAGGTTAGCTCCGCCCGTACGATTATTGGCGACGATGAGGCATTAGCTGGACACGGATTACGTTCCTATACTCTTTCCGGGTGCTTGGAAAGGCGTCAAAATTCCCTGGCTGACCAAAAAGGCACTAAATTGTCAAACAATAGTTTTAATCGCTAAGTGCAGTCTAGTTTCAACTAGGTTCAACGGCGTAGGGCACTAAATTTTGAGCGGCACGGCCCAAACAGGGTACACCGTTTAGCAATCAAAGGGCACCCCGGCACCAAAGGGGGGGCAAGTGTCCCCTGTGCCCCCCTGGCTGCGCCCCTGGGTTTATGCAACTCAATTAACGTAAACACGTAGGCGCATGAGCATTTGAACCAAGCCTGAACTAGACCCTGGTGCGCGTGGGCTTCATATGCTAAGTAAAGACGCGAAAAAGTTCTCATTGTTTAAAATTTTGACAACCTGCTCGTAAAAATGTCGTGGAGATCGCTTTAACCTATTTCCGTAGGCCCGGCACCTATTTGGCAGGGGGAATATCGGCCCCAAGATCGTAATCAACCGGCCGATTTGAAAATCAAAGTGCTATAGATTCCCCGACCAAACTATTTTGAAAAAGAAAATTTCAAAATTTTGATTTTAAGGAGAAGGTCGTGCAAAATATACAATTTTTGTATTTTTAGATTTTCCATAACCCTTGTCTCTGTGTACGATTTTCACAAAACTAGTCAGATTTACAAAAATTACCCAAAATGTCATATACTAGTTACGCAAAATTGAAATTCAATGGCAGTTCCAGGACCAGGACTAGAGAAATATAACAACCTAAAAGTTTTGTTACGCGGATTAGAAGCCGTGGTATACGGGCATCTTTGACACATAAATAAATAAAAAAGTGAAAAACCATCAGGGGCGGATGCAGTAAGGAAAACAGTGGAAAATACAACCAACAATATGCAGTGGTATGCATGAGTATATTAGTCCCTACTAGTTGAAATTTATTCTGATAATTTTACCCTCCCATGGCAGCTCGGGAAAGGGGTACATAGGCGGATCAAGGACTCTCGGGGGGGGGGTGGGGTGATGAAACACATTTTAATATACAACGATATTGAGTCGCGGCGGTATACTGGCTGGAATATGCATTTCAAAATGTAGTGACTGGACAGCCTCTGGTAATCAGAATTGGTTAAACTATTTTGAATTTCATATACCCAATTGTATTCGAACCTGGCACGGCTGTAAGCAGTCTTCCACTACTAACGTTTAGTCCTTCTGATAACATTCCCCGCATTTTGAACTGCTAACCGCCCGATGAATACAAATAGTGACAATTGAATGCACTATCATCTCACATAAAAAAGATATAATAAAACCATAAACTGGTATCAGGATCAGCAGAGACGGCTTCCTTTACAAAGAACCCATCGCATACGATAATACGGTTTGTGGATAGAACCTCCCCAAAAACCCAGCCATAGCTCCGCCCCTGTAAATATATAATATGACAATTTCGAAAACCTGCCTGTACTAGTTTTAGGAAAAGTCAGGAAGTTTCAAAGTTCTATCGCAAGCCGTTTCGGAATATTCTTGAAAAACCTGGGGGGCAATATGCCCCCGCCAAATAGGGTTAAGTACATGTGGAGGACAACATTTGGTTATGGTGTGTTGTGCAACGTATGGAACCTAAAAACACTGAATGTCGGAAAATAAAATCCTCAACGATGTAGTCTGTGAGTGTGCCGGTTTCTGGTGAGCCTATTGAGGGTCGTGGTTTCCGTTGAGAATAAAGGAATCTCGTTCAGCCATATCTGCGAACTTTGGGTCGGAAGAAACATAAATTGTCAATTATGAAAGGTTTGTTTACTAGGCATGCTTTTTTGTATATAGATACATATCATTTGTCAATTGAGTGTCCTGACGCAGAAATATCGAACTATGCAAATGTAAGGATTACATTTGCGCCGGTAGGGATATAACACATTTTTATTGGTGTGGCAGCCAGTTTCTACTCCCAGAGAATCCTTCCATACTTCATTCCAATTTTACGATAGCAACAGACCAAATAATTTCGGCAACTTCCCGGAATAATTATTAATAGCCTGAACGATATCCTGAAACTATTCCACACTCCAACCAAGAAGAGCTTGGCCAAGAAAAATTCAAATTTTTACACGTTGGAAATGGTACAAGTGGAGACCGGAAAAACATTACGAGACGGCCGCCTCTGTTTTTTTCAGCATCCCACGCCACGCGGCGCGGACACAAATCTCGGCCCCCAAGATAAAGCGGCAGTCGCCGCAGGCCAGGCCCGAGCAGCCTGCCACCACCCGAGATTCACCCTGGCGCTAGAGCCGCGTGGAAGCCGCAACGTCTCACCCATCCCTGCGGCGGTAAGAAGAGGGGGAGTTGTAAGAAGAATTGTGAGAACAATTGGTTACCAGGGCCTCTTTCCGGTGAACAAGCTAGCGTGCACCCAGCCCGGACAACGGAGGGGACAAATAAAAATGACCAGGCATGCTGCGCCAGCAATTTTCAAGGCTACGGACAGGGCCGACTTCGCCCCAGGGCAGTTAAGCATGGCAAGCTCACGGCCAATCCTGGCCTGAGGCAAATACCTTTAGCGCCACGTCGGCGACGAATGCGCCACATAGGCGTGTCCAACCCCTCCCCCTTCGACACACCACCCTGCCCTGAAGCGAAAGGGAGGAGGCGCGAAGTGTCGAGAAGGGGGACTGGCTACAGCGACCAGGCCCTCCGGCAAAATCAGAAGTCTGGCCCGGAGAGGTGACGTCACCTGGGTTTTGCCGAGAGATGACGTCACACATGAGAAGGCGTCAGACCGAGCCTCAGGCGGTCGCCGCAGAAAGAAAATATATATAGGGAAGATCACTGTTTGGGAGCTCTCTCAGCTCTCAGCTCTCAGCTCTCTCACTCTCTAACAGTCGCTCTCTCAGCTCGCTCTCCCTCTAGTTCGGAACCTGTTAACGCCACTCTCCTCGGTGCCAGCGGGCGCAGGCGTTCTCCCTTTGCGGCAACTCTTTACCGGTGGTGCATCTCTACTATCAGCCTTCCTGCCGACTGCAATGTTTCGCCACCATCATCAGCCAAGCTCGGGCCTCGACTACAGCATCCATTCTCTCACTCAGGTCGGTCCCGGTTATTTGGAAAGGGTTTCGGCTCCAATCTCCCCCGGCTGCTTTCACCAAACAAAAATGCGTTATCTCCAAAATAGGCCTAGAATGAAACTCGTAATGGACGGCGGAACACTGTCCATTTATTAGACACGTGTGGTACTGGGCATGTTAGTTGGCAGGTATATTCAGGGCATGTAAATTCTTTGGGTGATGTATTAATATTATTTGTCACAATTGTTGAAATCCACGGATGGTTTAAAAATTAAATGATAGCCTTGATCGTTCACTGACAAAAGAGGGGGTGTATCAATAAGATCGAAAGCGCAACCTATTGATTTTGACATCATGAGGAGGTAATCATGAGGGTAAATGCTATAGGTGTGCTGTTTTCCTGCAGGGAAATCGGGAGGCCGCATTTTATGTGTGTGCGTATCGCCTCAGCTTTGTAGATGGAAATAAATTCAAAATGTGACCGGGTGATTTGGCGGGCATAGAGGTGAGAGAAACGCGGTAAAAAAATTCGACTATTCAACGGAACGTTTTCATGTTTTCTTCTTCTTATGTTATTGACACCACCACTACGACGCTCACCGCCGCGTCCCGGACCGTCATAAAAATTCCGAGGCGATGGGCGGCCGGAGAGCTGCAAGTTCATCACAGTAAACATTTTTTGAATTCGTTTTGCAGAAAAGGTACGGAAGTAAGTTTGAAAATATCCAACTTGTTAGGCGTGATTACCAATGCTCAGGGGTCTAAAAACTTGCCGATCTACCTACGCCGTCGGCGACCCTATCATCTTTTGGTTGGCGACCCAGCAACCGTCTCAAACTCTGATTCCATCTGTTTTCCCATGATTTTAGCTTCCACCATCCGCTCCTGCTTCTAAATATGCTTACCCTCTCCACTGTCTCCACCCGTCATCGTAATACATACAGTGCCCATCAAAATCTATTGGATGAAGTCTGCCAGTTCCTTTGGCTAAGAATGAGCAGAATCTACTTCGACAAAGAGCCAAGTTAGCCTTCGTTTCCCGGCTTGCTTGGCGTTTCTGAAAGACAGCTTGGCTACAACGGGGCATCTTTGGCCGATTACATCTGGTATCATCACCGCCCTTAGTTGCTGCTAGTCTATGCTAGTTATGTTTCTTCTTATTACAATTGCCTGGTTCCAATTTTATGAAAAACGACTGAAATCACCTGGTACTGCAGATGATGCCATCTCCCTGTACCGTATTTATGTACTATTTTTAAGTTCAAACTAGAATGTACTAGAATCTGTCACGAGTCGGTACCAAGTCGGTGATTTTCTTTTTTTCAATAGGCGACCAATGGGCGACCAAGTTGGCCGAAACCGCCGACTTGCGTGGTCGCCTGGTCGCCGGTGGTCGCCCTGGTACATTTTCGGTGTCTGCGGCCTTCAGAACGAGAGCGGCGCGGGCTGCCGCTCATATTTTTGTATTCTTGCTGAAAGCAGTGGGCGCCGTTTTTGACGACTGGTGTTCAATTTGTTAAATCCAAGGAGTTAAATCAAGATGTGCGTTTATCATAGACGGTCTGTGCAATCTAGGTGGGTTTTGGAGTCTACTTGCTATGATGTTTCCTTGTTTTGCTTTGCCGCGAAAAGTCTCAGAAGGAAAAAAACTTGAATACCAGTGGTGCATGTTTAAACTCTTTCCAACCACAATCACGCTAAAATATCGTAAACATTGTTCTATAGTCACACATTCCCAAGGGCGTAGATTTCCTAAACGATTTTTGGGGTGCCTAATTATGAGACTATCCATAAAACAAGTATACTGTTTTTGATACCACCACGTTCTTGCCTTATAGCTGGACATATAACTGGGTGACCAAGTAGGCCTGTAATTTAACGATTTTAAAGTCCCTGAAATGAGAAATAGGAAAATTTTAAGGATACTCTTAGTAGGCACAGAAAATAACTTGAGCTTTTATTTGGGGCGCCACAGCAGTGACAGGTCCAAGGGATCCCTGAACTCGAGTTCAGGACCCCTTAAGTTTGAAAGGATTAAGGGCGGCCTGAGGAAATGGGTACCCTCAAAACTGATTAAACCAGGTCTGTGAAGCAGAAAATACTTTGCTACTGCCCCCACCACTAGAATACAAATGATGGGGCTACAGATGGAGCTTTGAAGTTTAGAAGTTGTGAAAAATGGCATTAAAGATGCTGAAAACAGGTTTTGTTGTGCTAGGTTGGATTGCATCATGTTCTGTATGGCCATATGTCTTGGTCTGTATATATTATTATCTCAAGTGGCAATATAAATCAAATATTTAAAAACTTTTTATTGTTTCAATAGGTATCTATTAATTGATTTTGTATTTGACTAGTGTTTTATTTACACAGATGCACCGAGACATGTGAATGATCATAATAAACATGTTGAGCTTCAATATTTGAATCAGGGTATAAAGTATGAATTCCTGTGTTTGCTTCAAAGATAAATGCCCTCTAAAATTTTAAGAACAGAAATAAGCCAGGTATAAAGACCAAAAGTTTGTTTCATGGCCCAAAATATTGTTCTGGAAAATGGTCTTAAGCATTCCCATAATTGGGAATGGGTGTTCCCATCTATGGGTCAAGCATTCCCATTTATGGCACTGTTACCATTTTTAAGTCACACCAACCACAGTTTTCTCCCACTGATTGATGATGATAGCCACCCTTTTGGGTGAAGTGTGCCCTTTTGGTTGACAGCATGCAATCTCAGAGGGCTGCCCCTTACTAAAATCCTAGATCCATCACTGTGCATTGGTACCCCATAAGGGATATCAATGTGCATTCCTGCACAGCACAAAGATGTGATAAACCATTTCCAATTTGCCAGAAGACTCTACTGCAAGGACAATGGACCAATCCAAGTCTGCCAAACATAAAATAAGCTGTGTCTTTTGCACAGATGGATGCACACTGGGTGATCAGGGTGTGTGTGTATGTTTTTTAACTGCCTGAATATATGCATCAAAGTTTCGGATAATATCTTGTATTTTTTGTCACAAGAAAGTTGACTCGTTTTGTTTTCTCTAGTATGGATGAAATTTGGAAGCACTGCCACAGAGGTATAGCAGAAATATCACAGAGAGATTATGTCCACCACAAAAGAACAGGTTGCTGAAATGCAAACTGTTCTTCTCAGTACCCAATCCTGGTCCAAGTGGGTCATCAGCAACTATTCTAGAAACTTTTTCAGTCCTGATTATTAATGCTAAAATGCATCAATTAAGAGCTTTGGAAATAGTTATCATGGGAATGATGTCATGGAAAGAAAACAAGGTTATTCCCATGAGACAGCATTGCTATTGCTTTGAGTAGAACCATGTTCAACAATGGAGCGAAAATTGGGCCTCATCTTAGCAATGGTTGATATTTTCCACTGCACTTCTGAGGAAATGTTGCAAATGAATAATGTTTGAATCATTAATTTGAAATGTTACAGGAATTTATCTGATTTGTGGCGCCTTAAGGTGAAGAATCACAATTATTTCACGACGCATGTATGTACATGAAAAATGTGTTTTCTCTAGTTAAATGAAACATCGGAACTGTTTCTGAGGCTCTTTTTTAAGGTGCTGCAAACCGTTTTATTTGTCTCTAAGAGAAGGCCTAACAATTTTTCACATGGATGGACACAAAATAAACCCATTATTGATGAGAGAGTAACAATGGTGCATCAATCATGGTTGTATCTTGCTTGGTCTGGAAGTGATGGGCAAAAATGATTATGCCCAGAGGCGCTGCAACGGAATTTTTACAGGGGAACGGACCCGGGCTGGTGCTGACCGGGGCAGGGGAATTGTGAGCATATTTGGTACCTGACAGCATTAATGACGATGAACCGAAAATTTTGGGGAGACGTCCCCCCCTGGTTGGCCAACAGGGGGATGCGTAGGTACCCCGTCCCCCGCTTTCGGCGCCCATTTAATTGCCCTTGTGTACGGGCAGCGTATCATCTTTGACCTCCATTGACCTCCAAACAGACTTAGCCTAAGCTTAGTGGGCACTATCGATACGTATGCGTGACTGCGTAGTGCGTATAAATGACTGATCACTATCCAACATTGGCTTTTAGGTCCGACATATCACGCTCAAAGCGAGCGTTCTTCCTATTATAACTTGAAGCTACGTGATAACATTCCCAATATTCAGTGTCCTGTTGCGCCCTAGCCTTTGACCCGATATGAAAATGGATGTTGCCTTTGTGAAAGATCTGGTCGGGCTCTGTCGAATAGCGCTGAGAAAGTGGTTCCGGCTATTTTGCGTACGGAGATAAGCAAGGTTTTATAGAGCACTGCATTTGATACATTTTGGCGTATATGAATTTTTCCCCTCTGGTGACCACAGTATTGACCTTACGCAAAAATTCCGGGAGTAACGCCGATTGCATTTCCGACGACCTTTCGATCGCTTTTTCCGCTTCTATCTTTCTTTGTTTCCGAGATCGAGGGTGTCATTTTCAACCCCCTCCCACCAGGGGGGGTTCATAGGTGATTCATGCTGGTCACCGGGGCTAGGGTTAAGGGCCAGCATGTATAATTTTGTTGCTTTCAGATCATAACTTTGACTTTAATACTGAATTTTAATCTCATGAAATCACTTAGGTAATGACTTGATTCTGGCTTAGGTCATCGATATCGAGAAACCCAATCTATATTTTATAGGTTTTTTTATGTCTATATTTTATCGGAACCTTCCCCCTTGCACTCGCCAGTGCTTCCCTATAGCCATATTTATACCACTTTTAAGACCGATTTTGTAATACATGTAGCATTAGGTTCGGCGACCGTCGAAGAAGCTTGGATTTTAGTCGGCGACCACAAGCTCACTTTTTAGACCCCTGCCAATGCACTTCTATCCGGCGACGATGGAAGATTTGTGAGTCCACGACAGTATGTAGGCAGGGGTGAATGAATGTTTTATTGCCGACCCTGGCCCTGACTTCAGGTTACTGTGCCAGTAGCGCAGCTCCCAAGAATAGTGGAAGGATTTTCTTTCCGTAGCATTATTTTCTTTCAGCCATGGGTACAATTTGGATTTTCCCCGTGAAAATAAAAAGGGAGAGGGGTACATTTATACTTGCATTGACGCCCGATTCACAGTGATTTCTGCCGGTTGCCCATTCATAGATTGGGTACTGCTAGCGGGCGCTGTGTTTTAGGCAATGCCTTTTTTCTATCCCCCACTGGTACAGGAAATAGATTAACCATTGAGATCTTATCATTAATACAATGATCTGGTCGTTGATATGGTGCTTCGGCCGATCCAGTGGGTAAATCTGAACCAATCCTAATGATCCATCGCAACCTGTGGTACATCTGTATCGGGTTAGACTGCGATGCGGAAGGGAAATACAAAGGGGGGGGTGAAAATTACTCCGTAATGGAAAATAGCAGTAAACTATATAATCAAACTATAGTTGGCCGGGCCAAGTTTAGAACTAGAAACATAACGTTCCTACCTAGGCCGTAGGCATTGTCAGAGTTTTGGGTTCAAAAGATTGAATTGATCACGATCGTGTGATTTAGTTGATGTGCAGAGGAGAGAAAATAAGCAAAAATTGTCCACTAGCAGTCTCGGCCACAGAAATCTTTGACTACAGATAGGCGATAAAGCATCGTATTGGAGAGATCCCGTCAAATGTAGCTGAGCTCCCTCCAGGAATTTGCGGGCAGTTTCTAGCCGTGAGGTGGCTCCTAAATAGAGGTTGTTGTCGTTGATGAAACTAATTCCACAGCCAGACGAAGAGGAATGCATTTAAAGTAGGTCAAGGGGACCAGAACACAAGTTACCGTTCTCTCAACGAAGTTATGACTATGATTGACACCTGTCAACTCCAAGGCGCTGGGCAGCGTCTAACCGAACGAAAGAAGGCGTTTCCTTCTCCTGGGTGGAAAGGGATGAGGCTGACCGTGGTCTCATTAGCTCAATAAGCCCTTCAAAACCACTGTCTATGAAATTATTATTATGATTGACACCTGTCATCTCCAAGGCGCTGGGCAGCAGTCTAACCGATCGAAAGAAGGCGTTTCCTTCTCCTGGGTGGAAAGGGGTGAGGCTGACCGTGGTCTCACTAGCTCAATAAGCCCTTCAAAACCACTGTCTATGAAATTATGATTATGATTGACACCTGTCAACTCCAAGGCGCTGGGCAGCGGTCTAACCGACCGAAAGAAGGCGTTTTCTTCTCCTGGGTGGAAGGGGTGAGGGTGACCATGGCCTCATTAGCCCAAAGAGCCCTTCAAAGCCACTGTCCATGAAACAGGGAGTATGATGTACACCCGACAGATGCAGGTCTCTGGGCAGCGGACGGGCCCAGGGTCCTATGAGGGAACCAGGTTGAGTGATAAAAAGGAGCCTGAGGATTTAATATTGTGAGGGCAACAAGGACATTAGGCCCCAGGGTAAACAGACCAAAGAGGATAGGAGGATTTTAAGGGCCGGAGGATACGAGGGCACGAGGGTTAGGAAGAAGGGTAGGCCCAGGAAGTAAGGAAGAAATAAGTTTATAGGAAATGACGATTGGAGGATTATAAGGGCCAGAGGTTACTGGGGTATAAGGATAAAGGAAGTGGGGGCCCAGAGGATGAGGATACGAGGTTTATGAATTTGGGGGCCCAGAGGCGAGGATATGAAGAAATGAGATTAAGGGTATTAAGGTGGCGTAGGGCCAGGTTATGAGGAGGCCAGAATAAGGGAATTTGGAGGCCTAGAAGAGGAATAAGGGAACATTGGAAGATTTGAAGGTGCGAGAGGAAATGCAAAGGTACTAGGAATTTGGGGGCCCAGAGGATGAGGATACAAGGTTTTAAGGTCGAGTGGAATTTAAGCATGGGAGAGTTGGAGACATTGACCCGGGTAGCACGTGCACAAATACGGCAAAAGTGAAAGAACAGAATAGGTAAGAAAACATACATGTTTGCCAGACCAGTCTAGACTGATAACAGGAGCGTGGAGAAAGTATGTTCTCTATGTTTTGCCGGAATTTTAGGGAACAGTATCAGTACCCGAGTTTGGTTTGGTTGATGTTGTAAGTCCGACTGGTAGGCATCGTCAACCTGTAGGGTGAACAGAACATCGGCAACCTGATTATACCAAGAACCTAAGATACAATGACATTGAACGCTTAGATGGTGTCGAGGGGGAACAAATTAGGGCTTTCACAGTTTCAACGATGGGGAGGAGTGCATGATGCGCGAATGAAGCAATTAAGAGCATGGATTGACATATGAATGAAATAGTTTCAAGGCTCGACAGGGCTAGTGAAAGAGCCGAATCTAAGCGTTCATGTTGCAAAATGGATTATATAAATGTTCATCCAGATAACATCTGGAATGGGACGATTGAGCAAAACCTAAGGGTGTAAACGACGGTATATTTTCACCATTACATTGTGACTGATACAGGAGTAGTCTCGAAGAAGAAGTAACAACGGGGTCGTGAGAGTTAAGACGATCGTGGTACCGCTCCTATGCGAGAAAGTCTGCAAGTTGAAGTAGGTTCGGAACACAAATAAGCGCAGCTAATAACCCACTGATTTGAGACAGTTTAACCCGGAGGGCAAGGTCAACCCGAAAACCTATAAGGTGACTCAAGCAGCCGGGAGGGTTGGGTCGTTGTAAACTGAATCTTGCCCTTGGACTTGTCGAATAAGGGTTTGGACTGCTGTAGCATGTGTGTCTGAGCTTACGAATGCGGTGCAATACCTTCTTGTTGCCTCTCACACTATGAATATTTTTTGTGTGTCGCGCCCGCAACATGGGCGACCGGCGGAGACGTGTGCACACCACCACCAGCGGGACGCGGCACTGCATATCGCCCGAACGGCGCCAGGCGGTGTCACATGCCGGCGGCCAGCCACCGTCGCCAACCCCCCCCACGGTCGCCCAGCGGTGCTCCCCGTCACACAAACATCAAAGAAATCAAAGTTGAGCAATGCAATTTATTTATCAAAATATTGCATGACAAATGTAGAACAGACCAGTGTTTCAAATGGAAGCCCAAAACATAGTTGAGATCATTTTGAGAAAATCAAACACAGCTACCTTTATTATGAATTGAACGCACAATCAAGCCCATATACCAGACCCATGAATAACGTTTTGCAACACGCACAAAAAAACATGGCATTACTAATGCGACACAATTTAGGTAATGTACTGTTAATATTTGTTGGTAGAATAAACAATGGTTCAATCGGTGAGCTTATACTTTTTCTGTTACAGTACACTAGGTTTTAACAGAAAAGGGGTACCGGGCCGTTTTTACAGAAGCGGGATATGTGATGGGAAAATATTTCACAAAAATTTGGTGTGTGCACGCTGAAGAAGGTCACAAAATTTATGGTGCCCTCAAAATCAATGACATAAAATAGCGTGCCTACACATGGAGCGAACTATCAAAGGTTTCGCTTTCTAAGTCAGCAATAAAAAGCTAGCGAAAATTGGTCCTTAGGGAGCCCACAAGGGAACACGAGGGCTAATAGCATCCTTACGAGATGGTCTTATGAGCATAGTTACCTTCTTAAGGGGAACAAATCGCCCAGGACTAGTCTGAGCCCAACAAATTTTATGTTCTCGCCAGCAAGTTTGTCCATTTGAATTGCTCATATTACCAAGACGTCCAGTGAGATGGGCATAATAGCAGTGTTTGAACCACCATCCGCCAAGGTGCTCCACTGCACAGTTACTACGCTTTTCATCATTATCACGATCAAAGGTGGTGAACTTCATTCCATTATGCACCCTAAGACTATCGGTAACGTTTCCACTATGTTTACCTAATATCAGCCTGTAACCATCCTCTTCGCTGGTTACTCTAAACTTCTGGTAAAGTGCAAATTTATGGTTGCCATGAAAGTCGACCATGTTGATGCGCAGTTCGTACTCGCGGTCCAGATAAGTGGTGAGTCTCCAAATGTGTTCTAGGCCCCACCAGAACTCACCGAAGAGGGAGCCAAAGCCCCATTTGTAGTTATCCCAGTTAACATTGAAGTCTACTGGATGATGGTGGGGCCTATACTCTCGCCTCAGAATGACAACCCAACGCTTTCCATCCGTGGACATATCGCAGAATGTTGGGATATTGCCGTGGCCGGTAGTTGTCATGTAAATGCCGCTTGTGTAGGAGCCTTCATCGCTGCAGTCGCGTGGAGCTTGCATGGACGTGCATTTTTGCTGTGCTGACGTCTCTTGACAACACGACAGAAGTATAAAACAGCTTACTGTAACTTTCGCACATGTGGCAAAGTGTCTTAGAATCATGTTTCTGTTTGTCTTTAAAGCTGGAGCTTGGTCTCAAGGCTTTGCTAATTACACTGGCTCTGAAGATCAAAAGCCGGTTACTCTGTGCCCTTTTCGCTGCTACACTATTTTAGTGCCGTTACCTTTTAAGTGCAAAATAAATACTAATTATGCATGAAGGACCTCTGAGATTTATTTTCGGATATAGCTCAAGCTGGATGATAATAAAGCGTAACACCAAAAGAGGTAAATAATGACTGAAAACTTCAAAAACCAACTACAGTATCGATATTTTGTACATGAGAGATTAGTAATTTGGAAAAGAAACACTGAAAATATTTTGTATATTCAGAAAATATTTTGTCGATATCGTGGTCCTTGACTTTTGACTAGATTTGATTTTTCATGGATGCTCACGCGCGCTTCGCACCTGATTTCGTTGTACCTGGTACTTTGTATATCCAGCTTCAGTAGGCATGAAATTAAATACACAACAATACAAAAGCCATTGCACCAGACAAAACTGTTCAGTAAAATAAAAGTAGGTATAGTTGTTTTTTAAACCCCGGTCATTTAAACGCCAGCCATTATATCACGCGAAACACAAAATCAAGTACTTCAATTTACTTGGCATGCAGACAAACAAACCCGTTTGAAAAACATAATTGAAAGTTTCAGAATCAAGCTCACATTTCAGTAAAAGAGGATACCTGAAACATCACACCTTAGACAGTGGGCTCTTCGCAAAGTAAGGAAATCGTTCAGAAGTGATTTCGTTTTGTATGAAAAAAGGAGCCCCAAAGCTTGGAAGGAAAGCAAGTTTATTGGGCCACCAACAAAACGCGGAACGAGGTCACAGATGGTAGGAATAAGGAAAGGTCGGGCGAAAGATCATGGCAAGCGAGGAGAGGCACCACGGATAACGTCACGCCCTCAAGACCTCTTCGGTGTGGCAAGGACAACTTCGACGTTGGTGCACCGCCGATGTTCACAACATGACCTGAACGCGAACATGTCACCCTTGATACTATCCTGGAAAATATTCCAAACATACGGTGGCGCTAAGCAGGAGCTCTTAGGAAAGTTCTTCAGTAACGGATCCGGTACAGGAAAGGAATAAGAGGAAGAACGATGGAGTGACCAGAGGACCAGTGCAGGCACGGTTTTAAGGAAGATAGGAAAACCGTCCGAACATCCAGAGAGCCAAAGTATATCTCGAAACATGGTTTAATCAATATGATACGATTGCGATGCGGCTGGATGCTTCAGAAAAGCGGAACCAGAGAGCCATTGGCAAAGGGAAGCGTCTCATCATTGTACACGCCGGATCAAATATGGTTCAGAACGGCGCACTGCTGTATCTTTGGACCAGTGACAAACACAGTGACTACCATGACTCATGAACGCGACCCTGTTCGAGGAATGGTTCCAGAGGCTTCTCTCAACTCTCTCTCTAACACTTATATTGTCATGGATAACGCTAGCTATCATAGCAGACAACTAGACAAGGCACCCACATCAGCAAGTAAGAAGAAGGAAATTCAAGACTGGTTGTCCAGGAAGAACATCGACTATGAGGAGGATATGTTCAAGTCAGAGCTCCTGGAGCTGGTGAAGAAAAGTGGCCACGAAAAGGCATACTTCGTGGATTGTATGGCAAGAGAGCTCGGACACGAGGTGGTGCGACTGCCACCTTACCACTGTGATCTGAACCCCATTGAGCTGATTTGGGCACAAATGAAGACTTCCATGCCGAAGAGGAATACCAGAGGCCGCATCGACGATGTAGAGGAACTTGTCGAGGCCTCTGCTCAAAACATCACTGCTGCCTCATGGGCGATGTGTTGTGAGCACGTTGCAGCCAAACTGGAATACTGGAAAGGGAGAAGCTCTCGACAGCATCGAGCCGTTGGTAATACCGCTCGAGGACAGCAGTAGTGATGAAAGTGAAGACAGTGAAGAATGAAAAGCGGATGGTGACAGTGAAGCTGGAGGGTTTGAGGAGTTTACCAGTGTTCAACTTACATGCGAGTTGATCGGATAGGACGTTCTTTTACTGTTATAGATTTTTAACTGCGTGGTTTGTTGTATTTTTAAAGCTTTAATAAATGTGTTTCTTTGCATTCATACTTTAGTGTTATAACCTGTTATGCCACTACACCAAAACAATATTTTGCAACTTCCAATAAGCGTCAAGTCCTATAAAATGCCAACGGCGGTACATCGCAACCTTGCAAATGAATTTGTACTTAACCCTCCCCAGAAGGGGTGGGGAGTATTGAACAACCCCCAGGGTTTCCCATGGTGCCCAAAATACGGCGGCGCGGAGCACCACCATTTTGGCAACAATTATCCTTGATTTATTTCGCAACTGTCTTGAACAATTTAAGTTTGCGTCATCTCAGGTCAGGCTACCAGTCAAGGGACGCTACTTCAAAAATGTTAAGATGGCATAAGTAGAAGGAGGGTTAATCTATCCATCTACAACTTATCACGTAACTGCCCACCTAAGTGCTTCATTATGTGTAACGGATTTTATAACGATGGCCTAAGGTCAGATGTGGGTCCTCAACTCTCCCTTCGCATGCCAAGCCCGGGGAAAATGTTAAGTTTCTGAGGGAGTTTCGGGGACGTTTGCATGTGTTGACAATTGTTTGTTTTCTGGTGAGTGGTTAAGTTATGAGGAGGAGATAACAACTACCTTCTCGGGCGGTCATGCTCCCGGAAAAAACCCTGATTAAAATATGTTAGCAAGTTTGGGTTTTTATAAAAATTTCATTTTTCTCGTGTTTAAATATTGCTAGATCGATAATGATGTGCCCTAGGTATTTAAAGGAATGCGGCACCTTCATAACGTGAATTTAACTGAGATAGCCAAGTTGTAAAGCAAGTCGAAAACCCGGTACTCCACATATCATTTGTCTTGGAACTCGATATTTCCCTAGAAAAAGCTAAAACCTACCTGACATCAACCCTTCATCAACCCCTCGTCAGAAGGCCATTGTTGTGAGCTGCTGGTGTACGACATAACTGACGTCACGATGAGCATCAGCCAATCGAAGCCCTTGAAGCATTTCAAGTATGGTACTGGTTGCCAGATCATGACATCATCCACAGGCAAATATTTATTTTTTCCTTGATGAGTATTTCTAAAAACAAAATATTGAGCTTATTGAACATTTTTCAGAGAAATCATGAGTAGTTTCATGAATTTTTGGCTAAAACTACGCCTAATTTCACTACATTCCGGGATTCGACCAAGGTACCACATTCCCTTTAATTTTGTCAGTAATTTTCGTTGCAACGCTACTGTTCTTTTACGAAATTAGCACTTTCGAGAGGAATGGTTAACAAATGCGAGCATACACTTATTTCTCCCCGCTCTGGATTCAGATAGTGGACGTCTTCCTCACTGGCGGACCCTTAGGAAACAACTTCTGATTTCTTCAACTCCTTCTCCATTATCAGCGTGCTCGTTTGACTTTTGCACTTTAAATGACCGGCAAGGTTTAAAAAACGAACTATACCTGAGTTGAATATTTACCTAGTTACGTTTTTGTTTAAAAAATATTGAATCCTACTAGGTACCTTGGCAAGCATAAGTTAGATATTGAACTAAAATATGTTCGTGGCTCCTTTTCGGTGGGATGATTCAATTAAGACACACTGCCACCAAAGCCTGATGGTGTGCTAGGTACTAATACGAATACTGCATTACTGCCGCACTTAAAGGGAGTGTCCCTCTTTTATAACGTGTTTTGAACTGAGATAGCAGTTTTGTAGAGCGTGTTGAGAAATCACTTTTGGCATATTTAGTTTTACTCAAAGCTCTCTGTATGAAATTTCCGCACATTTTAAAATTCAAAATTAAAGGGGCCTATTGGCTTATTTGAAACCCTAAAGGAATACTATCGATATGGTTGCAACAATCTGATTGGTCCTCAGGCCTGAGCCCGGCCCACTAGCGGAAAATGTCATGCTAACGAGTCAGCCAGCTTGCGATATGCCCGTTTGAAGGTGCGACAAAGCTGGCGCAACACATTCGTTTCACTCGGCCACAAAACGTCCACCTAATTAGAGAAAACTTTCTAGCTTCTTCTCTGAAGAGAAGGTACGTACCTACTCACGTGTTATTCTATTGATGCTTATAGTTTTATCAGCTTGGCATGTCTGCAGATTGTAGTGAGATGCTGAAATTTTTTGGGGACCAAGATCTGCTTAGAAAAAGTTAATATCACATGTGGTCCCGCTTATTATGCTGCTTTTTGTATGATTTTGTCTTGCTTACTTTTTCTCTATCTGCTTCTTGCTCCTCATTTCTGCTGTCTTACTATCATAATTAAAACAAGAAAGAAATAAATTGATGATGATGATGAACTGAATATTGAGTTACCTAAGCATTATTAATTACGATTAAGCATTATTATTATCAAGCATCGTGCCATGTTGCATGAGCTCATTTAGTCTTGTCATGTTCATTTCGTTCTTGTATTGCTCTTTTTTGCTTTTTCTCACTGCTCTTGTGCTGTTGCATTAAACTCGAACTTTTGTTTATCCTTTTTCGTTTGCTTTACCTATGCGTACTTAGTGTCATCTTTGCTCTCATTTCGCCTGGTACTTAGGCTGCGTTCTTTGAAATATTCCGGGTTGAAATTCCAGGGGTTGTGACGTCATGATATTCCCTGGATTCCACCTGTGGAACGTTCTTGAACGAGGCCGGAATGCGGCGTAAATGGCGAGGTACATTAGTCTCATTATTTATTTTGACTTGTGCACGCGCTAATCTTCATTTACCTTCATTTAGGCATTATTATAAGGTACAGGTTATCCTAAAAACTTATAAAGGACCTAAAAAGCAGATAAATATTTGAAAGTCCACGAACTTACTGTTACAAAATCCAACCATGGGCGCCGCCATCTTAAGCGGGACTGCTTTTTCGATTCCCACCGTTCCGCGTGGAATAGCGGAAATATTCCGCGTGGAATCCCTGGCAAAGTTTCAAAGAACGGCTGTGACGTCACTGTCCCTGGAATTCCAGGCTGGAATATTTCAAAGAACGCACCCGCGTCATCTTTGCTCTCATTTCGCCTGGTTATGTTCTTCTTACTGCTTTTGCGCCTTTGGCTTCCAGCTTGTTGCTTTTGTTTTTGCTTCATTAATTGCCACTATTATTTGTTCTTATCCTGCACAGTGTATGTGAACCTGGGTGTTTTATTCGTTTGTGGCTAATATAAACAGCATATGTGGGCCCACACCTGCAAGCTAATTTATAATTATAATTTGTTAGTTTTTCTTTTGGTCATTTTATTTGTTTTTTTAAGTGAGTTTTGGATTATCTGTCTGCTCATTTTGTTTTGTATTGCTTCTCTTTTTGGCTTTTCTGCAGTGTTTTGTGTTATTTTTACTGACCAGCATTATTATGATTTGTCCCCATCTCATAACATACTAATTTCACAACATACTCACCTGCCTCACTTGTACTGTTCTGTATGACTATTGCTTGCCTCTCTCATGTTTCTTATCTGCTGTTCATATCCTTTGCTTCTCTTCACCTGTTTATATGGAAAATGAAATAGTAAAAAAATTAAATTGAAAGTTCTCCTTTTCATAATAATTTAATGGTCATCTCTGGGTACAGTATTCTTTCTTGGTTTGGGGGAGGGGGAATTTCTGGAATCCCATTAAAATGAGCCTTCTTAAAATGCAATTCAAATATAATTGAACTGGACATTGGGCACAATAAATTTGTATGTATTTTATGATGCAGTCCATCTCAGTTCGAAACCAGGCTATCTAAGTTCTAAACCCACAATGAAGGAATAAGGTGTTGCATGATAGAAACACTAAAGAAAAGGAATCTCAACACATCCTAGCTATAAAATGAAGGTGTATCCTCAATATTGTTTAGTGCAGCAAAGATGATTGGATGGCATGATCTCATCATGAAGATCACGTGCTTGGATATCAATATTTTTATAGCTGACTTGGGTTCAGGGCCCTGCAGCCAGGGGCGCTGCAGCAGAATTTTCACAGGGGGAATGAACCCGGGCTGGTGCCAGTGTCCCAAATCTCAGGGTGCTGGGTGGAGAGTGACACCCGGGCAGGCTAAATTTTCCTCTCACTTCTGTGTCATTTTTGCTACATTTTCCACTCACTCTTCAATGGAGCTCAACTAAGCGATTGTGGTGAAAATTAACTCTTCAAGAATTGTGCAATAGGGAAATGTTAATGAAGAATATGTTTCAAATCTTATATGAATGTTTAAAAAGGTTTTAACTGAGTCTCACAATATTGCAACTTCGGAATTTTTCCACTCGCTGATTATATTTTCCAATATTAATTTTACACTCAGCACCCTAGAACAAAACCAATTTTGGGACACTGGCTGGTGCTGACCGGGGAGGCGAATTTTGAGCATATTCTGTACCTGACAGCCTTTATGACCATTTGCCCAATTTTTTGGGGGGATGTCCCCCTGGTTGGTCAACAGGGGGACACGTCCCCCTGTCCCCCCGGCACCCACGCCTGCAGCTACCCTGAACAAGGAGCAAGTTGCCCTGTAAACTCTTCCAACAGGAAAAGAGTAGGCAAGGCCATATGACCCTGGCAGTTGGTTTGTCGATAAGCCCCAAAAATTATATCAATATTTGGATGTCTCACAAAGCTTGTAAATATTTTGATATATGCATAACATATTTTGATGAAGTGATTTCCAATTTTGATAGATTTGGGAGTGCTGAGGCAAGAAGCATGATTAAAAGTTGACAGGTATATACTGGCCTGCCTCCCCAAATCCTGGATGTAAAATACCACTTTATGATTATGCATTATATTATATTTTTGGGCCCATTGTGTATTTGGGCACAGTCCATCAGGATAGATAATTATTCCCAAATAGATAATCTCAATGGTATCTTATGTCCACGATTCAGGGAGCAGTGTTTCCCTTTTAAGATGTGTGTGCTTCTGTGATCCACATCTGAATACTTGACTTTCAAAAAGGCTCAGAAATACCCAAATTTAATTAAAAAAGCCAATGAAGTTCAATAAAGTTTGGCCATTTTTATTTTGATCCATCCATAAGGCTTCTGTTTGCGCGTTTTTTATGTGGTATGTTGGTTTTAATTGCTCACTGGCATACTCTTATTGCAACGGGTAATGGTATACCAAGTTTACTCTATACTTTTTTTGGCCAAATTTGAAGATAAAGTTAGTTTTTAATATAAAATGTTGTGGTTTGCTTATTAATTTTTTTTTAAATCTCTTGAAAGGAAAATAGAACAAATGTTTGAGCAATCAGATTGTTAGGCCCCATCAAGTCCTATGTTAACAAATCTGGTCTGCAGAAAATTATTAATATTGTCAAATTTTCACAAACAAAACTCCTCCATTTTGTCATGAACCATACCCTGCCACAGCCAGTGGCTACCAAATTTCCCTCATGGCACACCCATTGGGGAGAGAAGGGCAGGAAAAGCCAGACATTTTGATGTCCCATTTGCTGCATTTATTTATCGCAAATTCTTACTCTTTCTTTCAGCTCCCAAAGTCGAGGAAACTAGGATCGTCAATCAGGGGAGGGGCCCCTTCCTGGAGGGCGCAATCCGGACCGGGAGGGTATCACTTTTGACCAGCGAAAGCTATCAGGCCAAGTGATATCGATGTGCGCTGATTTTCACATCCTGGGGGGTAAGAAAGGCATTTTATGTGGTTGCCGTGACCCCTGGATCTGCCTATGCCCAAGGTGGGGAATGAAAATGTAGCATTAAATATTAGAGATGTCAACTATGTACCGTGCATCAAAGCATTCTTTAACACGCATATTGACGGGCTTGGATACCCGCCCTCCTCGTTTTTTTTTAATATAGGGTAGAGTGGGGTAAGACGCATACGTTAAGGGAGAATGTGTCTGTACCAATCCTGCCTGGATGGAATTGCGTCATGTTTTCTTCGTTAAGTTCTGTGATCTTTTGTCTACACTCGGATAGAAATTTGGGACTCTAGAATTATGCGAAGTGTGCGAAATTTGTTTTTTCTTGAGACCATGTAAAAGGCGTTTTGCCCCGATAGCGGGGTAAAACGCCCTAGCCCCGGGGTAAAACGCCGTCATATAACACCCAGCGCATACTGTATCTCGTTATATGAACAAGTGGGAACATTGTTGTGATTACGCTTTACGATAATGTTGTGACAAAGTGGGCAAGTTATTCGAGGCATTAAAGCCCGACACAGCAAAAATAAGCAAGTAGGCTTTTTACCTATCAACGGAAAACGCGAAAGCAATTTAAGATAGAGCCCCAACATATTTTAGGGGCGCAAAGCACATTAAAGCGCCTCCGGTTCATTCTGCCCGCAAGTGGTTCTTCTTCGGTACGTCTTTCCATATTCTGGAACAGGATGTCAAGGTAAGATTAGGATGGAAATGTGTAATCTGGAAAATGTAGTTAACGACGATGATGGTTCGGGATCGCCATATGAAAACAGTGCTTCGAGCAGATCCATGACGAAGGTAGGTATTTAATACATCGGCGGATCCAGGAGCAACTTTTGTAGGGTCCAAACCAACGTTTCGGGGGAGTAAATTGAGAAGAAATCTCTAAAACGCAGTATTTTTTACGAAAAAACGGCCAAAATTTGGCCTTGAGGGGGAAAATATACTTTTTAGGCTTTGGAGTGGGCCACGGCCCCTTTAGCCCCCTTTGGATCCATCAGTGATTTAAGACCACCCCTCAAGATGACCAAATGAGAGCAAACGCGAAAACTTTCCTGTTTGCTATAGGAACTAATATTTGAAACTCAATGTCTTCTGTCACGGTGATTTGTTTCTAACCCAACGTACTTCGCCATTACGACCAGTAGTGGTCGTGATGGTGGTAATAGTAATAGCAGTCCTACCTCCATGTCCTACCTATCCTAAGGACACACCCATCCATTGGGGTAAAACGCCTACCAAATATTGGGGTAAGGCGCCTGGGGCGTCTTACCCCGCACTACACATGGGCGTCTTACCCACGTAGCAACGGCAGCGTCGCAACAAATATTACTCAATTCTGCGGCGTTTCCATGCCGCATAGTGGCTGTCAAAATGTGGCAGAAACTCGCTGTTTCAACCTCACAAACTGCCGTGAGTGCATCTAAATCGCATACAGTACAATCGCAACTTTAAATAGCTTGTTTTTATATCCAGAGGGGCAAAAACAACAAATGTTTGCTGAAAATTACTGGAGCAGACCAGGCGCGCCCAAACACGCTCAGGACCAGATCAGAAAGATCGCAACCAGAAAAAAATAATAGATGTAGGCTCCAGTTCCTACGTCAGTCTGCAGATGCTAGTAGGCGTCTTACCCAGGTGGGCGCGTTACCCCACTCTACCCTAGAATAGAAACGGCGGCGCGTAGCGCTGCCGTACTTCGTATGCATTTTCGTTAGTAATATGTACAACCTTATGCAAAATTATAAGGTTGGGTCATCTCAGGTCACGCCACCAGTGCAGGTCAAGTGACCTCACCTCAAAACATTTTAAGATGCATAATTCAGAACAGTTTGAGCCTTTCTGATTGAAAGTCATATCACACAGTGAGCTTACAGGGTTCCAGGAAATGTATTCCGATATTTTTGATATTGATAACCTAAGGTCAGGTACGAACTATGACCTCTTCATTGGAAATATTTGGGGAGAAATGGTCTAGATTTAATAACCTAGTAATGGATGGTGGTAGAGCATTCATTTTAACGGCATTAGGTCTGCCTCATCTCTGTGGTTCTCAGGACATGCATTTTTCTTAATTTGACCTTGACCTGACCTCAGGTCAGGTCAAATTCAATCTTAAATTTGACCTAGGAAGATCATATTTTATACCATTCGATTTGGCTTGCTGTGAAGATTATTTGGGTCTAAATTGTTTTTCTCCATATTTACTAGTTCAGATGTAATGACTGAAAACCTTCATGTACATATTATCCCTATGGTGGCATGCCCTGACCTCTCGTGACCTTGAACGTGACCTGAAAAAAATTATTCAAATGGTTTCTATACAGAATTAACACGTGCATTGACGGGGGGTCTGAGCCACCTTTACTTTGACGAGGGGCGGTAACCCGCCCCCCCCCCACATAAGATCTCGAGAACCACGCTAGATAGCGAAAAACGGTAAACTGTGATGGATAGCCCATCCAGTTCTCGATAGAAAACATTTCAACTATTTTTGTCAGGTCACATGTGAGGTAACTATAGGTCAAGGCACGCCATCATAGGGCTATCATGTGAGCGAAGGTTTTCTTTCATTACACATGAACTAGCAAAGATAGAGTAAAACAATCTCGGCCATCGGAATCCTCGCAGCAAGAGGAATAGAATGATATATAATATAACCTTTCTGGGTCAAATTAGGTAAAAATAATATTTGACCTGACTTGAGGTCAGATCAACATCAAATTAAGTCAAAGTGCATATCAATTAGAACTGCCAGGATGAGGCAGACCTAATACCGTTAAAATAAATGTTCTACCGTCATCCATTACTAAGTTATTCAATTTAAACAATTACTCCCCCCATATTTCCAATTGAGAGGTGATGACTCGTACCTGACCTTAGGTCATTGAGATAAAAATACCGGAGCAAATTTTGCAAAATTCGGTGGGGCCATTATGTGGTACGAGTTTCAATTGGATAGGTCCAGCCTGTTCTGAGTTATGCTATCCTAAACGTTTTTTGAGGTGAGGTCACTTGACTTGCACTGGTGACCTGACCTGAGATGACCCAACCTTAAAATGTTGTCAAAAGCTGTAAAAATTATCAGAGTAAGGTTATGCCAAGTACGGCGGCTCATGCGCCGCCGTTTTTATTCTGTCTCCAAAAATCCCGAGGTGGGGCAGGTACCCGCCTTCCCCCGTCAATGCTCGTGTTACATGGCCTACCCAAAACAATTATCGTTTTTCGCTGTCTAGCGTGGTTCTGGAATTCTTAGGGGGGCGGATACCCGCCCCCGTTAAGCTAAGGGGGCTCACACCCCCGTCAATGCACGTTTAAGAAAGTAGTCAGATTCAGATTCAGATTCAGATATATCCAAACAAGGTCCACTCAAGAGGGCTTTTCGGCAGGCGGCAGTCACAGGACCCGACACAGGGAGACACAGGGCCCGACGGAAATTCCTGATTATTGGATGGCAGTCTCTGTTCCTTGCCGAATGGATGCAGAAAATCACTAGCACACACGTACAGTCAGGGGCGTAGCCAAGGGGGGATGGCAGGGACAGCCGCCCCCCCCTCTGAGGGCCCGAAGGGTCCCCTGAGGACACGGAACGCGCAAAGCGCGGCTCCCCGCACTATGCTCTGTGGCCAAATTTGAAATTTCATACCAGACAGGGCCCTCTTAAGCCCTCTTCAGCGCTCTATTTTGCAACAGGCAGGGCCTTTTTTAACCACCAGGGCCCTTTTGGCGCTGTCGCAGGGGCCCTTTTCGGGGCGCCGCCCCCATCCCTGAGCGAAATCCTGGCTACGCCCTTGCGTAAATTTCTTGACCTATTTCGTGGGTTATTCGATTGATAGTCAGATTTGATCACTGGTGGAAGGGTATTTGGGAGGCATTTGTTTGCTGGCAGTTAAGCCGGCAATCACTAAACGTCGCTCTCCGGGCACACGGTATATCGCCAACTATCGCAGCTGAGGGAATTGTATTCGTCGAAGGGTACAGACAAGGAAAGAAAATGGATCACTTCATTGGACACAATGGTATCTCAAAACTTTCTGAGGCTGAAACAAAGAGTTGTGACGGACCAATTCACAATGAAGAATGCAGGCTAGCGTCATCAAAAATGAATATGCTAAAAGCACCTGGAATCACTGGGTTTGCTGCAGAATTTTTCTCCTTTTTTCTTGAAAGTAATCGGTGATATAATTGTGGACTATATAAATGATACAGACAATAACGGTTTCTTCATCACCCATAGTCGGGGAGTCTTAACACTTATTGCGAAGAAAGGGGAGCTAAATGCACTACAGAACCGACGACCAATACGATTTTCTCGACGTTATATACAAAATTGTCGCAAAAGTAATTTCCATGAGATTAGATCTCGTTATAAAAAAACTTGTAAAGCTTCATCTATTCCATCGTCTACCGAGGTATATGCTGATTCAGGATTTCCGACCGCGTAGGAAAGGGAGCACATAGAGGGGGGGTGCGCCATCTGGACCTTGGATGCTCCTTTGTGACTTCACACCTTCAGTTATAATTATTTGGCCGTTTAACACCAGAGCTGGGTCATTCCACCATAAATCGACCAAGGCATAAAGCCCTCCTTATTTTAATTTCCTCCAAAATTAGTATATGGCGACTCACAAGGGCTTAGAATCTACCCATGACACCCAAAAAAATTATTTAAAAATTAGTTTGAGAGAAATGGCCTCCGGCAATTTCTCAAGGGCATTATACAGGCATTGATTAGAATGCCTATAGCTCAAAAAGGTTTTCAAGTGATTTCTAAAATTTTTATAGTTTTAGGATGTAAATTCTACGGGCAACATTTTTACTATCTTCAATTTTGGAATTTAAACATAAAATGTTTGGTGACCTCATGACCTAGTTTTATAACGGTGACCTTGACCCGTAGTACAGTGAAATCCAAAAATTCTCTTGAAAGCGTTTTGACATATGGTAGTAGTCTTTCATATCAAATAAAGAAAAAATGGCTTTCGAAATTCATATACTACTTTTAACTTCATATTTATATATAACACTGGGTGTCACTGTGGAGCTATGCTATCGTAACTCATGTTCTAATTGACTTGCAACTTTAAAATAAAAACATTTCAAGAATCAAAATCAATCAGTCGACCTAGAGTTGAAGCATTTTAACACAAGCACAGGAATAGGGGGTTACCCTCCCCTATTTTGAATTCACATTATTGTCCCTTTGGGAATGAACTTGGCTGTTGTAAATGTCGTGTATGGCTGTTTGAATCACTGTAAATCTTTTGAAAATAAATGTGTTCCCGTCACATTGAATCACCGAACTATGATGTAATTTCCAGAAACATTTAACCCGCGCCCCACCGGGTGTCCGGCGCCACCTTTGCCCCACTGGGGGCCATCAATGCACCCTAACTCCGAAAATATGGAAGTTAGCGCAAAGCTGCAAAAGGCATTAGAAAGCTCATGTGAATTCAGTAAGATTTTACTAACACGCTTAAGCGCTCAGGTCTATGTTTTGACCTCCAGAGGTCAAGTTATGTCACGATAGGCTATTTCCAGTAAAACATTCAATCCTCAAGAAACCTGAGCATATCTCTCACGCCATTAGAGCTATTGCGATCTAGCAAAATCATTTGATAGGAAAATGTCAGGACTTTCTCCGCTATGTGGAACATAATGGCCTCCCGCCAGTGGTTTGACCTCCAGAGGGTACCTCGTGACTTAATATGACCTGAGGTCTCCAAAGGTAAGAAAGTGACCGTGTTGCATATCAAATGAGAACTAGTGACGAGACATACACGATGGCCTTTGATTCAGTGTTGTAGCTTAATTAGGACAAAAATTATCGTCAAAATGCTGCTTTGATCTCTGGTGACTTCTGATGATCTCAAATAGGTCAAAGGGCAATATCGCCCCTGGGATCCATGAAAGGGTGTCCAAGAACGCTTCTCTGAGCAAATTGAGCATTTACGATTGTTTGGTGACTTGTAGCTCATAAGACAGCTTTTCCCATGCTTTTTCTATGGAAGAGGTTACCTGGTGACCAGACTTGTTGATGACTCAAATTTTCTTGAGTCGACTCAACTCTGACTCACAGCTAAATGGCTGATTCCAATTATGACTCGACTCACTGAGTTGAAAATAGTGAGCCGACTCAACTCAGGCCAAATTCAGAAGTGAGCTGACTTGATTCCGACTCAAATTAGCATTGAGTCAGAGTCGATTCCGACTCAGAATAGTGGCAAAATATGCACAGAAAAATGTTCATTTCCTTCAATAGTATGCAAAATCCACTATATTTATTCATGGCGTTAATCTAACTGCACATTTCCTTTAATAATGTGCCAATTTCAATGCATTAATTCATGACAGAAATTATTCCTGCATAGGAATGAAGAAAGATGCTAATTGCGAACAGGTGAGTACGAGGAAGGGCCTGATGGCTTTGCATTTTAAAGGCATGTCCTTCATGAGCAGTCATAATTGAAGCAATAAGCGACGCTTCAACTGCAAAAAAACAGGAATCAATATTTGAACATATGATATTTTGAGAGGCAATTCCTGCCCCAGAACATTCTGAACAATCCCGTGACGAACTTAACTTAGAAATGAATACTACACTGTGCACTGCCCCTATCCAGCACCTCACCAAAACCAAAAACAATGATAAATACTCACCTTGTCCTCCCAAAAATGCTGTAGTAAACACGTAAACGTTACAGATGGCGCATTGAAGACATTACGAACCTAACTTCGGATAGCGCAAACCTGACGATGGATTGGACTTTAAAAATCACGTGACGAAAAAGCGTGAGAAAAATCTGCATGCTCATTTTAAGGTACTAAAGCCCAAATGACCAGTCGTTTTATTCTGCCGGCAGAACGCAAAATAGTGTGCTGCACGCATGCGCATTACGGTATCATGGACTACAAGATACCTCACTGCGCATGCGTGCGGCATACTAGTACGTGTTCTGCTCGGCAGAATAACACGGCTACTAGCATTTTGTTGCGCACCATGTCGTTTTGTGACTAGTGTGGCGCGCGCGGAGGCAGCAGTGTGCGTGGTAAATAAAAATAATCGACATCATAATTTGAAGAGCGGGCGGTGGTTGTTTCTGAGTGAGAGGATTGATGTATATTTTTCAGGTTATCAGTTTCACAGTTTGAAACTAATCAGGCTACGCCAGAGGTAGGACTGATATCCATTTTCCGTAAATAGGCAGTTTTTATTATCTACCAGTGGGTGTTCTCAAACCACGACAAACAGTTCACAGTTTCACACAGTTTGAAACTACTCAGGCTACGCCAGAGGTAGGACTGATATCCATTTCCGTAAATAGGCAGTTTTTATTATCTACCAGTGGGTGTTCTCAAACCACGACAAATCAAGATAGTGCTTTGAAATAAGCAGATAATTGAAGGTTTTAGTTTCCGTTTCGACCCATTTGAAGGCTTATGTGCAGAATAAGTTTTTTGGTACCCTATTTCTGATGCTGATATGTGTTTTTTAGTGTTTTAGCCAAAGGAAGGAAGAAAATAGAAAATAAAGATGTGGTTTCCTAAGAGTGAATTACGTTTTGCATGAGAATGAGCTTAGGATTTTGGAAGTTAGCATTTTCAAAGTTGAAAAGTCTGATTTTGTGCCTAATCACACATTTTTCTGCATGATTTTGCATGCCATTGCTAGGATTAAATGGAAAAAACTATCAAATGTGTGTGCTTTTTAAACTATATTTTACATAACTTGTGTTGCTAACAACTGATCCAGACATGGGTCTAGTGCGAATATGAGTATAATGAATTACCTGTTATTACCAAATAGCAATATGAAATCCTTCAAAATTAGATGTGAAAATTTCTAAAATGTCAGTCATGTGATCACTTATGTTAAGAAAATAGTGTTGAGTCGACTCAACTCTTGACTCACAGCATGGAGGCTGACTCCGATTCTCAACTGGTTGTCCAGTTAAGTCGACTCCGATTCAACCCAAACATGAAGTTGAGTCGACTCAACTCTGACTCGAGCAAAATTTGAGTCGACTCAGAGTCGACTCCGACTCTGAGTCGCGACTCAACAAGTCTGCTCGTGACCTGACCTCAGGTCACCAAATCGAAAAATCCCGAAGATAAATTTTGTAGACTCCAGAGGGGTCATGAAGTTTCGAAAGTTTTTAATCGATCGGCTTAGAAATGTAGCTATGGTAGAGCTCAAAAGTTAAAGTGAGGTGACCTTGGTTGACATCGCCTGGTGACCTGACCTAGGGTGACCCATGGTAATAAATTTCGGGGATGATGGGAAAATAATGGGGTAAAAGGTAGAACCTCAACCGCGGTGCTTCCCCTCGTTGTTTTTCTGTTGTTCCGAAAAAACCTTAGGGGAACCATCGATTTCATTATTCTAGGTGGGGCGATGGTTAAGGAAGATTTTTGGATTTTGAGGCTTTGTGTCGCGTTTCCCCGGACGTAGCTTGAGTTTAAAACATGTTATGACCTCAGTTCGGCTTTTATAGCGTTTGGTAATCTCTTGTGGCATTTTCAAACGTGTTTAAACTTGACCTATGGTAATCTCATAATGAATTTTGCTCAGCATACTCATTATTTTAGCTCTTTTATAATGAAAGGAGTTTTAGGCACTAAAAAATCATTGGTGACTTTTAGTGGTGCATTGCATTTCATGGGATGGTTAAGAGCTCAAAAGTACTCCTTAGAAGTAAAAGTAACTACATAGTTCACAGTCCACATCATTTAAATGGACTATTCACAAGCCATTCTGAATCATGTAAGCCAACTTAGTGAGTTTCTAATCATATGTCACTGCTTACACCCCCTTCAAGGTCAAATTAGTCCAAAGGCTGAAAAATGTCAGGTCTGTTTTGGAAGAAAAACGTCTTGTTCAATGTCATGTTCATGCAAATTCAATATTCATAAGAAATTTTGTATCAGTTACGCCAAGTGCCTGCTTTATTACGTGTTATTGTTTACACCCCCTTCAAGATCAAATAATGTCAAATTTCGAAAAAGGTCAAGTCCATGTAATATGCAAACCAACTAGTTAAGTGTCCATATCATTCAAATTGACTATTCATAAACCATTCTGCATCATTTACTCCAAGTAAATTTGCTTCTTCAATTGTTTTTGCTTACCCCCTTTGAAGGTAAAAACGGTCACAGGTCGAAGAAGGTTAAGCCCGTATCGGACGCAAGTCAAATAATTCGGTGTTCATCTCATTTAGAAATACCGAATTGAAACACGCATCTGTAGCCGTTATTCGACACAGAGTTATCACTGAGGTCACGCAAGGTCAAATAAAGGTCATTGAATGTCAAAAAGGTCATAAAAGGTCTGACCTGATGAAAATGAACCTCGAAGGCTGGAAGAAAATATTCTGGGACGGTTCATGAGCAAATGATGCAACAAAACGATAAGAGTCTGGAGCATTCACGTGAAAACGGGTACAGGCGCCCAAATGACCCCAACATGCCTCCACTCTTGAGGTCATAACTCCGTGACCTTGAACGGTAGGAACAATTCTTTGCAAGATGTCCGCAATGAATGCGTCAGAGGCTATACAACATTTCAAGACTCTAACTTAAGAAGCTCGTTTTCAATTCTTGAAAAACCTGAAAGGGTTGCAACACCCCCCTGTACGTGTAAAGATTAGCACCCCCTATGGCGTTGACGGGAAAGAAATTGGTTGAAAATTCCATGGCGCCCCTCTTAAATTCGGACGTTCTTTCGTCACTGGCATTAACCATACCGTGAGTTACGATGGTACAGCTCCATAGTGACACCTAGTGTCATGTTTCGGAAGTAAGAAGTAGTATATTTAGTGCGAAAGCCATATTTTTTATTACTTTGCCTAAAAGAGTATTTCCAAAGGTAAAAATTCTTGTACATGAATTTATATATTTCATTGTACTGCGGATCAAGGTCATCGTTCAAAAACTAGTTCACGCGGTGATGACGTCAATTTTGCGGAAATATGAAAATCGAAGATAGCCAAATCGAAATAAGCTACATGGTAAACAAAAATGTAAAATATCGTTAAAATCATTAAAATAATGGCAGAGCTATAGGCCTTCAAAACAATGCCTACATGGTGACCCCCGAAAAATGCCGGAAGCTATATCTGCCATACCAAATTTTCAAATAATTATTTTGGCGCCATGGTTAGATTCTACACCTTTAAAACCCCCTTGACACCAATTTCGGAGAATCAAAAATAGAAGGGCTTTATTTTGCGAAATTTTTGGTCGATTTATGGTGGAATGACCCCCTGGAAGTTGATAGTCATCTCATATTTAGACGTGCGTAAAGAAAAAGAGCTGGTCTGCTGAAAATTTGTGGTTATACATCGCTTTACCTTGGAAATCAAGTCAAAATATTTTCAACTTGGAACGTTCGTGCCGAGTACCAGGAGTTTGTTGGATATCACTCACCTTGTGGAGATGGCACCTGCTAACGAATGCAATTCAGCAGTTTTCCCACGCACTGCTTTTTCCCACGCTTCCTGCAATCTTGCTAACGGTTCCGGTAACGCTCCAAGGCTGAACTAATCTTTCAGTGGATTCAAAGCATGTCGGATCGATGTTCTAAGGGACCTCTGTATGTGGCTGGCAATCTGTAAGAAATAATAGTGTTGGCCCCTCCTCAATCCGGTAAATGGTCGCAGCTTGATGGCTGACTACTGACAGCTTGGGGGCGTGGTAGTGGAGTGGACAGCGTAACTGGCTTCCACGCAGCCCACCCGGGTTCAAGGTCCGGCGACTTCCCTGGACGTGGAGCAAGCTGGCTCCCGAGAAACCCTTCCAATCGAGAAACTCTTCCAACATGGAAAGAGCTGGTAACGCCATATGGCGCTGGCGGTTAATGCGTCGATAAGCCTCAACAAGTACTATTGACTATCGATAGCTTCAATGATTTTAGGAAACTGGACAACCCTAGGCCATAACCTTGTTTGACCCCAAAAGTACCAGGCCTAGAAAAATACCAGGGTAAGTCCTAAGCAGTTTGCTGAAGTCATTTGGTTGAAAAACATGTCAATTCTCATTACATCGACATGAGTTTGCGGGGATCATTAGAGGTCACCTAGGGTCACCAGTTTATGACACATGCTCAAGAGATGAAGTTCCATCAACCAAGTGCATTAAATCTAAAAACCTAAGTTCCCAGTCCATGCCAAATTTTTGTTCCTAAATCGAGCGCAGTCAGAAAGACGGCTGAAGCTGCGTACAAGCCCTCGGGCAGAGGCGTAGCCAAGGGAGGTGGCAGGGACAGCCCCCTCCTCTGAGGGCCCGAAGGGCCCCTTGAGGACACGATTCTGTAACAAGCAGGGCTCTTTTTACCCATTAGGGCCCTTTTGGTGTTGTCGCAGGGGCCCTTTTCGGTTCGTCCCCGTCCCCCTGAGCGAAATCATGGCTACGCCCCTTCCCTCGGGAAAACCCCCATATCTCCATGACCTGACCAGACCCAGATCTAAAATTTGGTCGTAATGTGTATAGTAGAACTTTTTTATATACCGGGAGGAATTCTCCAAAACCGAACCGTTTTCTGCATTAGCGGAAATATGGACGGGGAAGATCGAATCGACTCCCGGGAGGGTTGGCAGCGGTAGGGCGATGGTTAAAGTTGACGTCTCTGTTCGGCTAGTACGCTCATGAGTTTGGCCATTATATAATCGACTCACTTCTGGTTGTCGATGAGATTCGCGCAGCAGGAGATCTCCGAACAAAGAGGCATGCCCTGACTGGCAACCTATCGGGCTAACATCTAACACGTCATCGGTATTGCAGACAGACACTGGAGGTTCAGCGCCGCATTTTTGGCTGGGGATTCTGCGATATACTCAGCCTGCGATCACTATGGGCGGTCAGTTCTGTTGCCGGGAGCATGGGACGCGCCGAGTCCGAGTCCCCTGGTTGTGAAAGTGTCTCTGTTCCTGCAACGCGTGGTGATTGACATATGCAACCGATTATTGAAGAGAAAACATGAGAGTGGCGGTAAGCAGGGCTGTATCAAAATGTCATGTCAGAATCTTTAAGAAAATCTATGTATCGTGAGGTTGATGAGCCTCTGTCGTGCTTGCTTCATCTCTTAGCCATCTTGAAGGGGTGTAAGAGGGAGGGACAGTGCGTATATGTTTATGTCATAGAGAAGCATATAATTATACCAAGGACGGAACCATGATAAAAGGAGCGTCACTCCTCCTAGTTCCGTGAAGGCCTTCATCTATTTTGGGCCTCCGTGTATGGCTGGGAAAACGCACCACATAAACGGAAAACGTCTGCAACATGCATAACTTTTTGCGGCGTAAGCGTTTTAAAGGGAGTGTCCCGCTTTTATAGGGGTTTTAAACTGAGATCAGTTTTGTAGAATGTGTCATCGAGAAACCATTATCGTCATATCTCATTTCACACAAAGGTCTCTGTTTTAAATTTCTGCACTCTTTAACTTTCAAAATAAAGGGGGCTATTTTATCATTTCAAGCCATGAAGCAATCCCTATCCATCTGGATGTGCATGTCAGCTGATAAATTGTAGTAAATGGCGACGCCTCTGCAACGTTAAATGCCGCCAGCAGCCAGATTCGTAATTACACACTATGCTTGGGTCGACCTAGTGTAGTAAGACGAAGAGGTGATATTCTTGTTTTGAGCGATTGGAGGTGGAAACTAAATTTTGTTTCGTGATTTCCCGAACTATTTTATTCATAAATAGTCATCTTTCGAATTTCGACGAAGTGGTCCATTCCATTTAAAGGGAATGTCTACCTTCATAATGGGATTTGACTTAGATAGCCATGTGGTTGAGCATGCTGATAAACCACTTGATTGATATTTCATATGTCCCAGAATTTAACGTTCGTGGAAAAAGAAGTACAAACTCATCCCATATCGACCTCGCCCTTCCCGAATCGTCACGTGGTATGAGATGGCCTTGGGAAAGCGACCTCTTGCTCTATTCCCGGTGGGAGGACATATTTTTCCCGTTCGGACCTCTTTAAAACCTACATGCTAAATACGACTTTGGGACTGACGATTATGAATATGTACGGCTTGCTTTATCTTTCCGTTTCAACCTGGAAGTATACTTTACTATATCGACAAAAATAGCGCAAAATGATCAGTGTCATTTTGGGTCTCAAAAACATCCTTTTTAGCTAAAACCAGATATACTCGTATTCAATTTTTAAACATGTTTAACTCGGCACCATACATTACCAGGTCGCGCGCCGAAGTGGAAAAAAGTTGCCCTGACACGGAAAATAAGAGAAAACGAAATATAAGGCTTATTAGTCATTTCTTATCAGAAACAAGGCCACACTCAGAACTTTAAACAAAGATTGCTCGTAAAATCACTGCAGTATTTAATTGCACAAAGGTGCCACATTCCCTTTAGATCTGGTTTCAGGAGCTTACCCCGGCCAAGACGCACTGCTTTCTGATAATTTCCATCGTTCACAGCCTAAACACTGCCAACCGTTGACCTCCATTGCTCTATCTGGTCTTCCCTCTTCAGACCGCAGTTCTCCTCCCACAAAGTGTAATCCAATACAGTACAATAAAATACAATACCCTTGCAGGGGCGGACGCAGGTCCGAGTTTTTTGGGGGTGAGGGATGAAAGACCAAACCCATGTCTGCCTCTCCTCCTGTGGGGGGAGGGGGTGGGTGGGACGTGTGATTTGAGTGCTCGACAGACCCAGTATAAGCTACCTCTCCAAGCACTTGATCGCTCTTCTTGGGAGGGGGGGTTAGAGCGAAGATTTAATTGCCCGACAGACCTAGTGTAAGCAACTTTTTTCAAAAATGTCTCCGGCCTTTGGGGGCCATGGCCGGAACCCCCTCCCCCCTCCTCTGCGTCCGCCAATGATCCCCTGGAGACTTCTGAAACGTCCCCGCCCTGTAGAACACCACCCGAAGCTAGCAGACATAGAAGGGACCCGCTTAATGTCCAAAAGGCCTCCCCAGGGGCGGTAGGTTCCGCCTCTAGAGGCCTCGACCTTCCTCTGGGCGAAACGTCAGACCCCCGTCTGTGATACGCTCATGCGACCACGGGCGTATCCACGACTGGTATTGGGGAAGCTGAGACGAGACTTGTGAGTGGGGGAGGAGAGGGGAAGACTCTCTTTGCTTCGTCGAGCAGGAAATTTATTGATAAGAGGTGAGCAGTATAGGATAAAGCTTCAATAGCTGTGAAATTGTCAGTAATATAGCGGTCTTCCTACAGATCCGCCATCTTCCTTTTCACCAAACTGTTTGTGTGGGCTGCATAATGGCCTTGAACAAATTGGGAGGGTCATGACTGCGCACGAAAGTTCAACTAAAGATGCGTCTCCCTGTACCCCATACGGGATAGGGACCCTTCTGTCACTAGATCCAGACCGAAGTAAGATCTTGACCGAAACTTGAGTTTAGCTTTGCATTTATACAGCTTGTAACATTCCCAGTTTGTAATGCTGCATTGGTTGAAATCATCGATACAAATTTGATGGAGGATTGCCTCATTATACGGTTTAGCGAATTGAAGACAAACTATTTTTCAGGTGATGATTACCCTGTGCGTGGCTGCACAAGCTGCCGACTTCGGACCAGCGGGTAGCCCTATCTTCGGCTTTGACTTCCGCGCCGGCCTCCCTCTAAACGTCCAAGCTCAAGCGCATGCCGCACGGCTATCTCACTTTCTGGCCACAAATACTGACTTGCAGGGATTCGGCGCCCCTGTGGCCAATGCCTTCCCCGCTCCAGTATTCGATACTCCGGCAGCTCTCGAGGCTAGAGCAGCGCATCTGGCAGCCTACGGCCAACCTCTACCGAATTTGGTGTCACTCGCACATGGTAATGTGAATTTTGTTCCGGCGGTTGCGGCCGCTGACGCTGCTCACTTTGCTGCTCAGGAGGCACATCTAGCCTCCATAAACGCACAGGTTCTCGGCAACGATGAACCTCTAGATAACTACGACGCCAAAGCCATTATACCGTTTCACGTTCCTAAGCTGGCTCGTGACGGTCACCTTTAGCCGGGATGTCCATATGAAGGGGGCAATCAAGCCTGCTCTGCATGAGCGCCCGTGAAATCTGGGAAGACGAAAGGAGCTGGCCTCTGACTCGGGAATGAATGGCATTGCTGAACACCATCACCATCATCCGGAGTCTAATTGTAGACAACATTGAGTATTAGCATAGGTGCAGTGAAAAATGGTTACCATGTGTTTGTTTCCTGTGATTTTAGTGGTATCTCCAGTCGCATCTGTGCCTGATTTCAGCGATGACCAAACCTGTTAAGACTCTGGCAGAATATTCAAAGCTGACTTGTAATATAAGCAGAGGTGTGAAGGGTTTTTTACCTGGATTTCACCATGTCACGTCCATCTCGTGTTAAGAGTTTCGTATGTTTCAGGACCCCAGCGGCAGCTGCATGAGTTAATACCAGTCTTGTTTCTTGCAATTTTATATGTTCAACAGCATCCATGAACAGGGAAACCACCACAGGGGGGCATCCTTTGGCGAAGGGGGAACGGTGCCCTCCAACTTTCGTAGAGTCCCTGAAGAAATGGTGGATGCCCTGAACTGGCCCTGAAGGCTCTCAAGCTGTCATAGCATGACCAAAGAATGTTTCTATTCGACCATGAGACCCACAGGTTGATGTGGCAGGCTCCCAAAACCGGAAAAGGAACCTAAATATAACAAAGGACGAACGGGTTTCAAATTTTTAAGATTACATATGAAACGATCCAGGAAGCACTTAAAAGATAACACTGGTCAACAGCCAAAATGGATCCGGCACGTAAACACCTGTTTCGCGTATTTCGGTACCGCTGATTTCAAATTTAGTAACCGTTTTTTGCCATCGGACCTGGTTTCTTCTCCAGAGCATACCTGTTGTATAGCCCCTACACTTTCCACACACTGTCATCAGCTTAGCCTTTTGTGGAAAAATATAGATCAAGGATGTCGAGAATCCGGATTATCCGCACCCAGACAATGCATTTTATCAATATACATGTGAATTTATTGCAACGAAAGACTACCTCGCATTCAAGTGCATGAACATTGTACAGTCTGTTGCGAAGTATCGTTCCGTTCCAGGGGTGTCCGACCAGGCGGGAATATGAAGTTTGGGAACCACATGTCTGAGGGCGTGGCCTGTTCGGCTGGTCGACCTCCCCAGCGGTTAGCGGGTCGGACCGATGAGGCTGGGGTCATCTGGGAGGGTGGGGCGACCCAGTGCTTTCATTTTCAGTAGTGGGAACTCCTGTGTTTGAGCCTCCCCGTTTCTCGGTTCCGCTGCGGTGGGCCACCAAGTATCCCTCCCCACTATTGAGAGCTGAGTGCCAAATACCATTGGAGGCAGGACCGTGTGTATAAGGGTAGTATTACTGCCAGGAGGTAGAGGGGGAGCAGAGGTGACATTATTGCCAGAAAGTTGGCAGGAGGGGGATAACATGGTTGTCGAGGGTGCAGAATGGGCAAATATAGGATTTTTATGGAGGGGATACATGATTGAAAGCGGGGTCGCCATCCGGGCCAAAAGGGGGAGAGGTGATCAGCCAAAACCTATCGTGGGGGTGCTCATTTGCATCCTGAGGGGAAGAGCAAACGGGTGGCAAACGAAAGTTTATGATGGCGCCCTGACATTTTAGGGAAGCCGCGACCATTTCAGGGGCGTTGAGGCTCAATCTAGGGAAGAGAGCAAGTGCCCTCCCTTGCCTTCCCTGAATTCACCCATGAGGTGCAAGGGATGTAGAACTCAAACTAATGACTCATGAGCCAGCCCCTCAAAAATGATCGGTCTCTTGACACTTTGCAGCACCATCTTACCTATGATAGGGACGTCACAGTGGTTACAGCGGATTGTATCTTAACTGTTTCGAAACATCGATTTCAATAACATTTTGGGATGCCAGCGCTGCTCTTGAAATTACTTTCTGGCCCTCTCCAGAGTTCAGCGCCAGATTCCGTCACCGCGATTGTCCTCGGTTAGTCGGAGGTACCGGCGGCAGAGTCACGTGACCTCCAAACGGGTCGCCTGTCTGGACTAGTGGGGTGGCGGCAGCGTGCGGAGCCGTGGTGAAGTAGGTAGGATGTTCCGCTCTCTTACAGAGCATGCTGGTTCGAAACCGGGTTGACTGCGCATAGCTTGGCAGTTTTTTTCCAAAACTGAATACTGATGCTAACCTATCAAATGATGCTTTTAGGAGCAAACATGTTCAGCTTTCCACACATTGTCATGTCGGAGACGACCCTCGCCGTTACGTGACCTGAGGGGGTGGAGCTGGGCCGACATCGGAATGCAGGCAATGTAACCTTGTGACCCAACGAAGGGGTAGCAGATCATCATTAGCGTATATTTCCGCGTTATGTCTAACTGGGGGACCTATCTTACTTTTATATTGCATGCTTGCCTACCGTTGTCTCTGTATGCTGCCGCCCCTGCTGCCACGGAGCTGAGTGGTCTGCGGAGACGACCCTCGCTGTCACGTGACCTGAGCATGGAGCTGAGTGGTCTGCGGAGACGACCCTCGCTGTCGCGTGACCTGAGCGGGTGGTGCCGGTGCGAGCTGAGCCGGCATCGAATTGCGGAGAATGTGACCTTGTGACCCGGCGAAGAGGTAGCAGGTGCTAGGAAGCGCGCCGTTTAGGGGTGATAGGATAGCCAATTGCACAGTAATTGTTTCATTGTATAGCTGGGGACGCGCAAATGTATGGCACGTTAATTCCTCAACACGGGGCGTGCTCTATTTTTTTAAATTGCTGCCCCTTTGGGCTGTGGTTTGCCTGCGCGATGAGCCGTACAGAGTGTGCCCTTCACTAACTCGGACAGATGCATGCTACTGGGTTTGTTGCGTCCATACAGAAGAGGTTGGGATTGATAGAGACGGATAGAGATCGATAAGCGTGGTGATCAGTGGTCATAGATGAAAAAGCAATTAAAAATTAACAGCGGGAGAGGCCCATGGGTGACATCAGAGGTTTTAAGAATCATACGCAAATGTAATCGCAATTCAAATTGGCAAAGAAGCGTGACAGGAGGAAGGCTGGGAAAAATGGAGGGTGAAATAAATTTAGCGACGCATGTCCAGTTTAAGCAAAAGCCATCTCAATATCACAATAGATAGGTGTCGGCTGGCCTGTCTCCTCGAATCCGGATGTAAAAAAATTACTTAGATTATTCGAGGATTAGGATTCGAGGAGACAGGCCAGCCAACACCATATCTACTTATGATCATGCTCCTCGCCGCAGCACTCCAAAACCTATCAATATCACAATACATTGAAAACCATTATAGGACGGCAGAAACTTTCCGGCACAACCCCTTTGGTCTATGACTCCGGCGATTTAGTCTCCGAGGACAAAGAGAAAGCAAGCTTGCCAAACAAATATTGCGCTTCGTTATTCAGGCTACACATCGATGATCAATCCCAGCCTCACATGGACACAAACAGAGAATTCAGCCCTACTTTAAACAACATCGTTATCACCGAGCGAGAAGTGCTGAAACAACTAAACTCACTCAATTTCAATAAATCCCAGGTCCCGACGGTCTTCCCCTCTCGTATTTTGAAGTTAAATGCGATACTAATATACAAATTATTTACCGCTCTTCTCAACAAATCCCTAAATGAGGAAGAATTTCTATAATTGTGGAAACAAACCACGATACAGCCAATTAAAAAAATGGTTCTCCCCCTGGCTGCAAAAATTACAGAGCCATTCCACTCTTTACCATTAGTCTGCTAGTACCATATCATATGTGATCCTCCAGGGCCCGAACGGCGTTAGCTGCGGCTGCGAAGCGAAGTCCCTTACTTTATTTTCGTTCAGAATTAAACGTTAGAACGTGTTCTTCTGAATGGTGTTTGAAACCACTGGAAAGTTAATTATGATGTCATTAGCTGCATACAGTTAATTGTGATGATAACCGTGCTTTTTTAGTACACGTAACCAACAATGAAACAAGGAGTACCTTGTGACATAAAGATGCCATATTCTGTTATTAACCCTCGCCCCGATAGGTGGGGTGTTTGAACAACCCCTTCGAACTCGGCCCCTATGCGGGATAGCGAAAAACTGCGAATGCTGGTGGATAGCTCATACAAATTCATGAAGAAACTATACTAGTCACTTGGCTCAGTTCAATATTGAGGTCATGACAGGTCAAACAAAATGGCATTTTGGGTAAAGTTTATGGGCTCTAGCGTCTGAGAGCTGAGTTAGCACCATTTTTTGGGCACCATTCGCTTTCTCTCGTCACGGCGAATCGAATGATGTAGAATATGACCATACTAGGTCAAAGCACAAAAATTACCTGACCCCAGGTCAGGTCAAGGTCAGTTTTTAACCTAGCATAGTCGATGTGCATATCAATCGACTCGCAATAGCAATCTGAACGCAATGACATCAAAATAAAAGTTGTTTCATCATTTCATGCAAAGTTATTGAAGTCTGAAAACTGCTTAAATACCCCCAGATGACCTCTCAGAGGTCACAGGTCAAAAATCGCAAAATGAATCTGGAAAGGGGCACAGGATACTACGATTTTGAGAATATGAAGGTATTTTCAGCTGTATCTACACAAATAAAACCCAATATCTTTTCTTCCATGCGTTTCCAACTGAGAGGTCATGGTCTGTACTTGACCTTAGGTCATCGATATGAAAATCCCGGAATATATGCTTTAGCGCTTCGTGGGCCCATTATGTGATATAAGTTTCAATTCGATTGATTCCCACATTTCTTACTTATACCACCTTAAACATTTTTTAGAGAAGTCACTTGACCTGCACTGGTAACTTGACCTGAGATGACTTAACCTTAAAAAGTTGCGGAAAGTTGCGGAATTGATCAAGGATAGGCTGTGCCAAGTACGGCGGCGCTTTGTGCCGCCGTTTTTCTTGCCACCGGAAAAACCCGAGGGGTATTCAAACACCCCCACCGGGCGAGGGTTAAGATCTGACCCACGGATCGGAAGAACAACTCCATCCCGTGGCGCAATTGAAGTTCAGATATTCAATGTGAAACTTGAACCTTCTGCCCCTCATCGTTCGAGAGCTCATGCACAATAATAGTCTTCGAATTGTCCAGCGCGAACTTTCCTCTTGTTATAGTTTGTTAGCCATTACGATACAAGATTTAAGTTTCCATTGTATTCTTATGGAAACATACCTTGGCCTCTCGAGACCACAAAAATGACCTGAAAAAAGTTGTATAAGCATTTTTGGTAGAGATCAAGGAAAGCAATGGGACACTGCTTTCCTTTTCCCTTCCAAGCATGGTTGCTGAGATCGTAGGGGATGCGTAACCCGCCTGCCAGTAAAGGTGGCCCGGGGCCTCATACCAGTGCGTTTTAACAAGCACACTGGAGGGGAGCCTCGGAGGCCCTCACCTACTTTTTTCTATGTGGCCGGAGAACCCTTCGTGGCCAAAAACGCTATATAGCTACTTTTGAGAATATCCAATGGCACGTCGATTGGTCAAATAATCTTGAAAATCGGCCCCAATTTTATAATTATAGACTTTCAAAGTTAAACCCTTTATTTTGAGATCGCCACAATCGCGCGGTTGTATCAGTTCGCGTGCATCAAAGACCGACTGGCAACGTTACAGCGGTATATAAAATGAGATTATATGTCAAGTTTACCCAACATGAAGATCAAGGCCACAGTTCAACGCCATACCAACATTCTCAAAGTCATTGGTCCGGTGCTTCCGATCGCATGGCGTTACCCAGTATGACGTATATCATGCTACGACATCAAAGTTAAGATAACTCAATGTAAAGGTCAAGGCACAGGTCAAAAGTAAAATGTCATGGGTAAAGGTAAATTCTCATTTCCTGTCCAACGGTTGCTATGGTGCTAATAATGGTGTAATTATAGGGAATATGCCATATTGTGACGTCATAGGTCCATGAACTTGAATGACTTAACCCCAAAAGTTAAGTTTACATTTTTGGGACGTTCTCATTATGACCTTGGTCCGTTTGTAGTGTATTCTAAACTTTTTGCGCTTAATCACAACATTTACAGAAAAATCTCCAGCACGGCTCATACATGACCTTTATGACCTCGATTGAACTTGACGGTACTTACCTAGGTCAACTGAAATCGGTCATAGTATAGATTTGAATAGCTTCCATCCAGTCTCTAACCGGAGTTTTTCTACGTCTCTTAATTTCCGAGAGCTCAGGGGGCCCACCAGTGCGCGAAGTGTCTGATCCCTCTCCAGTGCGGATGTTAAGGAATGGGACATTGATTACAATTTATTGTTTTAAATACATCCTTACCCTCATGCCACATGAATCCCACCATTGACACAAGTGTCAATGGTGGGATTCGTGAAAAGAAGGTCTTTTTGTGACCAGAGACGTTTGATAGTCGTAGCGACGACGGGCCGCGCTGGCGCATGAACCTCACTTAAGTGGGGATCGGGACATTTGGGAACTCAGAACTCGCTTTCGGTTAAAGACTCCATTCTTTTTATTACTGAATCGTATAGAGAAAAGTATAAAGAGTAATATGAGCCTCAAAAAGTTTAAAATAAGGCAAAGAAAAATAATTTTTCATATATTTTGAAGAAAAAATGAATGTATAATATATTCAAAATTTTATTTTTGAATTATATTTCTCATGAGCCAAATTTCGTAATTCGTCTTTAAGAGACCTAGGTCAAGTCTTCATGGTATTTTTAGAAACATACAGGTAAAATTTCGTCTTTAAAAAAGACATGTAAATGAATATGATCAAAATGTTTGAGGCTATAATTTTCAAACCGTAAGTCAGGAGGAAATTGAATAGAAAAATGGTCATCAGCTTCATCAATAGCCCCTTCACAAAAACATACACCGAAATCTGAGATATGAGGGTGTTGTCGACTTGTCCATCTGTCGTGGAATGCTCCCTATACGCCATGGACAAACTCTGACAGTGATGTCCGCTTAAACTAGGCATCTTAAATGATGCTTTTGATGATGATGCCTTTCTTTCGGTAATTGCACATATACATATTTAGTTCTAAATTCGTATAGAGGCTTTTTAATATACCAAGGTAGCATCAATTTTCCCTAAATATCTGTTTCCAGGTTGATCTCCAAGCTGGAAATAGTCAAGAATGTTGGGGAGATTTTGATCCAAAGAAATTTACAATTACCTGTGGGTTTGAACTGGTGGTCTGGGGGACAACAGACCTAAGAATCGTAGAAAAAATGTGTAAAGAAAATAAGAGAAAGCCGTTGAAATGGGATCGGGCAATGTCACCCTTGATTAACCCCCTCAATCCGCCACGCTCTGCAATACCCAGTAACGCACCCAAGGAGAGGGCCAGCGGGCCCGGACCCCCTTCCCCAAACGCTTCGACTCCAAAGTGCCGGCCCTCGGCCATTTCTGGCGTGGCACTTGACGTGGGTTCTGGTAATAATTGACCGCTGCAGGTGCATCCATCCAGAGCAGAAATGAGGCTTGATCTGGCTTTTAGTACCAGTTCTCCTATCACCTTACCGCCCCTGCTCACAGTGTGTCGTCCCTGCCGTAAATTATTCACCCAATATGTGATTCAACCACAGGCCAGGTTTAGAATAATTTTACCCCATTCTTTAAGTGTTAGAAAAGGGGGCCAGGGGCCTGGCCCCCCCACTTTTTGGCGAAAAATTCTGATCTCAGTCAAAATGGGAGAAAACAGGACATGCTTATAACCAGCCGCTGCGGAAGGCAGCGAGGGGCCCAAATTCAGACAGTTTTTGGTCCTAACGTGGACAGTTTTTTGTCAGCACCAGGTTGGAGTTTGGCTGGCCCCCTCCACTTCTTTGCGCGGTGGCGACGCTTATGCCTCATTCACTTGCGTTTTACACCATACGACAAATATGTGTTGCTTTTTACCTGATAAGTACCCTCTCTGGCCAATTCTTCACCTGCAGTAGCCTGTCACGCCCTGTCAAACATGCCACCTTCCATCAGCCACCCCCTTTGTCAGCCGGGCCCCCAAACGAAAATCCTGGGTGCGCGCCTGGCAATATCCCAATTCTATAGATCTCAAGAGAGGCATAAAGAAACCCCGTCAGGTGGCATGTGATGCGGACACTTCGTCCATTTTAGCTCGAATCTGCAGTTGTAGCACCCATGTATAACCTCAACTTGACCAAACAACATCTGTGAGGTGTGCGTTCCACCCCTCCTCAGCTGTCCCCGCCCAATGCCCGCCCACTCGCCCGGCTCAGCGCTACAGCGTACAGTGACTTCCAAACTAGTGGGTCGGCAGCGGAACGATACTTTCGCAACAGACTGTACATTGAACAAGGTTTGCGCTCGGGCGCACAAGCTCGCCGGTATCTTAGACCGAGAGGTGACGTCGCAACATTATATGATGAGGATTTTATATCAGGGTCACCTCCCTTGAAGGTCGAGTCTAAGTAAAAAGTCACAGGTCAAGGTCATACCACCATTTCAAGGTCATTGACCCTAGTGCCTTTGGTCGGATGACGCCGCCTAAAATGACGTATATCATGCTATGACGTCATACGCTAGGTCACTCAATCTTGAGCTCAAGGTTGGCGGGTTCAAGACAAAGGTCATGGGTCAAGACCAAACCTTATTTTCCCGCCCTACGGTTGCCATAGTGCTAGTTGCAGTACCTACACATTATAGGCAAAATGTAATATTTTGACGTCAAAGGTCAATGGCCTTGAACTACCTTGCCCTCAAAGTTTCAGAGAACATTGCCTCAGACATTTCTGCCGTTACTTTAGGTCACTTTCTCTCCATATCCGGCTTCTCATCGCATAATCACGGCATTTTCCAATGGCTACCCTGCACATACAGAATTTGACCTATATGGCCTCGTTTTAACTTGAATATATTGACCTAGGTCTATGAAAATCGGGTTTAAGATAGAATACCCTAGCCTCCACAAACACCTAAACGCAGTTGCGTATTCCTTAAAAAAAGTAGTAGTGGTGAAAACTCTGGCTGTATGATTTTCTGTGCCTATATACAGGCGCATTGAGGCCCAAGTTAAGGAAAACGTAAAAGGTTACACAAAAAATGACCTGCAAGGTGAACCAACCAATGTAAGCAAGTCAAACTAGCACAGTTTGAAAGATAAATAGCCCCTCCTGAACATGAAAAGGTCAGAATTAGGCTAAAAGATGTGGTTGAGTATTTATAAATAATTTTGTCCGTTTTTTGGCACATTTTTGGCAAAACTGGAAACTTTGGGCTCGATGCGTGACCCCTAGAAATTATTTGATTTTGCTGATTTTTGTGTCAACGGACTCAGCATGATCCAACTAATGGGAAAAGTCGCACCCACCTATAAATTTCAAAACTTCATCAAATATGCACCACCCTATTGCACAAGGACAACACACAGACATACTGGATCTCAAAATTCTGATCTGATACGACATTTCTGCTGCCAGATTCGTGTTCAGCACCACAAATTACCCTAGAAACGGACTATTTTATATTGGATCCACGACAAAAGTTAAATTTTGTTGACCAGTGTAATTGGGAGGCCCCAAAACGTTCCAGGGCTTAATAGTGCATGTGGTTTTCAGAATAACAAAGGAGGTGAGCGGAACAGAGGAGGTATGTACATAGAGAGTACAAACAACAATGGAGTACTTCGCTTGTCTCTAAACCAGTCACTTACGGAGCAGTAGCGCTTGATGACCATGCCTATTTTAGAAGACACTTGTCTCACAGCTCCCCTCCCCGGCCGCGTCCAAGTGTTCATGGGTAACTACGGTCGTTGCAGGGCCGGTGGCGACGAAATGTGGTCCTAACCTTTGCGTTTATTCCGGTTTCCGCGCAACCTACACCCTTACAGAAGATGGGGCGGGGGGATGATACGACCCCTTTCGGGATCAGCGCCTAATTGACGTATGGTTTCGAGGCAAGTTGCTCGTCGCAAGAGCTTGCGGTTGATGTTAAATTTTATGACCGTAGCTCATCAGGTCACTTTTCAGAAACAAAGACTTGATTTGTGGCCCCCACGTCAAATTTTGCCGGTCTGGCGGTTATTCACCTGCGGCTTAGGTAAGTAATCACACAATAGCGCAATAATATATAACGGTCACCAAAAGGCACGAAAGATCCACCTAGCTCAGACAGTTGGTAGAGATCACAAGAGGTCACCAAAGGTCACAGTGTTCAATTACGGTAATTTTACACTTTAATCTGGTGTCGCCGGACCTTAGTCGCGACAACGATAACAGTGGTCTTGTCCGGTAATGCCATTTAGGGAGGTTGCTCTCATAAAAAAACTAAAATGGCTATCAGAATCAGGGGCGACGCCACGACTTGGCGTCAGGGGCAGTATTCCCCAGCTCAATATTCCATGCCATGGTCGGAGCCAATGCTGCAACCAATGCCAGACTGCTGCAATAACTTCTGCCCACCCCACAATAACCATCAAAGTCTGATATATACTGAATCAGGTTCTAGAATTTCCACTGTGTTTAATGTACTTGAATTTTGAGGCTTGTAATACATAAGCGGAATTAACAAGGTATGGATCTCCATGTATCAACTTTTACGCTCGCAGTTGTACAGCTGTAGCGTGTGTGAATCAGATAGAAAGAACTGGTTATGCCAATGTACCAAACATTATCAGTGTTTAATTTTGTTGCGCTTAATTCATGGATTATGTCAAATTGCCTATACTGCCTATACCTATACTATAATGAATGCAGTAATTAGTCTCTGCAACGTCTTCGTAAACAGATATAGCAGCGTAACCTTCAGTTTTAGAAACAGAATCTCAAAATTCGACAAATTGAGAAGCATTTTCTATAAAGGTATGAGTCAGTTATTGAAACATATTTCCCGAATCAGAGTATCCATATGAAACATAGGCCTTGACCTCCCGTTCTTTTTTTCGTAGAAAAAACGTACTGGAGCGAGCTCTGTCGGCGGTTTTCTAGGACATGACAGAGAGGTGCATGGACACCTGGAACGGAGGACAATGGGTCGAACATAACGGTTAGGACTGGCAAAGGTGCTTTCTCAGAACTTTGCTGCATTCCTAGAACGAGTCATTCGAGTGACTGGTTGCCTCATCGAGCTGTTTGACAGTGCTCACCGTTATTTTAAGCGGTCAGTCCTTCTCTCTGAATATTTTTGCCGCGCCACCCTGGGAGTGGCTTACTTTGGCCCGCGTCTTTCTCCGTTTCTAGAATGTCTTGAACAAATTTTAGACTGCATTCGAAAGCTCTTGAAAAAGGACCAAGCATAGGCGGATCCAGGGGGCAAAGGTGGGCACGTGCCCCCCCTCGCGATCGCCCCTCGGCGCCCCCTGAAATGGTTATGGTGCCCCCTGAAAGGTCGATGGCACCCCCCTGAAATGTCGTTTCCCACCCCCCCCCACCAGATGCGAAAATCGGCGCTCACCGATAGGATTTGGCGCCCACCTGATAGGTTTTGCCGGTCAAAAGTGGCACCCCCTGGTCCGGATGGCGCCCCCGGAAGGTACCCCCCCCCCGATCGAAAATCCTGGATCCGCCTATGGGGCCAAGCAGAGGTATTCTAATCATTTTAAGTAAGATCAATGTCGAGAAAAACTAGCGTTAAAGATCTACCTAGAACAACAATGCATTACAGGGTTCCTTGCAATTATTAGTACTGAACAACGCTCCAGCATAGACGGTGGCCTCATTGGAAGCATCCTCTGTCCTTAAAAAATAGAATGATGTTTATTACAATAATGTCAGGTTAAATGACAAGAATGGCCTGACCTCAAGTAAGGTGAAGGTCATGTATCGATATAATGTGGTCATAGCTCCCGTCCCCGCCACATGTCACCGGAGCAGTCCTCTGTTCCGCCAGGCCCGAGTATTCAGGATAGCCTTGCCGTCTGGTACGCAGGGGCGCGTGACAAGGGGCGTGTGGGCACAATTGTCCTGTAAGGGTGCCGATTGGTGGAAAACCCTTACCGTATACATGCTGTGTGTGCATGTCTGTGGGGTGCAAACGAGTAAAATGTTCCCTGATCTTGGTTGTAAATAGTGAACGTTCTGGCCGAAGTTTGTTTTCTATTTTCTCTCATAATCAATTACTGCGCACTTGGTGGTGGCACTCGAGACCTTTACTGCTGACGCTGGTATGTAGGGAGGCAGCTTCACTCGTTATCAAAAGAAAAGGCGTTGACAACAACATTTTAACATATATTTTACGCTTGGCGTAGAGACAGGCCGCGCCGTTTCCGACGCGGCGGCACAGCCGGCGACGACGCTGCACCGGCTCGGCCGGAACACCGCGCCCGTTCAAACACGCGCGCATTACCCCGCCCGCAGCCCACACAACGGCTCACAGGCGGCCACTACAGCCCACCCGCAGCCCACACAACGGCTCACAGGCGGCCATTATATCTGCAGTCCAAACAGCGGCTCACAGGCGACCATTATAACCCACCCGCAGCCCACACAGCGGCTCATAGGCGACCATTAGCCCACCCGCAGCCCAAACAGCGGCTCACAGGCGACCATTATATCTGCAGTCCAAACAGCGGCTCACAGGCGACCATTATAACCCACCCGCAGCCCATACAGCGGCTCACGGGCGACCATCATAGCACACCCGCAGCCCACACAGCGGCTCATAGGCGACCATTAGCCCACCCGCAGCCCATACAGCGGCTCACAAGGGGCCATTATAGCCCACCCGCAGCCCACACAGCGGCTTACAGGCGACCATTATAGCCCACCCGCAGCCCACACGGCGGCTCAAAGGCGACCATTAGCCCACCTGCAGCCCACACAGCGGCTCACGGGCGACCATCATAGCACACCCCCAGCCCACACAGCGGCTTACAGGCGACCATTATAACCCACCCGCAACCCACACAGCGGCTCACAAGCGGCCATTATAGCACACCTTCAGCTCACACAGCGGCTCGGAAGCGTCCATTAACCCACCCGCAGCTCACACAGGTGACGTCACGCGGGCTCCACACAGGACCCACGGAGGACTGGACAAACAGGCGCTGAAACAAGGGCGCCTCTGCCCAGATAAGCCGGCAGCCTTTCCTCCTTAGTTGGCTTCAGGCATATGGCTGTTGGTGGTAGCTTCAATGACATTGATGGGGCATGAAGTGCCATTTGGTCTTGGTTTAAACTGTCGATTCTTGGGGTCCTCAATGCTCCAATATTGTCAGATCCTCTGGTTAAGAGGGTGAGAGAAGGTGTGAGAAGGTGGAAATGAAGGAACTCAAGGGCATCGTTGAGATGGTATGGGTAGAGAATGGCATAGTGAAACTGGGTGGGCTGTGTAGTGGGAGTGCAGCTCTCAGGTATGGTAGGTGCCATACAGACTGAGTGCACTGACTGCTGCGTCACCGTAGCCCCTTCAGCAGGGCTTGAGGGCCTCATTCAGTATATGTGCAATCCTCGCTTCTAAGACTGGCTAGCCTATCGGCCTCTGACTTTTTAAGCGGGCTGAGCCAGCAATTCAAGGCGTAAGGGAGCATGGTCATTGCCCTGCTCGTGGGCCCCAAGCACTGTTCGTCTGTTTTGTGCAGTCTATAGCGGCGGCAGTTTTACATAGGCACATGTTGGCGAGGTGGCGCCTCTTACAGGAACGCTGTTATATCCCCCGGCCGGTCGCTGGCAGCAGATTTTCCGGCGCAGAAAACCGATCACCACCAGGTCAACTCATGTGCATTGAGTGCGTGAACTTACTGTGCGAGTGTAATCTACTAGGTCCCGTTACGTGTGAATCTAACGCCCGATAACGATAAATGTACATCCGTCCTTGGGATATTTTTAGTTAAAAGCCATCAGAGTGTAAGATGGCTGATTCCGACTAAGTCAAGGTTGTAGACGTTCACAAAATAAGTAGCTACATAGCAAATTATCAATGACTTGCAAATTGTGAAAGAACTTACGATACTAGGGGAAATTGAGGAAATGCCGATGTTTTGACTCCGGGCTCCTGTAAAGAAAATGTATTGCAGAAGAACAACATTTCACTGGGCATCTCTGCCAGCGGCCACTTAAGGGCACATTTAACTAATACCCTAACTCATATGTTTTGATAGCACGACCACGGAAGGTAAAAAAGAAATCACCGTTGCCGAATTTTGTTGGAAATGCCGAAGCTCCCCAATTTCCCATTTCATTTTTTCGTAGAAATATGATTTAGCTAAACATTTTATTGTGCAAATATTTTTTTAAAATAAATTGTGTCCTATTCAGAGCCTCACTAAGCCATCACGGGACTTGTCACGGAAACTCTGACCCCACCACCCGAAAGAGCAATTCTCGCAATGACGGGTTTATTTAGAACCCAAAGTTTAACGTCCCATAAAGCACGCGGACGGTCGCCCCGCTCAGATCACCCTCTCACAGGTCAGTTGCCAGTCGACCTACGTTGGGGTAAATATTGGGCGCCGGGGTGTCTCAGAGGAATCGATCCCAAGTCTGCATATGCAGGCCAGCAAGACCGGACCCAAAGAATTACCAGGGCGGGCGAATTTTCAGGCAGTCCCTGTTTAAAATCAAAATGCATAACTATTAGATTAAGAAGCAGTTTTCACTCCTTTTGTCTCACGGATTTTACAAGAGGTTTGGAGTTGTTTTTACCTTTTGAATGAGCACAAATAGCTGGGCTCAGCTCACCGCACTGCTAGACACATTCACTATCACAGGTGACAGCGCCTGCACAAATGCGGGGATCCCAAATTTGCGATGGGGAAGACCACCTTGGCCAAGGGGCGAAATGTCAGTCCGAGGGGCGCCATTTCGGAACGAGGGAACGCTATATTCGTCTGAGGGGTACCATTTCGACCAAATGAGCGCCATTTTTAAGGTGCGACCTATCAGGTGAGCGCAAATCGCAAATGGAGGTGCTAATGCTTGCAGACCGGGAAATTAGTGGGAAGCGACAATTCAGGGGGAGCCCGGAGAAGGAGGCGCCTGGGAACATGATGCCACCGAATATTCGATTCACCCGCCTCCCTTTGCCTCTCCTAGATCTGCTTTCCGCACATTTGTGCATGACTGCTACTGTGGTTAGGTATATGACCGTAAATAAAATGCTGTAGGGTAATTCCGGCGAGAATTCGTACGGTTTCGGCGTTTCCCCAGTTAACATTCATTGTTAAATTATCATCCTGATTTTTCACGTCAACCCATAATTTTCATATTCGGGCTTTAGCATCTACATTAGCTGAAATAAAAAAGTTTACCTGGCTACGATAAAAGACACCACAAAAGGATTGAAATTAGCACTGCATTCATTCTTACGTCCCATGGAGGGCGCGTCACTGACAGCTGCCGCTTGATCGATAACGCCGTCAGCTTGAAAATAATGTAACCATGGCAACCAAAACTTCCCAAAAATGGTAACAGATAATGTCACAATCCAGTGTGAGGACAGCGGAGGTTTCCGGCTTTGTTTCAGCTTCGGCGTTCCCCAGTTTCCCTGTTTAAGTGTAGGGTTCAAGTGAAATATTGAACGCATTCACCTTGCACACCAGTGGGCCTTAGGATGCTAGTAAAACCAATTTTCTATCTTTTTTTAGAAATGTTTTCTAATTAGATTACCACACGCTGATCCAGTTCTTACCGACTGCTTTCAAATGCCTTTCTGTAACGTTTCGCAACAACAAATATATGTGATGTGTCGTTTTATCCTCTTTCATCCTGAATACGAGCATGCACTCGGAAAAAATAGCGAAAAAAACAAATGGAGAAGAGCAGAGCTTCGGTTAACCCAACATAAAAAGCTTGCAAGACCGAGGAGCATCACCCTTGTAAGTTTGATAGAAAGCGAATTGTAAATTATGTCTTCAGACACTGTGGTTCATTCGAATGCTTAAAGGAGGGAGCTCGCTTGACCTGCCCGGAATATCTGGCCTTACATGAATGGTGGTTCATTTGAAAATGCAAAAAGGCAAGGCAAGACGAATACAGGGAAGCACTGTGGGAACTGCAGGTGAGTTAGCATCTGCCCCTGCCTCTCCGCCAAGGCTTAGGTAGAGAACAAGGTATCGCCCCGGACGAACACCACCGTCAGGCCCGTCTCGTCATGAGCAGGGCAGCCGACACCGACCGTACAGCACACTGGCAGCTCAGAAAGTACACCGCAACTCCGCCCAATGCATGGCGCAGATACCATATAGGTAGCCTACCCACGCGTCACAGGTAGGCTTGTTGCCATTTACCGTCTTTCGTGGTCAGACTATCGTCACAAAGAGTACCAACTTCGCGCAACTGACATGGGTGGGTACGTTTGATCACGACTTTTTGGAGCGTCCTACTCCTTGCAGGAGAATTATTGTTATTTGAAACATTTATCACAACTTGGTGCATGAAATAGGATCACAAAAATGAACAGAAAAATTTATATACACAACAAATTTTTGTGTTGAAATATACTGATCAATCCGTAATGATATATCAGCAGCTATGAGGGCTGCTACTGCTATGACTCAAATACATTAAGATGCTGCCGGAGAGAGTCGCCATTTTTACAACCTTTTGCACGGACAGCAAACTGTGGCATGTTGGGCTAGAAATTTGGGCTTCCAACTGTAATCAAATCATGAAATTGGTAAATTTACGCAGTATCCGTAAAATATAGCTTACAAGCCCTCAGCCAAGACATTTTGTCTTCTGTTTTACATTTGAATCTCCAGTCCTGGGAGCTTTGTGCAAGGAGCTCACTCCACACTTAGATTTTTCGTCAGTTTTACACATCAGTGTCCGTGTGCATGCATGTACAAACTCCCTCTTACGCAGCATGGAATGCTAAGAACATTGACGTGATAAAAATGCCTGGCATCATATTAACCACACCTGAAAGCTTTGGGACAGATTTCAATAGAAATTGGCACACATACATTAAACACAACATACATTCTCCAGTCGTGGCATTAAATGTATGCTAGCCATTATCAATCACATACACGACGAAAAAACAATAAACACTCACTTCACTGTCCATTCAATATTGTGGTAACTATATACTCTTCAAAGTAACAATAAAACAATCATGCTGGCACAAAAATCCCTTCAAGAAACCAAACTAATGTTTCTGACCTGAACTCCACACGGTTAAAATGGTTAAATTCACCAAAAAATGTAAACCATGTATTCGGAGACATTACTTTTCTGTACGAATTCCAATATGGAACCTCGGTGTAGCTGGTTTCTCAGGCTTCCACATTTTCAATGGAAGACAGACGACATGTACACGACTCAAGTGAGCACCGATAAGCTAGCCTTTAGATGCTCTCGAGCGCCGTGTTCCCAGAAGCTACGCACCCTTAAGAACCTAAGAATCCCCTTACATCTACGTGAATTCCTACGAGCCTGCACTCCAGTAGCCCCGACTCGGTGCTACAAACAAAACCCGCAAAATTCCAAACACCCGCCTCACAGTTGTGAAAGGTTGGTGTACCACCCAGCAGTTGGAAGCATAATTAAGTGAAACGCATTATTTGCCCCTGGCAGAGGAAAATGAAGCTCCTTGAATGAATTTCATGAATTGCAGAGTACGGAAATATATAAATATTTGGCGCCTCGAATTGTCGTCTTTGTTACCCGATTATGAGAAACCTGCACCTATCTATGGATGGGAAGACCTTTTTGTACCCAATGAATGAAGTAGATTATGTCCGAATGGGAGCATAAAATGCCAAGATACCAGAATAAAGCCAATTGTGAACATATTAGGCTGGCAGGATAAAGGCGATAGTTGACGCCACCTATGTCCTGGGCACCGTGGGTTGACTAGATGGCGCTAGTGAAGAGCGCAAGAACCGCCAACGTTGGCGGTATGACCGAGGGGCAAGTCTGGCTGGCGGCGGCGAATCTCATCTCTCCAGCGCTGGCGTGCCAAAGCCGAGGCCCAGGCCGGTAGCAAGGCTGCTGGGTCCATGCCGACGTTGCACTGCTCTTGTCGTCGGTTTCAGTGTTCGAAGCTGACTGTGACTGCGAACATAAGCAGGACGCCCACGGTCATGCAGATGGCCTGCTTGAGGCACTGCAGCGGCTCCCGTTCCTTGCACACCTCCGGCAGCACGCCCACTAGCGCGATGTGGATGAAGCCTCCGGCAGTGAAGGGCAGAATCCAGGCGGTGCGGTCGCCTGTGGCAGGTGGGGCTGAGTTAGAAACTGGCGGATCAGCAGCGCGGTGATGCGGCTACTAGGGTTCCTATTCTGCAGACTGTGAAAAATTGGGTCGGAAAACAGGCCTTCATTGACGGGGAAGTGTAAAGGCTGCCGAAAACCAAGTGAACTTCTCGCTAGCTCGTGACTTAGCTCTTGAGGTCATCGGTGTTCAAATACTTCATATATTAATTTCACAGCGAAACATGGGAAGTGGTGGATCTAAACCGTTTTTTTCGTGAGTTAGAATGGAGAAACAGGAGAGGAATCTTAAAAAACAGGATTTTTTTACTATTGAGGAAAATCAGGGTTTGAAGGATGAAAGCCTCTCCCTGGATTCACCAGTGATCATGGTTAGAATACCTGAGGGTTTCTTGTCCTTGTCAATGAGTCGTTATTGTTATCAAAACTTTATTCATCTCTCCGTCGTTTTGTGCATTACAATTAACCAGAAGTAATCCCGGGAAAGTTAGCACTCCTCTGAAACTGGAGTTTATTCTGTGTTGAGACCATGATTTCAAATTTTTATACCAAATCTGCAGTGGCGGATACAAGGGGCTAAGGGTCTTAAGCCCCCCCCCCAAATATCAGAGTGCCTATCGTAGGAGGCTGTTCGAGGCAATGACGGGGGAAAGTAGAGCTCCGTCCCCCCTGAAATGTTGTCCTGGTTCCACCACTGCAAATGCGGTAGATTCACCTGCCAGTGAGCCTGCTAATTATCGTAATTTGCTGATTTTCCCTGGAGCACTCCTTGCTTAGACTTGGGTGGCAAAGAGGCCGCAATTATTTATTGTTCTCAGATGAGTGTATTGAGTTCGTGGTTGCTGTCGCTCCATCTTCCCAGGCGATTTTTGGTGCCCTCTACATAAGCGGCTACCGGTACTGAGTTCGAGCTCGGCTCTAAACCCGACCTGTGGCCTCGCGGCGGTCATTGTCCTCTTTTGGATTAGGATTCAATGAATCTTGTTGTTCTTCCTTTCTATGATTTTTAGAATAGGCTCCAATGAAAAGCTTCAAGAGATTCCCGAAAGCATGTTGCCTAAATATTTATTCGTATCTCTGAAACGCTCTCATGGTAAAGTCTCGTGGTGAAATGGTTCATATCTGCAGAATGCGTCCGCCTCAGCCAGGACAATTAACAGTGCTGTGGCAGCAGCACGCTAGCCATATGGTCTTGTCTGGCGGCCTTGATAAATGATGCGATAGAAATTGTTGAAAGAGTCGGGTTGTCTGGTTGTTCATTTAACAAATTCGTTCATCGGCCTCTATCAGCACTTTCAGACATTTAACAAAATCCACTTTCCCTGTGTCCTAGAGCATCCCCATGAAAGGGAATGCGATATCTTTTTGGCATTTAAACTGAGGCTCAGTCGTGCAGAACCTAAAAAAACTGTTGGTTTTATATTTTGTCAGTCGCACAATTGTACGTTTGCGGAGAAATCAGAGTTTGCTGATCAGGAGCCGTTCCCTACCGAGCCTGTTCTCGCCCTCTCCCGTTCGTTGCGCGACGTACACCACCGCGCCGGTCTTGCCCCAGAGTGGGGCCCAACTCCCCCGGAGTGGGGCACAACTCCCCGTAGTAGGGCCAACTCCCCGGAGTGGGGCACAACTCCCCGTAGTAGGGCCAACTCCCCGGAGTGGGGCACATCTCCCCTGGAGTGGGGCACAACTCCCCGTAGTGGGGCACAACTCCCCGTAGTGGGGCCAACTCCCCGGAGTGGGACACAACTCCCCCGTAGTGGGGCCAACTCCCCGGAGTGCGGCACAACTCTCCAGAGTGGGGAACAACCCCCCGTAGTGGGGCCAACTCCCCGTAGTGGGGCCAACTTGCGAGTGCGAGAACAGTGAGGTCAGCGTCTCACCCAGAGCCTTGGGGTCGTCGGCCAGCAGGGCGCTGACAGCTCCGGTGATACCCAGCGTGGCGGTGGCCAGCTGAGCTTTGGCCGCCTCCAGCCGGCTAAACCCTGTCGAAACACCGGCCAGATCAGACGTCAAAGTATGTCTAACCGGATGCACACTTCCCTGCAGATCATGATGGTGGCTAACGCAACACAACCACCGCACCACAGCTTTGGCTCGGTATGGCTAAGTTCCTGCGAAAAGAAACTAGACGATATGTCCCGCATACCTGCATGGCGGTATCGGTGGACATATTGTCGATTTAACTCAAATGGCACCGGCGGCGAGTCGGGGATCCGGTGGGCTATATCCCTCTCCCTCAAGACTGAAAAGGGGTCATTTAACCCATCGGTGGATTAAGGGAGGGAAGTGGGTACTTGCCCCCCTCCATCGACCCTCAGTGCCCTCTGAAATGGTCACGATGCCCCCTAAAGGTCGATGGTGCCCCCTTGAAATGTCGCTTCCACCACCTGCGCCCCGCCCCTTCCGCCAGGATGCGAGTATCGGCGCCCCCGTGATAGGATTTGTCACCCATCTGATAGGTTTTGTCGCCCAAAAGTGGCCCCCTTCCGACCAATGACCCCTCCCGATCGGAAATGCTGGATCCGCCTATAACTTAGCCCCCTCCCCAAACGGTCCCTTAATACATCAAACATGAACTAAAAACGGCGTAAATCTATATTGCGTTCCTAGTATACTTATTTTTCATTTTGTTTATCCCTATTTTTATTGCCATGGCTTTCCTGATCTTTTCTGTGAACAAACTATTGGCCTCAACGGAAAATAATTTGATAGCTTCGATTTTTTACTTGCGATTTTTTAGCTCTCACTTTTATAACCTTGCCAAGAGCTTTGAATGGCTCCAGAATTAAATTCGAGCTTTTCAAGCAACTCAGCTATCCCCGTCAGAGACAGCCAGTTGGTCTTACCAGTTGAGGAACACTTAATAAGGTACACTTTTCCCGTTACCTTGACGAGTCTGGAGTCTAGCAACAGAAACAGGGGCCAAATTTTGGCCCGCATTCCCTGACTTGCAAGCAGCCTCTCTCCTCGACTCAAAATTTAGATGCCTCAGTCTGTCATTTTGTAGACCAGGGTAGTGATAGTGCAGTGTAAACATTCGAACGCACCGCCGGACTGGAACGGAACGTTTCCCGGGCTGCACTCTCTTTGTCTTTTACATCTCTTTTTGTACTCTCGTTGTACTACATACTCCTACCATAAGATGCCACAGTGGACCCTCTGAATTATCTCGAAGAAAAGACAGTCCCCGTGATTTGCGTATCTTTTCAATAGGCACCAATATCATATTCCGGACAAGAGGGAGACGGCGCAGCTTGACACTGTCCTATCGAATGTTTGAAAATATATTTGTATCTATAGGAAATTTTACTCTACCGCCATGAACAAGGATGTCGCCAGGGATTTTTCAGCGGAGGGGGAGGCAGACCTAGCGATGGAAGCCTTTGTCCAATGTTTGCTATTCTAAGTTGGCGAGATGCTGCGGCAAAACGTGTTTGCCATATTAAGCGTCGTTGCACCCACCTTAATGTGGCCAGGTGAAAAAACTCGGCCGTAAATATGGCGTTCTCACAATTTCAGTACAAGAAAACGTGACGTGGAGTGAACTGAAACATCATTCTTTCCAGTGCCTTATCGCTGCTCTCTCTCTCTCTCTCTCTCTCTCTCTCTCTCTCTCTCTCTCTCTCTCTCTCTCTCTGTCTCTCTGTCTCTCTGTCCTCGCTCTCTCGCTCTCGCTCTCTCGCTCTCTCGCTCTCTCGCTCTCTCGCTCTCTCGCTCTCTCGCTCTCTCGCTCTCTCGCTCTCTCGCTCTCTCCTCTCTCGCTCTCTCGCTCTCTCGCTCTCTCGCTCTCTCGCTCTCTCGCTCTTCGCTCTCTCGCTCTTCGCTCTCTCGCTCTTCGCTCTCTCGCTCTCTCGCTCTCTCGCTCTCTCGCTCTCTCGCTCTCTCGCTCTCTCGCTCTCTCGCTCTCTCGCTCTCTCGCTCTCTCTCGCTCTCTCGCTCTCTCGCTCTCTCTCTCTCTCTCTCTCTCTCTCTCTCTCTCTCTCTCTCTCTCTCTCTCTCTCTCTCTCTCTCTCTCTCTCTCTCTCTCTCTCTCTCTCTCTCTCTCTCTCTCTTCTCTCTCTCCTCTCTCTCTCTTCTCTTCTTCTCTTCTCTCTCTTCTCTCTCTCTCTCTCTCTCTCTCTCTCTCTCTCTCTCTCTCTCTCTCTCTCTCTCTCTCTCTCTCTCTCTCTCTCTCTCTCTCTCTCTCTCTCTCTCTCTCTCTCTCTCTCTCTCTCTCTCTCTCTCTCTCTCTCTCTCTCTCTCTCTCTCTCTCTCTCTCTCTCTCTCTCTCTCTCTCTCTCTCTCTCTCTCTCTCTCTCTCTCTCTCTCTCTCTCTCTCTCTCTCTCTCTCTCTCTCTCTCTCTCTCTCTCTCTCTCTCTCTCTCTCTCTCTCTCTCTCTCTCTCTCTCTCTCTCTCTCTCTCTCTCTCTCTCTCTCTCTCTCTCTCTCTCTCTCTCTCTCTCTCTCTCTCTCTCTCTCTCTCTCTCTCTCTCTCTCTCTCTGTACTTAAAGGCCTCGTTGAAACTGACTTCTCAATGGGCAACAGAGGAAGCCAATGCACCTAATCTCAACTGAATTTTGCAATCATTCCTTACCCAAACGGGAGAGGAAATCACGCATCTCTCGGAAACTAAGCTATCGACATATATGAAGTTTTGAGTAGTACAGGTTTTACACGAGGCCGGGATTTCGTCACCACCCTCTGGCCTTTGAGTGCATTCACGTTTTTCCCGCAACTGCAACCAGGCCTGAAATGTTGTTGGTCCCAGACTATCTGGAATCGATCAAAACTGAAGGCCCGAACAAGCTGTCCTTGGCTCGACCTGCAGTTAGTCAATGAATTACACTAGCTAGCAGGCCATTTTAACATATTAACTGGGGGGCCATTTGCCCCCCCAGTCGGCCGAAATGCCTCCAGTGCCCGGAAATTGCCTCCCTCCAGTGAAATAGACAAGAGATGACTTAAAATTGACCAAATGCAGACTCACCTAACGAAAATAAGACAGAAAATCACCCGATAATTTTAACTTTGTTCTATTTCTGGTCCCAAATTGGCAATCCATAAAAATTGTGTTAATAAATTTCCACCCGTGGCTGTCTACTCCATCGTGCGAAGACGAAACAAAGCGTGTAGTTACGGGAAATCCCGGCAAAACAGCCTCAACATCATCTAATCACAACGCTGGAGAGGAACGCTGCCCTACAACCAATCAAACATCCTGTTCTATCCGACCAGAGGCCCACATCCCAGCCAGTACCGTGACATTGCATGATGCTCTCATTACCCACGCAGTCAGTTGTCAGCGCTAAGAGCTCGTTCGTGGATTAGACGGGACACGGTGTAGTCAAAGTGCGTTGTCTTAGCCTTTGTATTTATTATTGTGGTGGTAGCAATTAGCATACATAAGCGTCGCCACCGGCAAAGAAGTGAGGGGGTCAGCTAAACTTCAACCTGATGCTGACAGCAAACTTTCCACGGTAGTTCCAAAAACTTTTCGAATTTGGGCTCCTCGTTGCCTTCCGCAGTGGCTGGTTATACAAATTTCCAGTTTACTCCCATTTTGACTGAGATCAGGAAAGTTTTGGTAAGAAAGGGGGGTGATTGATTATGCTAAAAAATGTTCTGGTTATGTGGATAAAATCATTTGATGGCCACGCGGGGCTGGAGGGGCACCCCTGGCTTCCTATTAGATGGGTAGTGTACTAAAAATATTAAGTCAAATCAATATCAAACTGTCCACAATTAGTTTTAAACAGTGATACAAGTCGCATTTTTTCTGTGGGTGTGTGACTACCGCTAAGGGTCGTTTTAGCCTCAAATTTGATTGGCATTTGTACCAATCGTGAGTGTTCATATTCGGTTGTATGTGCAGAAATGGAAAATAAATGGTTTATGGTTTATGGTTAGAGGTCTACCCGAGTCCTATATTTTCTACGTCTTTTTATGATTATGTTGTGCCTGGTCAGCTTTATATCCACCTATCATTGGGGAACAACACGATTATGTGGAGTGGCCTATATTTGCGTGGATCATCCTAAGCTTTTGAAATAGATCACGCAATTTTACTGCGAAAGATTTGTCACACTGACATTTGGGTTATTAACCTATTTGACACCGGCGCCGCAGTTTCAGCGTGGGTCTTTAAGGCTGGATTACATTTCAATAAAGAAATAGTCAAAATCAACCCCGTCTCATAGCAGTTCTCATGGCACTTTCAGAACTAGTCGGCTACATCTTGTTCCAAGTGACTGGTTGCGTGAAAGTATATGATCCGTTATTGTCTGGCAAGGACGCGAGAGCATCCTTCCTCATAACCCTAGCAACGAAAAGGTGTGTTTACATTGATATTAAGCTCAAAATCACCACAACTGGTTCCATATTCATTTCCAATTAAAGGCCTATATTTTTACGAGAAACTGATGTCAAGTAAGGCGCGAGCGCTGAAAGCTAGGCTGGTAGCAGCTCCCACCGGCTTTGAGAAGGATGGCGAAGTCGCCGACCTCGTGGGGTATCTCGTGCAGCAGGATCGCGAAGGTGGTCAACACGCCCAGGCGCGTGCTGGCCAGGAAGCTGCCACCGATGGCCAGGCCGTGGGTGAAGTTGTCGACACTGTTAGCCAGCAGGTTCAGGTACCCAGCCGCCTGGCGAACCGGATCGCATGCTTATTTTTGTTCATGTATGTTTTGATAAGCATTGAGAAAACTGGACAATCACGTCAAGATCACGATGGCAGACCTAGGAGGCTAGTTTGTAAATGAGTCATACTATTTATTACAATGATAATAATCATACTAATAATAACAATAGCGCAATTAAAGTTCAGGGGAACCAAACGCCGTTTCTATAGTACACTTTACTTAAGAGGCCACAGACCACTTATTGTCAATCCAGTATTATGAAGACATGTGGCGGTTCATGATGACACATATTGCAGAACATTTCAGGACAGGCTGAGTTTTTTCCTTTCAGGGCACGGGCTAACACCTCATACAAATGGCAATGTTTGTTATTTCTATGCAGGCGCTAACTCGGTCCCTAACGGTGTCCGGAACTCCGAGGCCAGCGAGCTCGCGCTGCGCCCGGTGCAGTCCGTAACACTTTAAACACCCAATGGGCAGTATGACGTCATTTCTGTTGATCAGCACCTAGGCCCAAAGTGGAGCGTCATACATGTTCTCGTGCGTGGAGAACCTTATCAGAGAAAATCTCATAGAAGACTTTTGATAACTCAGCTCTGACCTTATTGTGTTATCGACAACAACAATCCTAGGGTCACTGGTCGAGGCTAATAGCTAAGATGAGCGAGTCACCGTATCAACACTTCTCTAAATGTTGCTCGTTTCCAGATATTCAAAAATCAATTCCTAATCAGTTAAATTTAGATTTAGATTTAATTCCTGACCTGAAAATAGCGTTTTCAAAGAGTGAATTCCGATTTGAGTGAAACTATGCGAAAGGTGCATTTGCCAAAGTGTGAAGGTAACTCGCTCGGTAGAGGGCGCATTAAAATTTAATTGCGCCCTTCCCTCATGCCATCGTAAGTCAATGGTACGGCAGAAATAAGCATTCGTGTAAGAGCAAATGGGGCTCGGCTACCTCCAGAGCTTTTCATCTGGAGGGCCTGGAAGTCATTTTAATGTGGTATTCTTGCATTCAAAATGACTTGTAATAATACAATCACACTCATACGGAAAGACTTTGGATTTGATTTTTCAACATATATTTGGATAGGGCGCATCTAACCATGGCGCCATTACTTTTTTGCATTTGAATCAGAGATCTCTGCCGTAAAAATCTACCACAAGAGAGAATCTATAATTGTTGCTTTCAGAATATGCGATACATTTCTGGCTTTGAAATTACAACCATTGATTTTGGAATGTGACAGCCGTATTCTTATTTTTGGGGTTCATAAACCCGTGTAGATTTAAGGAAGTACTGAATTTATTTCGCTGGCTGACTGAAATACATTCTGAGGCACGAATTCATTGATACGTTGGGAAAATGTATGGATTAGAGGTGAAAACTGGATTAAGGTGCCCAAAAAAACTGCCACTTGTACCTTGCTCTGTTATTAGGGGGTGCAATACACACACTCTTCCCTACCCGTTTAACAGGCAGGCCGGAGTGCAATTCCCAGCGCATGCGACCCATCTGACAATAACCCCGTAAGGTTAAGTGCTAGCTGATGGGTCGCACCACTCCGCTCTTCATTTCAGTTTTGTTTGCTGCTCTTCCAGTTGCTGTCAGTTAGGGTATGATGTTAAGGGCAATGTGAAAAACTGGGTATTTTGCACATTGCTCAGGTGAGTCTAGGTAATGCACAAAATGACAAATCATCTGGGAAAATGCAAAATGCCTGGCAATTTGCATAATACCCAATCATTTTGCAAACCGCCCAAACCTGCTGGCATTGCGCAAATGCCCACTTCTTTGCGATTTCCCACATTCCTTCTTTTTTGGAAAAATTCCGAGAGGTCTTAGCAATTTTCACATTGCGTGGACAGTTTACATACTGGTGAAGCAGGACGTCATCGCCTTCACTGAGACGTGGCTGACAGAAGACGTGACCGACGCCGAGCTTCAGGTGGGGCTGTCCAACCACACTTGGTTTCGCCGAGACAGACCCACCCACGGCGGCGGTGTCGCTTGTGCCGTCCGGTCAAGCTTTTCCCCCGTGAGACGGCAAGATTTGGAACCGGGGGCGCGGTAGTGGAGTGGTCAGCATAGCTGGCTTCCACGCAGCCGACCCGGGTTCAAGGCCCGGCGGCTTCCTGAACAAGGAGCAAGCTGGCTCCCGAGAAACCCTTCCAACAGGGAAAGAGTTGGCGACGCCATATGACCCTGGCAGTTGGTGCGTCGATAAGCCCCAATAATTATTATGAACCGGCTGGAGCGGAGCTGCTGTTAGTAGAAATAAACACCTCGCCTAAAATCATCATAGCGGTCAGTTACTGCCCTCCAGCGGACGATGGGGCGCTGAACTGCACCATGGAGGCACTGCAGGACATCATCAATCGCTATCCGGATCGCTGCGTTGTCGTTGTCGGCGACTTTAATATTCCAGAGATTCAATGGGCCCGAGAAGCTTCTGGATGGGCGAAGCCGAACATCACACGTGCATCCCGACGTGCAGTGAAATTTATGGATGCAACTGAACTACTGAGTTTCAAACAATATGTTTGGCAACCAACGCGTGATGCCAGCACTCTTGACTTAGTTTTGTCTAATCGTCGCAATGTAACTGAGGTCGATGTAAGTGATGGTATTTTTGACTCCGATCACAAGGGAGTATGGTGTGTTATAAGACAGGCCAAATCACCAGCTACTCTGACATCTCGTACCACAGCTTTTAACTACAAGGATGCTGATTTTGAGAAGTTGCGGTCTTTGCTGAGACTACTTCCATGGAATGTTATCGACGATATGCCTGTAAACGATGCTGTTGATGTGTTTTACGATTGGCTACATGCGTCGATTCGTGATTGTATTCCCACCGTTAAGGTGAAGCGAAATTTTCCGCCTTGGTTTGATCGTGAGCTCCGTAACCTACTGAGGGAGAAAGAGGCAGCATTTCGAAGATTGAAAAGAAACCGGTGTGACGAGTCGGAACGCAATTTCCGAGATAAGAGAAGGGACTTCAAAAATTATGCAAACACGAAGTATAGTAGCTATCTTATAGGACTCACGGAGGACTTTGCTGCGAACCCTAAGCGTTTTTGGTCGTTCCTAAAAACAGCCAGATGCGGAAACAGAGCCTTGTCAACTCTAGTCGTAGACGGCATCAAGGTTAGTGACGACCGGGAAAAAGCTAATGCTTTTAATCAGGCGTTCGCGGCAAAGTTCACCAAATCTGACATTACTGTGCTGCCCGATGCTCCATCATACGATTTGCCTCCACTTAATCATATAGACTGTAACATGAATCTTGTGAAATCCATATTAGAGAACATACCTGTCAGTAAAGCGTGTGGCCCAGACGGAATCAGTGCCCGGATTATTCATGAGTGCAGCGAACCCTTGTCGATACCAATGACGAAGATATGTTTGCTATCGATTCGGCAGGGTGTGTTTCCTGACTTGTGGAAAAGGGCAAACGTCGTTCCGATTTTTAAAAAAGGAGATGTGAAAGATCCAGGCTGCTACCGCTCAGTGTCGTTGATTCCTCTGTTCGGAAAAGTACTCGAGAAAGTCGCTTATATAAGTTTGCTTTCTCATGTGAGACCTGTTATCTCACCAGAGCAGCACGGTTTCGTAACTGGTAGGTCTTGTGCGACTAATCTGGCATCACTTCTGAGCACTGCATGGTCATCTATTGAAGAAAACATCCAAACAGATTGTATCTACACAGATTTCTCGGCCGCATTCCAATCTGTTGACCATGCTCTCTTGGTCCACAAATTGAAAAACTCGTATCATGTCTCTGGCTCAACTCTAAATTGGTTTTCCTCCTACCTGAACAATAGAAAGCAGCGAGTTGTTGTAAAACGGAAAGAGCTCAGAGTGGTGTCAGGTTGAGTCGGGAACACCGGAAGGTGGTGTGATCTCAGCGTTGTGCTTTGCACTTTTTATAAACGACCTGCCAATGGGAATCTCCTCTCGGGTTCTTATGTTTGCCGACGACGCAAAAATTTACCGGAAAATCTCACGCCAAGCGGACGCTGATGCCCTTCAGCAGGACCTATCTCATCTCTGCCAGTGGTCAAAAATTTGGAAACTGAAACTAAACGCAGCTAAATGCAAATCATTTCGGATGACACTGAAAACTAAACCACTGGCAACAAATTATACCATTGGAAACACTGTGCTAGAGCACGTGGAGCAAATTCGTGATTTAGGCATAATTCTGGACACAAAATTGACCTTTAGGGCACACATTGACCAAACTGTGAAGAAATCAAATCGTGCGCTGGGCGTTCTCATTAGATCCTTTCAGAAGGCCAACCCGAGAGGATACCTCAACGTTCCATCTGTTTTAACTTCATACTATGCCTATGTGCGGTCGAACATGGAATACTGTAGCGTTGTGTGGAACGGAGCTGCTGTGTCGCACACCGAGCGATTGAGCCGGGTAGAACACAAGTTTTTAATATGGCTCAACTCACACAGTCGCCACCCATCACCATCACTGGCCTATGTAAACCTGCTCAAACACTTTGGGGTTGTTTCTGTAGCAGCTAGGCGAAAACAGCATGACCTCATGTTTGTCCGAAACATTCTGAGAGGGCGTATCTCTTCATCATCTCTTCTCGCGGCATTCTACTTGCATGTCCCATCTCGTGCTACCCGTCAGCAACCACGAACCCTGCTGAAAGTGCCGTATGCAAGGGTAGGCACCGCCAAAGAAGGCCTCTTTACGAGACTTCCGAGGCAACTGAATTTATTTTTACAAATGTGCCCGACAGTAGATGTTTTCACGGATGCCTACCAATCATTTCGGTCACAAGTTAAAGCCTATGTCGCCTCTCTGTAGCTTAGCTGTTCTATGTACCAGTGATGTACCCTATGATGCGGATAGATTTTAGTGATTTTTATTGCTTTTATTGTCTTTTAGGAACTTTTATGGCTTATTGTCTTTTAGGGACTTTTAAGGTTTTATTATATTTTATGTCCCTCTGTTGTCTTTTATGGTTTGTATTGCCTGTGTGTATTCATAGGTATTATTTGATGCGCTACTTCCTTTTTAGGTCATTTTAATTAATGTCTTGTAGCGCTTCTGCTTTAATGCTGTGTATGTACATATTATTCAATGTTTTATCTCCTGTACTTCGCCGTTTATTGGGGCCATCCCGTAGGTGATAACTCAAATAAATACAAATACAAAAATACAGAAGCTTAATAATTTTGTACATTGCTCCGGCAATTTCGCATCTTGTAAGTTGCCTGGGCAATGTACAAAATCCCCTTTTTCCACACTGCCGGTAACATATAGACTAGTCGCGACACGGATGTACCCACCTGTTTCTGCGTCGGCGGCGGGGCGGGCTGCTGCTGTGAGCCGCTGCTGGGCAGGCGGCCGTTACTACTGGCGTGGCCGTTGCTGGCGGCGGTGCCGTTGGCCGTCGCGTGTCCGTTGGTGCTGGCGTGTCCGTTGCTGCGGGCCTGCTCGGTGTTCCGCCTGCGGACCCCGCCGCCCGCGCTTTCTTCGACCTCAGTCTGAGGAGGGTCCGCCGCCGGCCGCTGGGAAGGCTCTCCCTCCGAGTTGGCCACGGCGTGGCTGAAGGTCATCTCCAGAACAACGAAAAAGAAAATGCCGAAGATGACCCAGAGGCCGACTTTAGTTTGCTCCGCCACACCTGATGAACACAGTAATTACACTCACTGACTGATTTTTGTATTACACTCACTGGCTGCTTTAAAGGGAAGGTGGCACCTTCATAACGTAGTTTTAACTGAGATAGCCAAGTTGTAAAGCAAGTCCGAAAACCCGTTACTCAATACATCATTTGTCTTGGAACTCGAGATTTCCGTAGAAAAAGCTAAAACCTACCTGCAATGTACCCTTCATGTACCCCTAGCAGCAGGCCACAGTTGTCATGGCTGTTGGTGTGACGACATATGCTGACGTCACGATGAGCATCAGTCAATCGAAGCCCTTGAAGCTTTTCGAGTATGGTAGTGGTTGTCAGATCATGACATTATCCACAGGCAGATATTTATTTATTTTCCTAGAGAAGCATTTTAAAAATCGAAATATTGAGCTTATTGTACATTTTTCAGAGAAATCATGAGTGGTTTCATTATTTTCGGCTAAAAGTACGCCTAATTCCACTAAATTCCAGGATTCGAGCAAGGTGCCACATTCCCTTTAAATTCAAATCACTCTTAGAATTGAACACCACTTTTAACCGAAGGCCGCCATCAAGGATAAACACCGCACTAGCACATACGCCGCGGCCCCCGTGGACACAAGCAACCAAAAGTCAAAACGATAAAAGAAGCCAGTCAAACGTTTTTAGAAGATAAAACTCCGCCCAACAAACCCGGGAGAATCATGTTTCAATCTAAAGCCAGGGGGGCGCCGACCCAGGCCGAAGAAAACGGATAACACCACCAGGGAGGGGTAAACTACTAACACAGAGCCAAAGGCCACCACCACCGGACCGGTAAAATAGGGAGACGGGGGGCCCAACGCGGGCGCGCCGTCTTCCCAAACCGGGGCCCCCCGGAGGTTAACAAACCATGCAATTCTTTATTAATCCTGACTTTTCTCGAAACACTTGACTAATGATAAGCTGAATTTTTAGTACAGGGTACATTTACGAAACTGGGATGGAAATTTTGCAACGGGTAAAGAAATTCTGGAAATTGCTATTTTTCTACCTCAAAGCAGTTGGACAATAAATCAGATATCAGCTAAAAACTGCAACAATATATAAAGGGCCAAACACTATTCTACCTCAGGTTCTGGTGGCAGCAAATTCATACAGAATGGGGAGAAACATCACATACCCACTGCTGGAGTTTGTATGCCTCATTTCTCCCCTCGTCAACAATGCTCCCCAGTGGAGAAGTCAAGAAGGAACTGAGGAGGGCGCTCCGACACCTTCCCACCCCCGACACCAAAATTGGGTCCCAGATCCGCCAATGGCAGGACAGAATATGCCATTTTTTGTCAGAAGGATTTGGAATATTTTACCGTGAGCCGATAACTTTGATTATTGGCAGAGAAAAAAACGTGTAAAATAGTTGTAGTCCCATTTCTTTGCGCACATAACACACACAAAATACCTACATGGAATACACCATGATTACTACTCTCGCTCCTATCCCGCACCTACCTGAAACGCTTTCTATCTACCTCTCTCCGTTAATCGCACCACTCAACGTTCAAAACCCCACTAACCAACTACCTCACACAATCTCTCTCTCTCTCTCTCTCTCTCTCTCTCTCTCTCTCTCTCTCTCTCTCTCTCTCTCTCTCTCTCTCTCTCTCTCTCTCTCTCTCTCTCTCTCTCTGTCTCTGTCTCTGTCTCTGTCTCTGTCTCTGTCTCTGTCTCTGTCTCTGTCTCTGTCTCTGTCTCTGTCTCTGTCTCTGTCTCTGTCTCTGTCTCTGTCTCTGTCTCTGTCTCTGTCTCTGTCTCTGTCTCTGTCTCTCTCTCTCTCTCTCTCTCTCTCTCTCTCTCTCTCTCTCTCTCTCTCTCTCTCCCAAAAACCTATCTTGCTGTTTAACGGGGTGAAGGATCTGTGCCATTGGCTTATGAACTAATATGCTGAGGCACCCTTAAACGGGCCATATTTTCATTATAACTTTCCGTGGGCGTCATTGAAGGGCTTCTTAGTACACTGCAGTGCTAAAACAGCATCTCGCCTTTCATCGTCTATTGCTGGAATGTGCCTTCACGTGAAGTCAGACAATTGTGTCCGAAAGTCCGTAAAAGTGGGATTTCAAGAAAAGTGTCTCATCATTTTACTGCCGGATAGCCTGTCACGGATGACTTGTGATGCCGGCAGGTTTCCTCATCCGACAGCTTCTGGTCATGCGGGATTGAGGATTGGAACTGGCCTTGTGGCACTCCACGCCAAGTTGCGTCTCGTCTGGTTCGTTGCAGTTACATTGCGTAGTGGTGTCTCACATAACATGTTTCACAAGCACCGGGTGAAAACGGTCATCGACTCGTTTCAGCTACGAGGAAGGATTAGCAGAGGATGGCTTTCGGAGACGGCTTGTTTAAGGTCACACTTTCTATTGCAGTTGATACCCTAGTGTGGTCTGAAATCAAACACGAAGGTTCAGCCTTCCAAAATGCCCACAATAATGTCACTAATGCGGTTCCAAATGGCTTTTTAAAATATTCACTCTTCATGCTAAACCACGGTGACTGAAGTAGCCACCGATAGAAATGGGAATTTTAAGCCTGTTGGAATTAGCCTTAGATTACATGCTTGGGCACAGCCTTTCATCAGAATCAGGTAGGTCGAATCACAAATTCTCAGTCAAAGTGTAGCCGGTACCTGATTCTAATAAAGGGATGTGTCCGAATATATAATCTGTTAGAGGGGGCGCGGTAATGGAGTGGTCAGCGTAGCTGGCTTCCAAGCAGCCAACCCGGGTTCAAGGCCCGGCGACTTCCCTGAATAAGGAGCAAGCTGGCTCCCGAGAAATCCTTCCAACAGGGAGAGAGTTGGCGACGCCATATGACCCTGGCAGTTGGTGCGTCGATTAGCCCCAAAAATTGTTATAATCTGTTGGAATTACGTTGGAAGTCAATGGGCTACGGAATGGGTCAGACTTCCAGGAAGATAGTGAGCATCAACTAAGCAATTAACGTCAAGCCAATAGAATTCGTACACGTTTCACTCCTTGCGCTTTCCAACATACGAAACAGTAAAGTAGTATTCCACTAAGAAACATACAGTGTAAGCAGGTAAATCTAAGATCCTTCAAAAGGGTATTCTTCGCAAGGAAGTTTAATATAATTAGACTTAAATGTTGTACACTTAAAACAGACATATAAACTTAGCCCAATGTTGAGCAAACAAATATAAATATAAGCTATAAAGTTTTGGGGACATTTTTGGATGTCAAAGCAATGGAAAAAACCTATGTAGGTTATCATATAAATAAAAAATCAAAGTAATAAATCATTATAGGAGTTGCAAGCTTTGCATGTCAATTTAACGTAGTTGCAGTTTTATCTTGCCTGTGCTAAAGGGTTCTGATGGGTTCGGGTTCTTAAGGGTTCTAGAGGAATGTGATAGTTTATTCTCGAAATAGCAGCGCGAGAAAAGACAGGCATTTTTCATTGGTGTTTCAATCAACCACGCGGCCCAAGACCTCTTCATGCGCAGCCACCACTTCAGTAAGCAAACGCTTCCACCCTGGCTTCTGACCCTTTCCAAAGAGGTGCCATCCCTCGCGACTACGATCGCCGGTGAGATGTCGTCCCTCGCGACTACGATCGCCGGCGTTATATCCTCAAGTGTTAAGAATGGTCCCGGCGAGACCGGTAAACTGCAGCTCAGAGTGCGTTGCAGACCGGTACACTGCAGCTCAGAGTGCGTTGCAGACCGGTACACTGCAGCTCAGAGTGCGTTGCAGACCGGTACACTGCAGCTCAGAGTGCGTTGCAGACCGGTACACTGCAGCTCAGAGTGCGTTGCAGACCGGTACACTGCAGCTCAGAGTGCGTTGCAGACCGGTACACTGCAGCTCAGAGTGCGTTGCAGATGCAGTGGTCCAGTGGGCTCAGGTCAGGCGAGCTTGGCGGCCACTGATCTATTGAAATAAAGCTGTTGCAACGCTCAGAGCGGATCTACAGGGTTGTACGGCTTCCGTGAGTACATGTAAGTGTGAAGTCATTCGGGAGAACGGTGGTTACTTCTCAGGCAGGAAGCAAGCTCTCCTCCAGAGGGCGGGTCTAGACAGTCGGGCTATTTTTGCATTCTCAGTGTTCAGAACAAGATTGGATTCTTCCCGTTCCATGAGATTCCAGTATTGACGATCACTTTTCTTTGAAATGCGGACTTTAAAGGGTTTTCGATTCCGGAATTTAAGCGCACTTGCTTTGGGGAAGGTAAGTAATTACTGATAATGCTTTCTGTAGCCAGCACGTTAAAACTTTTGGTGCTTAACGCTGGGACAGAGGTAAAGGCTGGAGCAAAGATTTTATCTGTGACTAATCAAATTAACTAATCATAAGAGGTGGACTGAGTTTTATCATGGTCGTTCAGAAGATGGAGTTGTGTCATGTTGTGTACCTAGACAAGCTTTATATTCAAAACCTGTGTTTTAACAAAAGGTACCCGTCACATTCGGTATGGACTACCAAGGGTAAGCAATTAGCGGCAGAGAAGTAGCTACTTATAATATTTCATCTGCCGCCAGCTTGCATAGTGTGTACTGTATTAATGATTGACCTATTCAAACCAAGTATTTTGAATGCAAAGATAGTGGCTAGTTGAAATAAATGAAAATATGTCAAGATGGTGGACTCAGGGACAGCTAGATTGCCGGAGCTTAATCAAAACTGGGTCAGCGTGCAGTACTGGCTTCTTCTTGATCGAAGATTCAAGTACAGCACCAATATCATTTTCATCAAAGTTGGAAGTAACAGGCATATCCTCAGCCTTTTTCATATTTCAAAACTTCAAACTTAAAACTCCACGATTCTACTAGCCTAGTTTTGTGGCATTGCGGGTACAAGCTGTAAGCTAGATGTAGCCAAAGTATTCTTGTCACGACATTCAATTTTTTAATCATTAATGCTAAAGTACATTTGTAAGGAACTCAATTCGAGCTCACACAAAGGCCCAAAATATGACCGAGAACTTTTCTGATCTCTATTGCCTAAATGAAGATTCTGATTGATAAAGAGCTGTACACGATTATATAATGACACTAAATGTATTTAATTTAGTGTACAGGATTTGAGGAGAAAAGCCTATTAAAAGCTTTTATATGTATGTTTCTACTCACTCCCATCAATGTTTTCCCTGGATTATTTTACGAAATGTACTTTTCGTACTGGAAACAGTTCCCATTATCAAACTAGCCGTCAAATGTGTTTCACAGATTATTTTTCAAAGAAATCGCGAGACGGCGAAACCCAATCATCGAACGCAGTAATGTGGTACGTAAGCTAATACAACATACAGCAAATAGTGTCATCGGTCACGCAGTACCTACGCAGCCGACAAACCGCCGAACCAGTTTCAAACAAGCATACCGAGCAAGATACCAGTGGTATTGGGAAATGTTAGTACGTACAGTTTTGTGAATCCCTCAAAAGGAACATTCAGTTTAAGGCATGGTTCACAACTCAAGGTTTGTATAATATATCTCGTTGGGAGGAATGCCACGCAATAAACGTGCGGACGGTCATAGCTCTATCAAAGCTGTGACTAAATACTACGCTGATATATCACCCATAAACTCAACAAACGAGGTGCAGCCTCAGGACCAGCAGGCCCACTCCTAGATAGCGGGTGCGAATAGTAGCACCGGCTTCCAGGAACGACCTCGTCATATCGGCACCCTGCATCATCAGCAGAGGCGCAGTATTTGTACTGCGCATCGTCGGACTCACTGTCAGCGTCTCGCATGGCCTCGGGCAGAAGGTGCAGGAACACGTCTCCCACCAGGCCTCCGACGGCGAAGCTGAGCAGAAGCCGTAGCCGCTGTTCCCCCTCTGCCGGCACCGCAGGCATGGTCAGTCGGGACTCCCAGCTCGCCGGCACACTCAGAAACAGCTGAAACGGCTGCAGGCAGCTGATGCTAGTATGGAACTCGGCAGCCACGTGTATACGCTATTCGGCAGAAAGCTCTCCATGCCGTCGTTGCCGTCCCGCCAAATACCGCCAAATGCCGGCAAATACGCTAAGTACCGCCATATACCGCCAAATACCGCCAGGTACCGCCAAATAACGCCTCCTTCTAGACAGTTTACTGACGGTGGAGTTTTCGATGACGTACATACAGCGATCAGCTCGACAATCGTCGTTCCACGGAGAGCGAATGAAGCCAATGCTACCATAAGGGTAGGTTTTATACAACGGAGGTTCTATGTGATCGGGTGCACTAACCACCGAGTTTACAAGTCATACCCAGTAAGTATATCGTTTGGGTTTAAATCTCAGAATGCTAATGTCATTACCGGTGTAACCGGTACTTTTCTGTTTTCAGATGCCAAAATATAGACTTCTATATTATAATTTTCATCGCCCCATAGAAAAAGGTGATCTTTCGTCTGAAAACAGTCGTTTACTCAAAAGGATCCTTCACGCCAGAACCACAGAAGACATAACAAGAGCGATTGGTTGCATGCTGTGCTGGATGGAAGTGAAGACACCGTAAGGTTTTGGAGGTCAATTTATAGAGCTCGCACTCTGGAGCGTTACATGCGCACATGCCAACGAACTGTTTCCCATGCGGCACTTATTCTCACATCAAACAATCCGCAATTGCAGTATCGAAGTTTAGAATAGTGCAGAAGCATGCTTGCACTCTTATCTTTCGATTATAGCTCTAACTTTCCGTCATAGTGCCGCCTGTACCCGGCGGTCAGCTACGTTGGGTCCAGGTGGTACAACTGTACCCTGGGTGAGGCGCGGGATTGTGAAGTGGGTACGGGAGTAAACTTTGAACTGTGGCTCTCGAAATCGACATCCATTTGTTTCAAGGATCAGTTTGAATGTTTCTTCAACTCGTGCATAATCCTGTCCACGGGGGAAATGACGTCGCTTATAGTGGAGTATACGCATAGTGTTCGAGCTTTGCTAAAATAGAAAAGTTTTGCTCTGATAGTTTCTGAAACTATACTTGCGAGGCTGCTTTTCTGAAGAAAAAATATATGGAAAAATAGCACTCTACATCATCCCATCATCATCAACATTTGTATAATACGGCAGACCACATTTTGGCTGGAAACGCAGCAGGTAAGGCTCGAAAAGCATCCAGTTATTCGTGGCGCAGGGATTCCCGCCAGCCGTTCCGCGGCCCAATGGTGGCCCTCACGGAAGTCCGCACTCTGACAATTTCACGCCCGGCACAGTCAAAACGACGCTAGATGAATGGAATTGGCTCTTCCGGTGCCACATCGGTACGTGATGTGACGCTCGCATCTCTCCATCGTACCGACCAAAAGACACTGCCGTTACAGGCCTGGTAATTGCAGCCGGAACCGCGCGATGTGCGGTGGCCAGAGACCTCGACCCTTTCTGTTTCACGCTGCTGCTGGCTTGTAATGGCTGAATATGCCTGAGTGTATTCAGCGTCTCTCCGGAGACTAGTATCAACATCAGCCGACAAAGACCGGTGTGTGAGTTTCTGGAGGCATTAACTTCTCTTACTTCATAACCCACAGACTGCGACGGCAAAAAGGCGTTGGGAGGGGAGTAGAAGAGTTAGGCTTAGACCAGCGCTGACCATCAAGAAGGAGCCGAAGCTGACCTTGCGGCAAGTTCGAACCCACGACGAAGCGAAAAAAGCTAGTAACATCGCTTCTGTGTTGCGTACTGACCCAATGAGACCGCTAGACATAAAAAAGCCTTTGTGCCTGAATACAGTTTTCCCACATATTTGTGGATATTTTGTCTCAACCGGGAAACAATTTCTCCTAATTTAATACGGCGTGTGGATTTGGAACAATAAGTGCCTTTACTTTTCCGATGTAGTGAACAGTGTTTGTTTCAAAGCTTCAAACCAGGATGCACTGATTGAATTAAACAAACCTTTTCCTTTTCAAGTTCAACCCATCCTGGCGCGTCGCCACCGGCCCTCAGTCCTGGTAAGCCATCCATTGACCACTCCATTGTTTTTCGTTGAGGTATCGTGTCCATGGGTGGATCCAGGATTTCGGTCGGGGAGGGCACTTTCGGGCGACAAAACCTTCCAGGTGTGCGCTAAATCCTATCACGGGGTGCCGAGATTCGCATCCCGGGGAGGGAGAGAGTGTGGGAAGCAATATTTCAGGGGGCGCCATTAACTTTTCAGGGGGCCGCCGTGACCATGTCAGGGAGTGCCGAAGGTCGATCGGGGGAGCAAGAACCCCTTGTCCCCTGGGTCCGTCTATGCTAGTGCCGCTACCACACTGGCGACAGCAGAACTTACGACAGTGGAACCTGTGCGACACCAGATGGGACAGAGGAGCCGACCCGGTTTACTCGGGGAGGAGGTCGATGAAAGTTGTCGGAGAGAGGGCAAGGGCAGCCACCTCTCTCGAAACTTCAGACATGGGAGGCCGATTTACTGCATATTAGTCGTACGTATGTTCCACCAGTCTTACCGTTTTGTTCTTGCCCCATCCCCAACCCCGTCTCAAAACGTTTTAACTCAACCTCATCTGAACTTGAGCATATTCCGTCTTGGAAGAAGGCCTCCTATTTCCGTCTACGGAAAGGCGGTTGCTCAGTGAACAAGCCTAAACGATGTGAACAATGTTCACATCATTTAGGCTTCAGGGAATTCGGCGCCATCCGCTATTCTGCTGACTGCCCCCCCCCGCCCTTAAACTCTCGAATTACCGACCGCATTTCCAATTTAGAATGCTTCCAATATCATCTAACTAGACAGAACTATAAAATTGCATAAGAAACATGGGAGTGAGGCAATAACGGCCTCAACTTGGGGGAGGATATCCTTTTTATGGGGCGTCTATTTCTGGTCACTGAGAAGAGGGGTGGGACTCGCCTCCTAACCCCTCTTCTAACAGGAATGTTTTATTAGTTCGGTGCCTCGTCGATGGACTAGCCCCGTAGTTGAGGCCGGATGGGAGGTGTTTTGTTATTCAGAACCACAAGGCAACTGCGCAGTGGCCGGCCGGGGATTCCCTAGTCTCTCACATGGGGTGTCGTCGGTGATAGTAAGCTCGTGGTAGAACACATTAGTATGCCTGTGCTGGCTGGCACGTCTGGTGTCGATGACGAGATGTGGTGATGAAGTCATGCGTTAGATATAGCGGACATTTTTGCAGGAGAGAAGAGGCCACCACCGGCGGAAATGATTAAATACCTCGTTTGTATAACTAGATGGGTGTTAAGTTACAGGATTGGAGATAACTATACTGCGGTACATTTCCTGTGCGAGAAAACACTGTCACCGAAAGTAAGGTTATGCATAGGTAGAGCCCTATCATTCCTCGCAGACCCAATCGCTCTCTGAACTTGGTGTGCCTTGAAGTCTCACTTAGTAAAACCATTCAAACGGTTTCGTGTGAGTTTTGGTTAGAACAGTTGTACCAATAGTTGTCGTATGTACCATTATCATAATGGTACCATGCGTTTCCACAATTCTCATTATCTGGACATTCACCTGAATATCTGTCGTGCTTATTTCCAAGCATCCGTAGACAGAGCCAGCCACGTGGTAAGAAACACACCCGAGTCAAGCTATCCAGCCCTCAGCCAAACAAGTTTCCGGGCCGAAAGGTGTCACCAAGAATGGAAAAGAAGTACTAGTTGGCTACAAGAAAGAAGCGCGACAAACTTTTCTGGAAGTCTTTTTTTTTGCAAATGCCCCACGTAGCTCCGTTTGTCGTCTGAAGAATTCGCAACTTTTTGAGTGACTGAGAACGCCACTTTCACATTTGTTTGTCGTTTCCAGGTTTGTCATTGCGGCAGAAGCCGCTGTGCCTCCCAGCCATCCAATGTGCACTTTCTAAAACTCTCCACGTCCAAGCACCTGGTACACAGACATTATCGATCCTAAAGGTATAGCTCTAAATTATTGGAACAGCTATTTTTCAAATGGTGACAGGCACCTCAAGGGCCATGTGTCTTTGAACTGCATTTGTGGTAACTGACTATCAATTTGATAGTCAGTTAGTATCAAATAGTATGTAGTATGATAGTATCAAAGCCATTTATTTTCTGAAGTCGTATTAAATATCACTGGAATGATTTTGAATAAGGCTCAGTGTGAGCCATGCGTAGGGAAGGCCAAAATACGTTAAGATTATTGTTGGATTATTTTAACCATTACCCTAAATTTTTGCTTTTACAGTTCCATCAGGAGCTCAAAGCATTTAAAATGTAATCCAAGAAAAGAACATCGGCAAGAGGGTAACACATCCAATTACATCCTACTTATGATTGGATGTGGTACTTTCCTGTGTCTTTGTGTGCTTTAGAATTGCATTTTAGATGTTTTGAGTCCCTGATGAAGCTGTGAAAAGGAAACGTTTGGCTAATTAAGGATTAAACCAATCTAAAAATAATATTAACGTAATTTGACCTTTACCTATGCATTCCTATCAGTACCAATGACATAATTGGTACTGATATGATTGGTACAGTACCAATGATGTAATTGTTACTGATGCCTACTGCCACCATAAACCTGAGGTCTAGTGATGGTCAACATAGCCACAGGGTTCCCTTTTTTATTCCTGATTTTAAAAGCTCTTATACGTATTTGTTAAAGGGAATGTGGTAACTTGGTGTAGTTCCAGACTGTGGTGGCTTTAGGGGCAATATGTGTTGAAAATAATGGGTTTGGCCTTTTTCTGCTGGAAAGTGGCTATTATAAGTTGTATTTCACATTCTTCTGTTCGCAATAAAAGTCTCCGAATTGGCGTGGCGTCAAATGGGCGTATTAGCTGCCAACGCCTTGTGTCATATTGAACCTGTTTCAGTTGCGTTAATAACGAATACGAATACACCTACTTTAATTACTCACAGCGCCATAAGCTCGCCAAAAGCGTTAGTACGGCCGGTCTGGGCCGGGCTGGGCTGGGCTGGGTTGGTGCTGGGTCGTATGTAAATTTGTCTACTAACTCAGAGGTAGACTCCGTGGAGGCTTCGCGTCCGCTCGGCAAAAAGCGATTGAAAACACAATCCCATCACCTTAAGCTCAAGCAGTAACTGCTCTGGATAGTTCCCGTTCTGCGCAGATAGTATTGGGGGCGGAGAATGGCTGTGCAGTGCTTGCATGAGTGCAGGTTTTCATGCAGACCCACTCCGCCGAATGGCTTGTGCTTGCACTCGTCCCTTCCCCAGCAAACCGGTTCACCGTGAATTTCAACGGCGCGACTGTGGACTCGTGTCAGGTATTTGCGTAACTTGATCACGGAACGTACGCGCCGTGATGTTTTCGAGACAGCTTAGCCTCGCGTAGCTGAATCAATCGACCGGACGTAGTTGGGCGTGGACCGAAGCACTACAAAACCTCCAGCAGTTTACCACGGTCGGGGTGTACTTCACCATAGGCAGTGCTGGCGAACACGAGTGAAACTCGCATAAGGCTTTTCTGACCGAATTCTCAACGGCACGGATCAAGGACACATTTCTTTGATCTGCCTTCTTGACCTGAGTAAGGCTTTTGATGTCATTGATCATTCTAAGCTGATGACTAAGCTAGAACTGTACGGAGTCGATACGGATTGATTCCGTTCGTATCTAAGTGGCCATACTCAGAGCGTATCAAGTGTAGACAACTGCAGCGGGCAAAAAGTCCTCTCTAAAAAGCTTCCCAACATAGTCGGCGTTTTTCAAGGATTTTCCTTGGGCCCACTCCTCTTCAATGTGTTTGTCAACGACCTAAGCTATTTTGCGATCGATTCTAGCATCACGCAGTATGCAGACGATACTCAAGTTATCGTTACCGGCCGAAGGGACCAAGCGAATCATCTAAAAGCCCGCATGGAGCATACCCTTGCATCCTTGGATGACTGGTTCCGTGCTAATGGCATGAAGGCCAATGCCACCAAAACACAACTAATGGTAATCAGCAGTCGCCAAAACCTCAAGGACCTTCCGCCCTTGCAGATCCAATTTCGTGCTCAAACCATCAGCCCAGTTCAGTCCGTCCGTAACCTGGGAATCATATTCGACAATCATCTCTCGTGGGACACACACGTAAACCATCTCATGCAAAAGTGTTTTGGTCTTTTAATAGCATTAATTCACATAAGCCACCACCTCCCCAAACGCATCATCTCAAGCATTGTTCGCAGCCTGGTTCTCTCACACGTTCGATACTGCATTTCAGTTTATGACAACTGTTCGGACAAAAACCATCGAAAAATTCAAAAATTATAAATTTCAGCGCAAAAGTAGTATCCGGTCGCCGAGAGTTTGATCATATATCGGACGTATTGAGAGGTCCAGACTGGCTCAGTTCCAGACAGATGGAAAAATATCACACTCTCACCCTTGCCCACAACATCATCGGAACTAAACAACCGATAGCGCTATCTTCATCCCTTCAACACAACACTGACATCCATACTCGACAAACACGTCAATCTCAACAGTTACACTTGCCGAGGATACGGACAGAGGCTGGCCGGCGGTAGTTCATATACAGGGCCCCCATGCTGTATAACGCTCTGCCGTCAAATCTCCCTGAACTGCGGATAACTGGCTTAAAAAAACACTCGCCCGCTGGTTAAAGAGTTAGTTCCGCCGGATCCGAACTGCAAGATGTGTGTGTGTTTGTTTTTGCGCCGATTTTTTTAACCATAGTGTATCTTAATCTTTAATAGTGTCTATTATGCTTGTCTTTTGTACATGGAATGTGTTATGAAAATCAGTGATGCCAGGCTAAGAATAGCCACATGTCTATTGTGGAGTGTCCTGAAGAAGTAAAATAAAATACAATAAATAAGGGGGCCAATGCCAACGCAAATCGGTGCATAGAAATAAGTACTCATGCATGTGAGTGGGGTATATTTGTACCATCCTGGTCAATTGTGAAACACCAGCATTGTTATAAAGTGACTGACAGGCTAGACTCACCAAAATATAATTCGGTAGGGGTTTTAATTGGCTGAAATAGCACTGTGTTGGGAAACTCGATAACCAGCTACACGGCTTTTATGCACGGCTAACAAAGACTTACACACAAAGAATAACAATATGCTGATCGCATCTATTCCAAACATTAAACTGCACTGCAGCGAAAAATTAACATCACCACTACTGCGTTAGGAATCTATCAAAGCTGCTGTTTGAATGTCCAGTATTTGGGTTCTTGGCCCGCCAGCAGAAAGCTCCATTCAAACTTATTTCATATTAAGAGGTTCATTCCATGCTAACTCGACACGCCAAGAGCCAATTTTTACACGGCACCATCTCGGATCTTTATGCTACTTTGCATACAGGGTTATCGATGGGCTGGGAACACGAAGCTGATATTAGGATCCTAGCTCATATATTTTCGGGTAAATGATGATGTAAATATTTCAAAATATTGTTGCATTCCCGTCTTAGCCATACTATGACCTCAAATTAGTTTAAAATATTTGGATTCTGCAAACTGTTCATTAAAATTAAGGTATGAGTCGTTCCTGCAGATACTTTTTGAGCATTTTTGTTGCTCAAAATATTTTATATATTATATTGAACCAGAAAACGTTTATTTTCGAGGTTGGTAATGCGACCGAATTAGTTGAGCTTTTAGTCTCAGAGTGGGCCATCGTAGCGGAGGGTTGAGCATTCACTGCCCAAACCTGGGGGACGCGACTGTTTGGGCCGAATTAGAGCGCACATAGGGAGGAATGTACTCGTTTTTTGGCTATGCTTCGTGGCATTGCGACTCAATGTTAAGATCAAGCGGTGCTGCGGAGTCTGTTTTCGACTGCGGGGCCGACTTCGAATGATGTTTATTCGTGATAAATGCTGCTGTTACTCTCTTCTGCGCGCGCTGGGGAGATGTTCACCTTCACAGAACTTACAACCAAAGATCAAGGGTTTAGCTATTTTTGTGATGAGATAAATAGCTAAAACTAAGCTCAGAGTTGGAGCGGACTCGGTGATAATCCTCATAGCCATTTAGTGCATACTTTTTGTAAGCAAGTTCTTGAGCTCAAAATCTTCATGGGACCCAGTTTTTAATGTCAGCTGGTTCTCTTCAGCACCTTATTCAGTTTGACAGTAATTTTTCCTATCTTTCCGCCCGAGTCGATGTGCTGCTCTCCGCAGACTTCGCAGCCCTGATTCTAACCTTAGCTCTATGGCATTGAAGTGGATATACATTTTTGAAAGATATCTCTCCATTTCCGCTCCAAAGCTGTGGACGCTCCCGTTTCTATGGGACGGGTTTCAAACGTTACGTTTGAATTTGTTGATTCGCTGTTATAAACCCAGTTGTTAACCCCCATCTGGCTCAGAGCCTCAATCTCTGTTTTCAGTGCTCTCATTTATCTGTTTAACTGATTAGGGCCACTATCTAATCTGAAGTACGACATTACTTGTCTTATAGCTACACATGAGTATATTATTGAAGGGAAATCATTGCGCTTCGTTGACAGGCCAGCTGAGCCTGCCAGAGTTATCAGTAAGTACCCATGTGTTCAATTAATCATGACAATTTCAGAAATACGAGCAGGGTGGGGCCTTACACCTGCTGGCCGGAGGCGATGCATCCCCCTGCTCTACCGGCAACAGCGCGTGCGATCCATGTCGGCCGCCGCGCCGCGCCTCCGCGGCCCTTCTCCCTCACTGCCCAGCCCCCCCCCACCCCGCGGCCGTATCGCTGCCAGCAGGCGCCGGCGGCTGATGTCAGCTGGCCAGGCGGGGAGCGAAACAGCGTGAGTGACAAACTGGGGGAGTTTAAATGTCGCGGGGTCACTTCGATGGGAGTTTTGTGAAAGCAACAGTGTGACGCATTTTTAGTCGTCACACAAGCGCTACCAAGTTGTTGAAAGTCGAGTTGGCGTCCAAACAATGCTTTTGAGTCCATATTTATGAGGGTGCAGGCAGACCGAGGATCTTTGAGAAACCAGCCAGGATTTTACTGATAACATAGGTAATCATGAGTATATTAGTTAGAATGGAAGTTTTTCATTACTAAACAGTGTATATTTGGATATTATGCTCAGTCGTGGGGACGCCGGTGGGAGCTCCGTGTACGTGATAGATGCATGAGCTCCGTGTACTTGGTTAATGCACAACTATAAGACAGAAGGCAGGCAAGTCACCCATGTTGAAAATGAACCATATGTTTCGAGCATATCACACTTGTTCTTCTTTGCGAATACTATATGGTGGGTGGTGTAAAACTATACTTTCTATATATACTTCCAAATATACTTTCCACCATGTTCTGAACCAATAAACATCTATCTGGAACAGCTGTTGTGCTTACTAACGTGCCCCTACTACTGTATTTCTCACGCACCGCAGACTTCTGTGACGAGAAAATGCTCCAGTCACCGGCGCGTCGCCCGCGGAGTACTCAACTGTGGCGACCTTGGTTCCAGATCGTGACGGCCTCGGCTAAAAAGTACACCGAAGGGCACCTTCAACATCATATTATCGCCGTGTTGCCTGCGTTCGCTTTTCTTCGTCTGAGAAATCCTCGCGTGTGTCATTTGCATGTTTTGTGTCCACATTTGAAAGGAATAAAGCACCTAAACCTAGATTTAGACCTAGCTATCAGTTGCGTACACCCTACCGAAAAAATGTATGTTTCGGTTCTCTCAGCAGAGAATCTTTGCGGAAAAGCAGTGTTTTCTAACGCGTAAAACTTTTTAGGGGCAGTGACATACTTACTAGGGAAGAGGGTGACAATACGGGCATGACAGGTAAGACGGGCAGAGGCTCTATGGACCAAACCAACAATGGTACGAAGGCCGAACTTCTCATATTAGTGCTTCATTTTGTGCTTTGTCACGTGCCAAAAGCAGTCAGCAGTTCATTGTCATATAGTAAAAAGTTGTTTTCTGGGCTCTTTGTTTCTGGTTCTGTTTTAAATGCCAAAATTCCAGCATCTGCTGCAGGAGGGCACTAAAATGAGGGTTTTACTTTTTAGACTATATGCCACAATATGATATATGATGGCACAGTTAATGTTATGATACGGCATCATAACCAAGGTTATGTTATGACGTTAAAGTTACGGCTACTCAATTCATAGGTCATGGTCAAAGGTCATTTGCTAAGGCGAAATCCTCCATTCAAGCTGAAAGGTTTCCAAAGTATCAATCTCATAAAGTACACCTCACGGTTCACTTCATGAGGATATAGCGGAGTCTCAGGAGAGTGATCTCGAGCATTTTGCTAAAGTGTTTCAGAAAGCACAGCAATGGACATTTCCTCCATGGCTTCAGGCTGTTCACGGTGCACTCGTGGATTTTTGTGATATCATCGCGGGAGATTTCATTGGATCCATACCATGGTAATTGCAGTATTAATGCAACGTGGCAAATATGTACATTGCACTATAAGCACTGAACTAGGAGAATCAATAATATTTCCTTCTCGAAACACAATAACATTTTTAGGTCCTTCTTGAGCCTATAAGCTTTTATGGAAATATTTTTTAAGTGGGAGTTGGTCCATGCATGACCAGTGTTGAAATAAGGTTGGTCTCCAATGTGTGGGAATGCACGGCCTTGGTTGCAGCTCGACTGGTAAATATCAGTATTGTTTTTCACGACTAGATCTGCACCAATGTGAATATGTTACTTCCTGCCACACATCTGATAACTACGTGGCAGGGAACAACACATTGACTGTGCAGAAGAGCAAATGCAGACGTTCTAAAGCTGTGTTAGCTATCGATCGGAGAATTACTGCTACTTTCGCTCCTGATTGTGCCTTCTATCATAAGCGTCGCCACCAGCAAAAAAGTGGGGGGGCAGCCAAACTTCAAACTGATGCTGAAAAAAACTTTCCACGTTAGTACCAAATACTATTCGAATTTGGGCTTCTCGTTGCCTTCTGCAGCGGCTGGTTATACGAATGTCCGGTTTTCTCCCATTTTGACTGAGATCAGGAAATTTTTGGCTGGAAAGTGGGGGGGGGGGCCGGGCCCCCCTGCCCCCCCAGTGGCGACGCCCCTGCCTTCTATCGATACTTGCATTAGATTTGCTACGCCTTTGCTCTGCCACCTGATGGGTCAGAGGATAGCTGGTTATTTCCGTTGAGCTCCAAAAATAGATATATTCAACAGGAGTTTTGAAAGTCCTTCCCTCGTTCTTGAGCTTAGCTTGGAAAGAAATATCTAAACAGAAACGTCGCCTGGGTGAGACCGGCAAATCGACCAATGATCAGCCAGTTGGCACATAACGTAGTAAACATGATTTTCTAAAAATAAATGAAGTTCAAAGCTTTGGATTCCTCAACATATAGTAAGACGTGACAATTTATGGTTCCATGGTATCACAGAACATATATGTACCTCCACCCTGGCCTGCTGGGGGAATATGTTTACGCTAGAACTGCAACACTCCCACAGTGCCCCGTATGTGCCTACCGGCTGGCGAGGGGTGGCGGCGTAGCCGTCGGGCGGCAACACACAGGACAGCTTGAGGTTGATGGGGTTGACACCCGCTCTAAACGCACACGGTTTCTCCGTAAACGGTGAGTTCTGAGATAAGTCAGATATTCAACCCGGGTTCCTCTATACCATGGATGGAGATCCCGAGGGGAGGGGGTTGGGGGTTAGGACCCCCTGGATTTTAGGTCTCCCGTGGGCTTTGTATAGGGCTTGTATTGTTGTGCCAGCGACAAGCCATCCAGGAACCCCCAGGTCGAGAAGAGATCTCCAGCCTTCCTCTATACCCTCTATCACATCGCGATACCAGTCTGAATCCCCTTATACAGGTGCGCCACTGCCTTCAACATTATTTCCGAAAAGAGCGTATACAGCCTTGTGAGCTAGACAAGCGTAAAACACAGAAGTATTATAGAGCATAAGAGAAGGTTCCCGATAAAGAACTAACGATAATTAAGTAACTTAGTCATCTGCCCTTGACGTGTTGGTGTATTAGCACGTCCAGCCACCACGATTGCTGCGCCACGGCGGTTCTCCGCTTGGTTATTCCTTCCCAGACTGAGAAGCATCATTATAGCGTTTTTTTATCCGTTATTCCACCGAAGAGTGCAGCCACGTCTGCATCTATTCTCGCTTTTGATGGCTCACTCAGAAAGTCGTCTCGCCTCTCATGCTGATATTCACTGCGCCTACATGAGTTCGTGTTTAGTTTTTGGCCGTCGTCGGTGACCTGAGTGAGGTCTGAAATAATTACTTTATCCCTAACACTTACACATCGGACACTAAAAGGGTTGGGAATTTAAAAAGAAATGTTACATTCTCCATAAATTTTACACTGCTTCTAAGCTGAAAAGAGCGCAGTCTTTTGACGTTCTTGTTTTGGTAGATATTCTGAAGAATTGAAGAGGATAAGAGAAAGTTCTCGACGAGGGATTGGCGATAAATTAGTTATCCTAGGTATCCGCCCTTGACACGTTGATTTATTAGTTTGGCCTGTCTCTTATTCTTGCTTTTGTGACCACAATGGATATAAAGACGTGCAGTCATTACGAACCTTAAAAGCAGTGATGTGAGATACAAAATTGGGAAGATTTTTCAGAATATTAAGACTACATTACGCTTATTTTAAGTAGGTAACCGTCCTTACCTTACTTTGAGAGCTTCCGTCGATTCCCTACAATTCAGGAGTGGTCGAGGAAGTGTGCATTTGCTCTTCTTTTCCGTCTCAGAAGTCTTCACGTGAGTCATGTTCATGCGTTTGGCCGGCCTTTAGCATTAGCTCCCAACTGGAAAAATATTTTCTAGAAAGTTTTGCGAGTCCAAAATTTTCCTCTATCCCCGCTTTCAATGACCTTCACAATTGGAAGGCTCTTCCCAATTTCACAATCAGCTTTACTGTAATTGTTTTTTTTGCGGCCAGGGTCGGTTTGCTGCTCTCGGCCGAACTCGCTGCCTCCCCCTTCCTCCCAAAGGTGTCGACCTCATTTTTGTCCCGACTCATTTCTAGTTTAAAAGCAGGGTGTAAGCGGTGCTTCAACTCTCAGCTTCAAACAGAACCAGTTAACTTCAGTGTAAACATTGGGCCTCGGAGAGCAAAAGCAAGCATCTTGTGGCCACACCTTTCACCCCATGACGTTTTTATTTTCTGCTTATCGACTTTTGGGATAACCCCCGAAACGCACCGTCCAGTTAAATCATGGCAAAATGTTTCACCACGTGACGTTTTTTGGCTTTTTCTTCTTTGGCTTGCCCCCCCCAAATCTACCGGCTAGATCCGGCACTGATTGACTTATACCGGCTGATTAGGTCCTTGCACGCGTGATAGCTGAACTTAAGCTCAATTGCCCGCAACAGATAAGGAGGTTACATAAGTGCAATAAGGTTATATAAGAGAATAAGTCCTCAATCTCCATGCCCATGCTGACCCTCGTGTTTTTGACCTTCTATATATTTTTAGGCTACTGTACGGCAGAACCATGGACCAAAGTGTCCTCCAAACACTGGAACAAAGGCTTCAAAGGCATCCATAAAATGTTGGCCATTAAGACCAGAATCGTACACAGTGAAAAGGCCTCAATGCGATTACGCAGACCATCTCCTCTCTCTCTCTCTCTCTCTCTCTCTCTCTCTCTCTCTCTCTCTCTCTCTCTCTCTCTCTCTCTCTCTCTCTCTCTCTCTCTCTCTCCTCTCTCTCTCTCTCTCTCTCTCTCTCTCTCTCTCTCTCTCTCTCTCTCTCTCTCTCTCTCTCTCTCTCTCTCTCTCTCTCTCTCTCTCTTTCTCTCTCTCTCTCTCTCTTTCTCTCTCTCTGTCTCTCTGTCTCTCTGTCTCTCTCTCTGTCTCTCTCTCTTTGCGTTGCGATGATTTTCCTTCGCTGACATGCTGGATCACTCAAAATCCTCTTGAAAAATGGGAATGTCTCGACACTCAGAAGACACATGAAATGTATTTATTAACGTTTTGGTCGGTTTGGTCATATTTGTTCTAGGATCAGAGTTGTGGGACTCATGAGTCAGAGTCGGAGTTTAACTCAAATTCCCACTCATTCGACTCTAAGTTGAGTGGAGTTGAGTCTAAAAAATTAGACACGTGAGTTGAGTTGAGTTGAGTCGGTTCACAACACGGCAATGAGTTGAGTTGAGAAGACAGAGAGTCTAATGAGTTGACAAAAAAAGTTGGCTCAGCAGGTAAACATGATGTTAAGTAAGTGTTTGAGTTTGCCTACCTTTTGAAAAACCTCCTTTGACCTCCTTTAAATACATTTTTCCCTCCAGCGTTTCAATTGTTTAAATCAAAGTTTCAATTTGTTTCAATATAACAATATTTACATATACTGTTCAATGGCTTATTCTAAAGGCCCATACGGTCTGAAGAAATCCCTAGGCCGAAATTATAATATACTCGAAAAATTAAACAGGTTCCTATCATTGTCCTTGTCTTTGACACTTGAAGTGGTGGAACGCACTACAAAATACATTTCAAATGTCTGAAAAGCTTCTCATCTTCAATATTTAGCATTACTTCTTCACTTCAACCACTGCAACAACACCACGCGTCGTCGCTGATTGTTGCCGTCAGTGGTCATCGTCTGAGAATAGTGTGCGCCATTGCTGTCTTTGAAGAACAAATTCAACCAGGCGTAGGTTCAAGCTTAACTAGCCTCAAGGCAAAAAGGAAAACATCACGTGATAATTCATTAAGTAATGCAAAAATGTTTATACTCGTGTACATATTACGTTGTTTCTTTTGTCATAAATGCGCCGTCTGCCGCCGTTTTTTTCATTTTGCCTATTAAAACCAGATACTACTATTAACATTAAAAATGGGACCCTGATTAGACAGAAATATTTACTGTAAGAATCAGAGGAATTATTTCATGTTGCTGGTTTTGTCTGATCAGAGACCATTGCATGTGTCGGGTGTTTTTTTTTGGAAAGCTATATATTAGCAATCTCCTATGAAACCGTGCTCCAATTTTGAAGTGCAGTGGGTGTGCACTGTATTTGAGGTTCTCAAGCTGAAAGTTGGATTGGGTTTGAAATATGAATATGTTAGAATGCAACACGTTGATAACATTTCCATTTATATTTTCCTTTATCATATATGGTATACTATTTCTTAGGGTTTGCTATAGTTCTTAGAATTTGCAATTGCAACTAGGTACTCTACTAATTATTGCATACATTTTGACTAACTCATGGCATAATAATGTTCATTTAGAAAAATTACCTAGCATTGTTCATTAACAGAAAAAAGCAATACCTATACCATCCCTACAAATACAGTTGGGTCATTCCATCATAAATCGACCAAGGCATAAAACCCTACTATTTTTAATTTCCTCCAAAATTGGTATATGGGGACTCACCAGGGCGTAGAATCCACCCATGGCACCCAAAAAATTATTTAAAAACTGATTTGAGAGAAATGGCCTACGGCAATTTCTGAAGGTCATTATACAGGCATTGATTAGAATGCCTAAAGCTCCAGACGTTTTCAAGTGATTTCTGAAAATTTTATAGTTTTAGGATGTAAATTCTACGGGGAACATTTTGGTTATCTTCAATTTTGAAATTTAAACAAAATAAACCAAAACATGTTTGGTGAACTCATGACCTAGTTTTATAACGGTGACCTTGACCCGTAGTACAGTGAAATTCAAAAATTCTCTTCAAAGCGTTTTGACATATGGTAGTAGTCTTTCATATCAAATAAAGAAAAAATGGCTTTCGAACTGCATATACTACTTTTAGCTTCATATATATATATAACACTAGGAGTCACTGTGGAGCTATGATATCGTAACTCATGTTCTAATTGACTTGCAACTTTAAAATAAAAACATTTGAAGAATCAAAATCAAGCAGTCAACCTAGAGTTGAAGCATTTTGACACAAGCACAGGAATAGGGGGTTACCCTCCCCTATTTTGAATTCACATTATTGTCCCTTTGGGAATGACCTTAGCTGTTGTAAATGTCATGTATGGTTGTTTGGATCATTGTACATCTTTTGAAAATAAATGTGTTCCCGTCACATTGAATCACCGAATTATGATGTCATTTCCAGAAGCATTTAACCCGCGCCCCACCAGGGGTCCGGCGCCACCTTCGCCCCACTGGGGGGCCATCAATGCCCCTTAACTCCGAAAATATAGAAGTTAGCGCAAAGCTTCAAATGCGTTAGAAAGCTCATGTGTATTCAGTAAGATTTTACCAACACGTTTAAGCGCTCAGGTCCATGTTTTGACCTCCAGAGGTCAAGTTATGTCACGATAGGCTATTTCCAGTAAAACATGCAATCCTTAACTTGATATTTGGCAGGGGATATCGGCCCCAAGATCTCGTAATAACGCCGATTTGAATAGTGCTAAGATCCCACGCTAAACTTATTTGGAAAATTTCAAAATTTGATTTTAAGGAAAGTCTAAAACAATTTTGTATTTTAGATTTCCAAACCCGTTTACGATTTCAAAACAGTCAGATTTACAAATATCATGTCATATACTGAGTTACGCAAAATTGAAATTAATGCAGTTAGGACCAGGACTAGGAATATATACAACCTAAAAGTTTTGTTCGCGTTAGAAGCCGTGATATACCGGCATCTTGACACATAAATAAAGAAAAAAGAAAAACTCATCAGGGCGGATGCGTGGTAAAAAGTGGGTATACATCCCAACAATAGCAGTGTTGCAAGTATATAGTCTCATGAAATTTATTTATAATTTTACTATGGCAGCTGGGAAAGGGGTACATAGGCGGATAAGGACTGTCGTGGGGGGGTGGTGATTGGAAACACATTTTAATATACAAGATATTGAGTCGCGCGGTGATACTGGCGGAATATGCATTTTCAAATGTGTGTGGGACAGCGGTAATCTAGAATTGGTTATAACTATTTAATTCATATACCCAATGTATTCGCCCTCACGGCTGTAAGCAGTCTTCTCACTTACTAACGTTTAGTCCTTCTGATAACATTCCCCCATTTGAACGCTTAACCCATGAATAAAATAGTGACAATAATGCACTATCATCTCACATAAAATATATAATAAAACCATATAACTGGTATCAGGATCAGCAGAGACGGCTCCTTTACAAAGAACCCATCGCATAGATAATCTTGGTTTGTGGATAGAACCTCCAACAGCCATAGCTCGCCCTGGTAAATATATAATATTGACAGTTTCAGAAACGCCGTATAGTTTTAGGAAAAGTCAGGAAGTTTCAAAGTTCTATCCAAGCCGTTTCGAGATATTCTGAAAACCTGGGATATTAGCCCCGCCGGAAAGGGTTAAGAAACCTGAGCATAGCTTTCACGCCATTAGAGCTATTGAGATCTAGCAAAAATCATTTGATAGGAAAATGTCAGGACTTCCTCCGCTATGTGAAACATTATGGCCTCCCGCCAGTGGTTTGACCTCCAGAGGGTACCTCGTGACTTAATTTGACCTGAGGTCTCAAAAAGTAAGAAAGTGACCGTGTTGCATATCAAATGAAAACTAGGGACAAGATATGCACGATGGCCTTTGGTTCAGTGTTGTAGCTTAATTAGGTCAAAAGTTATTGTCAAAATGCTGTTTTTGACCTCTGGAGACCTTTGATGATCTCAGATAGGTCAAAGGGCAATATCGCCCCTGGGATCCATGAAAGGGTGTCCAAAAACGCTTGTCTGAGCAAATTGAGCATTTACGATTGTTTTGTGACTTCTAGCTCATAAGACAGATTTTCCCATGCTTTTTCTATGGAAGAGGTTACCTGGCGACCTGACCTCAGGTCACCAAATCGAAAAATCACAAATATAAATTTTGTGGACTCCGGAGGGGTCATGAAGTGTCGAAAGTTTTAAATCGATCGGCTTAGAAATGTAGCTATGGTAGAGTTCAAAAGTTAAAGTGAGGTGACCTTGGTTGACCTCGCCTGGTGACCTGACCTAGGGTAACCCGGGGTGATAAATTTCAGGGATGATGGGAAAATAATGGGATAAGAGGTAGAACCCTGAACCGCGGTGCTTCCCCTCGTTGTTTTTCTGTTGTTTCGAAAAAACTTAGGGGACCATGGATTTCATTATTCTAGGTGGGGTGGGGGTTAAGGAAGATTTTTGGATTTTGAGGCTTTGTGTCGCGTTCCCCGGACTTAGCTTGAATTTAAAACATTTTATGACCTCAGTTCGGCTTTTATAGCCTTTGGTAATCTCCTGTGGCATTTTCAAACGTGTTTAAACTTGACCTTTAGTAATCTCGTAGTGAATTTTGCTCAGCATACTCATTATTTTAGCTCTTATATAATGAAGAAGTTTTAGGCACTAAAAACAAATCATTGGTGATTTTTAGTGGTGCATTGCATTGCATGGGACTGGTTCAGAGCTCAAAAGTACTCCTTAGAAGTGAAAGTAACTAGTTCAGAGTCCACATCACTTAAATGGACTATTCACAAGCCATTCTGAAACATTTACGCTAATTTAGTGAGTTTCGAATCATTTTTCACTGCTTACACCACCTTCAAGGTCAAATTAGTTCAATGGTTGAAAAATTTCAAGTCCGTTTTGGAAGAAAAACGTCTTGTTCAGTGTTATTTTCATGCGAATCGACTATTCATAAGAAATTTTGCATCAGTTGCGCCAAGTGCCTGCTTCATCATCTATTATTGCTTACACCCCCTTCAAGGTCAAATAAGGTCAAATTTAGAAAAAGGTCAAGTCCATGTAATATGCAAACCAACTAGTTTAATGTCCATATCATTCGAATTACTATTCATAAACCATTCTGCATAATTTACTCCAAGTAAGTTTGCTTCTTCAGTTGTTATTGCTTACCCCCTTTCAAGGTAAAAAAGGTCACAGGTCGAAAAAAGGTCAAGCCCGTATTGGACGCAAGTCAAATAATTCGGTGTTCATCTCATTTAGAAATACCGAATTGAAACAAGCATTTCTAGTCGTTATTCGACACAGAGTTATCACTGAGGTCACGCAAGGTCAAATAAAGGTCATTGAATGTCAAAAAAGGTCATAAAAGGCCTTAAATGATAAAAATGAACCTCGAAGCCTGGAAGAAAATATTCTGGGACAGTTCATGAGCAAATGATGCAAAAGAACGATAAGAGTCTAGGGCATTCACGTGAAAACGGGTACAGGCGCCCAAATGACCCCAACATGCCTCCACTCTTGAGGTCATAACTCCGTGACCTTGAAGGATAGGAATAATTCTTTGCAAGATGTCCGCAATGAATGCATCGGAGGCTATACAACATTTCAAGACTCTAGCTTAAGAAGCTCGTTTTCAATTCTTGAAAAACCTGAGGGGGGTTGCAACACCTCCAACCTGTACGTGTAAGGGCTAACACCCCCTATGGCGTTGACGGGAAAGAAAGTGGTTGAAAAGTCCATGCCGCCCCTCTTAAATTCGGACGTTCTGTCGTCACTGGCATTAACCATACCGTGAGTTACGATGGTACAGCTCCACAGTGACACCTAGTGTGATGTTTCGGAAGTAAGAAGTAGTATATTTAGTGCGAAAGCCTTAATCTTTATTACTTTACCTAAAAGGGTATTTCCGAAGGTAAAAATGCTTTTACACGAATTTATAAATTGCACTGTACTGCGGGTCAAGGTCACTGTTCAAAAACTAGGTCACTAGGTCATGACGTCAATTTTGTAGAAATATAAAAATCAAAGATAACCAAATTGAAATATGCTAAATGGTGAACAAAAATGTAAAATATCGTTACAATCATTAAATAATGGCAGAACTATAGGCTTTCAAATCAATGCCTACATGGTGACTCCCTAAAAATGCCGGAGGCTATATCTGCCATACCAAATTTTCAAATAATTTTTTTGACGCCACGGTTAGATTCTACACCTTTGAAACCTCCTTTAACACCAATTTCGGAGAGAATCAAAAATAGAAAGGATTTTATTTACGAAATTTTTGGTCGATTTCGGGTGGAATGACCCAGTTTATATCATGCTTTTTAGCTTGGACCTTTTCTGACAGTATGGAGGTTCAATTTGTTGCCTATGTTGGTGTAACCTTAGCCCTTTTAGGTTCCTTTCCATTCCATTTGCCTAGTTTAATATGCAACGCTCCCTTTAGAAATAATTGCAGCATGTCGTGGTAACCTTTTTGGGCTGTGACAGTCTGGAAGAATAGACAAATTGGTTGCTGGCTAATTGTTAACCAATGTTTTAATGCCAATTATCTAATTTTGCTTCTATTATTTAGTTTGGTGTCGGACTTTCTGAACAGCTTGTTTTTTGCTGTTTTATTGAATTATTTTTTTATTTTTGTCATGATTTATGTATTCATTATTTATTTGGTTTATTTTTCAAAACAAGTCGAAGTTTCAGTTGAGTTGTGTCGTGAGTTGAGTTAGAGTTGAGTCGGATGAATTTAGCCTTGAGTCAGAGTTGAGTCGTCTCACTGAACTCTTGATCATGAGTTAAGTCAGAGTTGAGTCAACTGCTCTCAGCACTTGAGTTGAGTTGAGTCGACTCAAGAAAATTCTGAAATGCACAACTCTGTCTAGGATACGTGGCCTTTGTGCCATATTCAGCTTGAAGGTACTGGTTTAAAGGGTAGATCTAAACCAAGTGTTTGAGTAGGGGAGGGGGTAGGGTGCGAGTCAGGAATAATCGTGAAAAAGCTGTATTGAAGAAGATCGGCTGAAATCGGCTAGAATTGGGTGAAATGTATCCACTTGTGGGATCCATGGCAGGATTGGCCACTCTCGGTAGATCCGTTCCTGATGATTTAGGACAGGCTCTGAGATGCACCTGACACCACCAGTCCATGTTGACGAAAAGCCCACATGGTGGGAGCCACGCGGCGGCGGCGCCTTTCCCAACCAGTCTGGCCTGACAATCGGCGTGATAGCGCCCACCTCAGTGGATCAGCTGCCAGTGCCCAAGGTCAGTGCTTGAGGGCCACTCCAGGCTGGAGTATAGGTAGTGTTAGGCTGTTCCTCATTTCTCGTCTGTGTTAGTTCAATGATATGTGCGGGTTTTCATAATTTTGACTTAGGCTGCCAGTAACATATTTTTTCCAGACAAATTTCTGTGTACAGGTCAGATAGATCCTGGCTAAAGAGGATGAAAAGCCGGTTGAGTAGGATCAAAAGGCTAAAGTTGTGCACTTGCGTCTGCGCAAATTAAATGATTCCTGCTATTTGAACAGATTAAATCAAGTATCTTTTGGTGTGACAATTTTTGGCGCATACTGTTCGTTTTGACTTGCAGAGCAATGGAACTGCAAACGAAAAACAAAACAAATTATTCTGTTGATTCCGTAATCAGAAAGACGATTGTCCTTGCATGGTATTTTGCATTAGCAGTTCAGAGGAAATTTAACGCAAGCACCTTCGTGATGGGATATGATCTGAGCTAGCAGTCTTATAAAGAAGTGTATATTTCGTTGGTTCCAAAACTCATTGCAGATAAATCATAGTTGCTAGAGCGGAATTCTGTTCTGTTTTTATCACTCACATATGGTTAAGTACCTACATGTTTACACCTCTTAGGACAAGTGAAAACGTTAAAGTGACCAGCAAGATCTTCATGACAGAACCCTGATAATTCACAACACCTAAAAAGGTCAAAAGCATGTAGGAAAATAAAAATATACATTTCAAATATAAAGCATATAATTTAACATTATTAAGACCTTACAGGTTCAGCATGACTTGATCGAATCGAATGAGAACAAAATAGCATGTTTCTGGAACGGCTGTGTGGAACAATGCCGTTTTTCTGCATGCGTTGTGACGAGAATTGTACGTCTTCAGAATCCGAACAAACACACTTTATTTGACAGTAGTTACGCTGACATGAGGTAGGTTAAATACTACACGGCTCCGTAGCACTCGGGACGGAGCAGCCAATGGAAATGATTTGAGAAGATAGGACGAGTAAATGTTGTGGTTGTGCAGATCTCTAAGTAAAAGGAGGTTGAAGTGCAATTCCACGTGGTCAGTGAAGCTACACTGAAGGGTCGAAGTAGGCTGGTGTAGTCAAAAGAAACCTTTGTAACACGTCATTGTTCGCGAAGACGGATAAGGAGTTTGCTGAATTTGTTGAAATTTTCAAATAAACGTTGGCAGTTCCTTCCCAAATGACACATCCGACAATTTACTGTTAAACGCACGTGCGCACGACAGGTGCCAACTGTAATTTCAGTATTCACCCTGTACAGCGGTGGTCTTTTTCGGGTTTGGAAGGATGATGATAATAAGTCCAAAGTTTGGTTTACTTTGAGCATCTCGGAATCGACATGCGGACTAAAACTTAATTTTTCCTCTGAGATTATACCAATGTCACTCTTTCTATCCTGTGCTATTTCAATGTAAGTTTTTTATAAACATTTTTGCGCCCCCGACCTGGGGACATTTCTGCATGTTGGCACCACATATACGCAGTCACACTATGTACACAGCAGATGTTTCCATTCATCGGCACCTTTGCGGGGCAGTCGTGCCCGCACGCTCCCTTCCACATACCCCACCGTATGATGCGGCGAGGCTATCCCGATTTCTCGGGCCCAGCAGAGCAGATGACTGCTCCGGTGACACGAGGCGAGGTCGTGCCCTCGGGGCGCGCCACCGGACCGGTGGATCTATTTAAAGGCTGATCAGGCCCGAGCTCCCAATAATAAGGGCGCTGGTTGGTCAGCGAAACTCCCGTGTCAAGGCAAACACTACCCAGTTTACTGCCATCTCCTGGGCAGGAGGCAGGCGGTCGAAGAAAATGCTGCCAGAGGTCAGCTTTGGTCCAGGGACCTCCCACTTACAACGGCGACGCTTTAACCAACTGCGCCGCTGCGATGGTATTATAGTAAGTTTTACTGACTGGCTGTAGGTGTGACGTCTGTGTCATGATTTTACACTTTGAAAGATTTAAATTCAGTTTCGAAATGTTAGACCCTTGAGACAACCGAGTTAGGTCAAATTGAAACGCCCTAACATCCGCTTAACTGCCTACTCTCCGGTACAGCTTCATATCATCCGCAAACATTCGGAAGTCTGATTGATTGGTCGCTTTTCATTCCGGGCTTATTGATAACACTACAGTAGATTTATCTAAGAGAGAGAGAGAAGAAAGAGGTATGTGTTCGTGGAGTTTGGTGTGTCGAAACCCCACTATTGGCATATTTCACCCAAAGCTTTTTATTTGATTTCCGCACAGTTCCAAGTTCAAGATACAGGATACTAAGGCCCTATTTCAAAGCGTAAAGGTATTCCTCTCCATCTGGTGGCAACAATTGGATTGGTCTATATTCTAAGCTCCTTCTACTTATTGAAAATGTATTGCTATCCAGTGAGCCATCCTTATTAGAGCCCAGCTGTACTTTTTAATTTACCAGCCTTACATGTCGGTGGAAGGAAATGAGGAAATGAGGAAATAAAAAAGGAAATGAGGATATTTTAGTTAATTTTGTTAAAAGAAATTGCTAAATGAATTTCCATTACATCTTTTTCCTTGCCTTTAAATTTTGCAGGAAAAATTCGGATTGATCATGAAAAATCGAAGGAGGATCCGCGAGTCTATGTTCCGCGTGAGATCAAGGTTATTATTTTGCAGACACCGGAAACGTGCTGGTTTGATGACTTCATAAATAAATAAATAAAAATAAATAAATAAAAAAAATAAATAAAAAAAGTGTATGAAAGAACGGTTCTGTTTTGTTCTGAGCAATTTAATCCTCAAACGTATGGGGGGAGGGGTTGTTGCAACCTCCCTAAGGTTTTTAAAGAATTGAAAACTAGCTTTTTAAGTTAAAGCTTTGGAAGTTTGTATAGCCTCTGGGGCATTCATTGCACATGTTTTCCAAAAATAAATTTGTTCCTACCTTTCAATGACACGGAGTTATGACCTCAAGAGTGGAGGCATGTTGGGGCCATTTGGGCGACTGTACCCGTTTTCACGTGAATGCTCCAGACTTCCATTGTTCTTTTGCAGCATTTATTTATGAACTGGCCCAGAATTGTTTTCTTCCAACCTCCGAGAACCACTTTTATCAGGTTAGACCTTTCATGACCTTTTTTGACCTTCAATGAACTTGATTTGACCTTGCGTGACCTCAGTGATAACTCTGCACCGAATCACGACTACAGATGCGTGTCTCGATTCGGTATTTATAAATCAGATGAACACCGAATTAGCTGACTTGCGTCCGGTATGGGCTTGACCTTTTCGACCTGTGACCTTATTTGACTTAGAAAGGGGTGTAAACAATAACAGATGAAGAAGTAAGCACTATCTGGGCGTAAATGATGCAGAATGGCTTATGAATAGCCAATTTGAATGGTATGGACACTACTCGTAAACTAGTTGGTTTGCATATTATATGAACTTGACGTTTTTCGAAATTTGATTTTATGTGATCTTGGAGGAGCGTAAGCAATATCAGATGATGAAGCAGGCACTTGGCGTAAATGATGAAAAATTTCTTATGAATAGTCAATTTGCAGCACGAGAAGGATGCTGAAAAAGACGTTTTTCTTCCAATACGGACTTGACCTTTTTCGACCTTTCAGGCCGACAATGATTCATTGCAAAGTACCTAAGCAGTAAGACAAGGTGTTATGTCTTCACGAAGAATTGATACAGGTACAGAGGGACATGGGGAGTATCGGGCTTCAATGTGTGGCCTCAACTTTAGCCAAAATTATTTGTTCTTAGACAAATAAATTTCCCAAAATAAAAATTCCCGCATATATTATTGTTTTTGTCACACATTCGGGGAGGTTTTCCGCATAAAATATGTCCTGAACATAAAATACTATTTATCATCGGCCTGAAATTTTTTAGCTTAGGAAACAAATTTCCGACTCATACCAACTGCTTCAACGGCTGCAGGGCAAAACTCTCAGTTTGCAGCCTGACCTCGCGACAGCAGCCTTGACTGCGATACCAGCTGACTGCAATGCACTGTCATGGCCAAGATGGAGCACAAGGAATGGAGTTTATCAGATCTAAGACAAAATTAATACGAAACCGAAGAATAAAACATTTTCATGTCCTTATTATTTTAGTTTAATTGTTTGATGTGAACGTGCAATTACGTGCGTGGGTATTTTCTTGCCGGTAATCCTTGTCCTTATCCTTATCCTACCAGTGGGGGCTGTGAGTGCATGCGCTTGTGGCTGCAGCAACCCCTCCGGATAGGACCCCATCTTCTTTATCCCTACTTTTGCTAATCCTTACGGTCTCCTTCCATAGTTTTCATCACTTCATACTCACTCATCACGACAACACTTCAAAAGTGTGGAATATTGTAATCGCCTCAATAGTGCAGAAGTGTGAATAATACATGAAAACGTATCGTGCGTTCGCGCACTGTTGTCTCCGAATGCGGTCTGTGGGTGCCTCCTTTCGGAAAATGTCCCCAGCAAAAATTCAACCGTCAGTCAACGCCGTTTACATGTGGCAGTTCAGTACGAAAAATTAGGCTGTTAAGCCAGGTGGGTAAAGTATAGCATTTCGACCTTCTTTAGCCGATCGGCCGTCTGGTGCTCATGGAAACAATGAGCACGAGGCAGCATGGTATTTTTGTACTATAGCTGTAGCTATTATTCCGCAGTGCTGCAGCCCCTAAAAATGGTGTACCAAACAATGGTGAACAAAACCATGATCCAACTCAATCAAAAACATAGCAAAACAAGGGTTTTTAGCTGTGCCTCACAAGTCAAATGCATTTATCAGTTCAATCCCACGAAGCTGTGGTACTCGCTCCACTCAAAGAAAGCTCCAGTTTTTTTGTGTGGTTTCTCAAGTGGGCCAAGATATACGGGCCGGTAGTATAAAGTCGGCCACGTGGAGTAATTTTTTCATGCGCTATACGCAAGGTTATACGGTGGCAGACAGGGACGTAGCCAGGATTTTGCTCAGGGGGGGGCGGCGCCCCGAAAAGGGCCCCTGCGACAGCGCCAAAAGGGCCGTGATGGGTAAAAAGGGCCCTGCTTGTTACAGAATAGAGTGCTGAAGAGGGCTTAAGAGGGCCTTACCTGGTATAAAATGCCAAATTTGGCCACAGAGCATATTGCGGGCGAGCCGCGCTTCGCGCGGCTCGTGTCCTCAGGAGGCCCTTCGGGCCCTCAGGGGAGGCGGCTGTCCCTGCCGCCCCCCCTTAGCTACGCCCCTGGTGGCAGAGGACTGTAAGTTACGTTATGGCAAAAGCCAAAGTTTGCCTCTTGGTGGACTCGAACCCTAGACCCTCCGTAGAACGTACTGAGTGTCACGGGCTCGAGCCGAAAGCGCACGCTGTCCGACTGCCTCAGTCAGATCCCCCGCATGGGTAATGATGTAGGTTGTAGTGACGCAGCAGTTATCAAATCGAAGGCAAAATTAATACGAAACCGAAGAATAAAACATTTTCATGTCCTATTATTTTAGTTTAATTGTTTGATGTGAATGTGCAATTATGTGCGTGGGTTTTTTCTTGCCGGTAATCCTTGTCCTTATCCTTATCCTACCAGTGGGGGCTGTGAGTGCATGCGCCTGTGGCTGCAGCAACCCCTCCGGATAGGACCCCATCCTCTTTATCCCTACTTTTCCTGTGGCAAGTATTCTCTTAGTTAACTTAGGTTTAGAATGGTTGAAATTATTTGCTCCAGGTGACCATTAAAACTGGTTAGGCAGCTTAAGATGTATATATGGATGGATATATATATATATATATATATATATATATATATATATATATATATATATGCAGGCAGGCCTATGTGAGTAGATGTTTTGGTATCTGTCCGCGATGTGAATCCTGTAATAAGTCCCGGCAAGTGTTCCTTATTGGGAAAGGCCTGCTCTCTCCCATCATCGGCTCTTTAACGTAGATACGATTGTGAGTACTGATGACCATGACTGTTCGGATTCCTCTACGCTATCTGCCTCTTGTGCGGCCGCTCTTCGTGCTTCCTCTGGGTGCATCAAGTGGCATGCCTTTCTAAATGTCATTGTAGGCCTTTTTTCATAGGATTATAGAATGACCGCTTTCCCTGCACTTTTTCGAGTATATTGATGCCAACTCCATCACTCCTTGCTTCCCGTCTCTCATCTGTATCCTTTTCTTATTTAGTTAAGCGATCTATCTCTAGAAACAATTACAGTTACTTCGGTTATACCAGTCGCATATCGCGGTTGTGTGCCTTCTGAAAGCTGCCCTGGCGCTTGTACGATCTCTTGTCGCATAGCCCACTGGCTGAGCTATGTGAAACCTGCACGTGACCCACTGCAGAGAGTGGAGCAGGCCCGGCGACCGGTCGCGCCGGAGGCAGTCACCGAGAAGCCGGCAGCCTGCCCACGGGCCTCGTCCGCCTGACGCGTATCAAAGGGTTCACCCAGTCTGGAGTGATCGGTCGCTAAGAATAGATAAGGGTTGAACCCGCCAAAGGGAGTCATGTCCGGCCATGCCTGTCCTCTCTAGTTTCAGACAACTCTAAAGAAATCGCACACGTATGGCTCCAAGCGCGGGATCTGGCAGAGTTTCTGGGCTGGCCCGCTTACCATCCCACTTTACCAAACCCCCATGCGCCCGTGTGGTCAGCCAGTGCAAGCCGTGCACGTCAGAGGTAGGAGGGTATCAGATTCACCGCTGCATTTCGACAGTAGAATAACAACTGCAGTGTCTCAGAGCTGAGAAATGTCTCCGCTCAGATAGATTGCTGACTTAGTGTTGGAATGCTTCTACTGAACATGGCATTGCTTACTCTTGATGGGAACATTGGAAATGCCCATTACAGCCCTTTGAGAATTGAATCGGCCAGCTTTCACCAATGTCCTGCACTATCCCTAACAACACCTAGAAAAATCTGACATTTTCGTCTTCCTCCTCTCCCTAAGCCGGAGTAATGTGGCAAAAAGGCACCAGGCCTGGCGCAACGCTGCAAATAACGCAGACGGCGTCTGCAGCTCTCACCTCTCTGGCGTAGTTTGACACCGGCCTCCAGAGGTATGATGAGCAGGGGCAGTACCCCGCTGAACCCCACCAGCACCGCGCCCACTACCGACAGAATCCACGGCTCGTAGCCGCGGTAGAGCTCCGACAGCAGGTCCAGCAGGTCGGCGGGAGGCTGCGACATCTGCTCCCCTGTCCGCGGAAACGCCCGCTGGTACTTGGCACGGTGCAGCTCAGCAACACACGCCGACAGACTGACCAGCAGCACCAGGCCGGGCAACAGCGCGTGGGTGGACATGCTGTCACAGACGGCGCGACACCCCACCGACAGCCAACCACAGACACTGTCCGCTCAGCTCAGCGGCGCTGAATCGACGGCGTATCGGACGATGTGGCGCGGCGACGGACACCCGGCCGGCCCCAGCGCACCACTGCTGGCCGTCTAGCGGGAAGCAGCGCGCGGCGGTCCAAATAAGCGAGTCAGAAACGCAGAGGTCCCAAGATTGAAATGTTTGTCGCCTTTATACGAAAGTAGGGAACAGAAAGAATGGCTTGTCCTGGGTTTTATACCGGAAGAAGAGCGAGATCATGGTTTCTGTTGTTTTCTGCAATAATCCGTGTTTGGCACCTCTGCGATGACGTCACACCGCACTGCCGTCAGCGACGGACGATCCAGCAGCGCGTGGCCGGGCCCGTCCGTCGCTGGAGATGCAAGTTTGCGTGCAGAAGAGTGATGCCCCATCTCGAACAAGTCATGAAATATTGCCGTCGTATTCGGGACTCATTCTCTTCATTCATATGGGACAGTCTTCTCCCACACACTCAGGAGAGTTTTTGTTGGTCCAGGCTTAAATAATTTAATAGGGGTCTGCCCCTGTCGCTCGCATGACATGAATAAATAAGAGAACAAATTAAACCCTGACTTTCGGTAGTGACCATCGCGGGTGCAAGCAGTGCATTTCCCGAACACCTTGTCGCGTTTCTCAGTCCTTCGATTGGCCCTGTTTTAATCGCTCGGAGATTAAGCATGTTTTTGCAGCATTGAGAAGTAACACAATGTTGTCAACGCCTGCGCCGGAGGTAGAATTTCAGTTGTGGCAGGGGAGAGGGTGGGATCTGCAGGAGTGAGGCCTTTGCCACCAAGGGGCGTCCTCTCGGCAAGGTTTTTAATAATCTGTAGGGGATGTATGGTTTTTGAAGAGTACCCTGAAGACAGCGGGACAAACTTTTCTGAAGAGGCGCCACTGTCTGAAGGGAGGCGTCCAAACAGTCGGAAGTCCGGTGCTGCCACCAACTGAGTGGAAAGCGGTAAAAAAATTATAAAAATACGGGGTGCATCCACTGGAGCCTCTTCCAAAGTCAATTTAAGACACCTGTACCGTACAGTTCTTGCATTTTAAAGGCATTGAGGGCGCCTTCACGCCCAGCATCCGCAGGAGAGTCCACTGACCTAAGGGGACCGCCTCCTTCGCCCTCCTCCAGAACTAGATTGCGGTCAATGCCGCAATCTAGTTCTGAGCGTCTGCTGAGAGACCAGCCCCCAGGTCATGCCCAAATGCGCCCCACTGTGAGTGCTAGTGCCGCGGGGCACTGACCCCTGGTCTGGGGTCAGAGGTGACCAGCAAGGCCGGTACCCCCGCCATGACGGCACCGGGCGATACCGTATCTGTGAACGGCAGCTTCAAGTACCTGGCAACAAACCAATACCTCGGTGGAGTTCGCACAAACATCTTAGCCCGGTTTATGGGTCCTTCTGACAAGCGCATGCGTGAATTTGTAAATGGGGAATGCAAGAGTTTTTGTTCCACTCTGGAGGTGCCGTACCTAAAGCTCTAACACAGTGGTTCCCAGCCCTCACCACAAGATAAGCCTTTACAACAATGACACGACTAAATTTCAATTTCAATTTATTTATTAACTCGTCGACGGGAATTCCCAATCAGAGCAGAGCTGACTGAAGGCCTTGTGATAAAATTTACGTACACAATACCTACATGAATGGGAGCAGCACTTACAGAATAATTAAACAGAATAATAACAGAATAATCTTACAGAATAATCAATGCTTACAACGCTAAAATTTTTGGCGACCTAAGACATCTTATATACACGTATAAAAACAGCAAATCAGGAACAATAAAATATAATCCAATGCTAAAATATAGTGTGGTTTCAAACACATCCTTAATCAAAATGATCGTCAATATTCCAAAACATCTCTCCGAAACGTGCAATAATCGTCATAAAAGAAGGCGGAGGTTGAACACCTTTGTAAGAACCGGTTGATCTCACGGGGCATCCCTACAAAAAGGTTGTCCTTAACAGTGTTCACTCTGGAACACGGAACTCTGAACAACGACAGATTGCGAATGATTCTTAATGGAGTGGACAATGAAAATGAGCTGACTAAAAATGAGTCCATGCGTCTGCGATAAAGGTTTCTAAAAAAACAAAATCATAATAAGTTCTACGAGACTTTAAAGATGATGCGTGATAATGCTGGAGCCGGTCAGACTATGATAGGGTATGGGATGCAGCCGGATGTGAAGAGTGATTGTTATGCCAAATAAAAATGTATGTTGTAGTCTCTCCAGTCTAAGCGTACCCTGGCTGCACCTGCTCAACCAACCCGCCCATGTTCAAGTACTGAGCGCACATGCGCGTGATAGGAAGTTCGCGCGGAAGACCGGTGGAAGTGTCCCCTCGTTCTTAGTTTTTGGAAGGATCGAAATAAAACGCCTAGAGCTCTGTCTGCTTTTTACTGTATTGTCTATGTGAATTCTGAATGTTAATTTTTCGTCAAGAATAGCGCCTGGGTCACGATTTGAATTGACATGTTCCAGAGATGTGCTCTGAATGAAATGTGTGGTTCGAACAGGAATTTTCTTGAGGTCATCCGAAATTATTTTCATTTGGAAGGAGTTTGGAAGGCGTAATTTTCAAGCTCGAGACCAAGTGCAAAGTCTGCACAAGTCCTCTTGCAAGAGCGCCGGGTCATTTGGATAGGTTATCTTTCTGAATATTTTGACATCATCGGTAAACATAAAGCAATAAAATTCGATTTTGAAAGGAAGATCGTTAAAGGGAATGTGGCACCTTCACAACGTGATTTTAACTGAGATAGCCAAGTTGTAAAGCAAGGCGGAAAACCCGGTACTCCATATTTCATTTGTCTTAGAACTCGATATTTCCGTAGAAAAAAGCTAAAACCTACCTGACACCAGCCCCCCATCAGCCCGTCGCCGGGCGGCCATTGCTGTGAGCTGCTGGTGTGACGACATATGCTGACGTCACGATGAGCATCAGCCAATCGAAGCCCTTGAAGCGTTTCAAGTATGTTAGTGGTTGCCAGATCGTGACATCATCCACAGGCTGATATTTATTTCTTTTTCTAGAGGAGTATTTTTTAAAACAAAATATAGAGCCTTTTGTACATTTTTCAGAGAAATCATGAGTGGTTTCATTATTTTTGGCTAAAAGTACGCCTAATTTCACTAACTTCCAGGATTCGACCAAGGTGCCACATTCCCTTTAATCAATAAGGTAAACAAGAGGGGGGACAACGGCCCACCTTCCGGTGTGCCAGACGTAACATGGGACCATTGAGAGCATTTGCCATCAACAATAAATAGTACGCTACTGTCTGCCGTAAAGATATGATTTCAGTGGGTTCAGAGACGGACCAGATAGATAATGACTTTTTGAGCTTATGGATAAGGAGGTCTTGGATGACATTTTGGAATGCAGCTGAATAATTCGTATAAGTGCAGTCCGTCTGAGCCCTAAAAAATTGAATCCCATCATGTTTTCAAAAGACTGGCCAAGTTGGTCACGCATGATCGTTTATAGTTTTTTCGGAAAAGTTCCACCAGAGCTTGTGTAATAATTGTTTTGATTTAACGACACCTCAACTGCCAGGGTTATAGACTGCAGTGTCACCGACTTTCACCCTGTTGGAAGGAATTTTAGGGATCAGATCGACTTATTCAGTCTCCTCCAGGGCTTGAACCCGGGCCCGGTGGCTTAGGAGATTTTGATGCTGTCCACTAAGCCACCCATCCCCGACGAACTTGTGTCAGCGATGAATTCCCGAGTAAATCCAGATGTTACTCGAATCGACTTAATTATTCAACGTCACTCACAACTTCGAATTGGATTTTAGTCAGGGCTAGCCGGTGCATTATAATTAGTTAACCGATATCCGTTATTCTCGTATGCTTCATTCGAGCAGTTTTCATGAATAGAATGGTTCACTCCAAACCAGCTCCAATCGCAGAGCTGAGCTCGATCCAGTGGTAACAACTGTCCGGAAGCTTTGCTTGAGTCAGCATCGGCGGAATGGCTCGCACGTCAGCGCCGGGCAGCTGACCGGGGCGCCGCCCATCCGTCGCCGCCTGATGCGCCGCGTCGCAGGCGACGCCAAATTGTTGACCGACGCCGGAGGCGATGGCCGCATCAGCACGTGCGTGCTCGCCGCGAACGACGCGCTCCTGGAGTTAGCGGGGCATGCCTGCGGCGGCCGGTGCCAGAGGCGGAGTTAGATCCCCAGAATGCCGGGGTATGTTGGAGATCGCATGACACTTTTTCCGGCGGGGGCGAGCCAGCGCATTATTTTTGCCTCGCTCCATTTGTCAGCGCTATGTCGCCGCCGCCCTCCCCGCTCTTCTCTTCAGCCGTGGATGACAGTAGCTACTGAGACGAAATAAGACGGCTGCCACTGTCAAAACAGGAGGGGAGGGCGAGTCAGAGGGCGGCCCGGGGACGAGCAGCGGACAGTAGTGTGGGCTGTGCACGGAGACAGGAAGGGTACCAGGAAGTGCGCACGTGCGGAGCCGGCCTGGAGCGGGGTCTCACGGCAGAGCCGAGCCGACCGCCGCCGCAGCACGGCGCGCAGACGCACCAGGTGAGTAGGCCGGCCAAGTGCATTCAGCTGCAAATCTGCCAAATCGCTTAAATTTTGCGACTTTTTCACATCATCGGCGGCCACCTTTTGGCCATTTTCGCCGCTTCTGGAAAGTGGACATAGGGGTAGACTACGGCCATAATTGGCGGGACGGAGGGCGGGGAGCGCCCTGGCACCGTATCCCCTTAGACTGAGCAAGGGCACCACCATCGTAGTGTCCCGGGCCTGAAACGGGCTAACATAACACGGAAGGATGGTTTTATCCAGCCTTTCAGGAAGGTATTTCCACTTTGAATAGTTGTCTTAGAACTAAAAAATTTGATAATGTGCCCACTTTAATGGTTTCGTTCAGATATCACATACATGTGACATACATGTACATATATATTTCACACGAACCCCTTAAGCTCTGAGTAGTCTCTCCCATCAGTCACGCTGTGTGTGCAGGTGACCAGTCATATCTTCTACTCCATTACTTCTACCGACACTTCTCCCCCGACGCGTCTTCTACGCGACAATTCTTCCACAACAAATGCTTCTACAGTCAAAACTTCTACGCGACAAATCTTCTACTGCCTTAACTTCTACTTGACATTTCTTCTATACGATATTTCTTCTACTGCAAAATCTTCTACACGACTCTTCTACTACTGCAACCACTTCTACTGTAGAAGCTTCTACGTGACATTTCTTCTACTGCAACTACTTCTATGATCAGCACTCCTACGTGAGTCTCTTCTCCCGCAAAAAAATTTATTGTCAAAATTTCTACACATTTCTTCTACTTCACATAGGCCCATGGTTGATGTTGGCAATGCAGCGATTGGAAGGAAAAGATCATCTGCAGCTCCTGAACGGGGATACCCTAATTTAGCGCGCTGTGTGTGGGCCACAGGGTGGGTCAATCGGGAACTCATTCCTTTCCTTCGCTGAATCCGTCTTTGGATTGGATTTGTTTTTTTTTGCGTGACAAACATAAGTAGATACCTTTTCAACTTTCTGCGTAAAGCGAAATTTTTTGCAGATGATATTCGCGCTCTTCTGCCCACGCCTGGCACTGGAGTCTCGTACCGGGTGACTGGCGGCGGGGGGGGAGGGTGACAATTTTCGTAGTTTGGTCAGCCGATAGCGATCGACAGGACGATAAGGGCGGGCACACGTGAAAATACGGAACAAAGGCACAGGCAGCGTTTCTAACGCTTGCTTCCTGGAAACTTCCCCAGACGGCATGGCACCAACCCCAGGCTCGATAACATCAGCAGGGGCTTACGGGATGAGAGGGGTGGTCTCAGGTCACCCTCCTTGTTATCACGGTTACCCAAAGGAGAATTTCACGTCAAACTCGGCATTGTGTCTGGCTCATAGCTGAGGGGAAAGGGTGGGAACGGAAGATTGCTTCCGTGAAAAAGGTAGTCACTGGATGGGATGTAAAAAGTACGTACGCCGTGGCCGCTGTGGCCGGGATGAAACTGCAAAGTTTGCTTAAAAGGCCTAGCTTAGACACTCTTCATAGGAACTTATGTATGAAACATATATAAACAAAGATAAAATGATTAAGGTTTCATTTGAGATCCTTTAAGGCACATAAGACCGCCTAACCTATTTATTGGTAAAACAGAGCAGGTTTTCCAGCCATGCCGGCAGGGTGCATAACTCCCCGGGTGTCGGCAGAGTGAGGGTTAATTCACCCTCCACTGGGGGTCCGTCGCCAACTTGGCCCCACCGGGGGCATCAATAGTCCCCCTCTAACTCCGAAAAATATGAGGGTTAGCCGCAAATGTACGAAGTGCGTTGGAACGCTCATGTGAATTCAGTATGTTTTACTTCCCATGTTTTAACGCTCAGGTTGATGGTTTGACCTCCAGAGGTCAAGTTGGGTCACGCTACGCTATTTCCCCTAAAATATGCAATACCTAAGAACCCTGCGCATAGCTTTCATACCATTAAAGCTGTTGAGATCTGGTAAAGAACATTTGAGAAGAAAATGTCAGGGCTTAAAGCCATAACATGCATTTCCAGTTCCTTCATACACATACAAAAGAAAAAATACACGCTACAACAAAAGGAGAGAACAAATATCTAGATAGAAAAATCAGTGGAGGAAGGCGCCGGAGTTGAGGAACGATGAGTGCGGAGGGGGCAGCTCGCAACCCGCCAGAGACGCGGGTTATCCGTGCCATATGGTGCGAGGCTTCATATATGGTATGTGACTGCGGTGACTCTTTCCACACAAACCATGGAAGGCCTCGCAGCCGATGCGTCTACATACGGACGTGCACGCTCGCGGGACTACGAGTTCGATATGAAGTCAGCTCAGTCGACCGGCGCAGTGGCAGAGGATACTAAATACGGGTGGTACCGCTACTTTCAGAGGTAATACGCACGCACGCCGAGTGAATTCCGATATGTGGAACATAATGACCCCGCCAGTAGTTTGACCACCAGAGGGCACCTCTTGACCTACCATGACCTGAGGTCCCGAAGGGTTATGAGGTAACCGTGACGTAAGACAAATGAAAGCCAGTGACGAGACATAGGTACACGATCACGTTTAATTTAGCGGTCAAGCTCTATTAGGTCAAAAGTTATCGTCAAAACACTGCAGTTGACCCCTGGTGACCTGCGATGGCCTGAGATACCTAAATCAAAGGCAAATATTGTCTCTGGAATCCGTGAAATAGTAGCCAATAATGTTTTTTCTGAGACATCTGATCATTTGCAATCATTTTTGTGACTTTTAGGTCATAAGAGAGCTTTTCCCATGTTTTTTTAGGACAGAGGTCACCTCGTGACCTGACCTCACTATACCAAATAAAAAATTGTGGGTAACAATTTTGTAGACACTGGAGGGTTCAAAAAGTGCAAAAGGTTTCAAATCAATCGGCCTAAAAATGCAGCTATGGTAAAGCTCAAAATTTGTAAGTGAGACGACCTTCTTTAATTTTGCTTGATGACCTGACCTAGTGCGGCCCGGGGTTGAAAAAAATTCATACTACGCCCCCGGGGGTGTATGGGCACTCGGCCGCGGTACAAGTGTCCCGGCCAGCGAGGATGGGGTGGTCAGAAAAATGTTTTTTACTAAATAACTCAGTAACAGATGGTGACAGAGCATTCATTTTAGCTGCATTAGACTCGCCTTATCTTTGCGGTTCTAATGATATGAATTTTATATAATTTGACCTTTACCTGACCTGAGGTCAGGTCAGGGTCAAATTATATAAAATGCATATCATTAGAACTGCAAAGCCAAGGCGAGTCTAATGCAGCTAAAATAAACGCTCTATCACTATCCGTTACTGAGTTATACAGTAAAAACCATGTTCCCATGTATTTCCAACGGAGAGGTCATGCCTCGTACCTGGCCTTAGGTCATTGATATAAAAATACCGGAACACATTTTAAAGAACTCGGTGGGCCGATTATGTGATATGAGTTTCAATCGGATAAGTTCACCCTGCTCCGACGTATGCTATCTTAAACTTTTTTGAGGTCAGGTCACTTGCCCTGCACTCGTGACCTGACCTGAGATGACCTAACCTTAAAATTTGCACAGAAGTAGTAAAAATGATGAGGGAAAAGGTATGTCAAGTACGGCGGCGCGTAGCGCCGCCGTTTTACTGCTATCTCCGAAAAACCCGAGGGGGCGAGTGCCCGCCCCCCGTCAATGCGCGTGTTAAAATCAGGTACCTTCAAATTAGTGATGGGTGAGAGATTATACATGAATGACTTGTATTACAAATATCATGACCAGTCCATGTAAGTAATGACCGTACGCTCGATAGTGTGTAATGCTGGGCGTGGAAACATGCTGCGTACTCTCTTTTGGATTTAGCTCTTCTACGGTAAGTCTAAATCGGAAAGGCTGTAGCGTCCGCAGACGGGTTCCGGTCCAGCCTCCCCTTCTGCCCGTGTAGCTGTCTCGCGGTGTCGCGGCGTCCCCCGGTCTGCCTGTGAATGACACAGTAGGAGGCCCGACCCTCTGGTCAGATATGCGCCACCGCCCTGTACTGTTTGCTTTTAGCCAGGGCCACTGGGGGTCGACCGCTGCCGGGTCTGCCGGAGTGTTGGCTGTTCAATTTGAATCCTTGACGAGTTCGCGCTGTTCTTTTTGGCATTTGCGAGAATAATTCTGGTCTTTTCCAAACGATCTGCGTGGCGTCATCGCTCAACGCATCGTCATCGAGTTAGTTTCCGCTCAAGCCTTCTCCACAGGGGTGGAGATCTCTTTTCAAACCAGGGGGGGGTCCCGGTCTGGTCGGGCCTGCAGGTTTGGATGTTTTTAGTAAGAAAATGAAGACACTAAAATTCGGGTCATGCCTATAAATACCGTATAAAACCGTAGGATCGTAGGATTTGTACACGAGCCGCATCATAACTTCCTCGGTAGGTAAAACCGACATGCACATTTCAACACACTTCGAGCTTTTAATCAGATTTTTTCGGAAACTCAAAATGAGATACGGATCTAAGCCTCTGCCGTTGACTTGGACTTTGAAAGAATAGCGATTATAACGTACCGTGCGTTTTTTAAACTAGTCCTCAACGAAAACGTGTTAGCACTTAGCAGCAGACAACATCAGCGTGTGAAATCAAAATACATTTCAATGCTCAAGCCTAGCGTAATCCCCTTCTGAGAAGTCTTACGACCCCAGCAGTGGATGCATCATTATAGCCCTAAACGATTATTACGATGTAAATATTTTGATGACATGATGACCGAAAATTCTGAGGCATGCTACAGTATGGCGATAACTAGGTCCAGTATGCTGTTTCTGTAAAATTGGCTTAGTTTCTGACTCTTTCTCCCCCCTCTCTCTCTCTCTCTCTCACCTGATGGTTTTGCCCTCTAAAATTCCATGACAAAGAATACACCATACATCAAAGGAAATTTTAGAAAACAAGAAATTATGCCACGGAAATTCGTTCCCTGAATGTGTGAAAAATTTAATAGTTTTTCATTAAACCACCTTCTTGATACTTTTCGTGTATAGAATCATGGGTCCCGCCGCTGGGGCTACGGGGAGACGCGTCCCCCACTTTTGAGAGTGGGAGAGGGCGGAGTATGTTTTGTCCCCCCCTCCCCGCCCACCACGTTTCACGCATTGTTCCATCACGTTGTCCCGAGTGCTGAAACCAAAGCGAATAACAAAGAGCAAGCCTCCTACAAACACCAATTACAACCACAATTTCTTTCCGATACATGACTGTGGTCCAGATGCACAATTTGGTCTCTCAGGGGCCCTTGACTGATTCAGGGATCCCGAGATCAAGTCAGAAACCTTCTGCACAATATATTCTCAGTGGGCCCCAGGCCAGCTAAATGGACCCAGCACCAACCTAGGGTGCCAGATGAGCTAAGGGCTCTTAAAAGCTCAGGGGCCCCATTTCAACACAATGTGCCCAGACAAACTAATTGGATCCCTACTAGTTAAGCAGGCCCAATGCCACCTCAATGGACACCAATCTAGCTAAGGGCCCTAAGACCAAGTCAGGAACCTCTCACATAATTCTTCTAAGGGGCCCTAGGCTAGCTCAGGACTTCCTTTGAAATTTTACCTCAGGGGCCCCTTTTAGCTCAGGGGCCCCAAACCAGCTTGTGCCCTAATATCACTCCAGTAAGCTCCTGTGCAATACCCTCCCAAGGACCCAGAATAACCCAAAGGCCTTTTGCGAAACCCTCTTTCAAGAGGTCCAATGTCAATTCAGGAGGCCCAGGCCAATACACTCAACTCAGGAGGCCCATACAAATTAAGAGGGCCAGATCAGCTGGGTGCCTCGACGAACTCACGAAGCCCAAGATGAGCACAATGGGGTCGCAAACAAGTCACAGAGGCCCATTTGTTAAACAGACCCGATACCAACCCAGGGGCACTTGTAAGCTCAAGGAACACTACACCAGCTAGGGGCCATAAAACCGAGTCAAAAACCTCTTATGTAGCTCCTCTCAGGGGCCCTTACCAGCTAATTGTGACACCAAACCAAGTCACACCCCAAGACAAAGTCAGTAAGCTCCTGTACAATACTCTCTTAGACTATCAGATGCGCCCAGGGACCCCTTGCAAAACTCCCTCTCGCATGACCAAAACTAAACTCAGGGGACCCAATATTAGCCGAGAGGGACTATTCCAGTTAAGAGGTTCCAGACCAGATAAGGGGCCAGACGATAATAATAATAATTAAGACGGTATAATAATTTTACGCGTTGATCATGTAGGAAATTTTTATGTAGCTAATTAAATGTGTAGACCTTCTGTTTTGACTATAGAAGTCTAAGCAGTAGAAAAAATTTATTTCAAACTCAGCCTGTAGATAGTGGTTGCAGTAGAAGAAAAGTAGAGTAGAAGATCGAAGGGGCGTTCCAGGACAAAACGATCAAAAATATTTCAATTTGACACCACCATGTCTAGAAAAAATCTGAAACTTTGTCTCCGGGGTAGTTTTGGGCCAGAAACACGCCTGTGAGAATCTTAGCCCCCTCCAACCAACGGTGACCGAGTTATAGCCCGAGGCATTTTCGGGAGGTCACGTTGTAGACTCATGTTTGATGCTTCATAACTCAACAACGCATCACCTGATTAACAAGTTTTGTATATCATTGAACTCATCTTGAATAATAGTTTATTTTGAAAAAAGAAAATTTGAAAATTTGAAAATTTTTTACTTTTAATTTGTTTGACCTTTTCCTTTTTGACCTAGCTTGACCTTTTCCCAGTTGAAATTGCCCATTTAGACACCTCAAAAATGTTTCTTCATAAAATATCTTTCGATAGCAAAAATAAAAAAATGCGTTCTTGCTATAAGTTCCGAATATTTAGCACCTAAGGTAGGTATGTACACGGTTTTTGACCATTGCGGTAGTACAGCCTTATGTTTAACGCCGCAAATATAGCGATTGCTTTTGTAATCGGTCGCTGGAAATCATACTCCATTGTCTTTACGAAATTTTAATCGTACAAGTATCCGAATTTATGACAATTAACACGCGCCCACCCGAGGGGGTGGGCAACCGGCCTCCTCAGGTCTCTACAGGTAGTAAAAAAATACCTTCGCGCAGCGCCACCGTACTCCATCTACCTCTAACACAACATTTTGCAACTTCTGGAAAAATAATTTAGGTCAACTGGGAGGTGGTAGGTACCGTAAATGCTGAAGGCCAGCAGGCAACTGAGTGGTGAGGGGGTGACCTCAGGTAGACGGTCGTCGTTATGCCTTGTGGGACTTTCAACTTTGTTTCCTTGATTAACACTTTATCGTGGGAGTTGCTCGTTTGGGTGGTGGGGTCAGGGTCTCCGTAAAAAGTCCCTTGATGACTCTAGTGAGACACCTACTCCTAAAACCGCCTCCTTGCCGCCCCGGTAGCTCAGTTGGTAGAGCGTTGGGCTCCGGCCCGCGGCTCAGAAGCATGCAGTGGCAGTGCATGTCCAGGCTTGGGATCGGTTCCGCTGAGACGCTCCGGCGCTCAATAGCTTACCCGACGTACAGGTCGGCTGGCAACTGACTGGTGAGAGGGTGACCTGAGCGGGGTGGCCGTCCCTGTGCTGTGTGGGACGTTAAACGTTGGCTTCTAAAATCAACCCTTCATTGTGGGAGTTGCTCGTTCGGTGGTGGGGTCGGGGTCTCCGTGACAAGTCCATTGATGACTTTAGTGAGACACCGACTCCAACAATCGAACTGAGAACAACTTGTACAAAATGTATAAAAAACTGAACTGGCAACAACTTGCGCAATCTTTATAAACAGAAAAACTGCAGCCATTAAAAGTCATAAAAAGGGATTCCTTGTTTCGAGGGAGACGAGGGCAAATGAACTTATTAATAATGAACCTTTCAGCCTTAAACGAAAATTTACAAAGATGTCGCGACCTTATCAATAATTGAAACAGGTATAACTTATCCTATGAGCACCACTAACTCACACAATCACATCGTTCCCGGAGATGGAAAATAGTATCGATGCAAGCTGATCCAGTGCAGCACAGCATATGTTTGAGAGGATTCATGCAATGTAAACACCTGGTGACCTGGAGGGGTCATGCTGCACATCAATTGACTTCCTGTGACAAAACACACACAATTGAAGAAAAATGGAAGCTCTATCTAAATTCAGTACCAAATTATTGACAAAATAATCAGCCCTGGAGGCAATGTGCTAGCCCCTCACCAGTGTGAGGGTTAAGAGCCATTTCCTATTTCGGAAACCATCAGAAATGGATTACGCACGAAAAACTGCAACGGCTAGTGCTATTCTAAACACGCGCATTGATGGGGCAGGGACCCGTCTTTCCTTCGGGTTTTCCGCAGATGAGCAGAAAACGGCGACACGCAGTGCGACCGTACTTGGCACACTTTTTTTGGTGATCAATTTCGTAAGTGCTGTCAAAATTTTAGGTTCAGGGTCATTAAATTTCAGGTCACTAGGCCAAGTCAAGTGACCTCACCTAAAAATATTAAAAATGATGCATGTTTAAAGGGAATGTGGCACCTTGGTCGAATCCTGGAATTTAGTGTAATTAGGCGTAATTTTAGCCGAAAATAATGAAACCACTCATGATTTCTCTGAAAAATGTAAAAAAAGCTCAACATTTTGGTTTTTAAAATACTCCTCTAGAAAAAGAAACAAATGTCTGCCTGTGGATGATGTCATGATCTGGCAACCACTACCATTACTCGAAACGCTTCGAAGGCTTCGATTGGCTGATGCTGATCGTGACGTCAGCATATGTCGTCACACTAGGAGAGCACAAAAATTCCCTTTAAGCGCATTGACAGGGATATGAGCCACCTTCGCATTGAGAGAGGGCGGTTACCCTCACCCCCCCCTGCGATCTCGCAAACCATGATAGATAAAATAAATAGGCAAAGGGCGTTAAATAGCCCGCCTCAATCTCTTCAAAAGATATTGCAACTATATTTTGGTCAGGTCAAAATCAAGGTCAGCAGAAGTCAAAGTATGTTTTTGGGATTTGCCGGATTTGAAACGGCGAGGTGAAGCGCCGCCGTACTTTGCACACCTTTTAGGTGAAATCACCTAAAAAATGTTCAAGTTCGCACAAGTAAAGATTGGGTTAAGTTAGCGATCTTAAACTCATATCATGCAAGTTCCGGGATTTGTTATATTTCTGACCTGAATATAGCGATTGCTTTTGTAATCGGTCGCTGGAAATCATACTCCATTGTCTTTACGAAATTTTAATCGTACAAGTATCCGAATTTATGACAATTAACACGCGCCCACCCGAGGGGGTGGGCAACCGGCCTCCTCAGGTCTCTACAGGTAGTAAAAAAATACCTTCGCGCAGCGCCACCGTACTCCATCTACCTCTAACACAACATTTTGCAACTTCTGGAAAAATAATTTAGGTCAACTGGGAGGTGGTAGGTACCGTAAATGCTGAAGGCCAGCAGGCAACTGAGTGGTGAGGGGGTGACCTCAGGTAGACGGTCGTCGTTATGCCTTGTGGGACTTTCAACTTTGTTTCCTTGATTAACACTTTATCGTGGGAGTTGCTCGTTTGGGTGGTGGGGTCAGGGTCTCCGTAAAAAGTCCCTTGATGACTCTAGTGAGACACCTACTCCTAAAACCGCCTCCTTGCCGCCCCGGTAGCTCAGTTGGTAGAGCGTTGGGCTCCGGCCCGCGGCTCAGAAGCATGCAGTGGCAGTGCATGTCCAGGCTTGGGATCGGTTCCGCTGAGACGCTCCGGCGCTCAATAGCTTACCCGACGTACAGGTCGGCTGGCAACTGACTGGTGAGAGGGTGACCTGAGCGGGGTGGCCGTCCCTGTGCTGTGTGGGACGTTAAACGTTGGCTTCTAAAATCAACCCTTCATTGTGGGAGTTGCTCGTTCGGTGGTGGGGTCGGGGTCTCCGTGACAAGTCCATTGATGACTTTAGTGAGACACCGACTCCAACAATCGAACTGAGAACAACTTGTACAAAATGTATAAAAAACTGAACTGGCAACAACTTGCGCAATCTTTATAAACAGAAAAACTGCAGCCATTAAAAGTCATAAAAAGGGATTCCTTGTTTCGAGGGAGACGAGGGCAAATGAACTTATTAATAATGAACCTTTCAGCCTTAAACGAAAATTTACAAAGATGTCGCGACCTTATCAATAATTGAAACAGGTATAACTTATCCTATGAGCACCACTAACTCACACAATCACATCGTTCCCGGAGATGGAAAATAGTATCGATGCAAGCTGATCCAGTGCAGCACAGCATATGTTTGAGAGGATTCATGCAATGTAAACAAACGTGTCTGAAAGGCTTTCATTCCCAAAAAGTAATTTGAATCTGCTCATATATTCGACAAAATGCCCTGAAATTGTAACGCATTCGACTTGGTCGCTTGAACAGGTTGCCTCATGATATTTTTACAAGGTGATCATTTCATAGCTGACACGGATCCGAGAATCCCAGATAAATAATGACACAGTGCACTGGGAGTGATGCCGCTAAATAGCCAGTTTTAATCACTACCGAATATGTTACATACAATCGTTTGGTCGTGTCACCTTTGAGGTTGCTCAATGTCACAGTATTTCTTACGGGAACTAAGTGGAAACCTAAATTTTGTGGCATAATGGGTGACAGAGGAGAACCGTAGAAAGAAAAGTTCAGCACCATTGGAACACTCTTGTTGAGCCCAAACAGATTATGTATCTTATAAAAAAATAAATATCATCAATATCTTATAATATTGCCTAGTCAAATGTCAAAATTAACCTGCTTTGACCTAGAGCCAGGCTTAGGTCTGTATGGTAAAAAGAATATTAATCAAACTGCAGTGGCAAGTCAGACACGACAATGTAAAAATAAAACCTCCATCGCAATTCTCGACAATTCTCAATTCTCGCAAGTTATCAAAATTTACCAATCGCCCCATGCATTTCTAATGGAAAGATCATGGCCTTTGCCCTGCTCCCGGTTATCGATATAGAAATCCTGCTACGAAAAATTATCTTGCTAAGCGATCTTACTATGTAATGCGATTCTAACCACGATAGGCTAAATTTGACATGATTTATGCACCTCCCAAAGTTTTTTTTGAGGTTAGGTCTCTTGACCTGGTTTGGCGGTCTGACCTGGTATGACCCAGACCTAAAATTTTGCCAGAAGCTGCAAAATTTCGAGTTAGAGGTACATGAAGTACGGTGGCGCTGCGCGAAGGTGTTTTTTTACTACCTGTGGAAACCTGAAGAGGCCGGTTGCCCACCCCCCCCTGTGTGGGTGCGTGTTAATTCTCATTTATTTTGACACTTGCACAATGAAAATTTCGTAAAGACAATGCCATATGATTACAAGCAGCCAATTACAAAAGCAATCGCTTTGTTTGCGGCGTTAAACATAAGAATGTACTACCGCAGTGGTCGAAAACCGTCTGCGTACCTACCTTAGGTGCTAAAAATTTGGAACTTATAGCAAGAACGCATTTTTTATTTTTTTATCGAAAGATATTTTGAGGACAATTTTTTGAGCTGTCTAAAAGGGCAATTTCAACTGCAAAAAGGTCAAGCTAGGTAAAAAAGAAAAGGTCAAACAAATTAAAAGTCAAAATTTTTCAAATTTTCAAATTTTCTTTTTCAAAATAAACTATAATTCAAGACGAGTTCAATGATATACAAAACTTGTTAATCAGGTGATGCGTTTTTGAGTTATGAAGCATCAAAGATGAGTCTACAACGTGACCTCCCGAAAGTGCCTCGGGCTATAACTCGGTCACCGTTGGTCGGAGGGGGCTGAGATTCTCACAGGCGTGTTTCTGGCCCAAAACTACCCCGGAGACAAAGTTTCAGATTTTTCTAGACATGGTGGTGTCAAGCCTTGGTCGATCTGTCCTGGAATGCCCCCGAAGCCAGTAGAAGAAATGTCGCGTAGAAGAAATGTCATTTAGAAGTTCCGGCAGTGGAAGATTCGTCATTTAGAAGTATTGACAGAAGTATTTGCAGTACACGCACTGTCACGTGGAAGTTGTGGCTTTTGAAGTAATAGCAGTCATAGGCGGACCCAGAATTTCCGATCGGGGGCGGGGGCACCTTTCCCGGGGGCGCCATCTGGTCCGGGGGCGCCATCTGGCCCGGGGGGCGCCACTTTTGACCCGAAAAACGTATCAGATGGTCATAAAATCTCGTCGGTGGGTGCCGATTTTTGCATCATGGAGGGAGGGTGGGAAGCGAAATTTCAGGGGGCGCCATTGACTTTTCAGTGGGCGCCGTGACCATTTCAGGGGGTGCCGAGGGTCGATCGGGGGCACGTGCCCCCACCCCCTTACCCCTTGGTTCCGCCTATGATAGCAGTAGAAGAAAGTTATGTAACACTGAGGCTGTAGAAGTGGTTTCAGTAGAAGGAAGGACGCATAGAAGATTTTTCAGTAGAATAAATATCGCGTAGAAGAAATGTCCTGTAGAAGTTGCGGCAGTGGAAGATATGTCCTCTAGAAGTTTTGACTTTAGAAGTATTTGCTATAGAAGAACTGTCGCGTAGAAGTACTCGGAATAGTGGAAGTGTCTGGTAGGAGTGTTGTCCTGTAGAAGAAATTCCAGTAGAAGAAAAGACGTAGCAGAAGTGACTGTAGCAGAGTTTATCGTAGAAGATATGACGTGGATTCGTGTGTGCAATGACGTCAACGCAAAAAATCCGGTGTTAAGAAATTCAATCTGTTAGCGATGAGCTATACCGTCTTAGGGAGATCACTTTACCTGACATGAAAATATGATAGTTACTAACCCAAGAGTAGTATTTAAGCATGCAGCAAGAAAATAAAGGAAGATTATGGTCAGGTGCATATTGAGAGAATCACATGAGGGCAGGATGGTTGAGCTGCTTTTTGGTGGGAGGAGTATGTATAGATGCGTAATGTCACAGTACCTGCTTGTAGAAACGTTTTTTCTGGGAGTAATGTATTAGGAATATTTATCAAAGTAAAGTGTTCTATTTGTAAAGATCTACACGCTCTACTTATGCAGGGAAACCTTAAAGTATTTGGGATTTGAACTGAGATATCAGTACTGTAGAAAATACCTACCCAGCAATGCACGTGGTTTCATTTTGCGATTGTCTCCAAATTCGCCCCTAGCGGATAAACAAGGTTCCCTCGAGTTGACCGCAGACACTTCACGTGCCCTCTCTCTCCATTCCGTGACACGATATGCTGGTTGGACGCTTAGTGGAGCGTAGTTTAGATAGAAATCCGCTCAGAAACCGCTTATTTTTCCACCAACGGCGATTCTTGGCACAAACAAAACATAAAAAGTATTCTCTACACGACTTCTATATCAGTTCAAAACCCATATAAAAGTGTTTCATACCTTTAGCGCTTCCATTTTTTCTTGGAATATCATGCCGAAGCTATCCTTCAATGCGACACATTCTCTTAGATTATGTTCCGAGACATTTGAGTATTCTAGGTCGATGTACCCAAAAGTTTTATCAGCTTTTATTTGGATTATATTTTTATGTCCCCTTGGTAGCGTGTAACTTGTCGCGTAGCTTGATTTAATGGCCCAGATGCATTGTCTGTATATCAAAAGAAACATAAGCATCGAATAGTATAGTTCAATAATGATTCTCTCTCTCTCTCTCTCGCTCTCGCCCCCAGTCGCGGGATGCCTGAGCCGACTAGCGCCGGCGGCACCAATGAGCCCCACCTGGAGGAGACCTCTGCACGCCAGCAGCGACTCTCAGCCATGCTGGACACCCTGCCGCCAGAGCTGGAGAGGAAGCTGTCTGTGCACCACGGCATCAAGCCCAAGCGCTTCGACACGGTCAGTTGCTCCCGAACCTTATCAGGCACTGTTGGAACAGTTGTAATTGTCTGTGTCATCAACTTGATTTTATCATATTCTGAAAGTCAGCTGCGGATCCAAGGGGGGCTTAAATGCATAGCCGAAGGCTGTTTCGAGGTAATGGCGAGGGAGGCTCGAGCCCCGAACCCCCCCCCATCGAAATGAAGTCCTGGATCTGCCACTGTTGGAAGCGTTTGAAAAACACAAGGTACTAGTGATGGAATATTCAATATCACTATTTTCGTATTGAAAGGCTGTTGTGTTCCGTCGCTGCAAGTAAAAACATTTGTATTTGTGACTAGAAAATCTAATGATTCAATTATTGGATAACTGCAGGATATTGACTACAAATTCGACATCACTGATCAATAATAGGCTGCAACGCCAGCGCTTTCGTTAGTGCAGTCCCAGGACATTCAAGGAGAACGGGACCAGAAATGACAGACCTGGAGCACTAGACTGTAAGTATGACACAGTTCGAATTTCAAATTTCATCCGGATTATGACGTGTTTGGTTTAATTTTTGTTTTGTTTTCCATCGACACACAGTTTCTACAGTCGCATCGGGAATAATGCGTTTACGTGCAATTAATGACGTGTCTATAGCGATCTATATTTTTTCAAGATATGCTAGTCTCTCGAGAGAAGTAATCAGGGCTGCACAGGCCCACTTTTAGCTACTGAATAAATTTATCAAAACACGTTTTGTGCTAGAACAGATAAAGTGCTGTATTGTTCTCCTTTATTTATTCGGATTTTTTACGTCGATGTAGTTCTTTCAGAAAAGAAAATTTCCGGGCAAGACGAAGGGCCAGTAAAAGCAGTGGCGGTCCTTGTATATTATGAAAGCCTAGGCACGATTGGATTAGAGGTAAGGACGTTGCCCAGGCTTTTTACCTGATAGGGGACAGGGGCAGATCCGGCAGGTCGGTTGGAGAGCGGGGCAGCCTCAAGTCGATGAGCAAAAAAATCATTTGTCGGTGCGTTGTGGAAACGGTTATGTAAGCGGAATGAAACTGTATGTAGGTACAAAACAAGATTCAAGAAGGATAAGTAGCATAGGCGGATCCAGGGGGCACGTGCCCCCCTCGATCAACCCTTGGCACCCCCTGAAATAGTCACAGCGCCCCCTGAAAGATAAATGGCGCCCCCTGAAGTGTCGGTTCCTCCCCCCAGGATGCGAAAATCGGCGCCCACCGATAGGATTTTGCGCCACCTGATAGGTTTTGCCGGTCAAAAGTGGCGCCCCCTGGTCCGGATGGCGTCCTCCCGGGAAGGTGCCCTCCCCCAATCGGCAATCCTGGATCCGCCTATGATAGGTAGGTAGCATGGGTGGAGATCCCGGGGGGTGATGGGGGTCAGGACTCCCCTCCGCTGGATTTTGGGTATCCCATAGGCTTTGTATAAGGCTTGCATTCCCATGCCAGCGTTAACCCACGCAGGACCCCCCGGATCGAGAAGAGATCTCCAACTATGGTAGGTAGGTAAGAAAGCCAGAGAGGACAGGCACTCACGAGAGTTTTCCATTACAATGACGGCTTCGGCACTTCATTTTTATTATGTACAATTCCTCCGGGTACGATCGATTCGAGAATGGATTTTTTTAGAATTTCATCCACCAGATTTGTTGCCATGACTCACGTCCTTCATAAGGGTTTCTCAAATAAAATATCTTGCTAATGATTGCCAAACAACTGTCCCGCACTCGAGAAGGCCAGAAATCCGCGCGAATGCAAGAATGTCAATAAACGAACAAGCTGTCGTCAAGGTCATAATGTGTGGCAGCTTCATAGGCGGATCCAGGGGGCAAGGGGGCACTTGGCCCCCCCCGATCGACCCTCGGCGCCCCCCTGAAAGGTCGATGGCGCCCCCTGAAATGTCGCTTCCCACCCCCCCAGGATACGAAAGTCGGCGCCCACTGACAGGATTTGGCGCCCACCTGATAGGTTTTGCCGGTCATAAGTGGCGCCCCCTGGTCCGGATGGCGCCCCCCCCGAAAGGTGCCCCCCCGATCGGCAATCCTGGATGCGCCTATGGGCAGCGTGCCACAAATACCGCGTTAAGGAGCCGCTTAGGCCAGGGTAATAAAAGACCTATTCATGCCTAATTTGCTGCTTTAACGAGTCAGTACTCGCGTCTGAATGAATGAGGCATTATAGATGTCAATCAAAAAGCACACGTTGGGTTCGCCACGGGCTCAGGCAAATTCAGCTGAAACGCGAAGTGCCTCACTTGCATTTGTTGATGGTATGAGCTGCAGCACGTGGACTGTCAGAGATGCAAATTAACGGCTCTATGACCAAGTAATCCAAACAAGGAATATTCTCTGTAACTTAAACATCGAGTCAAACTAGATTTATTCCACAGAAAATCTACTACCTCGACTCTTAAAGGTGGCTAGGCAGTGCCCAATGTGCCTCTATGGAAGCGCCCCCACTGGGTAAGAGTCGGTTTTCATCGCAGGCTTCCGCCATTTTTTTGCATCAGACGCTTGTCCTGACTCCCATGCCGGTTGACAAGCGTACGTAGCAGCAAACCATACTCTCCCGGGGAAATACGCAAAGTCGCTGTATATACGCCCTCAGATAAACGAGCACATGACGGCAAAAGCAAAGCCTTATCACTGGGTGTACATGTGTTTTTTATTGCCGTAGAAATTGCGCAATTGTTTTTACTGAAGCAAGTCGGCTTTCGTGCATAGATATGAAACATTATAATTCAACGTTAGTCATTGGCGGATCCAGGAAAAAGTTTTGGAGGGGCCAAAACATCGTTTTGGGGGCCAAATCGAGAAAAAATCGCAAAAAGCATAGGATTTAAAAAAACGGCCAAAAGTCGGTCGTTTTGGGGGGCAAAAGATACTATTTCGGGCTTTGGGGGGCCATGGCCCCCTGGGCCCCCCTGGATCCGCCAGTGACGTTAGTTGTCCTTTTGAGTCCCTGCTCACCTCTAATACTGTGCCAATCGTTACTGGCCTATACCCGAAAGCTGGGGCGGCAATTGTATGAGCTGACTAGAGGCAGGCAAGTCATCAGCGTCTCAACTGAAGCAGCATGGTGATTCACCAGGCCTGAGGCTGTTGCTGAATATCTTGCCCAAGACGATGTCACTGATGATCTAAAGAAAACAGTGTACTTTGAGATTTGCTTCGCGAAAAGCTCATATATGTCTCAGTTTAGGTCCCCAGAGGCGATCAAACTGAAGAAAAGAGGAAAAACCTCACCGACTACACTGAGTTTCATCATTGTAGAGAGCCTCCGAGATGGACCGTCTGCCACGTCAACCTCAGCTTAGGCGACTTCAGAGAGGCTCTGGTCAAGCCCTTCCACTTTGTCAATTCGAACCTGTGCAGCATGCACTTCCCCATTCCTTCGCAGCTCACTGTCATGTAGTTATGCTGTACCGTAATGCTATCGTGTAGTGAAACTGTACCGCAATGCAGATTCTGTGTCCATACTGTGCCGGTGAGCACGCTGGCTCCGGCAATCAGCGGTCGTATTGGGCGCATTTGGCACATTTGGCACGAGAGAGAGAGGGGGTGTGGGTGAGAGTGAGAGTAAGAGTGAGAGTGAGGGGGAGGGAGGGAGAGGGAGAGAGAGATAGAGAAAACTTATCCTGTTCGCTGTTATATCCTGTTCGCTGTACATACATATAACTGATTGCCGAGACACAACTCAGGACTTAGGTGGGAACATTAGGCATGCATGGTGGGCATTTAGGAAAGAGGATAGGCTAAAAATGAATATTGGGCGCATTTGGCACGAGAGAGAGAGGGGGTGTGGGTGAGAGTGAGAGTGAGAGTAAGAGTGAGAGTGAGGGGGAGGGAGGGAGAGGGAGAGAGAGATAGAGAAAACTTATCCTGTTCGTTGTTATATCCTGTTCGCTGTACATACATATAGCTGATTGCCGAGACACAACTCAGGACTTGGGTGGGAACATTAGGCATGCATGGTGGGCATTTAGGAAAGAGGGTAGGCTAAAAGTGAACTAGCGCATTTCTTTAAAATTGTAATCTACAACGGTAATGTTATGTAAAGTTTTGTGTGGTTTACGAAAGTGTGTGCTCCCTATGTGTGCTGTGTCCTTGTAATTGAGGGCTGAAAAGCCACATATTATGGAGACCTCAATAATATACATTAATTAATTCTTATCCTAGTGAAATGGAAGCCCCGTACGTGATCATTTACATACATTTCGTATTAATTGCTGTTCCTGTGTGCTACAAAATAATATGATTGGTAGTCTGTTTTACTGAAATTTTTATTACGGATACAAATGTCAGGGTGTGTTTTTGTGGGTGGCCATAAAGAGGCCATTGGAAGCAAAAAAAGGGGGTTTTGAAGCCAACTCCATCTTGCCCCAACGACTAACCCCAACGTCCTACGGGGTAGATTATACATCTCCTCCACACTTCTCAGAATTGCAGAGAAACATTTGAGTGTAGCGCAATGCAACCCGGCATATGTAGGCGGCGTTCAGGTTCAAAGATCGTGGCCGAATTTCGAGTCCGGGTCATGACAGGTCATGGAGATAAATGGGTCAGTGTAGGGACTGGCACATGGTGTTCGCCGCCTTCCTCGCTACGTTTCACGAATTAGTTAGTTAAGGGCTTTTTATAAGGCGTTCTGTGCAAAGCACCTTTGCCCGCCTCTAAAGTGTGGGGGAGAATTTTCCGGGAGGGGTGTTTACTTTAATGTCGCAGAACAAAGGGACGAATCTTATTTCAAGGAATGGGTCGCGAAGTGTAGCAACACTTGCGAGGGAAGGGGATTGCTACGGCAGAGATGCCGAGCCTGGGGCACAGGTAGGATTTAAAAGGGTACGTGAAGAGTCTTGCCAGCGTAAAGATTAGTTTTTTTGAATTGTGTTCCTTGTTATCGAATAACCGTTTGCTTACGTTACTCGAGTTCCTACATTGAAAAAGAATAATTTTGGGTTATTAGAAATACCCGCAAGCACCATGACGTGATGCTGCGGGTCTTTATCCTGCAACCAGGAGGTGAGGTTACAGCACCCTCTCTGGCTGGGTAGCCGCCGCATAGAGGAAGAGAGAAGGGTAATAGAACAGATAGAGAGTTAGGGAGGGGTGTGAGTTGGTTAGTTGTTAGTCTTAGATGTGGTTAGTATAGTTAGTAGTCCTTAAGTTAGGGTTAGTTGGTTAGCAAATATGAACGGATGGTTAGGTAGGGTTAGTTGGTTAGCTGAACTTTTTTTTGGTTTTGTTTTGTTTTGTTTTTTGTTTTTGTTTTTTGTTTTGTTTTTTTTCCTATGGTGGGAGTTATTCTGAGTCTACCATACCTTAGGACCAGACAGTTAAAACCTAGTTTGAAGCACCTACTGTTTAAATTTGTCAGAGGGACGTTTCTAGTGTAATTGTTATTTCTAATATGAGGGGTGCTATTCGGAAGCAGGTATTTTCCATACCTGCCACCATAGACGTTCAGATAAAGCTCTCGAGCCTAGAAGCCTTCAGGAATGTAAAGAGCTTGTCCAGCAGCTCAGGGTGATCATTGCCGAGAAGAGTGGAAAGGTTTACTGGGATGTTTCTGATGCGGCAATAATCTAGCATGGGCTGCCTATGGGCGTCGTGCTGGGGACAGTCGATGAGGATATGGTAGGGATTTTCCATGGCAGAGCAGGTACCACAGGTACCTACACGCCCATAGGCATTTAATTTGGTGTGTCCGCTTCTGAGTCTGGTCAGGATGACCTCACGCCGACGACTGTTTTGGTTGGAGCTGGGCCAGTAGCCGATGTTAGGCTTGATAGGGAATAAATGGGCGCTGTGGTTAGTGGTCCAGTCATTTTGGATGTACTTCCGGATATGGTTCTGGAGGAGAGCTTTGCTATCGTCTCCGGACCATTTGAGAGGTGCGACCTCTCTGAGTTCAAGAGACTTTTTGGCCTGTTCGTCGGCTTTTTCATTTCCGAGAATTTTGCAGTGGCCTGGGATCCAAAGAAAGGAGACATCTGGGATATCGTCGATACCCTTCTGGATGTCTGCTATTACGTGATGGCTGGGGTTGACTACGTTATTGATAGCTTGCAAGACAGATTTAGAGTCTGAACAGATGACGGCTGAATGAACATTTATTTACGGCATGACTGAAGGTCTCTTCTTGATCCAAGGGGTCCTGGGTCAACTAACGCTGGCACTGCAATAAAAGTCCTATACAAAGCCTATGGGAGTCCCAAAATCCAGGGGGTCCTGACCCCCCAATCCCCGGGATTTCCACCCACGATATACGGGACGGTAAGAAACTGGTCACCTTAGGATTTAGACAACCACAAAAAAGAAAAGACGGCGACGCGCAGTGTTACCGTATACCTGAAGAGACACACACACACACATACATATATATATATATATATATATATATATATATACCTGTAGGTATGACGTATACTTATACCTATATACCTAGTGCCTATAATTTGCAACCTTTGACACAATTTTAGGCCAAGTCATACCGGGTCAGGTCCCCAGACCAGGTCATGTGACCTGATCTAAAAAAATTCACAGGTGCAACAGCAAAAGTTGCAATTAATCTATCAATCTCAGATTCATGTCACATAATAAGGTGACCAAGAACAACCATTTTTGGTAACGTGATTTGCATCTCGATGACCTTGTGTCGCATCAGGGCCTCAGCTTCTCCGTTGGAAATGCATAGGGAAATTGGCTTAAGTTCGAGAACTTGACAAAAATCGGCAATAGAGTTCACGCCATTTTATTTGGCTTCCCACTCCACTTAGTATTCCTATTAGAAGGTACTTTCGTCTCTGGTGACTTTAAAAAAAATAGTTCACATTTTTGGTAGAGATCAAGACGGGCTATGCAACACCATCTTACGCTTTTCGCTGCTTAGCGTAACTTCTGAGATTTTAGGGGGACCGGGGGCCAGATTTACAACCGCAAGAGTTGCAGAATATATTTTCTGGGTGGTGCTTTTGTCAAAACGGAACAAAGCAAATACCTAGAGCTAAAAAAGTTAGCTTTTGCTCATTAGGTCATTCCAGGACAAAGCGTCCAGGCGAGTTCATCATCACCCCTTTGATTTTCACCACATTTTGTACCCAAGGACATCTATGCAGAATAAAATTTGAGCCCATTTCTAAGTCCCAAGGTCAAAGAGGTCATGAGATAGCGGTGATGAAAATTTCGAGGTCAACACAAACATTGACCGAAAAATAATTTTGGATCTTAAAACTGACTGATTGAAATTACTTAAAATGGATGTCAATGTAAAGTAAATAAAATGGGCCATGTAACGAAAGAAAATTGACTGCAGGCAGATTTTGACCTCGTGACCTCGTGACCGTTTCTTTAAATTGAGAATTGTTTGAAAAATCCTATTTTCAATTTTTATTTACACATTGGGGGTCCTCACAGTATAGGCTAACTAGTGGTGGGTGATTTTTTTGCAACTCAGATTTAATAAGAGGTTACAGAGGTCATCACCTAGGGCAAAACGCTCACTGAAAGTATCATTCGTGCGGATACGCTACAACATGACTGATATGGGTGTCGAATGAAATCTGATTAATTACCTACCACAGATTTAGTGGATTGGCATTTGTGACCTGATTAAATGACCTAGCTTGACCTTAAATGGCATTTTAAAGAAAAGCACGCATATACGTCGTTACCGATTTCATTTCAAGGCTTGAGAGGTTCATGGTGCTTCGGATATAATGAGAGCATTAAAATGTCATACCGACCTTGCGTGACCTTAATTCTTAGCTTACCAAATCACGCAAAAACCTAACCAAACTAATCACGCACCTACCTAACCAAATCACGCAAAAAATAGCCCAGGTCAAATAAGGCAATACATAAGTATCACGCAAGATCGGTATGACTTCAGGCAATGCTCTCATCATATCCGAAACAACATGAGCCTTTTAAGCCATCAAATCGGATCCGTGACGACGTGTTTGCGTAATTTTCTTTTAACACCCGTCCGTGTGGGCCTCCGAGCCACCTTCGCCATGGTGGGGGTGTTCGAACACCCCCTCGAACTCGGCGCCTATGCGGGATTGCGCAAAAAAGCGAACGCTGGTGGATGTCTCATGCAAATTCACGAGAAAGTATATTTGTGACTTGTTGGCTAAGGTCAATATTGAGGTCATGACAGGTCAAAGAAGGTGACATGTCAGAGGAGAGTTTCTGGGCTCTAGCGTCTGATAGAGTTGAGTTAGAATCAATTTGTAGACACCACTCGCTGCCTCTCGTTACGATGAATATAATGATCTATAATATGACTATAACTTCTTACTAGATCAAAACATAAAAATGACCTGCCCTGAGGTCAGGTAAATGTCAATTTCTGATTAAGCATAGTCAATATGCATATCAATCAACTCGCAATAACAATCCAAACGTAATAGTATAAAATAAAACTTAATTGTCATTTCCTGTTAAGTTATTGACCCAAGTCTGAAAATCTGCTAAAGTAGTCAAGATGACTTCTCAGGGGTCACGAGTAACAAATTGCAGCATGAACCTGGAAAGGGGCCCTGGATACGGCGATTTGGAGAATACGAAGGTATTCTCAGCTGTATCGGCACAAATACAACCCAATTCCGGCTTCCCATGCATTTCCAATGGAGAGGTCATGATCTGTATATGATCCTAGGTCATCGATACAAAAAATAGCGGAACATTTTTGTAGCGCTCGGTGGGGCCATTATGTGACATGGGTTTCAATTTGGCAAATTAGCCCTGTTCTTACTTATGCTATCTTAAACATTTTTGGAGGTGAGGCCACTTGACCTGTAGTGGTGACCTGACCTGAGATGACACGGTCTTAAAGTTTTGGCGAAAGACGTAGAATTGAACAACAATAAGGTGTACCAAGTACGGCGGCGCCGTTTTTTTTGCGCCGCCAGAAAGCCCCGAGTGGGTTTTCAAGCACCTCCTCCCCCGGGGCGAGGGTTAAATGATATTTGAGTTCAAACTAGGTCATTTAAGGTTACAAGGGTCGTTTTAGATCCATGACACACACGATGGAATGAAATCTGTGGGAGGTAAGTGATCAGCTTTCATTTGACATCCATATCAGCTATGTTGTAGCATGTGACATTTAAGGTCAAGCTAGGTCATTTAGTCAGGTGACAAGGCTCGTTTCAGAACCAAGGCACAAGTAATGGTACGAAATCTGTGGTAAGTAAGTGATCAGCTTTCATTTGAAATCCAATTCGCCATGTTGTAGCGTATCCGCACGAAAGGTATTTCCAGTGAGCGTTTTGCCCTACGTGATTGACCTCTGTGACCTTTTACTAAATCTGAGTTACAAAAAATCATCCACCACTGGTTAGCTTCTGCCCTGAGGACCATCCAGTGAAAAATGAAAATAGGACTTCAAAAAAATTAGAAAAGGTAACAAGGTCGCGAGGTCAAAACCTGCCCTAGGGGTCAAAATGTTTTATCATGTGGCCCGTTATATCTTCTATCCATTGATATTCGTTTTAATTAATTTCGATGTGCCACTTTAAAGATACAAAATTATTTCTGCTTTAGTGTTTGCGTTGACCTCGAAACTTTGATGACCTCTATCTGGCGACCTCTTTGACCTTGGGACCTGACAATGGGCCTTTTTTCTAGGAGCCTTGGGTACAAAATTTGGTGGAAATCTGAGGGGTCGTGGTGAACAATTTAGTGCCTACCTGGACGATTTGTCCTGTAGTGACCCCATTATCGCATCTATGTATGGGTTCTCCTGCATACAAAATACAAATTTGTGAACAGAAATGAGGGATTCGTTTTTCTACTTGAAAACGCAGTATCGATAGTATTTTTGGCTCTCCATAAAGCATAGGCATAAGGGGAATAAGGTTCATACCTGAACAATTATTGTCATTAACAGTCTAGGCTAAGGATGACTACATCGATGGTTACTCTCGCCATTCATCGGAATCAGCTATCAGATGAGACACATTTGTTTATCTTGTCTCGAGACGGCACTATCTGTGGGTCTTGCTACCTATCATTGCCATTGGAGGGTATTTTCTATTAGACCTGTGTCTCAGCCAAAGACAAACAGTGGCCGATAGTTTCGATAGACAGGCAAAATATACCTAAGTGTGCAATTTTTATGCTCATGTATGTACGATCAAAAGCTTTGAAAGGCATTTCTTGTTTTCACATAGCTTATTATGGGTAAGCATGTACAGTTCCGAGCAGAAATAATTTCGAGTTTCCTCATGGCTGAAGCTGGTGGCATTCTCAAACAACTATACATGCGTCGTGCAATCTCAATGTGTAATTTCCTTCCAATAGTTGCCAAATATGTTATATATTTATTTGGATGCATCAGCGCAGTCACCTGCGGTGCGTTCGCAGCCCAGTCAAGCTATCGCCGGGAATTTCGGTGACCATGCTATCAAATGAACCCGTTTTTCAGCGAGTGGATATCGTTTTTTGAGGCTGAGAGAAAAGAGATGTAGCCATGGTATACCTCTACAGTGAAATATGTATAGAAATTGCGGAATTATGCGGCGGGAAATGAGTATCTGGCACCTCTAGCTTTTACAGAGCAGATTTAGCCATTGCAGGCTGCTGTTAGATTTCGCAGGCTGTTGTTAGCGGCTGTTCGGTGGCAAAGTTTTGCCTGGCGAAAGGCACATGACTTTTGCTGATGACTATGCCTAAGTCGCAATAGTTGAGCAAAGTGATGGAGATGCACAGGGGCGAAAAACTCACCAGCTCATCAACTTGAGACGGCTCCAGATTTTAGACCGAGAAAATGGTTAAATGGGATTCAGATATACTTCATGGAAGTTAACAACGCCACAATGCCTAGCTGGGTATAGTTGCTTAGTCCGTTTTGAAAGCTTGGTTTTCATTTTTAATCAGTACCTTCCGTACTATATGTAATGACTAGGGTTGGTTGTTCAATGTGATAGATTTTGTCATTTTAAATGTGGCTCGCAACAACTCGAGGCTCTTTCGCATCTCCTTCTACGGGACAAGAATTTGGCGCACCGGAAGTTATAGGTTCGTCTATACTTCTCAGCTGAGACACAAAACACTGGGTATGGAAACTGAAAACGCTGTCTTCGCTTAAGAACTGGAACAGGTATTATTACCCTTTATGGCACAAAAAAGGAACAGCATACGTTTAGAAAAATCAGCAAATTAGAATCCAACTGTTAACGGTTGCCCGTCTCCAGGGCAAGTGTTTCCATGTTTTTTATTAGAGTAACTTCTGCCGTGAGGGCACCAGGCCCCACAGCCAGTAATGGCTCCTGGTTAGTTTGCGCGCAAAGGTTCGATCGGTGACTCTGCATACGTCACCAGCGTGAGATTCATACCGTGTGGTGCCGGGGGATAAAAGTTTTTTGTATGTTGCTTATTCTGGTTGTTTATTTTTCATGACAATTTCACGGGAGATTCGGTCACATCTCCAATGGCAGCCCGCTTCTAGATAATAGAACACAACTCACGGCCAACTTTGAGAAAAACAGCCAACTTCGGAGTCAGCTGCAGGTTTCCTATGCCAGTGATAGTGTATCTGAAAAAGGCGGGCGGTCGCCGCGGGCGTTTGTGTTCCATGCGCAGGCGGCCTGATGCGGCGACCTCGGCCGCAGTGCCAGCTCCGACTTCGCCGACCGACGCCGCTCAGAAAGCGCGCGCGTATTTTTAGCGCGCGGCAGCCAGGCCGACATTGCGGCCTGGCTGGCGGCCGGCAGCTTCAAGGTGGGCTGTCGGCGGTGTAGCGAGGGCGCAGGGCTCTGGACCCGACCGTGCCGCCAGTGTTGTCCCAACCGGGCAGCTCTGTCGCTGGTGGAGGCGTGACCGCTACAGCACTGTCCGGTCCAGTGCGACCATTCTGACACCACTTGTGCGGGTGTAGCGCTAGTGTTATCGGTAGAAACAGCGTCCGTGACCGCCATGGAGATAGCTTGGGGAGCCGTGCTTCAGGAGGTATCCGAGCAAGACGGCCTCGTCAACGATGACTTGCCAGGAGGAAAGGGCAAATCGAGGCGTATCAAAACGGTAAATCGTTCAAACAGGGTCCACTTGAATAATGTTTTGTGATAGTTTCTCGTTTTAGAACCAGTCTAAAGTGCTGCTGCTACTTGTTGCTTCCCTGAGCAATGTCAGCTGGGGCCGTGTGGGCCTCCAGTCCTCATCTGTCACACAGCGCTCAGATTCTCCTCAACAGGGAACCAGTGTCCTTTCAGTTCTGAAGAGCTGCCCACCTGTTCCTCGTTGGGCAACAGCTAGTGCTGAAAACCGCCATGGTCCTTTAACCAGGTCCATTATGTCAAATGAGAAACAGGGAATTGTGGAAAGAAAATATGGCGAAAAGCAGAAACCTGTTTCCATGCCCACCACACGTTGACATCTTACCAATTTTTACCGGGAAAGCTCCATTGTGTTGGATCACTAGCTTATCCAGCAGACAATATCCTTTAAACTCTCCCTAGGTTGGCATGGGTGGATAAATTTTGGGTGAGATGGAAATTGTCGTTAGTAGGGGAGCTTATATGCATGACTGTTAGACATCGACAATGGGTATCTTTACCCACTACTAACCTTTCCTGCATCCGTCCCTGGTGCCTTTTGGCATTTTATCATTTTCATCGAGGTCAGAGATCTCATGCAGCATTTTATCGTCATTAAGGAATACAACAAATCTAGTAGAATGAGTATAATGAATATCATCCCCACATAGTTATTGCTTAAAAACCACCATTGAATTTTTAATTTTCACCTGTTTCAAATATATGCTTATTATGCATGTATTTTCTATGACTGCGTACCAGTGTCCCATCAATCAGACAACAGGGTCAGAAGTGATAGAGAACCTTGGAAAGATTGAGCTATATATGTTCACCCCCTTCCTACAATTTTCAGTTGTTTTTTTCTCTGAAATTGTAGCATAGCTTACAACATGTCAATCATAGCATGGACTTCCAAAAGCGGTCCAGTAGATCCTGAGCTCTTAGGGTGGAGGTGGAACCGCATTCTAAACCGAATTCGCCCATAACGGAATTAGGGATAGTCTGCTAGTAATAGGGCTAACGACAGAATTTTACAATTTTGAAGCAATAAATCGTCTTGAGAGCTTTAGGCAGTAGGGAGGAAATGTGAAAAATCTAGGTCGAGTCCCAAAATTTTTGGAGGGCTTCCCCTCCCCCTTAGGATTTGTGGGTTGGAGGACGCCTACCCTCGTCCCCCTCACTTTCGATGTCCTTGTGTTATGTTAAGTTTGAGCCAGTTTTAACGTCTATCGCCTGTGCTATTGCGTCACCCACGACCGTGTGGGGGTTTCATTTGTCGCTCCCGTACTATCCCCAAAAGCCAATGAGGATAGGGAAAAACCGAGGTGGTGCTGAAACCGCCCTACCATTTTCTGTTCTTGCACCACGTTTAGATCATAGAACGGTGGGCTGCAACATCACAGAAAGCCTAAGTGGATCAAATTTGGGCCGGTTTAGGAAATTTCTTAAAGCTGGAGAACTAGTAGACCTGGAACATAACCAAGGACAGAAATATGTTCCAGACCAAATAAGCCAATTCTTAGATTATGACGGTCACTATTACGTGAAATGCAGAGGCTGATCCAAGGAAGTCAATGCAAGAAATACAATTTCCCCTCGAAACCCCTGGGGTTTGCCCATTTTCTTTAAATAATGGTGTCTTTCATGATTTTAGGCCCCGTTGGCCTACCTCGAGACCATCTACCAAGATCTGAAACGGATCTAGCCGGTTACTGTATCGTATTTTTTCAAAAAGCTTTAGGCAAAGATGCATTCTAAACCGCTGGTTTTTATCAACGGTACATTAGCAAAGTGAAATAGCCTCACATGGTTAAAGAAATGGCGTCATAACTCAGCACCCTGACCTGACCTAATATCAGTTTTCCGTCAAAAGTTGTCAGGTTCATCATCTTACAGGAATGCAGAGCAATGCGTCTTTCATTAGAATCGGCCAAGAATTATTCGCAAAAAAGCAGGAATGGGGATCTGAAATAAGCCGCCAGGTGGTGATGAATTAATATGCGCCGTTAGGGGGTCCGTGCCACCTGAGCCGGAGCAGGAGGAAGCGGATACCCCCCCCCCCTATGATCTCAGCAACCATGTTAGGTAGCGGAAAGTTGAAAGCGGCGTTAGACAGCCCATCTTGGTGTCTGCAAAAGTTGTACCCAGATTGTTTTGTTCAGGTCACTTTTGAAGTCACTTAAGGTCAAAGTATGTTCTCATAGAAATACAATGGAAACGTGCATCTTGTGACATAACAACTGACAGAACGGAGCTAGAGAATGTGTAGCACTTTTGAGATCCTCTCCTCAAGCCTAATCAAATGATATACCTTATGATCTCGTCAGGTCAAATTCTAAGAATGATATGACCTAGCATTAGGTCAGCTCAAGGTCAGTTTGGGTCACACTGCATATATTTTTTAATGCAGTGATGACTCAAACAAAATGACGTAAAAAACGCCCTATCACTATCCTTTTCGTAGTCATCGAACTTAAACCAATGTTCTAATGCATTTTCGATGTAAAGGTCATGGCTCTTACCTGACACCAAGTCATCGGGATAACAAATCTCATTGCACTAAATTGTTCTACTGAGTACTTGTATTATGTGATGTAAGTCTCAGGCCAGTAGATTAAGCCTGCTCTTACTGCTGAATCTCTAAAAATAAATAAGGTTAGGTCACCTGACCTGGACTGGTGAAGTGATCCTATATGACTTAGACCTAAGATTTTCTCAGAAGTTGAAAAATACCATGGAATAGGCGTGCCTAGTAGGTACGGCGACGCCGTGCACCCTTTTTCTATCTTGAAATCCTTAGGGAGGACGGATACCTGTCCCCTCTCCAGTGTGCCAGTGCGTATTAATTACAGGATGGTTGTTAGCAGCGTTTATCCTGTGTTCTCCGAACTTGTGGTCTGTGGGGTCATACCAATGTAAAAATGTATTTTTAACTGTTGTGGAAATAATATGGTCACTTCGAAACCCAAATGTTGAATTCAGATATTGGGAAATCCCGTTTTTCCTGAATGAGAAGTGATCTTCACGATATACAGTCGGAAATTGATATTGTTGGTGGAATATCTTACTGTGTACCTCCGAAAGGGTTGGCAAAGCAATGGAGTCATACAATGCAAACAAGATTAGTTCAATTACTACCGGGATTCATACTGACGAGGTGCGACGTTTCCCCTTACTCTACTGCAATTTTTCCTTTTTTCTTGGTAGTTAATTCCGACTCTACCCCACTGAGATATGAAATACATTTATGCGTAATTTTTGTAGAAATACACTTGTCAGTTATTTACTCAGAAGGCAACTTTTGGTGAGTGCATTTGCAGAACTCGCTCATAGGACTGCAAAACCTGGAGAATGTATTGAGGTGATCATGACTGCTTCGTCCATTTTGAAAGCAGGCTCGGAGGCGAAGTCTTTCTTGGGGAGGGGAAGGAAAGGGAGGCTTAACGACGCACTGAGGTTCTATGACATCAGAGGAAAGGGAGTAAGTTGGGTTAAGCTAGGGCAGGGCACCAGATCCTGTATCTGGGTGAGCTCGAACCCGCGGCGCTCTCCAGAACATACGCTCGTGTGTGAGGTCACTGTCCAACTTGCTGGATTCTGCAAGCTGATAAGGCAATCGAGCTTAAGAACTGCAAAAGAAATTGCTACAATTAGTGTCGCGATGGGTCTCGTTCATGGCTTATTTGGTTGGGTGCGGCAGACGGTGCTGTTGTTAACTGAGCCGGCCCCCGCTGGATTTACCTGGGTATGTTCATAGGTGCAGGCATGCATGTTTTGGTGATCGCACTGGATGGCTCTAAAAAGCACTTCGTGTAAATATACCTACAGAAAGCATCTTACCGTTGCACTAAAATTTGGTTTATTTTAAGTTTGTAGATAGTCACAAAGAGGATGAAACTGCAGAGGGCAGATGAGTAGATACACGCTGACACCATCCTGCTGAGTTTTAATCAAGCCGACCTACCGCGGAGAGAGTCGTTGTCGGCGACATTAAGGTCAGCATCCGACCTCGGCTTCATCATGGTCATCATCCGACCTTGCGTTCCAATCCAATAAGATGCTTTCGGTGTCACAAATATGGACCGCGGCTAGACAGCTTACCGGCTTCACAAGTCTGCAAAGCTGATGTGCTTTGTCACGACAGCGTATCCTCCAGCGATGCAAGGACTTGAGGGAGGGAATCACCAGCAGTTTCAGGGCCTACAGGCAGGCGGTCAAGGACAACAGGGAGCTCGATTTGTTCTGGGTCAAGCAGACGGAGGAAATGATGCGGAAGGGCTCTTGATAAGCGGAAGATGGCTCTGATGCAGAAGCGGAACAAACGCGGTCTGCAGGAAGACCTGAAGGAGGTAGGTGGCCCGTTTACCTCAGTGGAGCAGGTGGAAGGATTCCTGGTCACCTCCATCGATGAGGAGGAGAAAAGGAAGAGGCTCAAACAGAAGGTCTAGCACGCGAGCGGCACCACCACCTTTCTCCCTCAGGCCGACCCACTGTTCCGGATGCTGAAGACAATGAAGATGCTCTCTCGAAAGTAGTGACACTAGACCGCCACAGAGTTATTGATATGCCTAATGGTGCTACTGGGCAAGCGTCGGAAACGGCAGATGCTGCACTACGGAATGTTCCAGGAGTCGCTGGAGAACTTGGCACTATGGAAGAGGATATGTGTGTTTTTCAAATACACGTTTGGGTATGAATATAAGGAGTGATATGTGCCTGATACGCAATGAACAGGATCTTCACACACACACACACACACACACACACACACACACACACACACACACACACACACACACACACACACACACACACACACACACACACACACACACACACACACACACACACACACACACACACACACACACACACACACACACACACACACACACACACACACACACACACACACACACACACACACACACACACACACACACACACACACACACACACAGACACACAGACACACAGACACACAGACACACAGACACACAGACACACAGACACACAGACACAGACACACAGACACACAGACACACACACACACACACACACACACACACACACACACACACACACACACACACACACACACACACACACACACACACACACACACACACGCGCGCGCGCACATGTTTATATATATATATACATATATATAAGAAAACTTGAATTCAAGTTTTCTTATCAGTTTTCGATTATTTTCGGCTCCTTTCGATTATACTCAAATATGTCTATGAACATCAAGAACTTCAACCACCCCGGCTTCCAAAAAGTGTTCTGGCAAACTTACTTCGGTTATGCACCAAAGAGGCCCCGTTCAGATGCCCTGAGGTTAAGTTATTCATTCAAGTCGATGGGGTGGCTATGGGGTCCCCCTTGGGAGTGCTTTTCGCGCAGGCTTATATGAGCCATGTTGAAAGTAAAGCATTAGCAGTGAACGGTGTTAGAGTAAACCAGTATCTTCGTTATGTAGACGACATCTGGGTAGATGTGGACAATAATGATGACTTGGAAAACTTGAGAAAGGCATTTACTGACAACTCGTGTCTTAACTTCACCTTTCTTCACCTTCTTCACCTTTCTGAATGTGAACAATAGGCTACCCTTTCTAGACCCTATGATAGATGGAAATGGTGAAACATTCGTAACTGACGTGTACCGTAAACCGACAGACGGAGGCCGATGCATGAATGGGGCCGGGGATTGCACTGATAGCTACAAGAGGGGTGTGATTAGAGCTTATGTTGGCAGAGCACTCAAGGACTGCTCAACCTGGCTACTGTTGCACCTTGAATTAGGCAGGATTAGGCAGATTCTTGTCAACAATAGTTATAGCAACCGAATGTTCGATTCGGTCGTGAAAAGTATGCTTAACCATAGAGAAGAGCAGTCCACTGCTTCTAAAACCATTGACCTGCACTATAGAAACTCACTCACACCAGCCTGGAAACAAGACGAGAAAGCCATCAAAGACATAGTACACAAAAACACGACAACAGATCCCAGCAACAAAATCAAGCTAAAAATCTACTACAAAAGTCCCAAAATATTTAGGGGAAGTCCGTGTAAGAGTACGCACTTAACTTTCTAAAGGCTTTCACTTTTCTCCCAAATGTCTATCAACTAAAAATGTTATATGGTTGTTTAGCCTGAAGAATTGTCTATGTATGGACCATGTTTCAGCTCAATGGCTCTGAAAGGAACTCGCCACGAGCCCATCAAAAATAAAAGTCACGTGCGTACTCTTGCCGGAGTGGGTTGGTAAGAGTACGCAAAAGAGGGGGCTGGAGTACGCATTGATGCCTCGCTGTGCTTTAGATGCATAGGCCATGTCGCGAAGTTTTTTGTCGCCAAACTAAGGGATTATATGATTTTATATCGTTTTAAATATACAAGAACTATGTTGCAACGTTTGGTTTCCCAAATATGAATGACGAACTCTATCCCGAGCGAAAATTAAATTTTACTATCTCTTAAGCATGCGCACTCTTGCACAATGGCCTACTGCGTACTCTTGCCGGACATGCTCCCTTGGGAGGAAAGTCTTCGTAAACATGTTGGCAGGTGTTTTAGCCTGAGCTCCGGTCCTGCAGCTCAGTCCCAGCTCAGCTTTCTTCTTGATGACAGATCGTAATACAATAGTTTTGATAATAGAAGCATGGTCTACACGTTCACCTAGTTAAGAAATATTACACCAAGGGTGCCCAGAAACTTATTTTGATCTGTACTCCCGCGGAAAGAACAGGAGCACGTTAAATTTTTTGTGCAACCTAGGCACTAACCTTGCTATATTGTACCAGAGTATCCACCATCTCAGTGGTTGCTAAGTAACCAAAACAGCTGCTGCGTACTCTTATCTCCTGCGTACTCTTACCCGCCCTTACCCTAATCTGGCCATGAGCAACAACATCTCCAAGAAATCTTCACCACTCAAGCAGACCAATGTAGTGTATCAGTTCCAATGTAAAACCGAGGACTGTGCAACTCGTAAGATATGCTACATTGGTCCCACCACCACAACACCAAGCAGACGCCTCACGATGCACCTTCAAGAATATAATTATAATTGTTGGGGTTTAACGACGCATCAACTGCCAGGGTCATACGCCGTCGCCAACTCTCACCCTGGCGGAAGGGATTTTGGGGATCAGATCGACTTATTCAGAGGCTCCGCCGGGACTTGAACCCGGGACCAGTGGCTTAGAAGACAAGGGTGCTATCCACTAAGCCACCTCATCCCCTACAAGCCGCATATGAAAGAACACCATGACACAGACATCACACGAAAAATGCTAACAGAAAACACAACAGTTCTCACACAGTGCAACGATCATCGCAGACTGCAAACACTAGAAACACTATTCATTAGGGACACGTCGCCTGTAATCAACATACATACCAAACAGCTCACACAGCTCCCGCTCTATGATAGAAGTATCCTGTTTTAGCGAGCTTACTTGTGTTTTTTTGTGATAGGTATGTTGACTTGCCTTTAGTATACTGAGATTGTACGTTTTGTCGCAACGAAGGTTTAGTACTATATTATGTGTGTGCTCGCTGTTGAGATTAAAAAACAAGACTGTAATTTGAAGTGTTACCGAGTGCCAATGCCACACTGTATGTGATCATGCTTAAAGTTAGGCGAAATATTATATCGTACGACTTCTAACACATTTCCTTTGCCTCTGTTCTCCATAAACATTCCGAAAAAAATCGAAAACTGATAAGAAAACTTGAATCTACATCTAAGAAACTTTCCGCGGCACAGCAATCAATCATATGCAATACCCAGTGCATTAAGGCGAACCTGCTCCCCAAATACACCAATATATATATATATATATATATATATATATATATATATATATATATATTGGTGTATTTTGTGTTCAATGTGTATTGGTATATATATATATATATATATATATATATATATATATATATATATGAGTTCAATAAATGTAGAAATATGACAATTTACTGTTGTATTTATTGGCAAGTCGCCAACTCTACCATAATGGTCAGTTGCAGACTAAGCTCAGTTTGCCATAAAGTTTTTATCCAGGGTGCCGTTGTCTTCAAATCAAGCTAGACAGCTCAAACTTTCACAATCTTCATTTATATATGCTGATATTATTTTGCTAGATTTGTGGGAAAGTCCTAAAAAAGCTATTTTCACCCCACCCATCTATAGTTTAGTGGTCAGCCCGATGAGGGGGCGTCATTGTTCTTTGCTGGGGGCGCGGGCGCGCGGCATTGGTGTCACTTGATCGAATAACCGGGTCAGAGCGCCTGGGACAATTTCTCACCTCCTCATTTTATAAGGTGGTAGTTCAAAAACGTGCTTCCATGGGCTTCGAAAAAAATCACTCATGGAGGGAGCCAATATATTTTCTGTAGGTAGCTGGACAGTTACCAAGGCCCGATGCCACCTTGCGATATAGTGTGAAACGCCGCAGGGCAGGACCGGCCTCCGTCGGAACCGCTGCCATCCCTGCTGGCCGGCCGCCAGGCGGCAAGCCAAGCAGGCGGACTCGGTTCTGACACTGAGTCCCGTCGCCGGGCACTGCGCCGCCCCTGGGTGGACAGTGAGACCGTCACTGAACCACGGAGTCCCTTCACCGGGCACTGCGCCGCCCCTGGGGGACAGTGAGACCGTCACTGAACCACTAAGCCCGGTCGCCGGGCACTGCGCCGCCCCTGGGGGGACAGTGATAGTGACTTGCACCCAGACTTTTTGAGTCGCTGCTCAGAGTCAGAGTTGACTCTGAGTCGACTCAATGTTTGCTTGAGTAAGAGTTGAAACGACTCAATCGGGGAGTTGGTTAAGTAAGAGTCGACCCAATTGCTCCATTAGATGAGTTTAGTCAAATTAGGGTCGGTTTCCAATCCGTGAGTCAGAGTTGAGTCGACTTAGCGCCTTATTTTTTGAGACACCTATGCCCAAATGAAATAACAAATTTTGGAGAATTGAAATGAAACTTATCGGAGAGTCTTTTTCAATTTGTTTTGTTGCCTTGATAAGGTTTGTCTGTTGTTTTTAATTTCATACTATTTTGGAGCATCTTATATGGCTATGATGTGATGATAGATAAGTCATACTTTTCATATTTATGCTCGGCTCAGTAAGTGAGAGTAGAATAACAAATAATTCCTACCTACATGCAAAAGAAAGGAAAGGCGAGCACTGCCATTGCCTACAGGTGAAGAAAACCTTTCACAGCCTTTTCTGACACCTGGTATGCAGCCAGTTCGTCTGCTCATACTGGGACAGATACAAAAAGAGTCCAACGACCTTTGGACGCGAGATCGCCAGAGTTCCGAAAGAGCGTCCTGACTTAAGAAAAATAGTATGAATAGATCTGAAATCCTCAACAGCTACCTGCAACCCGAAACAGGTGCCAGGCACCCACCATCCTCCCAAAACGCAGCGACATATTTCGCTATCAAGACTTTATTTATAGAAATACGATCCTAGGTGCTTAAAGCGAGATACGCGAGAAAAAATTATTAGGGGATCAAAAGGTCACGAAAAGCTGTTTCAGAATTCCTGTTCTCATTTTTGCGAATTCGGTCTCGAAATGCCTTAAAATCGCTCCAAAGTCAACATTTCTAGACGACTTATCGAGAACTCTCACTATCGATCAAATGACGTAGCCACAGCTATGACCATCGATTTCTCTAAGAACTAGGTCATATCTGTCCTAAACAGTGGTGTAGAACCTCGAACTATCTCATAATTAAATTACTTGAAAAACAGCATTCCAAAACTCTTTTGAAACAGAAATATAGGACTTTGAAAAAATCACAATTGATCAATCAGAAGCCCAGGAATTCTCATACCTGGGTCACGTGCACTATCTGCCGCAAGAGTTTCGTCATCCTGGGAATTTGTAGAAAATGACTAAAGACCCGGGGTACAAAACCGTTGAAGACTTGGGTTCTATTTTATGCTCCATTTTTAGGACAAACTGATGCATTTTGTAGTTTTTATAGGTTATGTAAAATTTATTCAAATACAAATACAGGAGAACGGACATTTGTATTACAAAAACAATTACTTTAAAATTTTAAATAGCTTTTGAAAACATTGAGATGAAGAGCAGGTTCCAGCCTTTTTCCGGTACTGTTAACATATTTCAATAATTTTTCAGTGGCCTCGAAAAATTTTGCAGAAGATACAAAAATAATTGACAGTTTCGTTATCAAACTTTTTCGAATAGCAAGAAAGCACAATAAATAATTTCGCGTATCTCCCTTTAAGCTAGTACTTTTTTGCACCACAACTCTTCGAAAAAATAATTATATTGCTCGGTTGTGTGGAATTGTTTTTCTTGATAAATATTTGTAAGGTAACTTAGTGTCAATTTTTAAATATAAATATAACCTGAGCTTCATTTCATCAGAAAAGTCAGTTGTTACTCGTTGAGCCACGACTTAGAGTCAGAGTCGGCTCCGAGTTGACTCAATTTTGCTTGAGTCAGAGTTTAGTCGACTCACTTCTGAATGTGGTGTCAGTCAGAGCCGATTCACCAGCTCAATGCGTTGAGTTGAACTGTCAGTCATTAAGCCGTGAGTCTGAGTTGAGTCGACTCAAAAAGTTTTTGAGTCATCAACAAGTCTGCTTGCAACTCAGTGCAGATGTGTGTTGTCTGGATAGTCATGCCTGATTGTTTGGGTTTGTCTTCTTGACAACTAAAATGAAGAACTTGGTGATAGGCCGCTATAATACGTAAGGTACATTATATTCTTCACGTAATCGTGTAGTGTGGACTGTTTCTGAAGCAGCTGCTCTGTCCACCAGCCTGAGCCGCTTTTACCTGAGATACCACGCTCAGCTGTCTAGTCACGACGTCGTGGTGCAAGAGCTATTTCCAGCGGCGCTGAGGGCTGTCGCGCAACGCAACGCATGAGGCACGCAGTGTCACGCGTTCCACGTTCCTCGCTCTGTGTGCCAGTGGTCTGCTTCATGGGGGGAGGGGGCACGGCGGCACAGTAACATTCGTTAGATGGAGGGGAGCGAACGAGTGTCAGCCCAATCCGGGGAGAAACTCAAGGGAGTTAAATATCTTTACTTGTTATTCGTGGTAAAAGGAAGCCCCAAATGTAAAATTGATTAATAAAAACGGAATGATACATAAACACCATTTAAGGTGTTGCCGAGTGACTTATTGCCCCATACGACAGTGGGACACAAATAACATATAAGCTGCAGCATTACATAATACGCGGTTAAACCAAAAGCGTCGTCACCATTTTTTATATCTGGGAGAGGATGGAATATTATGTAAACTTTCCGACATGTTTAATATGCAAGAGGACAGTGAAAATATATGTTTTGCTTTGATAAACCTGGATTCATATTTAATTCTGGACAGAAGCCTTTTCTGGAACAGGCTGAGTTTTTTACGAAACGTAGGTAGTGCAAGCCTTACGCGCGGGATTAGGGCGGACCACGGGAACCACATCCCCACTTTCCACCCGAAAATGCCCGATTGCTGCCCGATTCATCCGAAAATCCCCTGATTGTATTCCAATTAAGAACAAGTAAAATTGTGTAACCAGTGAGTGCGGAAGGTTGTGATGAGCTCAAATCCGAAGAGTTTTCGGTTCTGGAGGGAAAAGCTGAATGTCAGTAGCAGGTTGAAAATTGGCTGGCAGTTGACTGCTGAAGCTGGGATGAGGAATAGACATTCGGTTTTAGCGTCCCTGCACACCGCGACGACAGTTGGTGCCGTGTGACCCGTTCTGCGTGGCCGGCAGACAATCGACAAGCTGCCGGACAAGGTGCTGCAGCGGGTCTTCTCGTTCCTGACCCACCGCGAGCTGAGCTCGTACGCGCGCGTGTGTCGCAAGTGGCGCCAGATCGCCTACGACACCAGCCTGTGGTCGGTGGTGTCGCTGCGGCCCGAGGTCTCCGGCCTGCACGTGCCCGGCACCGACTTCCTGCTGTCGCTCATCAGGCAAGTGCCCTGTCTGCCGAGCATCGCTCATCAGGAAAGTGCCCCGTCTGCCTAGGATCGCTCATAAGGAAAGTGCCCCGTCTGCCGAGAATCGTTCATCAGGCAAGTGCCCTGTCTGCCGAGCATCGTTCATCAGGAAAGTGCCCCGTCTGCCGAGCATCGTTCATCAGGAAAGTGCCCCGTCTGCCTAGGATCGCTCATAAGGCAAGTGCCCCGTCTGCCGAGCATCGCTCATCAGGCAAGTGCCCCGTATGCCGAGCATCGCTCATCAGACAAGTGCCCTGTCTTCCATCATCGCTCATCAGGCAAGTGCCCGTCTGCCTAGGATCGCTCATAAGGCAAGTGCCCCGTCTGCCGAGAATCGCTCATCAGGCAAGTGACCCGTCTGCCGATGATCACTTATCAGTCAAGTGCCCCGTATGCCGATCATCGCTCATCAGGCAAGTGCCCCGTCTGCCGAGGATCGCTCATCAGGAAAGTACCCCTATCTGCTTAGGACGCCGAACGTTGGCAGTGAGATGGTGAAAACAAGTCGTCAGATGGGTCCTCGTAGTAGGGATGCAAATTGACATTTAGATGAAAGTCATGGTTCAACATTATTTGGACGTGTTTCGCCTGTGTATGATCCGAGGATAGTTTTCCAAAATTGCACCACAGATAGTTCTGAGTCCACCCCCAGCGAAGCGGTATGTGCCCATTCCTCTACTTATGCCACATTATTCATATGATGAGGTGGCAGAACCAAGTGGCTGCCGTAGATTTGAGTGGTCTAGAAAACCACGGATTATCGTTTTTTGGTTAAATTATTAACAACTTATATAAATGGTTATTAAACAACCCAGGTCTGTTTGAAGGAATGAAAATAAGGTATAATCTGAGACGCAGTAAATGCCTAGAATTCATAATGATATGATTTCGAATCATATTTATACTTATATTGAAGTTATAGGTATATAATATATGATCATATATATATATATATATATATATATATATATATATATATATATATTGAATCATATTTATACTTCGCAAAAATATGTTTAATACACACATTTGTTGCTGCAATTGGTGCAAACGCACTGACTTACTGATACAGGATCGCACCACTCGCGCATAGCAAAGTATTAGGTACACATGTAAGTCCAATGTCGCACCGCAGAGTCTGCCGTTCGTTTCCGCGCCCAGGTGTCTATTACAGGGCTATTTGATTATACCTGTGTCGCGCCACGCCGCCAGCCTCCGCCTTCACCGGGGGCGCAGGAGTTACATCAGGTCAATGAGGGGATTCGATAATTTTGTGAATAGTTAGTGTGCTCCCAATTTCTGATTTCCTTTCGGTAGGTACCTGAAAAGTTTCTTCAAAAGAACCTCCATATAGTGATCCCTATGCCGTAACAAGTTTCAGTCAAGGGAAGGTTGAGGGTGTTTCGTGTATGTATAATTTGTTTTGCCATGTATGGTAAAGGAGCATCTATAGATGCGCGTTCTTCATATATCAATATATTATATCTTAATATTATTAATATTTATATACTATTCTATAGAATTGAACGTTGTGGGAGGGGAGAATCAGCTCCCTTGCAATCTCAAAGACCAATCTGTTTCGATGTTTCTTTGTCACAGAAAGCCACCAAGACCACCAAAGCTGACCGTTTCCGCTTCCGTCCACCACTCCAAAAGAAAGCTTGAGCGAGAGAGCGCGCCTGTGTTGACAATAACGTACTTACATTTCTGCTGAGAGTCGTGTCCACGCTTTTTACGAGAGCTCTCTGGGTCTGGCGAATGTGTGGAGCCTTGTTCTGGTGCAAGGTCACTGCTCGCACTATCACCGCAAACGTACCACCACACTCGAAGCACAAAGACATCCTGCCAGCTATCGGAAACGGACGCGAGGTGGATGAAACCTTCCCAAGCAATACCATTCATTTTACGGAATGTCTGTTTTTTTCATCCATTTCAAATTTTGCAGGTTTGTCACGGCCTCCACCGGGGCCACACTTAAAGCATGGGTGGAAATCCCGGGGTTGGGGGTCAGGACCCCTCCTGAATTTTGGATCTCCGATAAGCTTTGTATAGGGCTTGTATTGCCGTGCCAGTGTTAAAGGGAATGTGGCACCTTCATAACGTGATTTTAACTGAGAAAAACAAGTCGGAAAACCCGGTACTCGATACATCATTTATCTTGGAACTCGAGATTTCCGTAGAAAAAAGCTAAAACCTACCTGCAATGTAGGTACCGCTCATGTACCCTTAGCAGCAGGCCACAGTTGTCATGACTGTTGGTGTGACGACATATGCTAAAGTTACGGTGAGCATCAGCCAATCGAAACCCTTGAAGCGTTTTGAGTATGGTCGTGGTTGCCAGATCATGACATCATCCACAGGCAAATATTTCTTTTTCCCTAGAGTAGTATTTTAGAAATCAAAATATTGAGCTTATTGTACATTTTTCAGAGAAATCATGAGCGGTTCCATTATTTTCGGCTAAAAGTTCACCTAATTACACTAAATTCCACTATTCGACCAAGGTGTCATATTCCATTTAACCGACCCAGGACCCCCCTCCCCCCTGGATCGGGAAGAGATCTCCAGCCATGACTTTAAGTATAAACTTCGTATCTCAAGTTGGGAGGTATTTGGTATTCTATAGCTATGAACATGTATAGGAATACCTTGCACAGATATAGTAATAATACCCTATTCACGTAGGTATAGTGGTATTTTTGCTAAAAGAAAAACATATTTACATTTCTGGGCGGCATATTTGGGTACAATTTTATCGCCTTAGTGAAATTTTTTGCTTGAAATTTAGTCTATCATCTTCTCTTCCCTGTTTCAAGCCCTGACATGTTCAATTTGCCCTTCCCCTCGCTTGGTTTGTCACGAAGAAGTCCAACTCGATCCGGGTCAAAGGCATCTCATTTTGGGTACGTGCCGTATGGCCGTTTGGCACATGTTGAACCTAAACAAATGTTGGGCTAGAGCACTGACATGCGACGTCATTCTTAAATCCTTGCCAGCGAAGATCCTGTTTCATATACTGAGTGGAAGGCCGTACTTCGAAGCTTCCAAATACAAGACTTAGATAATGTGGTATATCATTTAAAAAAATTGGTATAAAACGTGCATGGTGTAAGTGATATTGAGGCCATGCAGAAAACAAAATTATAGGAATTCCCCGTCTATGCCAACATCTCAAGGTTGTTTTTCGTCATAAGTCTTGAATGAAGCCAGATTCAATTGTTCCAGTATAAGAGTGAACATCTTGTCAGTGCGGGACGAATAATATATAATCAAACCCTGTTAGATAAATATTCAATCCAGAGCTAGGGTATGGGGCCTCTGTGGCCAAGCATGGTCATATTTTATTTTATTTTATTAGGACCACTCCCAGCAGGCACACTTGCCCAATTACAGGGAGCATTGGCGTGGGTATTTAAGGATCCTCTCCACCGGGCCAGATCGGACATGGAAGGCAGTTTCCCGCTGTGGGGATTGAACCCACGTTAATCCATGCTATCCGATCTAAAGACTGGCAACTAAGCCACTAGGCCACCCGGCCCCCTATGGTACAGATGAGTTTGTCTTCTGGGGTAGGCATTATCCCTGGTTAATTGTTGGAGATAGCGGTTTCTTGTGAATTTTGAACTCAATCGCATGTCTTTAAACTAGAAACTCGAGCGGCTGGACAAATCCTGAGTGACTTGACTGAGCGATTTGAAATACTATACGACAATGAAACCTCCGGGAAAAGGACGAGAGATTATGAATGCTACAGAGCAAGACGTTCCATGTACCAGCTGGTGTGTAGACTGATCATGATGCCGCATATGTAAGTGAAGGAAGTGTAGATGCTTTCCTCCAGCTCACGAGTTTTCCTTCTCCAGTTCCCGATTTGGAGCGTCACTGCGTTACATCGAGCTGCCCATCGAGCTGACTACGAACGCAGTGCTGCACGAGCTGGCCAGCAAGTGTCCCAACCTGACCTACATGCTGCTGGACTTCTCCACTGCCATGCAGCTGCACGACTTCAGTGACATGCAGGTGCGTGCCTGGTGCCATCGCACTTCCTGTATTTATGCACGTACAAATTAACGGCAAAACTATTTTTTCTCATGATCAAAGACAAGTACACACTGACTATGATCTAATCTTTAAAATTTTCCGACATACATGTTTGGGCGTTGTCAGGTCCCGGTTCTCAGATGGAGCACCTGAAGTTCACGGACATCTTCTAAAACAATGGTTTCAAATGTTTTCAATTTCCTCATAATTGATGGCCGTTTGGGGCTTCATACTTGTTGTTTTCTACAATCCGCTCCCACAATGTGATTTGCAATTTTTGGGTTAATCGAAACTATCCATACTCAAATCCATGTCGGGTTCGGTAATCGATTTAAACACCACTGGTAGGTACTGAGACCACATCCTCCGCTAGCGGTACCTGGTCAATGAACGCAGCTTCGGGTGGATCCCACTCCTCTTGCCCTCGTATTACTCTTTTTGCCCCCCCCCACCCCCACCGAGCAGTGCCATGAGAGCAGGCGAATTTGATCTGTTTAGAATTATTGTGACTGAGCTGCTATCGATAACAACAATGTACGATTACCAACACTGGCTTCAATTACTTGTTTAGCCCTAGATGCAACTGCCAGAAGCGCAGGGAAACTGTGGCCGATATCCACAATCATGCTATTTTTCAGTGGTTTATGGCAGCGCTGAGACACTAAGCTGCGAGCATTTGATATGCGGCTCCTTGGAGGCTCACGTCACTGGTCAGCGGAACTCTTGACTTTGAAACATGCTGCGTTTATTTTCCTCCGTGGCAGGAAGGTGTACGCTCTCCACACACAGTCGGCCCACTCATGTGGAATTATGTATGAGTACATGTGACTCTGACGGTGATTTTACGGTCGTCAGATAGCGGGCCTGCGCTCCTGATTGTAGTTCTGAAGGAGCATAAAGTCAATAAAGCCAAAGCCTTTTCCTCTAGGCGGTATGGGTTTGAACCATCAGCATCGTATCAGAAGACAACGCTTATCGACGCGGCGAAAGGTGTTGAAGACGATAGCATTTCGGTGGATGGGGAAACAGAAATGGCTGGCGATGGTTCTATCGTAACCCTGGTAAAGTAATAAACAGGCATACAAGGGGGGGGCTGTCAATGTTGTTCTGAGGCTCAAACACATCATCGCCAGCAGGCCTGTCCACAACATCTGCGACAAGTACAGTTCCTAAAAGCAGTAGCCGGCCTGGAATTTACCCACTGAAGCCGCTTTTAGTACTTCCCTTACCTGGAGCATGCTGTGGGGCAGTTGTCGGGTCGCCTTTCACGCTGTGTCGCAACAGGTCCGTTAAATGTCACTGATTGATTGATCCTTTCAGATCCGGTGTCCTTTTGCTTGTCTTTTTTTAGTGTCGTGGCCAGGGACTGTCAAGGGGATCGTGGTTGGGCAACTAAAATTATTCGCTGAGGGCCCATAGCTTTTTATTGGAGATATCCGCCATGACCCGATGTCCCTCTGACTACGTCGCTGCTGACACCTGTCATCATGAGCCGTGGTTGTGATGATTCACGGGTGTGTGTCATAAACCTTAATTTAGCTCATACCTATTCCAAATAAGAGCTCCCATCGCTTTCAGCAGCAGCCTTGGAATAAAGGGCATTTAATATGTCAAGAAGTATACTTCAATGAAGGCAAAAGTGTACATGTCAGTGGTAAGTATACACGTATGCTGAATGAGTACGTCTGTGCCTGTGTTTGTATATACTACACAAAAAGGAGCAGTACCAGAAGATCTTCCAGCAATTATCTAAATGACCCACGTATTGTACAGCGTTAAATAAGCATAGCTCTAATGCGTCAAAGGTAGTCAAAACTAACCACTGATAAAGAGTGGATCTGCATCAACAAGTGACTTCTGGTGGACAGGCGTTCCCCACTCGGCTACGGTACCTGTGCATTTGTCTATCGGAGGTCATCTTCATGGAGGGCTTCATGAGAAAGATCTACAACTTCATCAATGGCCTGGAGGTGCTGCACCTGATTGGTGAGTAATGCAATCTTAGACGAGCGAATTGGGCTCTTCCAAGTTCACAGTCTTAATTACATGCAGTGTGCCTCCGATCTTCCTTTGCCCAAGTGAGGGAGGCCAAAGCTTACCCCTGTCGATCTCGACTCTTATGAGAAATACTGAAAAGAAAAAAAACGCGAAGAGCGATGGATAACCCACGATATGAATTATTACGGAACTGAATAAGGTAACAGATTAGTGAAAGTTTCTTGACTTTACGTTTGACTGGGTTGAGTTAAACCCCTGTTTAACACATGCACTGAAGAGGGGTCTGGTGGCACTAACGTGCACTGAAGGGGGGCTTAGTAGCCCCCTCCCCTCCCTCCCTGAGATCTCGGAAATTAAGAGACATTTAAAAGCGTCGTTTAGGGTTGAATGGGGGCTACAGTTATCTACGTTATAGCCAATTTCTTTTACAATAGGTCAATATCTTTAAGGTTCAATGAGGTCATAAAGGTCAAAACTTGGCCTTGCTGAGTGCTCAGCGGGAAATGTGATTAAATGCAAAAAAATCAGAATATACTAGAAATGGACCAAGGCCGTAGCAAGAAGGTTAAAAAATGACCCTACAGATTCAGGGTCAATGTTGTTCAAAGTCATAGGTATATGACGTCACAATATGATATATTCCCAAGAGTTACACGATGACTGGCACCGTAGCAATCGTTGGGCGGGAAATGAGGATTGACCATGGCCTGTGACGTTGAACTTTACATTGAGTTATCTTAACTATGATGTCATGACATAATATAGGTACATCATGCTGGGTAACGCCAGTTAACGTAAGCACTGGTACCAATGACCTTAAAGTGTAGGTATGACCTTGACCTATGACTTTTGACCTTGACCTTGAACTTCATGTGGGGTAGCATTAGGTACTGGTATAGATATCCCATTACTTGCATAAGTGTGTGTTTGGGTGCCTGATCATAAGCCAAAAAATTTAATTCCTAACCTTTATTGTTTCCCAAAATTTTTGAAAAACAATATTGATGTCTCAATCTACCACTCTTAGTTTTTTGTTTGAAGCGTTCTGTCAGTGTCTGGTCATATTTTAAAAGTCAAATATGCAAAATCTGTCAGGAGAGAGCGTTAACATGCATTAGGTGATTGAATTTTTATATTACCCTCGCATAATGATCGCCAACAATTAAATTTTCTAGAATATTGATACGGGACAAGAAGGGCACGAAAGGAAATATTCTATAACCATAAAGTATATGATATTTACCTATCGCTGCTGTTTTTACATGATTAAAAGGAATCAGTCCCAGAAGGTCCTGGAAACCGGATTAAGAGCTGTAAATTATTGATTGTTTGAATCCACTGAAGAAAATTATCATTTTATGGAATTTCGGAAAAATAATTGTTCGCCGGCTGTTTCATCGAAACAATGCCTTGCAATATGTTTTAGACTTCATTTTTGCTCCTTATGGTATGGTTTTTGTCAAAAATTTCTAGCATATGATAAACTATTTTCAAAAGCCCGTCTTACCCTACCTGTTGGGGTTAGACGAACTTTTGCAGCATTCTACTGTAAACGTTACTGCTCAAAGGAATAAGCACGGATCCTAGTATGCTTAAGCGCAGGGACAAATAAATGTTTGCTGAAGCTACAAGCGAAATCTCATCACCGTTATATGAAAACTGAGTAAGACACACAGTCTTAAACACAACTATGCCCGTCTTACCACCCTCTCCCCTACTCGTTTATATGTCGTTATAACGTCACCAGGCGGTCTCCGATGCAGGCGAACTGGTGCGACTGCGCGATTGTGGCGATCTCAAAATATAGGTTTTGACTTTGAAAGCCTTTAAGTAAACAAAACCAACCGGTTTTCCAAATTCCATCGTCAATCGACGTGCCATTGAATTCTCTCAAATGCCGCCAAGTAACGTTTTTTCGGCTGCAAACTGTTCTCCAGCCGCCTAGAAAAAGCTGAGGCCCTCCTCCAGTGCGCGTGCTTAGCATCGCGCGATTTATCTCGAGAAGGGAAATCGAATTATGTTCAATATGACTACACTAGGTCGGCATATGAAGTGATCTAACCCAAGGTCGATCCAAGCTCGCCATTTGATGAAACATGGCTAAGGTGCATATAAATCGGCCGGCGGCGACAATGCGACAACAGATACATCAAAAAGGAATGGTCTTTTTCGCTGTCACTGCAGTCCAAGATGACCTCTCGGAAGTCATAGGTCGAAACTCTCAGGTGAACCCTGGAGAATGGTCTCTGATATTACCATTTGCAGAAGAATAAATAATTGTTGACCGTATTTACAGAGGGAACAGCATTTTTGTTTTTTCCTTGTTTATGTCAATTTTCCATGCATTTTCAAGGGAGTTTATGGCCCACATCTGAGCCTAGGTCATTGATATCACAATCCCATCACCATACTTGTGGTGCTCTGTGGGCCTATGAAGTAATATGAACCTCACATCAATGAATCAAACCCGTTCTCACCGCTGTCATGTGGAAAACTTCTGGAGGTGAAGTCAGTTTGGCTGACTTGGTGACCTGACCTGAATTGCCCCAGATCTGAAATTTTAATTAAAACACAAATTTTGCGTATGGCAACAAAAAAAAGAATATTGTTGCGTATGGCAAAAAATGGGGCTAGAAAATAGCATTTTTGGCCCCAATTTTCAAGTGTTCCTGTCGATAAATATTCTGACTTGCGATTCTGCCAAACCCCAATGAAATGCTTCGCTCATATCTGATATCCTTGAATAGTTTTTTGCTGCGGCTGCTATACAAACGCGTTACTAGCGTATTATTTCCAGTCCACTATACCTGTACCTTTATACCAGTTTTTTTCAAACAGGTTCTTCAGATGGGAAGGCATTGGTAAGAACGTGTTTCTCGCGCAATTCTGGCCCGCACGAGGATGAAACCCGGCCTGTGTTGAGCCTAGTTTGCAGCACTGTAAAACGCGATGATTGCAGGGTGATTTATTAATAAACCGCGATCGATTAATTAGGAAATTATCTTGGTAATATTAATGCTCGCAGGTACATACGAGAAGATTGAAGAGGAGGAAGAGGAGATTTACGAGGTTGTCAACGTGCACAAGCTGAAGTCGGCCACGCCCAATCTGCGGGTCGTCAACCTCTACGGCATCAACTTCGTGGACGACACTCACGTGGAGGCCTTCAGCTCCAACTGCATTCAGGCAAGTCTTAGCGCACCGAAGCTGTATTCGCCGATTCTGGGATCAGATGAAGAAGCTGCACACAGAGTAGAGACAATTTTCCTACATCCGCTTCACGGACTGCGGACTGTGTGGTTGTCTTAAAATTTATGTTAACAGGAAACTGCAGCACACATTTTTCTTATTTATGTTTAGCTTCATATTAAGCTCCACCATTACGACCAGCTGTGTGAATTCGGTAAAGCGTTTCTAAACATTTTAAAGATACTAGCCTCAAGAACTGACTTGTAGCTCTCCACTATGACAGCATAATTGCATTCCTTCCTTTCTTCTGGAAAATGAAATGCTTCATAACAAATATTTCTTGAGCTTATTGAGAGTTTTGTTGGAATTGGGCTATTTGATAAGCATCCCCTGAGGGCTACTCGATAACAGAAGCGTCTAGATATTCCCAGCCGCGAAACAAGCTTGAAAATAACAAGCTTATGATGGCTCAGCGGATATAGTTCTTCAGAACTGACAGCTAAGTTTTTGTCCACAAGAGCCATCTGCAACAGCTTATGCTGGAAGTGACATAACAGGCGGCCTGGAATCCATCACCAGCGTGTGTTCACCTCTGTCGAGGAGGGCAGTACAGTGACGTCTGATCCGCAGATGGAGTGTCTTTCCATCAACTTCTGCTCCAAGGTGACAGGCTCGTCGTTCCGGATCCTGTTCCAGCGTTGCAGGAAGCTGCGCTCCCTCCAATGCCAGCAGACCAGTGAGTGTGCGCCCCCTCCCCCAGTGGTGCACGGGAAGGGCTCAGCTGCCATTCGTCATACTAGTTCTTAACGAGAACGTTTCAATAACAAATAGGAACACAAATGCGTGGTAATTTGTTCAGCCAAAATCTTGTCCGGCCTTGTTTTTTCATCTAAATACCCTTTCCTATTTGGAACGCAGTAAAATTTATAATTGGATCAAAAGTGAGATAGCAGCATTGCACAGCAGGTTAATTTTTTTTATGTTTTGCCGGTTCCCAAAAATAATCGTTGATAGACAAATGGACGGTTTCAGAGCAGATGCTGACTCCCGCTCGAGACGTACCTATTCCCCGTTATGGCAATTAATGGGGTAAACTAACTAAGAAACTAGCTTTTCTGGATCTAGATTTACTTAACTTTTGGATTAAGTGGGGAAATACTCCTATATAAAAAAAACTACAATAATTTCTTTTGACTCACCCCATCGATTCAGAGAGACAGAGTTAACTCGACTCTCATTTACAGTGGAGTCACCCAATACTCTGATAGTCACCTACACTAAGCGCGTAATGCTAGTGATGCAGATCATGTCGCTGCATTAGAATATTCCAGAAGACCTACTCAATTCAAACCCTCCGTCCATGTCTGAGTAAATGGGCCGGTGAGAACTTCCACCGCTATTTCCCAGATTTATTCTCTTTTAGTCAAGTTGCGATGGGTGACAGTGAAGTTTAAGTAATCCACATGGCTTGATGTCAGTACGTGGACAGCCATTTGCCATTTAATGTGTCTGATTGGTGTCTGATGAGATAATTTGTCCAAGTAGCAATATCTTTAGTGAGAAAACATTGTTGATTTTCGTTGGGTATCGTGCTAAACGTGTGTTGTTACTTCCTGGTCTCTTAAAGAAAAACAGGGAATATCCACTACTAATTTCTAAGAGAGCTCAGTTGCTTATTGGAATCGCATGGGAGTTTCACATTTCACGTTATCTAAATGCTTGAACTAGCCGTTTGATGCTGGATAACTTTACGCCTGAGGCCCGGACAAGCTGATCTTGAGTCCGGTCATAGATAAATAAACGCAATTTGGAGCCCGGCCCCAAGCTGAGAGAGGTATCTGCGTTACATCTTACGCGGCGGCTTTGGAGTGCAAAACAAATACCATCTGCAGGACATGTGGTGACCATCTGACCGAGTGGAAAAAAGTGTTATGCAAACGAAAAGTCAAAACGATTACCGTCTCGCTTATGATAGTTGGAACATCTGGACCATTCCACCACAGGAACAAACGATATTACACCAGGCAGACCAGGATAAAGCTGCATTCATGTTGCTGGTTTCAACATACCAGGTGCTTTGGCCCAATACCGATCGTGCATTGATTCATGATTTCACCCTGTTTCGTGGAATAGACAATGTGCACAAGACATGCTGCCGTATCTGTTTACCTCCATACATGTATATTCACACAAAAAACGAGCAAATGACACATACACCAGCATGGGTTAATACAGACATGGATTAAAAACAATTACTTTAAAACTTTAGATAGCTATTGAAAACATAGAGTGCAGGTTCCAGCTTTTTACCGGTACTGTTAACATATTTCAATAATAGTTGAGTGGCCCCCAACAATTTTGCCTAAGGTACAAAAATAATTGACAGTTTTGTAATCAACATTTTACCAAGATTTTATCAATATTTTATTTACATAGCTAACGTTAGTTATTGAGAAATGAAACTCGCATGATATACACATCGTCCCCAATTTATATCATGTAGCCATGTCAAAATGAAGGACATCATTTGGAATTCATAAAAGTGTTATTTAATATCATCTAAAGGCTATTTGCACTCATCTTATATTCAATGGTGTGTACCGCTCAAAATGTTTTGGTTTACGCTAGGCATTTCTCTTCAGCTAGAGAATTCTACGAAACACAGTCCATGTGTACAATTCCGAGGTGAAATTCGTTGCGTCACGTGATGCAATACCGGGTGGTAGTTGGCGAGGCTGCTACCATAGGCAAATCCCGCATTTTCATGCAAAGAAGATGGAGTCCACGCTGGGCATGCTGGCCGAGGTCATCCCTGACCCTCCGCGGTGGCTCAGGTCTCAACAGCGAGCACATGGCGGCTGTGGAGTGGGAGAAGACGTGTCTGCAGGAGCTGGACATCACGGCCACCGACCTCAGCACCGAGTGCCTCATCGACCTGCTGACCCGGATCCCAGGCCTGAGGTGAGCTCCTCACTGGCCTCGATCCCCGACCTCAGGTCAAAACCCACCCTCCTACTGACCTAGATCCCGACTTCAGGTCAAAACCCACCCTCCTACTGACCTAGATCCCGACTTCAGGTTGATTTATATGTGCTATATTTCGAGCTCGGTTCTTTATCAAACACGAATTTAAAATGAGGCTCAAGCTCAGACGCATTAAAAAAAATGGGAAGATAAAAATAATCAGATGCTCGTGATACAAACACTGGGAGACATTATGATGGTGAACAGCCTAAAGGGAGATGCGCGATTTTTTTGTGATTTCTTGCTATTTGAAAAATCTTGATTACGAGACTGACAATTATTCTTGTATCTTCGGCACAATTTTTAGAGGTCACTCAACTATTACTGAAATATTTTAACAGTACCGGTAAAAAGCTGAGACCTGCTCTTCATCTCAATGTTTTCAAAAGCTATTTTAAGTTTAAAGTAATTGTTTTTGAAATAGAAATGTCTGTTCCCCTGTATTTGTAATTGAATTAATTTTAAATAGCCATTAAAAACTACAAAATGAATCAGTTTGCCCTAAAAATGGAGCATATAATGATTACTCAAGTCTTCAATCGTTTCGTACCTCGGGTCTTCAGTCGTTTTCTACAAAATCCCCAGGATGGCGAAACTCTTGCGTCAGATAGGTCACGTGACCCAAGTATGAGAATTCCTGGGCTTCTGATTGGTCAATTGTGATATCTTTAAAGTCTTTATTTCTGTTTCAAAAGAGTTTGGGAATGCTGTTTTTCCAAGCAATTTTTTCTGTGATAGTTCGAGGTTCAAGTGTTTAGGACACATATGACCTAGTTAGGGAAATTGATGGCCATAGCCGAGACCGCGTCATTTGATCGATAGTGAGAATTATCTATAAGTCGTCTAAAAAAGTTTACCTTTAGAGCGATTTTAATGTATTTGGAGGCCGAATTCGCACAAATGAGAATGGGACTTCTGAAACAACTTTTGTGACCTTTTGATCTAGCCAATAAAATTATTTTCGCACATCTCCCTTTAACGATTACACATTAATTTCTTGGTCATTCTAAATCAAAGGTCACACACAAGCTACAATAAGCATTACTACAAAAAGTACAAGTTAAGAGTACACAGGCTACACACCTGACGTGGCCACTGCTATTATGACAATGTGTTGTTATGCTAACGTCATGCTGGAGAGACAAATTTGTCTAGTTGGGCCTCTATAAAGACTAAACCCAAGCATGACTTCGGTACTGGTGATTGCAAATGCGTATAATTTGTTGTATTTGCTAGTTTCAAACGTTAAATATGTTTTAATATATCGAGAAAAAGATGGAAATCGATACGGGCTTTTTGTCCCAATAACAGGCTCTTCCAGCCAGTAACGCTTCATTTACACTTAAAAAAAAAATATTTATTTGTGGCCTAACTATAAGAGGTTTATCACGGCAAAAACCATTGCCAGATCGGACACAGATTTGGCGTCACTGGAGTTTTGAAACCTATTACCTCTAACAAAGGGAGATTAGAATAAACGAAATGTTGGGCGTATTAGCCATTTTTCAGCAGAAATAAAGTCAAATTAATTAGTCCCACTAAAGCTTTCCTCTAAAACCACTTGAGTCTAGAGCTGCACCAATATGCCGCTTTCCCTTTAATAGAGATTTTGGTTTTCAGCTGAAACAAGCCTGATCCGAAATGAGACCTCGCCGATACCAGAAACATTGTCACCAACTCCATGCCCAGGGGAGACAAGGTACACTGGCGGATCCAAGGGGGCTATAGGGGCTATGGCCCCCACAAAAACCTAAAATAGTATCTTTTCCATACATATATTATCACCAAACACGATGGGTGAACAAAGGTACAGGGATTAAAAGACCACAAAACGCCCTAAAGACAAAAATTTCGCAAATTTTTCTTAAAAATGTTATGTTTTCGGGTTTTTTTCTCGACTTAGCTCCATCCCCACCTCCAAAACCTTGGTTTGGCCCCCTCCAAAAGCTGCTCCTGGATCCGCAATGACAAGGTATGCACAATTGTATACTTATGTATGCAGACGTGCATACTTAGATATAGCAAAGTGACTGGAGTTCCATAGCGAGTCAACCATGGACTATGTATGAGGCCATGGTATGTTTGTAGACCTTCTGAACATCCGTTATTGCACCTGGGGCGGCTCTGGCTAATTCTCGCAGAGCTTCACACTATAGAATGGTATCACTGAAAGTTGCATGCTTTTTGCCTCGGCATCGATAAGACCATCGAGGATATGTATGCCCTATGATGAAATACAGAATGCACACTTTGCAAAAATGCATCTTAAGCTTTCGCAGGATACCTATGTGTGACAAAAAGTGATCGATTGCAATAGTTAAGGTTTGGTGGGCGGACTCGGGAAACCTATTAGAAGAGTGGTTTTCAACCAGTATAAACCAATAAGGGGAGTTAATGGGATCGCATAAAGCTGCAAAGCATGATTTACGGACCAAAGTTCGTATGGCTAAAGTACGTATAGATAAACTTCGTACGCAAAAGTTCGTAAGCAAATGTACGTAGGGTATAAAACTCGTATGACCGAAGTACGTACGCAAAAGTACGTACGCAAAAGTTCGTAAGCACATGTACGTAGGGTATAAAACTCGTATCCAAAAGTACGCACGCAAAAATACGTACGCAAAAGTTCGTAAGCGAATGTACGTAGTGTATAAAACTCGTATGCCAAAAGTACCTACGCAAAAGTACGTACGCAAAAGTTCGTAAGCAAATTTACGTAGGGTATAAAACTCGTATGCCAAAAGTACGTAAGCAAATGTATGTACGTAGGGTACAAAGCTTGTATTTCAAAAGTACGGATCTCAATTTTGAAGAAGTTGTCGCTTTTGCTCAAACACATTGGCGGACGCAGGAGGGGGGGCATTCCGGCTATGGCCCCCCCAAAGCGCTGGAGGGGGCAAACTCTTTCGGCCCCCAAAAGGCTGGATACATTTTTGAAAAAGGCGTTTACATTAGGTCTGTTCGCTCTCACCAGGAGAGCGATCATCTACTTGGAGAGGTAGCTTCTACTAGGTCTGTCGAGCACCCAAATCGCACGTCCCACCCCCCCCTTCACCAGCCCCAGCCCTCAAATCCGTGCGACGCCCGGACTTTTATTACGCCCGCGCTGGTTTCCGCGGAAATCGGCGCGTAAGCAGCGGCGGATCCAAAGGGCTAAGGGGCTCAAACTCCCCTCCCCCCGATAGGCCCTGGACCACATAATAAATGCATAGGCTGGGATATGTTCAAGGCAGGTAATTGTGGGGGAGGAGCTCAAGCCCTCTAGGCCCCCTGAAATGTGTTCATAGACAGGGGGCGTCGCCACAGATTTTTGGGTGGGAGAGCCGGCGCTAGGGGGGGCTGGGGCTCGTGATGAAGCCCTATGTTCACTCAAACGTGGCATTTTCAATAGTGTTTCCATCCAAAAGCGGGGGCTGGCCCCGCCCCGCCACTTTCCGAGAGCGGGAGGGCCCGGTCCCCCAAGACCCCTGGTGGCGACGCCCCTGGTCAGTGGTCATAGATATCCGCCACTGCGCGCAAGCTATTTGAAAGTCCGGCGAGATGCGGGCAGGTGATTGATTACCTCTGTACTTGATGCCGTGTAATTTTCCATACGATTTTTTCATGTCGAATATTTTACCTCTAGGATGTTTTCTCATACGAATTTGTGTCATTACGAGACATTTTATCCCTACGAACATTTTGCTTCTACGTACTTCATCCCGTACGAAATTTTTTACATTACGAACATGTTACCCCTACGTACTTTAACCCGTACGAACTTTTCCATACGAACTTTTTACATTACGAACAGTTTACCCCTACGTACTTTAACCCGTACGAACTTTTTCCATACGAACTTTTTACATTACGAACATTTTACCCCTACGTACTTTAACCCGTACAAACTTTTTCCATACGAACTTTTTACATTATGAACATTTTACCCCTATGTACTTTAACCCGTACGAACTTTTTCTATACGAACTTTTTACATTACGAACATTTTACCCCTACGTACTTTAACCCGTACGAACTTTTTCCATACGAACGTTTTCCATTCCGATTATATACACGTACGTACTTTATCTATACGTACTTTAGCCATACGTACTTTTGCGTACGTACTTTTGCGTGCGTACTTTAGGCATACGAACTTCTTCCTTACGTACTTTGGTCCGCAACCCGCAAAGCATGTGCCACGACACTTTTCCTGAGCTATCTTCAGGCTCCTGGTTTCTGCTGACATTATGTCTCAGTTCTTGTCCCGGCTGTGTGTCCGTGATAAGGGATTATCGTGTTCGGGCTTGCTGTGGAAATGCTGGCAACAGTGGCGAGCGCTGTATTGGGGCTGTTTCGCCGTCTCTCCGCCAGGTGGCTGAGCGCCGGTCAGCAGGACGGGTTCACTGACCAGGTCCTCAAGGCCTACATCGAGAAGGGCAACCCGCGCAGCCTGGTGGCTCTGGACCTGGACCTGTGTGACAGTCTCTCAGAGGAGGGTCTCTTCGCCTTCCTCTACAAGTACGGCGTTCAGCTGCAGGGATTGGTCCTCTCCGGAATACCGCACGTCAGCGACTCGCTCTGGCTCAAGATCATGCCTTCTCTAAAGAATGTCAGGTACGCTGACATTTCCCGAGGGCTTGGGAAAAATGAATCTGCATGAGCAGCGCTGAATGGCTGTAATGTGCAACATTGGCGTCAGAAATTGTGCCGATAGTACGATAGTACCTCCCAAACATAAGCTTCCTAGAAACCGACCTGGAATGGAAAAGGAAGAAAATCTCCGGAAGTGTGTCACCGGATAAAATTCTGAACCTTAATCGTGTCTCCTGGTCTGCAAGTCCACTGCCCATATTTCATTTATTAATAATAGTGGATTTTGCCTCCATCTGTGCCTCCATGAATATCGCGAGGTGGCGAACAGCACCAACACTCTACAGGGCACTTCGAGTGTATTTCTTTTAAGGAGGAAGCTTTGAAAATATTTCGTTTACTGATGAATTTGCGCTGGTGTAAGTGTTGGTGAACATGTTTTTATGTGCCGAGCGGCCAGCATTCCTTAGAGCATCACTCTGTCGATTCCCAGAGTGCTCTAGTCTTTTGGTTTATGGAGGCTTGCCTTGCCCATGATCACCGTCCTCCCCTACCCAGCCGGGTTAATGATTGGTCTTAGTGGAATCAGAGGATGACTGTCGAGGGCTCCCCATCCCAGCACAAGCGGAGAAAGAAAGTAGGTGGAACTAGCAGGTTTGGTCCTTTTAGTCAAGTGGCAGAACAATGTGAGGGAAGGTGAACATTTGCCATTACCCAAACTGGATTGATTTTCTTTTAAAATTTGTGTTTTCTGTGCAATTTTAGTCAATTTCCCCTAAGCAACGTTGTCTTCATCCGCCCATGGCTGCCAGACTGAATTGTGCTAACAAAGCCCATAAGCAGTGGAACTATGGGGGTACCGTGCCCCCTCCCCTTAATGATATATTTCAACACTAACCCTACTACGTTGACTGGAAATAGATAAGTTGAAAAGTCCGTGGTGCCCACACCCCCTCCCCCCTTAAATCTCGCTGTTACTGACGAAGGCCACTTTTTGCTTACACTCTTCCGTGGGTTTTGCGTCTCTGGCTCCTGTCCCGCAGCCACGAGATTAACAGGTCTTGGGCGCGGGGTTCAGCCCGAGCCACCTGGTCTCTATGGTCGCTAGGATCGCAATTGGCTTAGCCCGAGCCTCATGGCGGGATAATAGTCTCTGTGGTCGCTAGGATCGCGGTGGGGGCGCCCTTCGCTGCTTTTAGATAGGGTGACAAGCCTTTAACAAGTTCGACCCCCTGTATCGTGAGTGTCAGTGTACCAGTTTCTTAAATCGAGGTCATGATTCGGCTAATAACCCGGTGTGCGTGGGTGACCCATCATCAGCCTCTGCGTGCTGTCGCAGGATCCTGAAGATGGGCACCTTCACACTGGAGGGGCTGAGTAAGAAGATCCCGGTGGACCAGATAATGGACTCCATCGCCACCAGCTGTCCGCAGCTGGAGAGACTGGAGATCTGCTGGGACCCGGAGACGCTGCGCTTCTCCGACAAGAGTCAGAAGGCCATCGACGCCGTCCGCGTGCGCTGCCTCCGGCTGTGCTGTCTCGTGCTGAGGTGGGAGAGCCAGCTGTAGCCAGGCCGCGCTTCATGTCTTTAAGTTCTGATCAGCTGTCTAAATGTCCAGTTGAGTCGGTCTTGGCTGATTCCTCCGAGCTTTTCTCTCGTTAAAGAATTTCTCGGCCTTGTCCAATCCGATGGGCGGTTCACCTGTTGTGTGGAAACGGCCCGAATATGCTCACATTCGGACAAAAAATATCCTGTAGCCTTCTGTGAACTCTGATTACACAGTTGTGTCGCCCCTCAGGTACTCAAGGGCGCGCGCAACAGAAAAAAAACATGAGAATGATCGATCTGTTCGCTGTATATGGTATTTAGACCACTTGCCTAAGGAGCTTGTGTTTGGGCATTTTTGGTTTATTTGCTAGTTTTATTTTGCCTTTCGACTCACGATTTAGCAATTCACTTTTAGAAATAGTCTCAGCGGTAAACTGTGGCAGCACTTTATTTTTAGACATGAGAGGAAACTTGATGAGAATACAAGGTTATTTTCGACTTTAACCCTCGCCCCGGTGTGAGGGTCGTAACCCCCCACACGAAGGGGTTAGGGGAAAGTGTGCCTGGAAGGCTCAGGCACACTATCCTTAATCAACTTCGCAACTCTTCCGAAAATTTTAAGTTCGGGATATCTTAGGTCAGATCATCAGGCCACGTCAAGTGACCGTGCCTTCAAAAATATTTCAATTGGCACCAGAGAAAACAGGTAAAATCTGAATTTTTATAGTTATAGTAATATATGTATGTAAAATGTAATGTATATATAGTAATATCTAAATAATATGTAAGAGTTGTAGTAACGGTATTTGCGATATCGATGACCTAGGGTGAGGTGTGTATACCTCTCCATTGAAAATGCATGACAAAAACGAGAATTGGCCAAAAATGGTTCCATTTTGCTAGGAACGTCTGAGAATATCTTCTTATTATTAAAGTCTTAGCATATTGGGCACTCTCTACGGTCATGTTGTAAGTTTGGACCCGTGACCTCTGATGGGTCATCTCGGACTTCTTAAGCAGGTTAGGTTAGGTTAGGTTAGGTTAGATTTCAAGGACTTGGGGAAATAACTTGGCAGGAAATGGCCATAGAGCTTTCATTTTGATACCATTACGTTTGGATTATCATTAAAAGTCTAGTGATATGCAGATTGACTATGTTAGGTCAGGTGGTAGGCTTGACCTAGTATAGTCATATCATCATTTGATCCGCTGTAACGAGAGGAATCGAATGACGCTTGACAATTGACTCAAACTAAATCCAATCAGACGCTAGAGCCAAAAAACATTCTCGAAGCTTTCGAATTATTTGACCTGTGATGACCTCAATGTTGACCGAAGCCAAAAAAGACCTAGTTTCCTCATCATTTCTTATTGGCTATCTATCTTTCGCGTTTTTTTCGCTGTCCTGCGCAGGAGCCGAAATCGTGGGGGCGTTTGAACTCTCCCCTCACCACTGGAGCGAAGGTGGATCGGAGGCGCACTGGGACGGGTGTTAAGCCATGAGAGGACATCATTGGCAAAGGTAGAATATATTTGTGCAGAATATTTAGTCAAACCACACTGACGGTATTCTATATTCACAGCGACGGGAAGTACTACGAAGTGGTGAAGTCCAACTTCGAGCGCGCCGACCGTTCCACGGTAGTCCGCACTTCCACCACGTGCAAGGTCACCAACGCCTACCTGCTCTCCCACTACAAGGACCTGCTCTTCAACTGAGCCGGTCTCACAGTGCGCACTGCGGTCACTGGGCGCCCGGTTTTAGATAAATAGAACTGTCGCCGCGACTCGAAAGGTCGGCATTTGCAATACACCATAGTGAGCAAAGTGCGCGGATCCGGGCCAAGTCCGAGGTCTGGGGAAACTTTGTCATCTGGTCACCCCTCCCCCTTCTTTGTGTGCACCCGTCCACACCAGGCAGCAGCTGTGCTTCTGCCGATCTCACCTCCAGGGTTGGCCTGGAACCATGACCGGAACCACAGCCACTGGAATGACAGAATATGTAGGTGAACAACTCTGATTATCGCATGCCTATTGGCTGTGAAGCAGCGAAGGAAAGTTGCGACAGCAAGTAGTCCCTTTAACTAGTCTTCACTTCGACAGCCTAGCCTACAGAAGCGATTTTGGGAGAGCAAAGTACATACAGACCTTCTAAACTCGGAATGTGCCGGTCAGTTATCCTATGTGGTCTCCCTCTCTCCCTCTCCACTATTGCAGAGATGCGACTTCAACTATTCCCGACAACACTGTTTCTGCGACAATCTCCGTTTTCCTGCGATGTCCCAAAAATCCCGACCGTCGTGGGCTGTGTTTAGCTGTCAGAGGCGGGGCCAGTCGCTGCGGGGGTCACCCCCTCAAAAAATCGGCTCTTCAGCAAGTGCTGTGGACCCAGATTGTCATTTCGGGGCAGGGGGCTCAACCATACCCTACCTTTACCTCGAATTACCTCTTAATATGTCATTACTACGGGCACTCGAAAATTGAGAGCGGGGGGGCTTGAGACCCCAAGCCCCCCCCCTGTATCCGCCACTGTCCGCAACCTTCCTGAGGGCAATTCCTGCTCGGCCCCAGCATTAGCGTTTGTACGCGTGACCTGACGCGTGCCCATTTTTATCCACCCTCATCGAACAATGGCAGCTGAAAAACCTCCGGCTGTGGCCTTGACCTTGAGGCCGTCGAGCCTCAAGGTCAGTGTCGGCGTCCGTTATGGATACGACTCTAAATCTGCTCGAATACGATCTAGTCATCCATGTGTTACGGATTCCGCGCAGTTCGGGGGCTCCAGGTCTGGAAATGAGTTTACGGACACACCGATGCCAATGAATTGTTTTTTTGTGAAACTCGCGCACTTTAAACAAGAGTCGAATGGTGCATATTATGATGCAAGCGTTTTACCTCGCATTGCTGTGGTGTTTCGTCCGTCAAGCCAATAATACATGTATGATATTAAAGGCCCCGTTCATAATTGTTGCGGGGGAGTATGGTGGTGAAGTAGTCAGCTTTCTGCGCGGCTGTCCCGGGTCCAAATCCTGGTGAGTTCTTTGGGAGGGAAATCACCCTCAAACACCCTCGTTGGTATAACATATGACCTCGGCAGTGGGTGAGGTCAGAGACCCCGATCCCACTATCATGGCAAGTAATGCCTGCAACGGCGGGTGAACTTGGAAGTCGACGCTAACGTCCAGCAAAGCACAGAGACGGCTGCGCCTCTCAGCTCACCCTCTAACCAGTCAGTTGCCAGTCGACCTACGTCGGTAAACGATGAGCGCCGGGGCGTCTCAGGGGTGCCGATCCCGAGCCACTCCATGTTTCTGAGCAGCGAGCCGGTGCCAACACTCTACCACCTGAGCTACCATACCATCATAATGTCACCCTTATCAGACCGAAAATGAGGCTTCTCTAATTATTTCGGACGAGTGATCAGTACCACTGCCCTCACCGTACAAGATAAATACATGTATTTAAAATACAAATGCACAGCACAGTTGTACCCAGAGCTGCGGCCGGCAGCGTGCAGCCTAACAGCTGGCGATCTGCAGGCCGAGCGCGGCTGGCTGGCTGCGGGTATACACTCGCTCACGCTACAAGTGCGCACGCTACGGTTTGTGCCGCTTACAAATCACAACCTTGTTGGTTTCGATGCAGGCCTCCAATCCCAGGCTAAAACCTGGTCCCAGGACTGTCCCTGGACTGTTGCACCGCATACCAAGCCGATGGACATCCCCCACACCCAAGCCCACTAAGCGCGCTCTGGCGGTTCAGCACAGCCGATTTCCCCGAGTCCCGCGCGGTGCGCCCGGGAAGCCCGAGTTGGCACTATCGGCAGCGGCCCGAGTCGTCCCACCGGCCGGCACAGCACTGTCGCCGTTATACTGTTCCACCCGCTCCTACCGCACCGGCAGCTCAGCCGGATGCCTGGACGGCCACCTCGCACCCTTTCACGCGCGCATGCAGACCGCATCGATAAATAGGTACCCTCTCGCAGCTCTCTGCCCTGAGAGTTGTAAATGCGTGATTAAATATTTGGTAAAGCATGTACACCGAGCGCAGGGTACGTATCTGGCGTGATACACGGACATGTCCCCCGATCCGCGCGACACATGACATTACTGACATCTTACCGAGACAATACAGATACAAAGGTAAGTTAACATTGGTAACACTCGTCTCGCTGGCAAGCTCCCTGCAGTCCCATCCACCAGCCAGTCGCACTTGTTTGGGTCCCTGTTCGGAACATTCAGTTTGAACCACCACTACTGACGGCGTGACCATCGACGACAGCTCCGGCCGCCACATCCTGTGCTCTGCAGCCGCCCCGGGCCCCGTTAACTGCGCCGGAAACCCGGCGGTGGGCGGCGGCGGCGGCGCTGCCGTGGCGCTCATACTCACTGTGGGGTCCATACCTACGGCGGCGCCTGTCGGCGGCAGTTGCACCGGCCGACCTCCGATCACCCGCGCAGATGTCGCTACCGGCAGCGGCGCTCTGACGCCCGCCGGCTCACCGCCCACGGACAGGGGCGCTGGTCCCGGCACTGGCGCTGAGGGAGCGGCAGGGGGCGCTGGTCCCGGCACTGGGGCTGGGGGAGCGGCAGGGGGCGCTGCGCCCGTCACTAACACGGTGGGGAGCAGCACGCTTGTTGCTGGAGCTGCGGCGGCGGCGGCAGGAGGTGCGCCGACCGCTGGGGTGACGCCCGACTCTGCAGCAGGGGAGGCGACGGCGGGAAGTCGCGTTGGCCGCTGAGGCCGCCGCAGCAGCAGCGGCAGCAGCGGCAGCAGCGGCAGCAGCGTTGGCCGCCTGCTGTGCCGCCGTATCGATCTCGATGCCGCCGTCCTTCAGCACCTCGGTCATCACCAGCAGCAGCGTGTCCTCCGACTCCCTGCCGAAGGTAAAGCTGGAGGTCAGTGCCAGGGCAACGGCGCTGACACAGTACACTGGCATATGTACTACACGCACCGAGCCGAGTAAGAGGCGGCAGAATCCCACCTCAACCCGCCTGAAGAAGGGGGCGCCATTTAGTGCCACGAGTGGGAGGACACCTGGATTGCATCGGTGGGATTCGGGAGGGTCTCTGAAGGCACCTCCGCCAGTGGGCATGAGGAGCTGTTGCAGACGGCGCCGATCCCACGAAGGCGGAGGACCGCGTGGTGCGGCTGCCCGCCTGGGACCGAACGCCGCCGATATGGGGCGGACTGGCTTCTCCGTGTTTCTATCCAAACAGGCTTATGTCATACATGAGCAGCACTGCAGGACCATACCCGAAACCACATGCAAAATATTGGGTGTTTTAGCAATTGTTCAGCAAAACACCACTACTTTCATTAAAAAATGACCCTAAGACCACGCGTGTCTGAAATTGCACCAAGGTGTCACATTTCCTTTAAGCTGTCATTTGTTTTGTTTTTCGTTTATGGGTTTATCCCGGAACGTTTTGATCGCACCTTCTATTGAAACCTAGGAGGGATGCAACTTTCCTTTTTCAGGCGCAGTTTTGCGAAATTCTCTATTCGTTGTGAAACCATTGATAGCGAATTGCTCCGCGGGGTTTGAATTTAAAGGTGATCTGACTTAGTGTCAGGTCAGGGCACAGCAATGCTTTTGCAGCAAATGTGTATCTCAAACGGTAATGCCTTAATATTATGTTACTAATTTGCCTGTCACGGATAAGAAGTCCCGGTAAGCACCCTGCACGATTATTTAGCCAACCTAAAACCTGGTCTGTTACTCAGATCCATCGTTGAGTGTGTACTTACCAATAGGTCAGGTGACTCTGGACGGCGAATACGTATTCGTTGAGCGATTCGAAGGGCTTCTCCTGGAGCACGTAGTCGATTCTCCGGCCGCCGTTGAGAACTCCCACCTGGCGACACACAAGGGGCCGAATGACTACCGAGGTTTTCGAGTGTGGAAACACAGGGAGATTAGATGTGCATCGGATGATTTCTTAAAGTGAAACATTTCTCAACGGATGTAAATACACACTTCTATTATTTCAATCTCATTATCAAGACGGAAAAATTAAAGATTCTGCGAGGGGACGCCGTGGTGCACGGTAAACGCGCTAGACTTCCATACCACGGGCCCGGGTTCAAATCCCGGCCGGGAGTACTGAATAATGACTTCCTGATCACCCAATGTATCCTTCCAACAGGGTGAGAGTTAGCGACGTCACATGACCTTAGCAGTTAGTGTCTCGTGAAGCCCCATGGCTTCCCTCCATGAATGTTGGGCTTATACCTTTAATAAAGAACAGACCTAAGAGCATACCAAACGTGTTACTTGTCCACCTAGGAATACCACAGAGGGTAATTGTGCTACCTAAGAATCGCGGAGCACCGATGAACCACTGAACAACCACAATGCATCTTCTCTAATGTCAACATCGAATGTCCTAGGCCCCAGCCTGGCTCCGTTCTCTGCTGTCTCTCCCTCGCTCTCTCCAGCGCCTACCTTGACGTCCAGTGCCTCGGCCTGCTGTTCGGCCTCGGCAGGCGTGCTGGGCGTGTTGGGGTGCGGCTGGTAGGGCTCGGCCCCGGCCTCCGGGGTCGCCCAGCCGGCCATGTTGTACACCGAGCCGAGGGTCTGCAGCGACGACAGAAGGCGCTGCTTGATCTCAGTGCCCATGCGCACCATCTGCTCCTTGATCTCTGTCGGGACAGTACAGCCACGTCACTTCAGGGCAGGAGACAGCGACCGACGCGTACAGGTCCAGAGACAAATCCGGCCGAAAGTAAGGTCCGGCACGCAGTCTGCAGATCAGTCTAATAGGAATAGTTGCCTAAAAATATTCCTGGCGAGTCACATAATGCCAGGACAAGATAAAATACTTCACATAAACCACCATTAGACGGCATTACGACATGGAATCAGAAGCTGAGAGCAGTCACCACAGATATCACTGACAAACTGTTGTGGTGACCTACCCAGGTGCATGCGCTTCCGGCCCTTGTGGTGGGGCACCAGCACGGGCCGCACTTTGGCCATGGACGGCTCGATCAGCGGCTCGATCCGGAAGGAGACCGGGTCGTACGGGTGGTAGATGTTGAACACCTTGGGGCAGGTGGGCAGGCGGTACTGGGCGTTGAGCGTCTGCACGCCTCGGATCCGCAGGAACAGCCCTGAGCGGTCACGGCACGTTATCCCAGACGGCGGTGAGACGGGCTTCCCGCACAGACACTCAGCACAGCAACAGTACCCCCTCCCCCGAGACCATTGTACAGTAGCGAAAGCAATGGTGGGTCTCGACTAGACAGGCAACACTGGATCGTTATTGAACTGTTTAATCTTCTCAACACGAACTGAGGGTGCTATCCCTTGCCACATCTGATTTTTTTATTTCCGATTGTCCCCACTTAAAGGGGTTAATTTATTATCCACCCTCTCTCCCGAATGAACCCAATCCCACATCTATACACGCAACTGCCGAACAAAATGCTCGTGCCACTCCAGTTTGCAAAGTATGGCATTTTCGACGAGATCTTGTCGGTGCGAGTGCCTTGGAGACAGCACCAAGTGGTGCGAATTTTATCAACCTGGTGCAATTTGCGAGGTTAGTGACACTTAAACTAAACAAATAAGACTGAATGGCTATTAAGACACAGGAGAGGGCCTTATAAAATCCTTAACTAACTGACTAATGACGAGGTAGCATTGCATTGTAGGGGTAGGAATGGGTGCATTTTTCCCTGATATGTGGCAGATTGGTGCGAATTTTTGGAGGCTGGTGGTGCGAGAATTTTAGATGGCTGGTGTGACTCGTCTGGCCTGCTGCCATACTTGCAGACTGGGTGCCACTCACCACAGATAAATCATTAAAACATAAAATAGGGGATCAAAGGCCGATCTCGGCTAAGCCCGAGAGCGACGGAGACGCTTTCGGGAGAGACCATACACTGGATCGAATTATAGAGGGCAGCACCACACGAACCATGTCGCGGCCCCGCAGGGCCAATGAGCTAAAGGGCAACAGGTGGAAACGGCTCAAGCTTTCCCCGGATTTAAATGAAGCACAATACAAATAAGGTCAACTTCCACCAAGTCACGATCATCAGAAAGGCACACCTGTCAGTGCTCGGCAGGGGACATGTGGCGGCCCCGCGGGGGTGCACCGGCGCAGCCCAGTCCCCAGACGAGCACCCAAGAACGGCGAGCCCCCTTCCTATCATATTCGCAACACCGATCCTATCCACCGATCCTTTATCTGCCCACCGATCCTACCCCCCCTCCCATAGATCGTATCCGCACCACTGAGACCAAAGCGCATCCCTCCTCAAAATCAGAATCCACGACTATCACATCTGACAGGAGATGGCATATCGAGCTTGTGCGGCGCAGATGCCGGCGTTTGGGAACGATACAAAGCTTTGGCTTTGTATCATTCCCACCACTTCTGCTGCTGAAGACTGCGCCTCGAGCCTGACTTTATAACAGCTCCCAACTCTGGCCACCTGTCCGGCGTTGAGGCGCCATTCTAGGAAGAGACGGTGACTCACCGATCGGGCTACCGAAGCCGAAGAAGGCGGCCGGCTTGAAGGGGAGCTGCGGGTAGTCGGTGACCACCTGGCCGGTACCGGTGTTGTACGACACGGTCACCGTGCTGCGCGCCGCCGGCTGTCCCCAACACACAGCAAAGTCACCACAGCACACAGATCAGTTACAGAACAGTGGAGGCACCGCTGGCTGCCCCAGCACAGAGCGGCGGACACAGTACAGAGAAATGTTATAGAATGTAGCACAGGAGAACTGTTTACAACGCCAGATAGCCCATCATTCCCAACTCCCGCTTTACAACCCAACGAACTAGTCCTGGACACCCTGTCCCCTCACTTGGCCGTTCCTCTCCCATAAACCCCGCCGCAGCCCGTTTCCCCAACTCCCTACCCTCTACTGCCAGAGCAGTCTCCCCTCCCTACCTCAGGCGCGGTCCGTGACTGCCAGGAGAGCAGTCTCCTCTGTGCACCCAGCGGCATTCCCAGCCGGTCCATGTCCTGGGCAGTGATGAGACGCAGCATTTCCACCGTCCTGAAGTCGGCGGCGCCCAGAGAATCGGCGTACCGCGACAGCTCCAGAGCCGAGAGAATCTCGTCGTACCGCTCCATAGGGGTCGGCACGCACACCTTCCCCTGTACACACACAGGCCCTCGGCTGTCTTTCGCGGACAGGACACATACAAGACGATCGTTTGCTTAATGTCGTTAAATAACCAGACGCATCAGTTTTCACCCTCATATCACAACTTAAAAAAAACATGATACCTCCCGCTTTGCAGCGACATCCGGGCACATCGAAACGATCACTTCTGATGAAGACTTGGTGTAGTCTAATCATTACTAATTTTAAGCAAACATGAACTCATTATGGTAATCAGCACCGGCAAAGATCGAAGGTTTTGCCATGATTTTCCCCTGCAAAGCTTATGAACCAAGTGCAGACATGTGCAAAAACTCCGAGCAAAGGATGGTATTTCCCACGTTCTGGATGACAGGGGCTGGAGGTTCGGTTTGAATAGGATAACAGGCGGATACAAAAGGACACCTGTAAAAATTAACACCATACCAAGCGAGGCGTACACTTACAACTTCACTGCTAGCTTAACCCTGGCCTGAGAATATATAATACTAAGGACAATTTTTTTAAGTGATTCAACTTACCTGACTCTCTCTCTCTCTCTCTCTCTCTCCCTCTCCCTCCACTGACCTGGACCTTGACGTCCGCCTCCCCCGTTTGGTTGGACAGCAGGTCGAAGAGGATGAGCGAGCCGAGACTGTGACCGGCCAGCGAGACGCCGCCGCGGAACTCCGGGTGTCGCTGGCAGAACTTGGTGTAGATGGAGCTGATGTCGTTGCCCACAGTCTGGAGGATCACCTGACCAGAGAGAGCACACATTTCACCAGGTGGTTACTTCTACAAGATCCTGTTGTCTGCTGACGACTGTTGCTGTTCTCGCCCAAGCGCGTGCGTATCGGTTTCTGAAGCAGAGCAGGGAAGACGAAATGTATGATACAAGAGGTATGCCAACAGCCGGCCAGAAGCCCCACCGACCTGGGAGAAGATGGGGCTGGTGTAGTAGAGCACGTCCACGATGGTGTCGTTGGTGAACTCCCGCAGCAGCGGCGTGCTGGGCAGCGTGATGAGCCGCAGGCCCTCGTCCAGGTTGTTGGCGGCGCCGTGCAGCGCGTCGTGCCAGCTGATGGGAAGGAACTCGACCCGGCCCAGCAGGCCGGAGGCGCGCGCCCCGGCGAAGTGAGAGAGCACCAGCTCGGAGGCCATCCGCCGCAGGTCGTCCACTGGTGATAGGGGGCAGCACCAGCGTTATCGCGCCGCCGCAGCCGCCCGGAGGCAGTCCCCGCGAGAGAACGGCGCCAAAACAGCGAGTTCAATTGTGCAGTGAAGAACGCCCAAAAAGCGAGTTCAATTGTGCAGTTCCCTTCATTACGTAGAGAGGACGATAAAAGTCAACTTGACGCGCAAAAAAAAATGTTGAGATCTTTACGACGACGGGATTGTTGAGATATTTAGGACGACGAGGTGGAAAGCTGAGGTGTTGACACCTAGTTTCGCGGTAAAGACTTCCACATGGACAGTTAAAATGCTCGTCAAACTGAATATTATCAGGTAAGTCAAGTACGTATATCAAAACACCAAATAACACTCAATTTCAGGACTAACAGCAGGGTATTTTCAATGTCGTGGGATGGTGCAGGACTCACCGCACTCGGTGACCTTCCTGAACTTGAGGTCGCACCAGGAGCCGATGCCGTGCACCACGAACACCAGGTGGTTGACGGTGTGGGGCTCGCCGTGCGGCGTCACCGCGCCCTCCACCGTGTCCCAGCCGCGCCGCATCTGACGCGGCCGGCTCGGATCGTCCTGCCGTCAGCGCCGGCGCTCTCGGTGACACGGCCGACAGTAACACAGTCACATAGCAAGACTACCGACAGTCACATACAAAAAAGTCACAACAAGACTACCGACAGTCACATAGCAAGACTACCGACAGTCACACGGTCACGTAGCAGCACTGCCGACAACCACACGGCCAGGCCACATGGCAAGACTGTCGACAGTCACACGGTCACATAGCAAGATTGCCGACAGTCACACGGTCACATAGCAAGACTGTCGACAGTCACACGGTCGCATAGCAAGATGCCATAGCCAAGTAAATAGCAAGACTGCGACAGTCACACGGTCACATAGCAAGACTGCCGATAGCCACACGGTCGTATAGCAACACAGTTGGCATTAACAGTGACAGTGTCCAACGAACACAGTTCTCCCCAAAATACAGGCAAGAGGACGCCTTGAAGAAACATGAAACTGAAAGCCACGAGCGTATCCCAATGTTTGACTATTGCGGACGGTACTGCATTTGGTCCAAATGGCCCACGTATCGGCGGATCATTCTAGGACCACCGTGTGAAGACATAGTGGTCATAGAATCATCAACACATCAGAAGCTCGGTACCATACTGTGATACATCCGCACCGGGAGAATGCGGAGAATTGCCGAGTACCCAGGGCAGGGGGGGGGGGGGGCTCCGGACCAGTACACGCCGCCGCCCCTGACTCACCGGCAGGATGACGTGCTCCCAGGCTACCCCGGGTAGGAGGGGGGGGCTCCGGACCAGTACACGCCGCCGCCCCTCACTCACCGGCAGGTTGACGTGCTCCCAGGCCTGGGTGATGCCCGGGTGGTGGACCATGCACCCGGGCGAGTGCAGGATGGCTGTGCCGCCCTCGTCGCCCAGCTGCACCTCCTGGTGCCACACGCCCGTCTCCGCCGAGTGCACGTACAGCGCCTCCAGCTGCTCCGCCACCGCCTCCTCGTACGGCACGAAGCGAGACTCGTGGGCGCCGCGCGAGAACCAGGTGGCGCGGCGGACGAGGGCCGGCTCCGCCTCCCAGAACACGGGCCGCATCAGCCGGCGGCTGACGTCCACGTCATGGCGGCGCCCCAGCACCGGCACCGGCTCCAGCTGCGAGCCAGAGCCAGAGCCTGCCGTCGGTCCAAAAGCCACAGGTTACACAGGGGTGATGCTGGTGCCTGAGCGCTGCGCCGTCAGAACCGCACCAACGGAGAGTCGGCTGATTTCAGACCAGTTTTCTAAAGGACAAATAAATATAAAGCAATGCGCCTTAACTAGACCAGGACTTGCAACGATGCACAAAGTACGTACAATAACACACGCAGGCCAAACCATAACCCTAAATTTCGATCCATATTAGACCTCTTTTACGGGGCTCCCCATGCATTGAGGCTCCGTGTAGTCGCAAGGAAACTGACGATTCACCTAAGGCATCCATTCGCACAACAGAAACAATACTTGCATCTCACACTTCTAAACTTCCATGGAGCATTCATGCCGCAATCCAAGCCTCAGCCTACCTTCTAACGCTTACAATAGATTGATCAACACCGTCCCAGGTTCTCAATCTTCTAACGCTTACAATAGACAGATCAACACCGTCCCAGGTTCTCAATCTGTTTACCCAAAATGTATCGCCTTTTCGACGCTACAACCATGTTATGGTCAGTGATGCTCGTGAATGTAGGGCAAGAGGCAGCCAACATCGTCAGAGCAACCATAAACCACGTGCGTAAATGTGTAAGCACGTGAATGCTTATGATCAGCGACAAGTTTGTCGACAAGTGCGTGTGTGCGTGTGTCCGCGTCGCACGCTCAGATGTCTCACACGCATGTGCGACGTCAGTTCTGAAAAAGTCAGACATCGTCCTTTTTCGTCTGTCCAATTTGAACTGTAAAACATTCAGCATCGCACAGTAGAGTTCGTCATGGCCAATAAATTTTAATCCAATCCGGCCCACCTCTGAAAATTCCCCCATAAATCCGGGCCAGTCCATATTTACACTGTGGCGATCAATCCAAATACAATCCACATCCAATACAATGGCAGACTGCTGTGCAGCGCCCTGTGTGAGCCGTGCGTGCGTGCTCCGACCCACCGGCTAGGTAGGCGTCCTCCACGGCGGCGCTGTCCTCGTGCGAGAGCGGCTCCCAGGCCGGAGCCTGCTTGTCGTCGGCCGGAGCCCGCGCGTGGAACCAGTGCGGCACCAGCGGCGAGATCGGCGTCGGCTCCAGAACCGCGTCATAGCCCTGCCGCAGCGGGCACCGCTGGTTACTGGGGAGGACAAGGGCCCTCGGCCGCGAGGAGGCTGGAACATGGTCTGATTTTCTAGGATCCCATCTTTTTCTGTCACGTGAGGTAAATTCTAGAACATTTGTGACACAAATCAGATGTACTTTCGCCCAAATAATTAATCGATTTTGCACTCAAATGCTTGGAAAATCGTTATATTGGTAGCACTACCATCAAACTAAGACAGCTGTACCTATAAAATATACCATTTACTGCACTTGTATTAAACTCGAAAACCCAATGAGTCGAGCATATTATCACAAAATTGGTGGAATGCCGGGACGGCTGTCGGCAGCGTCAGGAAATGGGCATCTTATCTCTGTCTGAGAACACGGCGAGGCATGACAAACATGCAGACTGACGCTTTGCTTATCTTTAAGATTGCTGATAACTCCTATCAGCTGCCAGGCATGAATTCCGAGCGCAGTGCGGGGTCTAGCCCTTCCCCTAAAACACCCCCTCCGTAAAATCACGGGCGCCGGCCCATGGGTTGGTTGCGATCATTAGCGGATTGGGATGGGAGGAGGAAAAGGCATTGACCCCTCCAAACCCCCTGATTTTTTTCTTTTTTTAACACTGTTTTTCTCAAAACTTTTTGGCCCCATTGTCAACCCACCCCCCCCCCCACCCCATCCACTCCATCAAACAGCCGGTGTTATCCACCACCGGCAGCGCCATCTTTTCAGCTACGACCATCCCCCAGTCGAAGCCCTGTACCCACGCTTGCCAACATCGGTACTGGCGGGTCACCACTCTGCCGTAACCGGAGACAACAGACGCTCTATCAGAGGTGACTGCCCAGAGATAACGCTCATTTCCATCCAGCACCGTCTAAGAACCCGAACATCCTCGCTTGCCGCACTCTCGACAGTAGCCGTCTGGCATCGCGACCCGTCAGAGGCCTTAACGCCGCAGATGTAAACATAAACACATATTTAACCCAAAAAGACGGGACGTGTTGACAAGTGCTCCAGCAACCCAATTTGCTATCACGGCAATCCGCAGGTTCACAGCACTGGCACGGGAAGCGGTTTAAATTGTCATATCGTTTAGATTACTGAAAACCGTTTCTAAGATGACCCACTGGCAAAAAAAGTTGTTGGTACTTCCTCTTCCACTAGTTATTCCTTATAAAAAAGTACACAAATAAAGCAGAGAAAGTTTTCAGAGTCATTTCAGCCATATAAACAGTGTTCTTTTTCGCCCTTTTTCTTCGGTCTTCCACTGGATGAGAAAAGGCATTACAATCATAAGCGTCGGAAAAGGGGGGCAGGGGGCCTGGCCTCCCTCCACTTTTTAGCCAAATATTTCCTGATCTTAGTCAAAATGGGAGAAAATCTGAAATTTTCATAACCAGACGCTGCGGAAGGCAACGAGGAGCCCAAATTTGAAAAGTTTTTGGTCCTATCGGGGAAAGTTTTTGTCAGCATCAGGTTGAAGTTTGACTGCCCCCCCCCACTTTTTCCGGTGGCGTTGCTTATGATTACAATGATATCATATATCTCCACCGGCAGATCCAAGAGGGGCCAGACGGGCCGTGACCCCCTCGAAAGCCTAAAATAGCATCTTATGCCCCCAAAGGATCAAATTTTAGCCGTTTTTTAAGTATTATGTTTTCGCGATTTTTTCCCAATTTAGCTCCCCAAAACGTTGGTTTGGCCCCTTCAAAGGTTGCTCCTGGATTTGCCAATGTATATCTTGGCACGTTTTTGGGCACACGTTTCGCTGACACCATAATGAACAGAGAAGAACAAGAAGCAAAAAAATAAAATAGGTTTTAAAAACTATGACATCTCAAATTAATCAGAGAGCACAATTAATTCAAACTAAATCTTATCAAAACCATAGTAAACTCTTCTAACAGGAGGCATGAAAAACTGGTTGCGGGAATCAGACTGGATTCAACAAAGTCAGAAAACCTACCGTTCAAAACAGCTTATATGGAATAAAACTGAACATTGCAGCTCCAATGGTCAACTGGGTACTCTTCAGGCCAAAGACGTGAAAAACACACCTAATGTCTGTGATATGTGAACAGATACAACGACAATAATATTGCACTTCATTTGATCTACTCAGCTTTGTCGGCAACCGGCACTGCGCCCAATCACAGCCGAAGTCGATTCAACCAAAACACCAGGCTCAGTACCGGTGCAAGCAGTTAAGCCTTCGAATTTGGTGAATGTTAAAAGAAATAAAATAGCGAGGGGGAAAGGTACCATCCCCTCCCACTCAAAAGAAGAGGAACATTCCTCTCTCACTTTCGTCTTCCCAGACCAATTTCTGACACGATTTTCGTCCAATTTTTTTTTAAATGTCATAAACGGAATAATATTTCTTCTGACGATTCTAAGTGACTGTAAACCCGATCAAACGAGAAAAACATATCGCGGCACTCTCTGGTTCACAACGATGCAGCGATATCACTGGCGGATCCAGGGGGCAAAGGGGCCGTGTCCCATAGCCCAAATAGTATATTTTGGCCCCCAAAGGACTAAATTTTAGCCGTTTTTAATACCGTTTTCGCGATGTTTTCTCAATTTAGCACCCCCTCGCCAAGTTGGTTTGGTCCCCTCCAAAACTTGTTCCTGGATCCGCCAATGAGCGATATAGACATAGGCTTCTATCACAGGGTCTCCCCTTCCCCATTAGAAAATAAAGGAAGACACCCACTCCAGGACCAGCTCAGGAATCAACCACGAGTAAGTCTTCAACAGCTGCACGTCGGTGGTGTGGACCAGTCGGCTTTCAAGCGGTGGGATCTGGGCCGGCTTGTTTGTCCTCTTTCGTGCTGAGCCACGACTGGACAGCAGAGTACGCCAGTCAGTGCATTGGTCTGCCAGTCCGGCACCACGAGCAACGCTCCCAAACAACGCATCCGAAACGCGTTTGGTCTAACCCGGTCCCCAATGGTTGCAATAACGAACTTCTTCAGAGAAACAAACTATAAAATGTACCGGCTTGTTCCCGCAATTAAAAATATACCGCCAAACTCAGGTTATTCAAGTCTTGAAAACAGTTTTTTTGGCGGGACACAGGTCGGAGTTCCAGGCTAAATCGCGCGGTATCCATGCGCAGCAAACGCTGGTGACGCCACGTACCCCCAGCGACACGACACGCGGCACATCAACGCGAAAGAAGACTACGGCAGGCTGCCGATGAAGGAACTGCTTACCATCAACGTTGGAGAGAGCACAACACGCACTTCTTGTGAACTTAATTAAATTTTCCCTGCAAACAGCTTGACGAAAATATTCCCTTCTTTTCAGCAAGCACTAGCTGGTAGACTCAAAATAAAGGGCACTTACCCGGCTTATGATGGGACGCAGGAAGAAGGGGGCAAACACCATATCTGGCGCAGACAGCCGGCCCCAGCTGAGACCCGTCTATCCCCTACGCACGTGAATGTCTGACTGTGTACATGACGCCGATCCCTCAGACAACCCCTCACAATACCCCCCCGTTATCTCACCCGGGAGCAGCGCTGTAATCGTCGGCGGAGATAAGCAGAGATAAACTGTTCCGCGGGGAGAGGGGTAGATCTGCGCTGGCGGGAGATAACAACGGCGAAGCTAAAAACGGCGCGAGAAAAGCTGGATGAGATGAGTTACTGTACCTGATGAGTACCTGATGAGTACCTGATGAGTTACTATTCGCCAAATACCATAAGCAAACAAACCTTTAGCAGCACAATTGTGAATAGGCACATGACCGGAATATTTTAAGGGAATATATACAAGACGCCAGGCGCTGGCTCTCCAGTCTTACCATCACGTGTGACTAATATGACGAGGCTTGTCAAATGATGAAAACCACGCTGTGAAACCATGTCTGGAGAAGTCAAAACCAGCTTAATCCCACGCAGTCGTAGAATTTTACTAGCCGGCAGTCCTTCAAACAAATAAAATGCGTCTTTCAATAAACACAAGCACTAAGTGCATGAGGCCTCAAAATACGAGGGGCACTGAACTAAACAAAACAAAGTTGAAGCTTGCCATTGAACAACGGGTTGAAACTGCCGCCCTGAGGGCAAATAATTTGACTTGAACCAAGGACTTGAACTTGCATCATTTTTTTCTATATTTCCTGCACGCTTGTATATTTACCATCATCCTCCATATTTTGAGTTCATGGGCCTCCGCTGTATATTTTTAGTGGTAGCTGAGAACACTTCAATGTAATGAACTGGGTAATGTCCAGGCGCGGGGCACGCATGCATTCGGCAATCAATGGCGGTAAGTTTATTCCTCTCCATAAAAAGTAGAAATCCAACCACAAAACAAGAAATTATTTCTTCAGGAACAAGTTTAACTTGCTCACTGTTCCCAGTGATTCTCGCGCAAAAAAATATGGCGAAAAATCACATTCATAAGTAACAAAATATGGTAGGATTGAAATCTCAGCTTCGAATGTCCACTTCGGCCAGTGACCTCTCCTTGAGAGCAACATTTTGGATGAGTCGAACACCAGAATTTCGAAGATCACAACCTGTCGTAACTTCCAGAATTATCGTCCCTTTGATCTGTTTCTCCAACGCGAGCTGATATTGGGGAGGAGGGGGAGGGGCGCGCTTGTGCGCTTTTTGTGTATTATACGTGAGCCTATTGGGCCCAAGCACGGGTTGTAAAGCAACAGAAATTTCCACTTTCAGTTAGGGACTAACTCAAGTTCCGGATGCTGCTAATTGAGAGAGAACCACGCACACATGCAAACACAGAAAGCCACATTGCATGGTGTAGTAATGTTAAAAGCTTTAAAGTTTCACCAATTAGGTCAATGAATGGATCCTTTCCGAAGAGCCAGGAAAATAATTGACGTTAGGGAGAAGGTAACAACACCTAAACTAGTTCAGAGAACATAAAACACAGAAAAGAAACTCTAAGACACGTTCGTACGGCACTCTTCGACCTTCGCCGCTTGGGTATGTGACATAAATCCCTCCACTCCAGACGGCTGCGCCAGCCATACAGATCGTGCACCGAAATCCCAGCTTTTCGTAAACTCACAGTGGGTGCACTTCTCCTGAACGCCCACCACGTCCATGCCTGGGCCATGTCGTAGAAAGATGGATCAAAGCTAACCTGGATCAGCCATTATCCGCACCCACTGCTAACGCGGGAAAGTCATTCGTTGCACGTGTAACACGACCACATCTCCGCAAGTCTCGTATTCGCCAGCCGGTCGTACCCGACCCAGGGAGGTCGCAGCGAGCCCGTGCAAGCCACGAGAGACTGGGCGGCGCCGTGGATGAGAACAAGGCAGCACCACCGCTGCCGACGCAGACGGGGCTCCACAGCTGTCGCCGCCGACGATGACGACGACGATCGATAAAGATACAGCCCGCTCACGGCACCGCCCACAGCTCCGCAGAAAAACAGCACGCGCGATCGAAGGAGTTTAAATGTTCCACGTTCAATCCTAAGGAAAGGAGTCCAGTCCTTTCCTATGGGTTTCACAGCCTAGGGGGAAGCGGATAACGAGTCGTGCCGAAAACCTACGCACACTTTGTTGTACAACTTTAATGCAGGAGAACGCACACAATTTGTATCACCCTAAAGAGATTTCACAACCCTTTCGAGAAAATATTAATGGTCGGAGAACTATAGAACAAAGTAATATATAGGGAAAATAGATGTTTCCTGAGCCCGAAGCGCAAATCTGCGGTACAGCTCTTTCGGAGATAATCTTTAAAAAAATTGATTTCTATGCATTTAAGCATTGAAGCGTTTTCAAGCTTACCAAGAGCGGAAACCAACACAGTACAGTTGGCTCAATCTTCTCCATCTGATGAATCATCATTTTCTCCTGCAAGGCAGATGTCTCCCTCTAATCCTACAAACAAACAGATAACCGTAGCAAGCAATTATAATGTCTGCGTAAAATGTGAACGTAAGTTTGAATTTAGAGTTCGGCGCAAATGTTACAACAGAGTGAACAAATCATGTGATTTCAGCATTGTATAAAACTCACCCCTGACGTATAGGCTAGGGAACAGTCATGCGTGGATTCCTGATAAAATCGAGGACATATGAACGACACCAACGTCATCGAGCAGCTCAGGCGGAAGTTTAAATGGCTTTCAGTAAACCAACTCAGCACAATTCTCGGTGGCAGTGAACTAGGCCTCTACCACAATGACATCCACTGTGTATACGCATGTCTTGTTTGAGGACTGAGGCCCTGACGTGGCTATCCTCGAGGTATATGATAAATGGCCTCCACTGACAATCGTGATGGATTGTTGATGTCAAGTCATTGGGCTGTGGCAGGCTCAGCAAAAACGGAATCGGGATCCGAGCTCAAAACGCACAAATCTTTGCATCAGCTTTAGAAACGGCCACTTCCGAGAAAATCAGCTGCAGTGAACGAGATGATAACACTAAGCTCTGATTGGAAGAAAACAACTGGCACTCCTTTTTTGCTTTACTCGAATAATTTTGGAATTTTACTCCGTAATTTCAGCGCAAGTTCAAGGAAAACTAAAAGATCCTGGCAGCTGCAGCAAAAAGGCAGTATCCAGGACAAACATCGAATGTTTTAGTTTCAAACTTTCGAATTTTAGTCCAGAATCTTTTTTATCATTCTGGGCTTCTGAAGCAGTTCCGGAGTTGGCGTGAGCAGTCCACTGATTACGTACCAGAAAAAGGGTTATGCTCAGTTTAGTATTAGCTTTGTTAACTCCGAGCATTTACTGGCTGTCTTCAGCTCTCCATGCTTTCCGGATATTGCAAACCCGACAAGTTTTCTCTTCTGGGCAACAGCATGACACACAATCAGGGACAGGGTAGGTGCAATTAAAATGACCTCTTGAAAACATCTATCACTTAAAAAAATACCCACATATATGTATATATTTCAAAAAAACCGAGCAGGTAACTGCAGGGCAGAAACCTGAACATAGATACCAATGAAACGCCTGTGTGAGCGAAAACAAAGCCGGCACCTAATATAAAAATGAGGATATAAAAAAATGATTTGTATCATAATGGGCGACTCTTTAATGCTACGAAAGCCTAAGAATGTAACATTTTCATCTTCTACATATCATCGACAACGCTGAAGCTGTTTCGCAGGTCTAAAAAGCTAAATTTGAAATGAAATCCCGAAATAGCACATAATTAGGGAGGTATTTTGTCTACAGGGAAAGTAAAGTCAAAATTTTGTAGCTTACGCTTAGGTCTTTCTGAATATCGTATTTTATGAACAGCCAAGTTTATACTATAATATTTTTTATTAGGACCACTTTATTAAATTAGGCATCCGTGAGGTATCTCCCTACATTGGGATATAATTTCAGATGGAAGGGCCCGGTCCGACCGTCACGCTGATGAAAAGCCTATATGTCTGCGAAGAGGTGTCGTGCCGGAATGAAATTGGCACAGGGTAGCGACATCGATTCAATTGTACATATTAAATTTTCGAATGAAACTGTAGTCTATAAGTTAGAGGAGAGCGCTTCCCCGAGACCTTACAACACGCTCCGGAGAAGGATTTTGAAAAGTTTTAACGCTGAAAAAACGAAATATTCGCCGCCGGAAAACGCGTGAGTTTTGAGAAAAGGATCTGTAGATATTGACCGTCATTTGACCGCAGCTCCACCGCCATCAAATCTAGGTAATCAAAAAATCAAGGCAATTAATTTATCCAGACAGTCTACAAGAAAACCAGCGAAAATGATTCAAATTATTATTTCTGTCGTTTTTTCCCTATCGTGGATCCCATAAATTGGTTGTAATTAAGGCGTGCGTTTATTGGGGCTGGACTTGGTGCACCGCTTCGTCACACTTGTGCTGCAGAACAAATATGAACCACCCAAAAACACTGAAGCCAACCTCCACTTGCCATACTGAGACATATCGTTACCTTGGTTATTGCCAATAAAGGCGCTTCACTGCTTTCAAAAATGGCATCCATCCTGGAAAACTATATACTTCCCAGTATTTCCGTTCAGTGTGGGTTGTTCTCATGACTGTAAGTGTATTGCTCCTTTTATCCTGCACTGAGGAAAGTATCGAATGCGAGTGTTTCTCTGTTCTGCCATACAATATTGTGCCTAAAATCGTTTTAAAGGCTGAGAACAGTTTTCTGCTGTGACTTCTGTTAGTTAATGCGAGGTCTGTTGTGTTGTCCTCAACACCAAATGTAATCTATTCGTAGATTTTAATAAAAAAAGTATTGGCGTATATCAAAACCAATCTTGATCTTTTTCAGACTAAAATCGAATATGCTTAAGTTCTTATTATATATTTAATATCATAGTTTCCGAGACAGTCAAGCATACAATTTGTAAAAGAACAGCCACTGTCCGTTCCCGTACCAACCATCAAAGTCAAGGCCACAATCATTCAGCGTTTGGTCGGCACACAGCTGCCCTGGACGCGTGTCGCAGCATGATTGGCGGTGGGCAACAGTGACACTTGCGTTCCAACGGGGAGGCGTTAATTCGCGTCTGAATCAGTGTATTTCGATACCCCAGGACCTCAGCACGTGAGCTACATCACAATCATCCGTAATGTAGGTACCAGCATTCAATGTATAAATCTAGCATTTCTGCAAAGCTTTCCCCGTGTGCAGTTTCTCAGCATCCCAGGAAATTCCACCAGGAGGGTGTCCTCCGGGAGCTCTAAACATTCGCCGGGCTCACGGGGCTCACGCTGTCAGAAGGACTCCTTCTCGAGCCGGGGCCGTCCTGGTGGACCTCCTCCCAGAAAAGGCTTCACCCGTCTCACAACCAGGGGCGTCACCACCGGAGGTGGGGAGGGGCGGACCCGCACTCTCCCAAAGTGAGGGGCCGCCGCGCCCCCCCAATCTTGACAGGGAGTGTCGTTGAAAATGTATAATTTTAAATCAAACATGCCCCCTTTTGCTATTTTCATGGATTTGAAACGGTGTTAATTGTACCGGTGTTCCACTCCCCATCTGTTCATATTCAGGCGACCAAAACTAGGGACGAATGAGCATAGGTTTCCATCGCTAGGTCCGGTCCCTCCCTCTCCCCGCGCGGAAATCCGTGGCGACGCCCTTACTCGCGATCAACTTACGCGAGTTCCAGGTCATATTTTGCGCAATATCTCTGACTGATAAAATTCAGAACATTACTAGCACTCTCAGCCTCCCATAAGCTTGCTCGCGTTGAACTTGTCGCATAATGCGCTGGCAGGTCTGGAGCGCGGCTGTCTGGTTGGGAAATGTTTGGCACCCTCTCCCTGAGCCATAACTGTTTACTTGCGGCCGATCAGCGGGCGTCTGACGCGGTGCCTGTCCTTGAGACGTTCTACCTCGGCGACAACAAGCTGGCTGATGAACCGGCGGCGGTCAGGCGCGTGCGCTCCTTCCGCAGTCTACACCTGGCTGTAATTGGACCCTCCTACATCAAAGGACGGAGGCATCGCAGAACCTTCTGGCTGGAAGGTCAGTATCCTCAAAAGTCAGGAAAATCAGAATCCGTTTCTGGAGAATCCTCCAGCAACGGATTCTCACCCCGAAAAAGACATTCCAGTATTGGTACGACACTTCTGATTCATAAAGCTACTCGAAATCTGCTGGGTGTTACTAGTAGCAGCATCACGCGCACTGAACAGGGGCAACTTCGATTGCGTGATCAATCTGATGGCTCCAGTTCTCACGCATAAAAGGCTTACGGGTAGAATCAGCGTGTTTTCGGGCTCTGATATCTTATCGAGCTTGGTATTTCGGGAAACGAGATAAGGCTTTTCGACTACAAGCTAATCCTTGGGGGGCTGCACTGCCTGGACCTGCAATCCAATCGAACCCAAGAGCTTGGAGAACCCATCCGCACGGAGCTCCAGGGGAAGGCTGAAGGCGTTACTCAAGACTAACCGGAACACAATCCTGACCAACAGGTACACACTCCTGACTGACCGGCACACAGTCCTGACTGACCGGCACACACTCCTGACTGACAGAGGCACACACTCCTGACTGACCGGCACACACTCCTGACTGACCAACACAATCCACCGACAGGTACACACTCCTGACTGACCGCACACACTCCTGAATGACCAGCACACAGTTCTGACTGACCGGCACACACTCCTGACTGACCGGCACACACTCCTGACCGACAGGTAGACAGTCCTGACTGACCAGCACACAGTTCTGACTGACCGGAACACAGTCATGGGAGACTGACAGTCAGACACTCCTATCCCATAGGTAGAAACTCCTGACGGACCGGCACAAACCCCTAGGAGACCAACAAGTGGACGTCACTGACTGGCCGGCACACATTCCCAGGAGACCAACAGGCACACACTCCTATCCCAAAGGTAGACACTCTTGGCCGATAGGATGACCGATTGGAATCGCCGTGAGTCATCGCCAACACTATCGTCTCCTCCTTTCACCATAATCGCACGAGGGCTTCTTCTAATCTCTTTATCGATATTTCATGTTTCACACTGGTCGGAAGTAGACAAACTACCGTGAAATAGTCCCCCTCTCCAAGTGATATAATCGGGATCAAGCGATCACCTGATTGATTGGCAAGGTTACCGACTTGAATTTAGATAGGAGTGACCAGAATGGCCTGGCGTGCTGCCTTCGGGGCGCTGTGTCGTGTTATCTGGTTAATGCCCGGCTCGTCCCCGTGTCTATGCTATGGAGTCTAAATCAAATCACAGACCTCAGGGTGGATGACTCGACTTCAATATTTTTCCATCATGTGAGGACTGGAGGACTGTGAAATTATCGCTACGGCAATAAGACTCGAACAAAATCGAGAGTTCCAAATCAGGAAATACAGAAAAAAGATTTTGCAAGTCAGGCTTTCAGATGGATTTAGGACATCATCAAGTTTACTCAATCAAAGAAACGTAGAAAATCAACAACCATGTCCATTGTCCTGCTGGGTGGCCTTGAGAGGCGAGTCTGACGTACCCTATTACACTTCAGCACGGTAAGAGAGAGCCGTGATCCCTGTGCTGGGACGGCCGCCCCAGCGGCGGTGACTGACCTCCGGGAAGCCGGCGTTCTCGGTCAGCCAGTTCGTGGGCTGCGGGTACTCCAGCAGCGGCGGCACCAGCGGCGTCAGCGAGCCCCGGTGCAGCATCGCCGGCTCGGCGATAGAACCGCGCGGCGTGGCGAACGGCGTCATCGTGTCCGGGTGGTACGCCATCGGAGCGGCGGCGGCCGCCGTCAGTCCCGGCGGGGAGCGTACTGGTACCGCTGACCGCTGCGCCGCAGACTGCCCGCCGGCGCCGCTGCGGACACGCAGCGCCGTCAGTCCCGGCGGGGAGCGTACTGGTACCTCTGACTGCCCGCCGGCGCCGCTGCGGACACGCAGAGCCGTCAGTTCCGGCGGGGAGCGTACTGGTACCTCTACTGCCCCCCCTACACGCAGAGCCGTCAGTCCCGGCGGGGAGCGTACAGGTACCTCTGAGAGCAGAGCCGTCAGAGGGGAGCGGAGCACCTGACCAAGTCGACGCAAGTACACGATCGACAGAACAGAGTTGACATGGGGAGAGGATGGCCCTCCCAAGGCCCGCTCCACACGAGTCTGCTGCCGGGGCGACACCCTTATTGGTTCTGTTGACACCGCTGCATTTAAGTCACGTCGGCCGAATTTGTGCATCTTTTTCAATTAGTTCAGGTCACGGCCACCTATTTACAAGAGTGTCGTCGCGGGTTTTTATTGGCAGACGGAACCGCCCTGGCAACGACAGCGGTGGGAGGGGAGGCCAAAACCGCTTGGCAATCAGGGAAAGCGCAATAGGGCAAGTTCACCTGCTATAAATATGGAAGCATTTACGTAAGTTCACTAAGTTAAACGAGAGAGAGCTAAAATAATCGGACGTGTACAGCAGTTTTGGGGGACGTCCCTCCTGGTTTACCGATTGAGAGACGCGTGTCCCATCCCTCCGCTTTCGACTCCTAGTTATTAACAGAGCCGGGCGGTCCGCTACAACTCCGCCACTCCGCTACTCCGCTACTGCAGACACTCCAAATGGTAGCGGATTGGCGACTTTCACCAAAAAGTGGCGGAGTAGCGGGTAGCGAACAAAAAATTCAAGAAAAGAATGTTTTTATTCTGTGATTTTGTTTGCATATCTTGCAATTAAACAGAGCAAATCTATGTGTAATATACAGATGAGCAGCAGTTTTCCTTGAAACTTGTACACGAGAAAAATGGAAATTTTCCGGGAAGCTCTTAAGTAGTGATTTATAATAATAAATAGGTACCTATAGCGGAGTAGCTGGCAGCGGTTTGGCGATTTTGAAAAAGTAGCTCTAGCGGCGATAGAGATTTCAGGTAGCCGATGCCACGGAAGTAGCGGCTTAAACAAATTTGATAGCGGCTATACATAACAAACCTACCAAAACAACAAAGGACAAACAAGCAGGCAAGATGGACTGAAGGCATCAAGCTTTTGTTAGTTGCTCCCAACTCACTAAGTTGATCAGCTTTCCGAAGAAACTGCGCCAGATATACAAGGCTTAACTACTGTTCCACCATTGACGCTAACAAGGCGACAGCGAAGCGTGGCGGTAGATGCACAGCACCCACTTCAAGGCTGTGCCCCGACCGCACGATTCCGGATCACCACAGAGATGCAGCAGCCAACCCGCGGCGCCGACTGTTGATGCCGGCGCCGCCTCCGAGCAACACACCCCGCGCCGTCGACACTTCGTCATCGCACTCGGACGGCGACGCGTCGGCGGCGACCGCTGCCTGACGCAGAGACACGACCCACATCCGTCCGCGCGGCTAAAGGTCGGCCCATAGTTTGCTTATGCTATCGCTGATGAGATGACGCGAGGCGGTAAACGAACACACATTTCAGCTTCGAGAGTCAAATTATGGATCAAGGGTGTGCAGGCTTGAAGTGCCGAGGGACGCGAGGATTCATACAAAGACCTCCCACCTGCAGCAGATGCAACTTATTTATCAAAGGAAAGATAGCGAAGTGACTGACAAAAGGTTGATACCGTTGGTGAATAATTGAGATGAGTAAATGAGTATGAGTGAGCTTCCAAGAACAACAGCAGCTTCCAAGAACAAGGCATCACATTCAGCAGCAGCGGAGGGTACGGAGTTAAGGGGTCGGGGGACCACGCACTTTTTAACCCATTTCTTCCCTGCCAACGACATAGGTTTAGTGTTAAATATCTCACTTAGGGAGGGGGCGAGGAGGTTGGAGGGGGTCACCCGGTGCCCCACCCCCCCCCCTCCACCATGGTCACGTCACCTAACAGAGAATTATTTTTTCTTCAAAAGAGCATTCGTATGCACAAGGTTGGTAACTATAACTAACTATAAGCAACTATCATGTAAAGCCGGTCAATGCAAGACAACCTTATGTCTAATTTCGTAGGAAAACATTAACTGTGTTGCATTATATACACTCCGTAGGTCCATCCACGATAAAAATCAAATGCTGACGCGGCTACTCCAGGACCCGAGTCAGAAAAAGCAAAGTGAGTGAGATATAGGTAAAAACGATCAAGCATACAAAGCATGCCAGCATAAATCACATTAACACACGCCCCGCTGGGGTCCCTGGCATAACGCGCCCCGCTGGGGGGGCGTTTTTCGCCCCCCTCCGTATCTTATTCCTCACGAAAGCTAAATGAAAATTACGGGCGGCGTTCGAAAGCTCTTGACAAAACGAAGAGATTTTATATGAGAAATTGTTATGTCAGGTCAATATTGAGGTCAGCATAGGTCAAAGAAAGTTCCATAGGCTTACAGCAGAGCAGTGTACGTTTCTCTCTCTAGATCTGCCCTCAGGGGAGCTAGAGCAAATATTTATGGATCATTGGATTCCCCTCACCGCGACAAATCGAATGATGTATAATATGACCTTTCTAGGTCAAATAGTGAAAATGACCTGACCTCGAGCGAGGTCAGGGTCACAGAGTGACCTGGTATGGTCATGTTGCATATCAATCGACTCCCCATGACAATATAAGCACAATTCAAGCAAAATGGGAGCTTTATCTCAATTCAGCGAGAAGTTATTGGAAAAACAATCACTCTCTGCTCCCGTGACCTGACATGATCTTTGAGAGGTCAGATGCTCAAAAACTCAACTTTATGGTCAAGATCGTGAGAAGAATAGACGGTTTGAGGATTTTCAGCTTTATCTATCCAGTATTTACTGAAAACGAGCCCATTATATTTTTCACCATAGACTTATAATGGGGTGACCAAAAATTGACCCCACCTTAGATCAACAATATCGAAATTCCGAGATAGTGGATTTATAGATACTAATGACCTTATCATATTGTGGAAGTTTCAAACTGATCAGTGCGCTGATGTTCCCTGGGCGCCGCTCCAAACTGGTAATTTTAGGTTTTGAGGTCGGGTCACTTGACCTTGAATAGCTCCTTGACCTGACATGACCTTAACTCAAAAATTTTGTCAGATGTGTAAACTTGATCGGGGATAAGGTAATGCAAGTTTCGTTGTTCTGCGTCTCTTCGTTTTTGAGCTATCTGGGGAAAACCAGGAGGGGGCGAATTTCACCCCCCCAGCGGGGCGCGTGTTAATGTTCACTCCAACGTGCACACAACCCTAACACGCTGCGTTCAACAAGCGCAGCTTCACAGCATGCTTGAACCGGAATATACATATATAGTGGAATTCCAGTTGCAAGGCGTTATATGTTCCCACTCCACGCTAGAGGAATTGGCACTTGCCAGAAGCAGTGCCACGGATAGCCGGCAGGCTAAGCAGCTCGTCCTGTCTGGTCCTGTGGGAGCGGCCAGGGCGCTCCCTGTTTCTAAAAACCTGACCAGACAAGACAAGGAACACCATTGCGACGTATCCTATGGAATCAAATAGGGGGATACGTCTCCCCCCGTGTTCCACGCCCATGTATACTTCGTCGTCAAGAATATGTTGCTCCGGGATCTGTACAATACCGATGATCTAGAGGCAATAACGTCCTCGATCAAAAGCTGGTTTCCAATACGATAGCAATTTTTTTGTAGAGCAGAAGGCACGTGTTTGACACTGTGGGGGAAATCGCGGACAGTGGCGATATTGAGCTTTCAGTGTTATGGGTCCAAGCCGAAAAATACGAATGAGACTGAGCACGCGAAAAGAGCTGGCTGGTCACTGCAGTGGGCTGGCCCCACTGCAGTGTATGTATATATACAGAGGTATAAATGTATGTTTGTATTTACGTGCATGCGCGAGTCCGACACGCTTCGCATAGCGAAATTTTGGCGGAGGTTGGCGTGTTTCAGGGTTTGCAAGCCTGCAACGCTGCTGACTCACAGCTCCGGTGGTGGTCTCGCTGTTGAAATTCGGCATGTTTTGACGGGACGCGTACAACAATAACCGACGTCATTCTTTCATTTCTTTACTCGACAGGCCTGCGCTAATTTCAAACAACTTTGCGACGGCCCTGAATCGAAGCGTCAAAATATGAATGAAAGACTGGCGGATACGGTTTATCTGACGAACAGAAACACGAAGCAGACGCAATGTGTGAGAACTCGTAAAGTGAAATTTAAGTGTCAGGCGATGTGATATCATTTCGAGCAAAATGGCAGCACACACATGGAGTTAGGAGCGTTGGAGCAATGCTCGAAGCTTCCTGTGGGTTTTAATTCTACCCTCTCAATCGGGGGGGGAGTTTGAAAGCACTTCCCCCTCAGTCTCGGTTCCCCGGATAGCTAGGGGAAACAGTTAACGGCGAAGCTAGAGAGCGGCACCAAATAGTTTTTCACATATTACGGAACCGAACCAGCTCCTTTTTAGCTCCAGTTAATGGCTTCCACCAGCCGACCTGGGTCCAAGGCCCGGCGGCTGCCCTGAACAAGGAGCAAGCTGGCTCCCGAGACACCTTTTCAGCAGGGAAAGAGTTGGTGACACCAAATGGCCCTAGCAGCCGGTGCGTCGATAAGCCCCAAAAAAACTGTTAACAGATCAAATTAGTCTACTGCCAAAAAGGAAAGCAGGAGCTAAGAAAGGGACCTATGAAAAGTTGTGAAAAGTACCTGGGCACCACGTCGAAAAAAATATGAGGGATGTTTAAAACCCTTTTCCCATAAGGAGAACGGTTAAGATGGACAGGGGTGGGCATCTCGTCGACCAGCAACGCTGCCCACTTTCCTCTCAAAGTTGAATACATAAGCAATGCATGTCAACAACCATATTTATGTATGCTCAAAAATACTGTAATGCCGGGGATCCGAAGGCGCTGAGGGGGTAAAACCGCTTGGGATCAAAACAAATATCAAAACGGTGAAACGGGCGAAAAACTATAACTTGAAGCTGCCAGGTTGGTAAGGTGAGACCGTTCTGGCGATGAAGTTTGAGATTGTTACAGCCCAGCTCCGTGAACAGGCCTCGCAACATCAACTGTAAGCATGTGCTGGCAATGGAACCTTGTTTTACTATTCAATTTGCGTCGTCAACAGGCTAACGTCCAGTCACAGGCAAAGTCAATAGTGAAAGCAGAGCAAGCCCGCATCTGCACTTAGCACGTTTCAGATATTACAAGCAAAAAACATTCAAACCATACCACTAAGCACAAGCTTGCGTAGTTCATGCTGGTGCAATACCTAGTGACTCGTTTTTTTCACTACGTGCAACTAGAACAGTGATGTATGATTCGTATCGTATGCCCCCGTTTGGAAATATCGTACATATTTCCAAACATGGATTACAATCAAACCAAATGTACCAAAAAACAAATAAGACATAGTGGTAGCTTGAAATTCGCGGCAGATCAGTGAGTGCGGCGCAGAGACCACCAGTACCCGTGTACGCGGGGCCGGGTACTGCCAGTACCCGTGTACGCGGGGCCGGGTGACTGCCAGTGCCTGTGTACGCGGGGCCGGGTACTGCCAGTACCCGTGTATGCGGGGACGGGTACTGCCAGTACCCGTGTACCGGGGGCTGGGTGACTGCCAGTACCCGTGTACGCGGGGCCGGGTACTGCCAGTACCCGTGTACGCGGGGCCGGGTGACTGCCAGTACCCGTGTACGCGGGGCCGGGTTCTGCCAGTACCCGTGTACGCGGGGATGGGTGACTGCCAGTACCCATGTACGCGGGGCCGGGTGACTGCCAGTACCCGTGTACGCGGGGCCGGGTACTGCAAGTACCCGTGTACGCGGGGCCGGGTTACCGCGGCGAACACACTGCGCAGTACGCATCGTACATACCGCGCACCATACACCGCTACGCACCAGCGTTTTAGACCGGGCTCGTGTGCCCGTGTAGCATGAGGGGGGTATCCAACTGCAGCGGCACGCTTCGACCTGTTGCGATGACTCACCGTCGCCGCTCCGTCAGGACCGGCACCGAGCGCACGGCTCTGACTCACGCCAACACGCACGGACTATAACAGGCTTCCCAATTTGGACAACGCAGTTCTGAGAAATGCTGCTGCGAGGGGACGAAATCGGTCATGCCACCGCAGTGTTGAAGCTGGTTCAGCAATCTCCTCTTCAAATATTTCCAACTGCTAAAACCGACGAGAGCATCCAGAGACTCAAGCATTTTGAGCCGTGCAGCTTTCGAGTTTTAAACAAAGAGCGGAGGTTGAAACTCACAGCCCCAGCCATATCATTGGGTTTTCAACTAAATGCAGTCTAGAAGCTGTCTGAAATTTGTGGCCTACGCACGCAATTATTCGTGCAAACCAATTTGTTGTATCAATTTGGCACATTTTAAGCGGGCAGTCATATTTCGCCAATTATATCAACTATAATTCGTCATAAACAAACGACAGAATATGGTAACTCCATCAAATTAGGCCGCATTAATAAACGCGATTACCGAGAGAGGTGTCAAAATACGGAGCCGTAGACCTGATATTGCTGCGTATTGAGCTAAGTAGTTAGTTTTAGCAATAATACTGCCAAATTTTACTTTTCCACATGGGTAAACAGCCAGCCAGGAACGTAGGTGACACAGAGAAACGTCATAACAGTTGTAAACGACTCACTGTGCAGAGGATAAATTGTACACCTTATAATACATATGAATCGTTATAAACTTTAATCAAATCTTAACCAGCGCAAAGCTGCCGCCGAACATGAACAGTATCATAAAAAGTGATTATTCTATTCCATGTGAAACAATCACGTTTTGTTTTCACTTCTGGACCACATAACACCCCGTCCAGAGGCTGCCATAGTCCTCCAGGCATTAAATTCACCCGATTGGCAATATATAAACACTCAACCACCGCGTGCCGTGTTGGTATCCCATTGCCTCAGATGTTGCTGCACCGCCATCTCCAACTGGATCTCGCAACTTTATGCAAAAAAATAGATGTAATCCTTGTTGAGAATGCTTTGGGCTTCAGCTTGATGCCAAAATTGAAGATTTTACTTTTGTTAAAAAAGTATAGGGTCATTTGAAGAATATGTTAATTGAATACAATAGAAATGCACTGCTTAGTTTCGGGAGTCCGGAATCAAAAAAGTAGGTGAGATATCGCTTGCAGTTCTATTTCAACAAAAGAAGAAAACATTAAGATTTTATTTGACACCAAAGAACTGAATATTTGTCCCAGAAGTTTTGCACGGCGAAATTCCTCAAGTTTTGACTTGTCAAGTTTTGTCAAGACAAAACGTTGGTTCGACGCACGTAAAAGTATATGTGACTTTGCGGCAATATATGGGACGAACCAGGATCTGTAGAAAGGAATCAATATCGGCAGCAAATACTACAAACAAAATTAGCCTTATGTAAGTTTGCACCCGAAAAAATGAAGCAGATTTTTCGGTATTCTGTCCGTTTTCGCGGGCCCCTATAACATTGTGCGTAGTGGTGAAAGCAGCACCTCAGCTTCCCTAAGATTTCACAAAAGAGGGGGTAATGAGAGGCATACTACTATAGCTATTTCAGATATCCGCAAAAACTCACGTTTTAATTTTGTCCCTTAATCACCAACCATAAGCCGTTTAGTTCATATATGTGGGTAATTTTTTCTTCTTAATCTGATTTTGCATCGATTGTTACTGATTCCTCTCCTATGATTTTCGTTTCCCTTAACTCAGCACATTCTCTGAGAGAGAGTGAGATGGCAGACGCGAATATAGAAACCCGAAGTGGGGCAAACGGAGAAGCAGCATTGTATCCGATATTTCAAATATCTTCTGAATCCTCTAAAATTGCTGTTCTGAATTGAGAACTCATGCTTGGAATCCAAAGCTGAATTTCGTCACACTGCTTCGACGTCGGGGAAAACGGTAGCTGACGGAGCATCCAAGCTTTTGGGACTTTATCACGTTTACATCCACGTCTGAACGTCGACATCTCCGAGCAGTGGAAAGCAATACCAGTATTGGTCAATGTTCATATATAGTTTCAGACAGAGCCCTTTCAAAGGAAGACCGAAGACCGATGTGAAATATAACTATTTTCATTTAGAATATCCACCGGCTTCAGAGCATGAAATTTTTCCCCGTGGATATGCGTCAGACAAAAATGAAGAGCTTAGTCTCGTTTACAATGGCTTCAACTTGCCAAAGCAGTTGCCAACACTTGGGCGCCGGAATAGCCTCACTAAAGGAAAGAGGCAATGTTCTTCAGAAGGGAAGATTAAGCTAGAATCACTGATGACGTACTACACAGGCGTACTTTCAATGGCGCTAAGGATTTCCAGTCTTCGTGGTAAAACCACTTCGCATCTACTCACCGGTAGGTGGCCCAGTCTTGGCGGGCGGTGGAGCTCCGTGAGCAGAGGTCGCGCGTTGAGGCGGCGGGACGGGAACAAACGTCGCTAGTGGAGGCGTTGGAGCCGATGCAGATGTCGCTAGTGGAGGCGGAGGAGCAGATGTAGATGTCGCCGGTGGGGGCGGAGGGGTAGATGTAGATATGGCCGGTGGGGGAGGAAACATGGATACAGATGACGCCGGTGGGGGAGGAAGCGAGGATGCAGATAACGCTGGTGGTGGAACGGCGAACGCAGATGTCGCTGGTGGTGGAGTGGCGAACGCAGATGACGCTGGTGGTGGAGTGGCGAACGCAGATGACGCTGGTGGTGGAGCGGCGAACGCAGATGTCGCTGGTGGTGGAGTGGCGAACGCAGATGTCGCTGGTGGCTGCTGTGCGGCGAATGCAGAGACCGCTGGTAGCGTGGGAGTAGGGAACGCAGATGTTACCGGTGCAGTCGGAGGAGCTGATGCACTAGCCGATGGGGGCGTGGAAGGAGCCGACACGGAGGTCGCTGATACAGACAAAGGGGCGACCGATGAGGCGGTTAGAGCTGGAGAAGCCGTGAGCGCCGGGCTCCCTGCCGTTGTTCCGCTCTCAGGGGAGAATATCGCGGACGGCGGACCTGGCGCAGGAACTGGGACCGGTACTGAGCTAGCTGAAGACGCCGGCAGTGTTTGCTGGGTAATAGCAGACGTGGTGCGTGGCGCTGGTGCAAATGCCGGAGTCGGGTAAGCACCGGGGGTCACTGACGCTCCAGCGAATGCAGATTCCACCGTCGGGCCTGCTTTAAAATGCGAGCTTGCCGGACGTACCGTTTCATGTGTTGGTTGCAATGACGGCGGACATGACGCAGCCGGTGCTGACGATGTAGCGGCAAAATAAGATTCAGACGAATGTGGCTGTACAGAAGCCGAGCCCACTGGCAGGGTAGGGACTGACGTTTGGTTTCGAGGCGGCGCGAACGTCGCACTGAGCGATGTTGGTGCGAAGCCCGAGGACCCTGCGGGCTGAGGGAGTGCAAACGCTGTGTGAGGGTGCGGGACGAGTGCATCGGACGGCGGCAGCATTGGCTGTGGCGCAGGGTGAGCTGGCATCTCGGTTCCTGGCTGCCTCTGATCCCATTTTCGTCCCCAGCCAGAGGGGAGCCACGACGCAAGCCCAGTGGCCACAGGAGACGCCGAAGGCAGCCAGGAGGCTAGTCCTGTCGGCGCACTCGTCGCCGCGGCCGTCGGGGGCGGCGGCGCCGGCGGGGCGCGCGCTGTGTTGTGGTACCTCAGGTGGGGCTGCAGGTCCGCCAGGTCGTCCGCACCTGGTGAAAACGGCTCCTCAGGGTGGACGCCGACCTCGGACGCAGATATGCTCGGCGTCAGAACAGTGACTGGCGGGGGCGTCGACTCCAGTGACGTCACTGCCACGCCGTTGTAGGGAGAGCGGGTGCGCGGTCCGGCCCGGTACGCGTTGGCTCCAGGAGCCTGTCGGCCGGGCGGCGGCGGTGGCGCCATCAGCGGCGAGGCGGTTACAGCTGCTGCCAGCAGCGGCGGCGGCGATGTCACGCGGGGTTGCCCTGTGAACGCGACAGAACGGACACTGGTCACTCAGTCGCCCTTGCCGTTGTCGTTGGGAACATCTCCCGTCCGCACTTCCATGAAACCTTGATACCATGAAACCATGTTCTGCCTTGGATGCAATAAGACTACACTTTATAAGATATAATATCACCGTCGTGCAGGCAGAAAAATGGGATGGTATGTGGAGCCCTGCATATAAACAGAGCAGGGGGAAATAAAAGTTGATTTGCGCCGAGAAACCACGGCGTAGAATTTTGAACCCCCTGCCATATGCGTAAGTTTTCCAACCTAGAATACATAACGTAAAGTTACGGGCAGAGCAGAGCGGCGTCATCGTCATCAACACATCCAGGGCGAACCAGGTAATCAAAACATCCAGGGCGAAACAGGTCATCAAAACATCCAGGGCGAACCAGGTCATCAAAACATCCAGGGCGAACCAGGTCATAAAAACATCCAGGGCGAACCAGTCAAAGACCTCTATGTTTCCCCTAGACTGCACAAATCCGTATCGTAAGATGGGACTACTTTTAAAATGTGATTAACTTCCAACAGTGTTAAGGATTGGTGAAAATGTTATTTAATTTCGGAATGGTCCTGTAGAATGTATTACAGAATTGTTGAGGAAAAATAAAACCTATATAAACAAAGTGTGTTTACTTGATATTTACTAAAATGCGTAAAATTCCACGGGTTTCTTACGCTGCGTAAATTTTCTAGTATGGTGCACGGCGGAAAATTGATAATTGTCAGAAAGCCCACTGCGTAAGAATTCGTGCCTTTCCCAAGCATTATTTCCCCTGAACCAGAGTAGTGTCCTGCAAATTTATAACTTTAGGCAAATATACACCTTTTTCAGATTTATCGGCCACACCAGCTGGTAATCTGGCCAGCTAGTCATCTCACCACCAGCTCGGTGGCGCCCCCTGAAAAGTCGCCTCACCCCCGGATGCGAGTATCAGCACCCCGGTTATAAGATGGGCACTATTGATAACTTGTGTCGTCCAAAACTAGCGCCCATTGGTCCCAACGGCACGCCCAGACTGGGTGCCACCCCACCCCCCCGATTAGAGATCCCAAATCCGTCATGTTCGGAGGAGCGCAGTTCGGTGGAACACCAGGTCAGTTTGGGGAGGGGAGAAATAGGATGAAGTGAGACACCTGATACATTCCCCCTGAATCCACCCATGGTGTATGGGTAGCCTTATTGCGCTGTTGTGCTGCTTTTGCTATTCAAATACCTCAATTCCCAAATAAAATTATTAGCTTGGCAACAAGCCCAGAAAGAAATATAATAAGAAAGTACAGAATACACAAAATACAAAACGTAAAACCAAAAAAGTGGAAAACTTAAAGTAAAGAACATAAAAGTGAAAAAGGAAACAAGTATGAAGTTAAAACAAAAAAACTAAAAAAACATTAAAAAGTGAAAAAACAATAAAAAGCAATGCAGCTTGACCTCAAGCTTCTGATTTGAAAACCCTTAAATGACACCATCAAACACAAGCAAGGACAATGATAGCATCTGTGAATGTTTTTACTGTCATGTTGCCAGATGAGCTTGCACTGAGGATTAGGCTTGCAAATATTAGTATGCACAGTCTAACCATACCTCATCAAACACAAACTTTATACCTACACCTACTCCCTATTCCTACAATGAATTCTACACCTAACCCTACATATACAGCTTACACCTACTTCATAGTTGTGCTGTTTTGCACATTGTAATCTCTTCTGAAGCCCAGTGGAGACATATAAGCCCTGTAAGACATATCCAAAAATATATAATGACTCATTATCAGCGGCTGCATAAACATTTCAGGCAAATACATATTATTTATACACCTGAGATTTAGCATGGGAGCAGCAATCTGAATTATTTCTCACATGTGCAAGACATATTTAGAAAGCAACTTCCTCAGCTTTTCCCAAGTGTCACAAATATTTGCTAGGATCTGTGACATGCAGTTAGAGGAATTAGGTAAAAGGAATTTACCTACATAGAATTTGATATAAATATATGGATATGTATCATTTTAAGCAATACAATATTTCTAAAATAAAAGGAAAAAATAAAAAGAACACTCATAACTATGAAAATGGTATCAATTTAATGAAAGAAAGTATGGAAGGTATCAACATTCATAGTTTGAAACTTAAATGATACATAGCAGAAGGATAAATCAATGGTGTCAGGAAAAATACTTCATTCCGGCATCACCCCATTTTTTATGTTATTTTTCTTTTTGAGGTCATGCACCCTTGTAAGGGTACAGGTATTAAGGTGCACACTTACCAACTGGTTCTGCAGATTTTGGGGTAGCAATCGAGAGAGAAGAGGAGTCATCAAAAGGTGATCCTCTACTTGCTGCAAATAACAGTGAATTCGTGCTACCGGAGACATTTCCAGTCCTTTGACCTGAAGTGTGACTTGCCATTCTTTCTAGGTATGTAACACCTTACACCACATGCAGCTTTGATATGATATTATGTGGCTAATTGAGCTAAAAAAATTCTGAGTACCAAGAACAAATTAAACTCGACTCTCGGGAAAGCATTTAAAAACAGCTGCGCAGAACTATCCAACTCGCACTTTTAAGAAAGATACCAAAGCCTTAAGATGGCATTACTTATCGAAAAAATTGTCTTGGAAGAAACACCGAAATGTGAGGAAAAGCAAGCTCACGCCCTCCCAACGCCCGAAAAAAACAACAGAAATAAGAAACGTATGGCGGCCTGTGGCGGCCCCCTATTGATGGATAGCGGCGATATTTTTTCGATAGCAGCTAGCGCCAAATTATGCCTTTTTGCGCAATTTTTGCAGCATCAGATGGTGAAGTAGATTGCTACCAAATTGTAGGGAACAGCCTCTGCGAAGTTTCTCTTCTATATCCATAACGCCGCGCCTCCGACCGCCAGAACGGCCGAAATATTTCGCACCAGGTGGCAGATCCAGAGAAACCGAAAGAGGCGGGTGCCCCCCTCTCCATCGAGTGTTCGGTGCCCCCCAAAATGTGCTGTAGTGCCATTAGAATCGCCCCGGTGTCTCTGAAATGACTTTCCCATCCCCTCTCGAGTGTAGCTTCTTACAATTTTTTTTCCGGGGATAAGATCAGAAGGAAAATGGCATCGGGGCTTAGGGACGCTGGTGGACGCAGAGGGGGAGCTAAGGGGCCACAAACCTCCCCTCAAATTGTGAAATTTTGGCCGATTTTCCTAAAAACACTGCGTTTTACGATTTCTCCCGAGTTTCCCCCGCCCCTAACAGCGCTCCTGCGTCCGCCGCTGCTCAGAGAGGCCTTTCAACGGTCGAAAGGACACACTTTGTTTTCTTCATCGGGCAATCTTTTTTCCTGCTTGTCCAGATAAGTCTATATATAGGGCAGTAACGGAGGAGGGTTCGGATTTGGCCGGCACCATGGGCCTTTCAACGCATTTCTTTCCAGTCAACGCTATAGGGATTAGGGGTAGTGTTAAAACTTCTCATTTAAGGGGGCTACGGTGCCCCAGTTCCCCTATAGTTCCACTGCTTAGGATATAGAGCATAAGCGAATCCAGGGCAGCAATACCTGTCCCCCCTTTGATCGACCCTCGGTGCCAGCTGAAATAATCACGGGGCTACCTCCCCCCACCCTCAATCTCGATGGCGCCCCCTGAAGTGCTACTTCCCTCCTCCAATCCCTTCCCCTTCCCAGCATACAAGTACGGGAGACTCCACGAAAGGATTTGTCGCCCAAAGGTTTACTGTCCAAAAGTGGCACCACTAGTCTGGATGGCAACCCCCCTCTCCCTCCCAACCATGAGATCCTTACTTGCGATCCACAATAATGGATCTTCCTATGGCATAGGGGCCTATATGGTCTTCAGGAAAGAGAAAAATGCCAAAAATGTCCTGCTTCCTTATCTGGACGCAAGAAATACTTGTAGCCCCACGGTAGAATTGGGCACCCCGGACAGGTAGCCTTCCTGGCTCAATAGCGCTTCCGGGCTCAACCAGCATTTCCCCGTCTTGTGCTTTAGCGGTCTAAATAGGACCCATTGCGCTTTCTATTGAGTGCATTTTCTATCATTCAAGCAAACTAGGTAAGGAGAAACGGTGCACTCTTTAGAGGGGGCATGATGACACCCAGAAAGTAGTTATCTACTGCTTGCCCATCAAGGAACAGATTTGTCATTATTTGTAATTATGTTTGTGTTGAATGATGCATCAGCTGCTAAGCTCAGACGGTGTCGCCAGCTCCATCTTGTTGAGTGAGTCGGGAGTCACTCGACACAATGAGTTGAGTCACAATCAGAGTCGGTCACTAAACTGTAACTCCGAGTTGAGTTGACAACAAATAAGCAAGTTTGCCGACAATTCATTCGTGTGGCAAGTGACGGCAGAATGTCCGAATTTAAAGGGGACCATAGGCGGATCAGGGGGCAAGGGCGTGCCGATTGACCTCGGCGCCCCCTAAAGGTCGATGGTGCCCCTGAAATGTCCTTCCACAGGATACGAAAGTCGGCGCCCACCGACAGGTTTGGCGCCCACCTGATGGTTTTGCCGGTCATAAGTGGCGCCCCTGTTCCGGATGGCGCCCCGGAAGGTGCCTGATCGGAATGGATCCGCTAGGGGGCACCATGGACTTTTCAGCCAATTTATTTCCAGTCATCGTCATAGGGTTAGTGTTAAAGTTTCCGATTTAAGGGTGTCACCGTGCCCGGGTAATCCCCAGTTCCACCGCCAGTGCTTGTGACGCCAGCTTTTCGCAAATGGCAGCCATCAAAACAAGGTGGAGGAGCGCTGGGATCCTAATAACTACCTACTAGTTTCCGGCGTGCCTGTGCAGTGTGCACCTTGTCGGTATCGAAGTCTAGAATCAAGGGTATACCTACAGAAGACGGAATAAACACATTTCTGATGTCCTTTTTCCTCCAGCGAAAACAAACCTATGCTCTGTGGAGAAAACGAAGTGACGCAATCTTATAAATCTTCTTACTAAGGTGCCCATAACAATCGCATATTAAGAAGTTATCCGAGATAGGGTTAAGCCAGCCTAACCCACTCCCCATAAATGAAAATCTGGATTCAGCACTGGTTTTTTCTATATACCTTATTATTGAAAATGGAAACTTCTTCCGAATCATTAGCATGCATCCCTGAGGAAAGGTATTGTTCCATGTATGTTTCATCTTTTTTACACCTCGGTGAAATTAGTATATTAATACATATTGTTGTACCTCACCTGCGTTAGCGGCCCCCTGGTAACCGGTTCCCCTCCCTGAGAAAGTCCAGGACGCGTAGGGTAGAGTGGGGTAATGCGCTCCCACCTGGGTAAGACGCCTACTACCTTGTCCAGGCTGATGTAGGAATTGTAGCCTCCATCTAGTATTTTGTTCTGGTAACGGCCATTCTGATCCCGTCCTGGGCATGATTGAATGCGCCTGGTAAACTCTGGTATTTTTCAGTAAATATTTGTAGTTTTTTGCAACTCCGGATATAAAAACAAGCTACCTCAAAGTTGCAATTGTACTCTATGCGATGTAAATGCGCTCACCCTTCCAACCTTTGTCACCAACATTATCTTACAGCGTTAGTGTACTAATTTTTGTATTTGTTCACGTGAAGCAATAGGTACAATATACGCTGGGAGTTATATGACGGCCTTTTAATCCGGGGCTAGGGTGTTTTATCCCCACTATCGGGGTAAAACGCCTTTTTACATGGTCTCAAGGAAAAATAAACTAGGCACACTTAGCATAATGTCAGAATCCCAAATTTTTATCTGAGTTTAGACAAACAATGAATGAACTTAACGAAGGAAAAATAAAGTAATTCCGTCCACACAGGATCGGCACAAACGAATTATCCCTTAACGTGTGCGTCTTACCCCACTCTACCCTACCTGTGCCATTGCAGGTACATACATACATACATACCTAAACGAATGGCCAATGGGGTATAGAATCATGATCGTCGAATTATCTTAGTTTTTAGTCGTTTATCTGCCGGTCGTGGAAAGAACTGGCCTAAAACGATTAATTATCCCCAAATATTCCGTTTATTTCCACTTAGGTCGACGATAAGCCCACAGTCCCATGTCCAGCAATACGAGCTACTTGATCACCATCTCAAGACAATAAGCATGTCCTGGACACGCAGGAAACAAAGCTTGCAACGGATTGGTGGGACGAGCCATCCGGGGCCTGGGAGCCGTCGTCCTCAGTCGCAGCCTCACGCGATCGCTGCAAAGGTCAGGGGTGCGCCGGGGGCGACGCCGCCGGCAGCGCTGCTGCTGCGGGCCGCGGAGGGTCGCACTGTGCGCCCGCGTCTCTTCAGCTCCGTGGTAACGTAACAAGGGTCTCACTTCCTAGCTTGGTGGATGACAATTCATTCAGCTCAATATGAAACGCTCTCTGAGCTTGAGCCGGCTAGCGTAGGCCGGTGAGTTTTTGCACCTCGATTGGGCAGCTGTAGAGTAGAGATCAATACCGCGGACGGCCGGCGTCGCCCCTGGGGATCTGCCGTCTGAATTGGCCAATGAGGGGCCACAAACGCTACCATTCACGCTCCTGCATTCGCCTCCTTTTTATAAGCACCGTGGTTACAGCGTTCCATTGACAAAATTTCGCGCTTGCAGCGGTATCATACTCGTTGGTCAAGTGGTTTTGATTGACATCAGGGATGTATGTCGTTGTCGGCAACCACGTGGTCGTGCATGTTTACTGGGCAGGGCAAGAAACCAGAGCACACCCTGCATCTTAGAGAGCTTTAGCAGCTTCGCCCTTCATTCAAGGGCATAAGCCAAAGGAGGAAAGGCTTTGAGAAAACGGCACAAAGCTGAAGGAAAACCAGCCTTGATAGCAAGAGAGAAAATGAAGAAACTCCGGTGAGACTCCAAAATTTTGGCGGGACGTCCCGTCCAGCGCACCGACAGGGACCAGCTCCCACCGCCTCTCCCCTTTTTCGACGCCCATGGGGTTCTGGTGCACAGGTTCTTTGACTCTCAGGAAACGTTTTATAACATTTTCCGTTGTTGTGTGGTAAGTAATATTCTTTGGCTCAAACATCTGTTTGAAAACAAATAAACGTCGCGGTTCAAATCAAAATGCAGGTCAGTGAATAGACTGAATAATAATAATTTTTGGGGTTTAACGACGCACCAACTGTCAGGGTCATATGGCGTCGCCAACTCTCACCCTGTTGGAAGGGATTTTGGGGATCAGATCGACTTATGCAGAGGCTCCGCCGGGACTTGAACCCGGGACCGGTGGCTTAGAAAGACAAGGGTGCTATCCACTAAGCCACCTCATCCCCCTGAATAGACTGCTGAAGACTGCTAAAAACATCCGACGGTCAATAATGGGACGTTGCGAGTTCAGGTTCAGTAAGGATATTTCCCACAGCTGCTATGTTCACCTTGACGCGATTCCGGCTTACCATGGCTGGAGATAGAGATAGCCAATAATATTGCAGTTGAACCTGATTTTCCGTCGCAGTTTGTATAAACATAATAACGTAGCGTAATGTTTGGTCAACAAAGTGTACGACGGTAAATTCCGCAGATTTCGCAGCGCAGTGAGAGAAAAACCATCAACTTCGTCAAGGAGTGGTTTGCTATCAAAGCTGGCTCGTTCAAGCTTTAATTTTTCACTCAAATTCCTGAACTAACGTAGAAGGTACATTCTTGTGAAACGTTCTGAAAGCAAAGAATAACAAATCCAGTGACGGAAAGGCAATATGCGCTTCGCCGTTGCCAAACGACAGTAAGAGCGTTCACTGTAGCTAGGCACTGCGTACTAAGCAGCAAGAATGCTCAAAATAAAAACACCTGCTGTCCACGGTGGAACCTAAGCAATGGAAAATATACGAAAAAATCGCTAAGTGAGACCAAAGCAATCTCGATCATGTGTATTTCTAGGGTACAGGCACTCAAATTTGGAAGAATAAAACGGGGAATGTCCTAGAAGGTAGGGTAAATGGACATCGTAGCCACTGCAAGAGGCGGATCCAGGATTTCATTGGGGGGGCTGGGGGCTCGCGCCTCCTCCGCCATCGCCTCGGATCAGCCTCCGGTTATGCATTCACTATAAACACTCCGACATTTCGGGGGGATTGGAGCCCCTAGCCCTCCCCTTGTATCCAGTGGCAGATCCAGGAGGGGGAAGGCATTCCCCTAAACAGAAAAGCTCGGGGCAAAACTACGCCTTCGCCCCCCCCCAGCTGTCGACCTTTTTGTCCCGTCTCCTTTTTAGCTTATAAGCAAGGTTGTGGTGCCTCAACTGTCAACTTTAAACAGAACTGGTCAGCTTCAGTTTTAATATTGAGCCTTGGTCCTCTTAATATTCAGAACGCTTTTGAGGGAATGATCCTTGGATAGAAAAAAGCATCTTGTGGCCACACTCTCTTCACCCCATGAGGCTGCTTTTTACTTTTGGACTTAGCCCTGTTCCCAAAACCTAGCGTCTAGGTAAATTAAATTGTGGTAAAATGTTTCACCATCTGACATTTTTTTTTTGCTTTCCGACTTTGGTTTGCCCCCCAAACGTACCGGCTAGATCCGCCACTGCTTGTATCCGCCACTGGTTTTCTATAACTTTGTAACGCCGAGGTTCACAGAAAGGAAAGCAGGACAATTCTGCCACGCAGTTCTTCTTCCAAAAGTAGAATTATCGATTAGCAGCATAGCGTATTGTCCGCACCAAAGGCACAGTGCAGCCCTCCGTTCGCTGGAGGTACAGGAAACCGGTAGCGTGGAGTTGTTTGTTGACTGCGCGGGACATGACTCGGGTATTTCGATTCCGAAAATATCCTCGGTTTTCTCTAACTGGTTGAATACGGGTATGTTTGAGTGCAGACGCTTACCCCAGATTTCGAGTTTTGGGTAAGTTTTTATCAAATGAATGAATAAATTGCCCGGGAGTTGGAGTCGACTCAGTTTTGATGAGGACAACGGCTCAGGGGCCAAATCTCTGCGGGAAAGCTCCACAAACTAAAAAAAGCTTCCAAGATTCCAGTTTTTTAATTCTAGACTACCTTCTCAGCATTAGATTCAGCGTTATGTACCTAGCTCTTTTTTATTTTTGCTCGTATTCATTTTGGAACCCACTCTGCTGTCAAGCACGAAAAAGCATGGCATATACGTAGAAATGTGGAACTATCTTATGCATTGCTGCATATTTCGGACAAACACTAGGTAAAAAGATGGAAAGATAATGTATACCTACTCTGTACCTACCTCAGTACAATTGGACAAACCTTTTATGAGTTTGAGCAAATGTGGCGAGAGAGGACCAGCTTACAAAGTGTTTTTAATAATAACAGAACAATAAAACGTGTATAAAAACACCACGATCCCTCAGTTTCTAAGGGCTGCCGTTCCCATATCGGGTTTAGGGCAAACTTCCCCACTCCCTGGTTAAGGGATGGTCTACTCGTCCTAATTTCATGCACGTTTTATTGTTCTATTATCATGAAAAAAACACTTTGTAAGCTGGCCCTCTTTCGCCAAATTTGTTCAAACTCATGAAAGGCATGTCAAATTGTACCAAAGTACAGAGCCTAGACATTATATTTCAATATGTTTACCTAGTGTTTGTCCGAAACATTCAGCAATTCTATAAACCTAGGAAATGACTCTCCCAACATCTTATACACGCTAACGTTTAGTCTGCTTATGTTTTAGATCAACGCGTATTTAAATTGTAGCTGATCTCGACTGAAGTTCCATCTTAGGTGGTCCAGAAGCTTTGCTTGCTTTCAAACATTTCGAGCGTACATTTCAGAGTTGTATCTTACCTTGGCTTCACCTGTACATGAGCTTATACCTGCTGGTGATGGACATGAAAAAGTAAATAAATAAGGATATGTCCAAGCAAGAGAAATCGAGAAGTATGCAGACTCGTGACGTGAGCGTTCAAGCGCATAAGTGGGCGTAAGCGTGTGAGACGTAAGCGTCTCCCGAGTAGTCTGTGTTGTCTCGTGCACCTCTTCACACATCCCCTCTCGCTCTCTCGATGCGTGACTGACCTCAGGGCGCCGACTTGCCCCATAGAGAGGACTCTGCACTGAAAATACTGGATTCTCTTTGTGGAGCGGGTAGTTCCGCCCTCTCTCTTGTGCCGGTGGTGACGCTCCTGCCACTGATAGTGATAGCGGCTTTGATAAGCCACCCTATCGCCCAGCGGGGAGTCTGAGGAGACGCCCCGGTTCCGCTTCACTGGCCGTGGCCCCCGACCCCGCTCCCTGGCCTCTGACCGGCAAAGGCCAGCATTCCAGACGAGACTGATCTGCGCTGGCTCCGATTCACTGATCCGTCAGACTTCCACAATGGGTGTTTATAATGATGACTCTGGACTCTTGGGCAGATACAGGGGGCACGGGTGGGGGGGGCACTTCCCCTCCCTTGATCGACCGTCGGCACCCCCTGAAAAGTCGATTGCGCCCCCCCCATCCGAAAGTCGCTTTCGCTAGGTTGCGAGTATCGATGCCCTCGCGATAAGATTTGGCGCCCACCCGATAGGCTTTGCCGTTTAAAATTGGCGCGTCTATGGTCTGGGTGGTGCCCCTGACCATGTGCCCCTCCCCCCACCAATCGGCGATCCTGGATCCGCCTAGACTGGGCTAGCATAAGAAATCCCAGACTGACGAGAATGCTTGGTGTCCAGCAGCTATCATGAGGCGGGTACTGAACATAGAGAATACAGCACATGGTGCCCATAATCCAGCACTTGGTTTGGAAAAGAGCAGAGCTGGGATTCGGCAGATTTTTTCTACCATCGGTATCGGTATTCGGTAGATGAAAACGGGTCATTCGGTTCGGTATTTCGGTAGATTTCAAAAAATATACCGAATGATTCGGTATTCGGTATTTTGGTTCGGTAGATTAAAAAACCTTCTTTATAAAAACTCTTAAAAGCCTTTTAATGCATTGTATTGCCCATAAAACACATATTAAAGCCTTTACTACATTTTAGAACCCCTAAAGCATTTATTTGATTATTTAAGAGCCTTTTGCAACCATTTTCTTTAATGTTTCAAAGCCTATAAAGACCTTTTAATCGTAAAAACTAATAAATTATCTTCGGCAACACTTTTATATAACTATGCAGCTGGAAAAAAGTTAGCAGTGAAACTTTATTGATTAAATTATTATAGCACGTTTTTATTACAATTAACTATTTAAAAAAGCAGCCAAGAATTTTTGCAACACAAATAAAGCTGCCTTGATCTTGCCGTCTTCTTCTTCTTCTTACTCCTGGACCGTGTCGGGGCCCTTCTTGAGGTCCTCCTTCAGGGCGGCCTTGAACATTCTACTGTTTCCCTTGAGCAGCACCAGCTGTTTGAAGTTGCTGGCTGTCAAGGAGGACCTCTTGGGGCGGAGGATGTTGCCCGCTGTGCTGAACAGCCTCTCTGCTGCCGCGGAGCTGGGGAGGGCGGTGTTGTACCGGATGAACAGCTTTGAAATTGAAAATATTTTGTTCTAGGTCTGTCAAGTAAATAAATATTGGCTCCCACCCCTCCACTCCCCCAAGGAGGAGAAGCTTGGGTTTGACCCCCAAACTTCGAGTCTGCGACCGCCCCTGCCGTTATAAACGGGTGCACTCTCAGTCCTCACACAGCAGCAAGTGACTACTTACCTCTCCCAACACTCTGCTGAGACTGCGATCTCTTCTCTCCTTTCACACAAAATACCATAAAAGGATGCCGCCAACAATGGCCACGTTGCCTGTGTAGCTCGCGCTGTCATCTTCAATCAACCGCGACCGTGGGAACGAAAAGGAAATCCACTGCCCGATTGAATGAAGCGCGGAAAATTCAAATCTACCGAAAAAAGTCATTCGGTAGATCCATTCGGTATCGGTATCGGTACCGGTAGAGGCTCGTACCGAAAATTCGGTAGCGGTAGATAAAATCTACCACCGGTAATACCGAAATACCGAAATACGGAATTTCATTCGGTAGTCCCAGCTCTGGAAAAGAGCCAGGGGCGAACCAAAGATTGCCTCAACAGGAGCTGATGAATTTCGGGGTGCCCTTCCAGATGAGGCTATTCTTCTAACTTGGGGTAAATCCTATCTAGACTTTTTATTAGCAACACTGAACGCTAAAAACGAAAATTATCAATTTTCTCAGCTGTCCCAAACCCTAATTGAGACTTTACTCGTCAGGACGTAGCGTCACTATGTGGCAGGACGGTCAGGCTCATTCTAAGTCATGCACGAATGTTGTCTTTTATACTGCGACGGCTTGCAACACGACTTCAGAGGAATCCTGGCTAGGTAAATCGTAAGACATGGAAACTTATTCGGTATTTGAATCTCCCCAAACCAGAGACGAGTCCAAGAGGGAAAATGGGCAGTCGACTGCCCCCTTAGGTCCGAGGAACCGCCCTGTTTGGACGTTAGGCAGCGAAGGCACCCTGCGGATCCTTAAAATGCGAAAGGTGCGCAACACAGGCACCTTAGAATTAACTTTAGAAGGTTTAGAAGGCAGAGGTGCCCTGTTCTCCTGCGTCATTGGTTGTTTGCTGCCCGTTCACTGCCCGCTACATACTTTGTATTGTATTGTGTTGTAATACTTCGTAGGACATGCACAGTTTGGTCGTGGCTATTAAGTCCAGAGTCATTAAAAGCATACCGGATGAGGTAAAAAAGCACAACTAATAATTAAAATACTAAAAAGGCAAGAAGTCGAAGTAATACAACAAACACTCCACACCGACGGCACCAGCACATCCACACTTCGACCCACCATCATCACGTCACGTTACTTTGCCAAGCATATAGCGACGCAGCGCCCGCGGGAACCGCTTTGCGCCCAGCTCTCTCAAATCCGAGGGCAAACTATTATAGAGAGATGGGACTCGGCTCTCGAATCTGCGTTTCCCGGTCTCTGTTCTTGATCTAGGGACATACAACATCAGATCCTGACGAGTGGCACGTTCGCGTCTTGACGAGTTTGTCTGCAACATTGGTACTAAAGATTCTGGCTCATCTGGTGGATTAGTTGACTGTCAAAGAATGGAGTGCTGGAGAGGGCTTAAGAGGGCCCTGTCTGACTCTAAGTTCCACAGCGGGCCAGAGAGCAAAGCACGAACAGGCCGCGTTCGCGCAGCCTGTGTCTCCGGGCCCTCAGAGGGGGCGCCGTCCTAGCCGCCTCTCTGGCAACGCCTCTATAGAGGACCCAGCTGACCAGAGAGGGCCCTGCTGACGTTAGAAAGGCCTGTGGGGAAACAGTCGGTCCTATCAATCCAGAGCCTCCTCTAATTAAGTGAGTCCAGAAAGACAAAGTGGGCCTTGTAGGCTAAAACGTTCCCTGCTAAGCACAATGGCCTTCTTACTGAAAGAGGACCCAGCTGGTCAGACGTGAACCTGATGGCCTGCGAGTCGTGAATTACGACTATTACGACTCATTAAATGGGCCCTGCTTGCCAAATAGTCCCACTCACTATCTTCCCAGTGAATGTATCGGTTAAAGAGGGCCCAGCTGACCAGAGTGAGCCTTGCTGTCGACAGGAGGCCCGGGGGCTCAAGTGATTCAAAGGACACCTTTTTGCTAACGGTTCTGATTGGTAAAAAGAGCCCTGTTTGTAGCAGAAAGGAGTGTTGGAGAGGGCTTAAGAGGGCCCTGTCTGTATTAGGTTCCACGGTTTTCGACAGAGCACAGTACGAAGGCCATCAGGGGGGGAAGTGGTCGACGCAGCCGCCCCCTTTGGCTACGCCCCTGGTGTGGACCCGTTTGATGGTGTTAAATCTCTAACACCATCACCTCTACACCTGTGTTAAAATTAGACCTTTAAGTCCTGTGCTAAAATGACCCTCATTTTTTCCTGCTGGGAGGCCATTTTTCCGTGTACGACGTAGGCCACATGTGTCTCGCTTTAAAGTCATAGTCACGTGTGTCTGTACTTCATATGCAGTCCAGGGGAAAGTTGAACTCAGGGCCTTTCATGACCACTGATGCCCGTTTCAGCAAGTCGCAATTCTAAGCGTTGCTTCCCAGAGGAGCCCAGATAGATGTCTGGGCCAAACGCTTTCACTCTCACTAACTGTCGGCAAAGCTGCAAAACGATCTAAAACTAAGTGCACTTTTCAGTAAAGTCATACTCAATGTCTACAGCGGGGCTGAAATTGGCCGAATGCCACCGGTGTTTACATCAGCTGTCGACGTTCTCGGCACCGTCGAAACCACTTGCTAAAGACAGAAAAAGCCTCAGGTTTGCTTCTGCCTCTAAAGCCAGAGGTGCTATTACACGCAGGTGCTATGTTGGGTCAGAGTTATCGGGTGATGGGCGATTGAACGCACAGCCAGCTTTGGCTGTGCGGATCTGGGATTCTTCTGGCGGTCATCGCAATATCGAGAAAAGTCTCAACTTGTTACTCGAATGCTGGCCTTATATTCTAGAATATGCCGGCCATTTCGGTAACTACTGAAAAGTTGGGCTCGTAGCCGGTATTCAATATCAATGGGGGACACTGTGGTCAGAGTTGCCAATAATAACTACGTTCCCAATAATGCAAACACTGGCCCATAGTTGGAAACGTTCCTTCCGAAATTTGAAAGGCACGTTCCCAAAAATGGGACCGCTCAGAACTATTTTTTTAGGAACGCCCTAGGCCACCAGAAGATAACATGGGAAACCTTCTAGGTACCTGGTCGATTCAGACACTACGTAAAATTTTGGGGGCCGGAGCTCTCTGCTTTGAATAAAGATATCTAACTTTGAACTCTACCTTAATCATTACCTAATCATACCGTCCAATAAGTCTTGTTCCCGCGACAGGTGTCGGTGTTGGCGTCCGCGGACAAGGGCTGATGGCGCAGTTGTGGATGATGTCGTAGCTCGTGTCCGCTGGTGACGTAACGTCGATTCCGTTTTTATTGTTTTTACTTTAACCTAGTGTGATGAGTGCATAATAAACGTGTATGGCTAAACGAGTACGGGGAGGAATGATGTTATGCAGTTATTGGCCTAATTTGACCCGATAACGCCCTGAACGGACAACTTTACAACTCCGTGTCGGCCAGATCGAGTTGGCTGCTCAATTATTTTAAACGTGTGTTGTGTTTGCAGTGTACTCACCTAATACATTAGGGTAAATCAAGCATTAATATCTCACTCCGTCAGAAAATGCCGATGGGGTAATTCCAATTGAAACTATCTTTCATAACTTTAGTTGGATTCTTGGCCATAGGTTTTCAGCAAAGCATGGAAAATAATGGTAGAAAACACATTTTCATCGCAAAGGTGTCCTTAAATATTAGTTTACACAAAACAAGAGTTGCCAGGGACGTGGCCGGTGGGGGCCAATGCATAAGGAAACTTGTTGGCTCTATGGATTATCAGCTGAGATAATGCTCAAAAGTGGTTATTAAGCGGGTTTTGCATTGTCTTACACTGATAAGCAGCAAGTAACCCTCAATTATTACACTGTGCTACCCTCAGGGGTGTAGCCATGATTTCGGTCAGGGGGGCGGCGCTCCGAAAAGGGCCCCTGCGACAGCGCCAAACGGGCCCTGATGGATAAAAATGGCCCTGCTTGTTACAGAATAGAGTGCTGAAGAGGACTTAATAGGGCCCTGTCTGGTATGAAATTTCAAATTTGGCCACAGAGCATAGTGCAGGTGAACCGCGTTTCGCGCGGCCCGTGTCCTCAGGGGGGCCTTCGGGCCCTCAGGGGTGGGGGGCGGCTGTCCCTGCCGCCCCCCTTGGCTACGACCCTTACTACTTTCATCAAACGGTGTGAAATCTTCGGGTGATTTAACCAATAAGAGTGCGCCACTAGCTGTAAGTATTTTATGGTCATAATTCCAGCTACATGAGCATAAATAGTCAATAAAGCCTGTTGAATAAACAAGGAAAGGTGCGCTCAGTGTGAGTTGACCAGCTTTTGCAGGAGATACTTTTTAACTCAGGGCCCTAGAAATACAGTAATCACATAGTATCACAGCATAGACGTGCTGTCACATGCGTTTCTATTTTTGGGAGGGGGTTCCAGTTATGGGCCATTGTTCCCATTATTTTGAACATAGCTTTCATTGGGTACTCTGACCACATTTTCCCCACCTATATGAGAAACACATCATTGCACTACATCAGCACTAAACTGCTATGCCTTTGTTAAGGACTGTCAAAACATATTTTACCCGCCGTATCTCAAAGCGTGTAGGTGTTCGAGAAGGAACGAGAGAGGGCGGTGGGCTGTATAGGAGCGTTGGGACTATATTGCTGGTTGTGTAGAGACAACAGCATGGGTCGAGACAAAGCTGTAGCGGTGGCTGTGAAGGAAATGTTCCTCCTTGTCAAAATTCTAGAAAGGACTGTTTATGGACGAAACAAAGCCGGAAATCTGGAGGCAACATTTTTTCCACCTTATATCACTTAGAACAAAAATTTGGTCTTTCCCTTACAATCTAAGATGTCATCAAAGCAGTATATTTTCGTCGTAAATACAAGGCTTATCACAGGCACAATAAAGAGTGACGGTTCCAATCGATATTCCATATTCAATCAACACTTTTCCTCTAAAACTTAAAACTAATGATATAAGTGGGACACAAGTGAAACTTGGTCACTTATTTCAACAAATTAACTCGTGTAATCTTTTTGGAGTTTACTAACATTTGCAGAGCTGCAGATAAACGGCTCTGTTTAAAAAGGGATCTTGGTGAATCGAATTAGTGTAATTAGGCGTACTTTAGCCAAAATAAGAAACCACTCATGATTTCTCTGAAAAATGTAGAATAAGCCCAATATTTTGATTTTAGAATACCCTCTAGAAAAAAAAAAATATCAGTCTGTGGATGATGTCACGATCTGGCAACACACCAACTTGAAACGCTTCAAGGACTCATTGGCTGATGCTCATCGTGACGTCAGCATATTTCATCACACCAGCAGCTCACAACGATGGCCGCCCGGCGAGAGGTTGATAAGGGTTTGGTGTCAGGTAGGTTTTAGCTTTTTCTACGGAAATATCGAGTTCCAAGACAAATGAAATATGGAGTACCGGTTTTCGGACTTGCTTACAACTTGGCTATCTCAGTTAAAATCACGTTATAAGGTGCCACATTCCCTTTAACTGTCAGAGAGTAACAGTCAGTTTAACAGTCAGAGATTACAAATTTTAGTAGTCTGCATGTTTGTTTGAATTCATAAATCATCAACAGTTTTATGCATGCTCTATTCACAGATGAAGGTAAGCGATAGAGTATCAACTAACACTCGCTGTTTACAAAATGACTTAGAAACCAACAAAAATTATTTGCACATACGAGTGAAAAGATGCAAGCGAGCAGTCAGTTTTTTCACCGTAAAGCCCTAACAACTTTACGTCTCAGCGTGCAAAAAGGGCCAAGTGCATGTAGCAAAAATAAAACATGTTTTAACACCTAAAAATATAAAGATATAAAGGAAATGTAATTTAACATCAGTAATACCTCGCAGGCTCAGCATGACCAGACAGCAGAGAAACGATTACGGAATAACATGATTACGGAATAACAGGATTACGAAACTAACATGCAGGCTAATTCTAAATGTCCATCTCTCCGTATGCATTTCTAGAAGAATCATAAAGCCTTGAGATTCGAACAGACATACTTGCTTTTATAGTATTTACCTTGGCATAAGGCAGGAGGAACACCACAGCTGGATCCGTAACGCTTGGGTAAGAGCAGTCAATGGAAATAATTCCAGAAGATAATGCGGGTCAATTTTGTTCTGGGCCCTTTCATAAAAGTTATAGAAATGCGGCGTGTTTTACACCACATTCACCTGCAAAGTTACGCTACTCAGAATCACGTTTCACAAAGAGCGGTGACATTCACGCGAAAGCGGCGTAGATATCAAATACAGCGTGAATTACGCCCAATTCCAGAATGGAATTACCCCTTCAAATATGGCGTGTAACTGCTTTATTAACAGAAAAATCGCATATATATTTTCAATAAATTATTTGAATGAAAATTATTGTACTTATTTGCTTTTAGTCGATTTCTAAGGTTCTAATGCAATTTTACAAGTACTGCGGCGGAAGATGCACTATCAGCTGACGCAATAAAATACGACGGATTTGTTTTGACCGTACCTCATTTTTAGGTAGTTACTGTCAAGAAGGTCCTAAAAAGGTTATTGTATTGTTGTGCGAGTGTAGTTCAGTAGAATTTCAGGTGAATTGTGTTTACTTATCATTAGTGAACTGTGAAAGGTCTGTGAACCTTATAATTTCGGAAACTGGGAAAGGAATAGTGAGTAAACATCTTTGAAGAATAACAAGATCAAGATGCTGGTACTAGGTACCTAGGTATATCATATTTTCGCCAGAGGCCTCAGTAGAGATACTTGGATTTTGTTGGTGACAGATGCCTTAAATTGAATTTTTACCCTCCATAGACTCCATATAACACTTTGTCAGTGTCAGCCTATCTAGGGTTCTGTCCTCGCTAGACTGTAAAATAACAGTAACGGCAGAAAGTCAAAGTAAAAATCAATGTCAGCTTTCCTGTGTATTTGCATCAATAGCTATCACCATTTTTGGCATACCAAATGGCCATAGAACTTTACATATCAGCTCAATTTGGCATGCGCAACTTCACTATACCTGTGCAAGGAAAAACTCACACACTTCCATTTAAGTTTATTTTACATTCATGACTCTTTTTGTCCTTCACTACACTACCTAATTCTGCTTCAGATTCAGAATTCCATAAGAAATTATATATTTTCATGTTTTGCTTCATTGTCTGATAAATGTTACGCTGCTATATCTTGCATAGCTTTTCAGGCGTGTTTACATATTCAACGTACATGTTGTCTGCTATAGAAACAATATTGGCAATATTCTACGCTGAATTCCAGTACAGCGTAGTTGAGAGCAGCGTAATTTTGCAAGTAGTTGTATTTTACGTTGCATTTTTTAAAACAAGATTGTGGTGTATTATTCACTTTCTACGCTGCATTATACTACTTCTACGCTATAAGCATAAGGTACGCCTTTATGAAATGGGGCCCTGGTTTATATTTCTAACGAATAATAAGGAGTCGTATTACAACATCTTCGCTGTCAGTGAAGCTAGACAGAAATGATGACGTTGGCTGGTACAATCAGAAGAAATATATGTAGCCAGGGGCGGATCCAAAAATTGCTCAAGGGGTGAAACTTGAAAGGGGGAGGGAACCTCCTCAAGGGGCCCGGAACAGGTTTGGGGGCCCGGCCGTGCAAGGTATAGATTTCAATAAAGAAACGTAAATGCACATGAAAATTGAAAATATGTGGGCCAGCGGGCAAAAAAAATCGTTAAACACCCTTTTGAGGGGCGAAAATTCCGAGAAGCCCAAAAGCCCAGAAAACTATGAATTGGCCCTAAAATCCCTGAGGTCCGTTCAACATTCGATTGGATCTCAAATCTAGGGACTGAACAAATTTCGGCTAGATTCCTTGATCAGGACCATCTCAGATCGAAATTCAGACCATCAGACCATCTCAGACCATCTCACAGCAGGGTTCGTGAACTTGCCAGCAAAGGTACGATTTCAAAGTTCTGCCTTTTCATGGAAGCCTTCCTTTCTTTTATCACTGTCCATAAAAAGGTACAGCGATGAATGCTTGCCTTTATTGCATTTTAGAGAAGTCCAAAACCGTTGAGGCTTGGTTCTTAAATCCAGTACCTACCGAGTCCTTTCAGATGCTCCGAAAAATATTATTTACCATGTATTTGAACACCCAACCCTAACCCTATGGCCACTCGTTAGTGTATTTTCAACCAATGAGAGGAACTTAGGATCTAGTCAAATCACTTTTTTGCAACCAGATGACACTTTTGAAGTTTGGGGGAGGGCGCTGCCCCTCAGAATCCTCTCAGCTTCAACATCTTCAAGGATAGATTAGGGGAGCAATTGTTTGTTGACTGGTATTCGATATTGTGCTACTAACTGCTCTCTGTGACTAAACCTCCGGAGAAATCCGAGGCAAATCGAAAACACATGCTTTATCTAAAAAACACCCTATTGTCACCTTTTGATTTTGCTCGACTTGGCTTTCATTTTTTCAAAATTTAAAAAAAGTTTTTCTAACAGTTTCGATTCTGCCCGACTTGATTCTACTTTTGCTAAATTTTCACAGAAAAAGTTTGTAATCAGGTTTTGCTTTACTTCTGTTAAATTTTCGACACCTTTCTTTTGTCACTGTTTCTTCGGCACGGGATAATGTTAAAACAATGGTCATCGGCAGGCAGGTGGATACATGAAACACAGAGGTAGGCGCCACTACCAAATTGGTTTAAACCTCTACCACTACTTCCGTTACCTTGGCTAGTGAGTCTGCTTTCGCACTAGCGCGACATTTTCAAAATCGTCAAACTGCTACGCGATTTGCTTTTCTTTGTTTGTTTGTTTTTTGTTTAAATTTCGATGACTGCTTCTCTGTAGATCCCATAAAAATAGCAACAGTCCTATCTTAAGATATCGACAAAAAGCCGCACAAAAAAGTAATCCGTTGAATTTTCATTTGTTTTCTGTCAGAAATAAACATCTCTTTGAATTTCCATCTCTTTTTGTGGGTGGCGGGCCTCTAAACGGGCTGTCCGTAGCGGTGGCGGTTTGAAATTCTCTCGGGTTTGCTACCAGCTACTCCGTACAAGTCGCTACCGCTTCTCCACTGCCATTTGGAGAGTCTACAAGTAACGGAACAGCAGACTTAAGAAGTGGACCAGTTGGCTCTAATAAAATGTTATGCTTCCTTTTCCCCGTAAAATTGACCGGTTTTTCCCCGACGGACGGCTCGACAAAGCTTGGGCACGACATGCAGCCAGAGCGGAGCGCGGCAGGTCAGGGCCCAACGTACACGCGCTGTGGCCTTGTGACGGGCCCGACGGAGCCATACGGGCTGTATAAAAAGCTGCTGGGCCGGATCCTATGGCAGGCTTTCCAATCGCCGGGTGCTCGTCGGAACGACACCAACCAGTTCTCACTCGTTAAACGAGGTGGAGCCAAACCGGACACCACAAAAAGCACATCCAGCCACCATGTTTAAACAGTGAGAGCAGAGTGAAAAAAGAAGATACGATCAAACGTAGAGAGAAGAGAATAATCAAAGTCATCAAACATATGTCAAAAGTCGTCAAAACCAGCCATAATCCGTCGACATGGTTTTCCTATTGCCATCAACAAGCCCAGTATAATCGGGTAACCAATCATGCCAAGTTTGCCTCGGACTAGGCTGCACAACACTTCAGAGTAAAAAGAAAAGAACCAGAAATGTTTTACGATTTTCCCTTTCTTGCCACGAAACTTCCACCAATGAAACAGCTCGTGTTGACAGATACACCATAAGCATGGGCATGCTCGTCCTTAAAACGAGGTAAATTGCTCACGAATGAGATATTTGGTTGCTTTGATGCAAATGTGTTGGAAAATGGGAGGGACATTTAGGCTTCCCCGCCCCCTTTTCATAAAAATAACGATTTCAGTCAGATTGGAAGAAGGTCTTATGACCAGGAGGAAGTCAACAATGATCAAAATCATAGTTTTCGGCTCCAAAATGGAAAGTTTCTTGCCAGTTACAGGTTGAGGACTGGTTGGCACCCCAACTTGTTTGCCCGTGGCGAAGGTTTTGCTCTGATGAATATTAAATTAGTTTCCAATCCATAGGCAGATCCAAGTTTCGGTCACGGGCGCCATTTGGGACAGGTGTAGGTACTATTTCTCAGAGTTGGTAAAATACCGGTATAAACTAGGTTTATGCTGTTTTGGTTCAGTTCCGTATATTAGGAAACAGTCCACACAAAGTAGGAATCCACGTCAGTCATAAAAAAGAGGGCAATGGTTAAAATAAGATAAAAACGTGGGATAAATGTCAGCTAAAATCGTACATACAGAGTAAAATCACACCTACAATGTTAGTGGCATAAACTGAAAAACCGATATTTACCACCATAAAGCGGTAAAAGAGGAAAAAATATGCCAAAAGCACTCCGATCGACAGTGATATATTATACTTTAGACAGGATTTCCCAATTCACTTTATTTTGATAATAACTAGGACAACGTATGAAAACCCATGGAATTGTCGCAAAGGCAATGCATGTATTTCCTAGCTTTGGGAGCGCCCGGCCATCCCCAATAAAACGTCTAAATAGTTTTAAGACATCATTTAGATCTAAGTTTCTTAGTTTATGAACTTAGAAATGGTTTTGAATGGTTTAAGAGGGGTGTGGAAAACTAAGACACACTTTATGTGACCACATTTCTATAATTTACCGTTGCCATTGTTATAAATTTGAACAGCCCTAAATCCTTTAAAAATGTACACCCTGTACCCAATGGCAGTGGAAGATCCAGTTTAGGTACTGTGAGGTCCAGATAAGGCCGATATTTTGGTAAGCGTGGGAATTTTGGAATACTATACTGGATTCGCTAGTGTCCCTTTGCTGCGATCTAGTGTCTTCCTGAAATGTCCCCAAACCACGATTCTCCTTAAAATGGTAGGTAACCTATTTCACCTCTCAGTAGTTTTATCGTGTTAATACGAAACTTTACCGTTGGCAAGATGTTAACCCTTGCCCCGGTGGCGGGTACGAGCCACCTTCGCCCTGGTTGGGGGGCTAAAAAAAGACCCCATGATACCAGAAACTTAGAGAGATAGCTAAAAGTGCAAAACAGCAATAGAAAGTTCTTGAAAAATCATATCGAAAATACTTCGGTCATTTTTTTGTCAGGTCAATATCAAGGTCACCAGAGGTCAAAATAGGTCAAAATCGCTAATATAAGGTGTGCTAAGAAAACCCCATATATCTCAGTAACTATGATAGCTAGAAACATTTTTCCAACACCATTCAAAAGCTCTTGAGTTGCTCTTTCAAAACAGTGGCATTTATTTCGTGTCAGGTCAAAGCCTAAGGAGCTACAGGTCACTGAATATTGGGCATATTCTTGGGAATGTCCATAGCCACTCATGCATAAGGGCGTTTCCTTTTTCGCTAATAACTTCAAAACGAAACAAGATACAGCCATAGTTGATGCACCATTGTAATCCTCTCGTCAATACAAATCGAATGATATATAACATTGCTATGCCAGGTCAAATCTAAGAATTTGACCTGACCCAGGTCAACAGTCTGACCCAACTTGACCTGGTATAGTCATGATGTATATCATTTGACTTACAGTGACTATAAAAACACTTTGGTGACAAAATAAAAGTTCTATCTTAGCTTATTCAAAATTTATAGAGTAAAACACCAAAAAACATGACCTTCTTTGACCTAAGGTGACCTTTTAAAGGTCACAAGTCAAAATATTTGGCATCCACTTCATAAATGGGCTAAGAGAAAGTCGTAACTGATGTTTGAAGTTGATTCCATCCACACTTACTGAGAAAAGCTCATTTCGTGATTTTCCCCATGTATTACATGGGAGGCATGCCCACAACCTAGGCACCAATATCAAAATCCCGGAACAAATGTGACGGGGCCCAAATGGGTAGAGTCAACGATCGATTAACCCTTCTTTAGTTAGCGGCCCAAGCATTTTTGAGGGAGGTCACTTCACCGGCCGGGACCACCGATAGACCTCAGCTAAAATTTTCAGAAGATGAAAATGATGAAGAAACAGCAGACAAGTTGGCGCGCGCCCGTTTTGGCACTCAAAAACCCGAGGGGCAAAGACCCCCACCCGGGCGAAGGTAAGGAAGTCCCACTTTAAACAGGGTTGGACGAGATAACAGTTTGAGAGCGGTTGAAAACCACGATACACATTTAATTCACCCAAAGCCTCGGTACTATTCCACCAGCTTTTAAGTTCAAAGTAAAGGGGTTCAATGCCTTATTTCAAACCCTGAAGGAAACCTTCCCGTGGTTGCAGTAATCTGATTAGTCGAAGCATAAGCGTGCCCACCACGAAAAACCAGCCGCGAGTCAACCAGCAGCAATATTCTGTCGACCTAGAACATCGGGCGAGAGTGCCCATGCAAAGCGTCACTGGACAAAAGCGCCAAAGGCCCAAACATCACAACAACAACATACACACAACAACACACATCCCACCCCGTACTCCAAAACAAGACAATTGTTTTTGTCAAAACAAACCAAAAGTGCTTTAAGTCAGGCATACACATCTTCCACCCGAATAAACACAACCGCCGAACGCCATCGTCGTTCAGTCTGCACCAGTGCTAACAAGACGAGAATGAACGGGTGACCGACAGACAATTGCCGTGGCAAGTGAACAAATAGGAAATGAGATGAGAGGGACGTCTTCAGCGGAAATGGAGCAGATCCTTGATTATTTTACCAGTATTGTATGTGATTTTCGCCATGCGGAAACGCTGTAAATAGGCCTTACAGCAAGTCAGACAAGGATGGGATTTCACCGGGTTTTAAAACTGTTATTTGATCACGCACAAGTATGGAAAAGAGAGATATTCGAGAGATATTTCGCCCCCGAAGTCAGTGAATCCGCCCCGAGGACGCCGGGCGTCCGCACACAGCCACTGAGATACAAGCGTCGAAAATGTACTCAGAATGCACCCGCAGGGGCACCCTGCTTTCTGGTGTCTTGCTGTTTTGCCCGTTCACGGCAGCCGCACTTCCGATCGACTATTTACCGCCCTCACAGACGGTGGGCCCCTTGACCAAATTTCCTGCGCTTTGTCGGTAAAACAATACCACCCCTTAAAGGAATGTGGACCCTTAGAACGTGATTTTAACGAGATAGCTAGTGTAAAGCAGCCGGAAAACCCGGTGCCCAAAATCATTTGTCTGAAACTCAAAATTCCGTGGAAAAATATAAAACCTACCAAAATGTACCCCAAATCACCCCAGCCAGGCGGCCACATGTCACTGGGGACGACAGCGCGACGTCACGGGGGTAATCAGCCAATGAAGCCCTGAAGCCATAATAGGCAAAGTTGCCAGATCATGACGTCATCAACAGGCAGAGGTTTACTTTCACCATAGAGGAGCATTTTAAAAATAAAATATGACCAGTACATTTTCAATAAATCAGGACGTTTCAGATTTCACCAAAAACCCCAATACACTAAATTCCGGATCGACCAAGGTGGCACATCCCTTAAAAGAATGCACGCAAACGATTTTAACAACGGCATAAGCAGTCGAAAACCCGGTACTCAAGCATTTGTCTGAGCCGTTATTCGTATAAAACAAAACCACCCAAAAACCCCCAGACCCCAACAGGCGTCCACGGAGCGCGGTGTGACACATACAGACCAATGACACACCAAGCCCTAAGCGTTTGAGAGGTGGGTGCCAGATCAACACAACAGGCAGATATTATATATTTTCCTGAGGAGTATTTAAAAATAAAATATGAGCTAGTCATTTTTCAGAGAAATCATGAGTGGTCATTATTTCGCTAAAAGTACGCCTAATGGATCAGGATCGACAGGTGCCACATCCCTAAGGAAGGCACCAATCCGGAATTTAGTGGAATAGGGATACTTTAGTCGAAAATCATGAGATCACCATGATTCTTCTGAAAAGTGTCAATAATCCAAATAATCTAATCTTAAAATACTCCTCTAGGAAAAATAAATATCTGCCCGTGGATGATGTCACATCGGCAACCACTACTATACTCGAAACCATTCAAGGGCTTCGATGGCGATGCCACCGTGACGTCAGCGTCTGTCGTCATTCCAACAGTCATGACACCTGTGGGCTGCTGCTAAGGGTACATGAGGGGTACATCGCAGGTAGGTTTTAGCTTTTTTCTACGGAAATTTTGAGTTCCAAGACAAATGATATATTGAGTACCGAGTTTTCCAACTTGCCTTACAACTTGGCTATCTCAGTTAAAATCACGTTATAAAGGTGCCACATTCCCTTTAAGAATCACCCGAAAATTCTGTCGGGAGGGTCCTCTATGAAAGCACAAAAGGCACCTCGCAGTAAAGACAATCCCACTAGGACTCAATCCGCTTTCCCTTACAGATATCAGCGAGGAAAAGGTGGAATAGTACATATATGCCCGCATAACTGGAAACGCCTGGAGATTTCTGGTTATCTGGCCTCTTACCTCTTGCTCATTAGTAGTGCCTTTGATTACGAACTTTTTCTAAGCTACTGTGGTTTCCAAATCACAATATCTATCCCAATGGTGGATGCCAGCAAACGGGTGTTTTCTTCATTCCGTCGGCTTCACTAGCGCACTTGTCAGCAATTAGGAATTAGACTGAAAACGTGATTCGGGAAGGAATCGTGGTTCGGTTGTTTTGACAACCAGGCTCAGGCCCCAGGATTTCTCTATAGGCAGCAGAACGTCTTGTCTGAACAAACATCTTCAGTGGGCTTACGACGTCCGTGTGGAAGAAACTCTAGTGGGTCATTTAACCCTCGCCCCGGTGGGCCTCCGAGCCACCTTCACCCTGGTGGGGGTGTTTGAACACCCCCTCGAACTCGGCCCCTTTGCGGGATAGCGAAAAATTCGAAGGCTGGTGGATACCTCATACAAACTCATGAAGAAACTATATAAGTCACTTTTTGGCTCAGGTCAACATTGAGGTCATGACAGGTCAAAGAAGGTGGCATTTTGAGCAGAGCTTTTGGGCTCTAGCATATGACAGAGTTGAGTTAGAATCTTTTGTTAGGCACCATTCACTTCCTCTCGTCGCAGTAAATTGAATGATGCATAATATGCCCATACTAGGTGAAAACACAAAAATGACCTGACCTCAGCTAAGGTCAAGGTCACTTCTTGAACTAGCATAGTCAATACGCATATTTATCGACTCGCAATAACAATCCAAACGCAACGGTATGAAAATAAAAGCTGTATCATCATTTCATGCGAAGTTATTGGCCTAAGTCTGAAAACTGCTTAAGTAGCTCCAGGTGACCTCTCAGAGGCCACAGGTAAAACATTGCAACACTAAGCTGGAAAGGGGCCCAGAATACTACAGTTTGGAGAATAAAGTATTCTCAGCTGTATCTACACAAATACAGCCCAATTTCTGTTTTTCCTATTTATTTGCAATGGAGAGGTCATGGTCCGTACTTAACCTTAGGTCATTGATATGAAAAATCCCGAAATAAATTTTGTAGCACTCGGTGAGCCCATTTGTGGTATAAGTTTCAATCCGATAGATTTACCCATTTCTTACTTATATCACCTTAAACATTTTTGGAGGTGAGTTCACTTGACCTGCACTGGTGACCTGACCTGAAATGACCCAACCTTAAAATTTTGGGGAAAGTTGCGGAATTGATCAAGGATAAGGCGTGCCAAGTACGGCGGCGCTTCGCGTCGCCGTTCTTTCGTGCCGCCGGAAAAACCAGAGGGGGTGTTCAAACACCACCCGCCGGGGCGAGGGATAAGATGGCTTTCACTTGATTCCCTCCCCTGGATCAAAAAGAGCTATCCATCCATGTCCGTTCTTATGATGAATAACAATGCATTCGGTGTCAGTGAGATCCCCAGACCTGAACATTCGGAGGACACGTGATCAAAATCTGTTGGTCCCAGTAACCGGGCAAGATTAGCCGTTAGACATACCTTCAAACACAGCGGCAGAACAGGAAACTGCATATCTGCGCGGTGCGAGCGTACTGCCTCTGAATTCCAATCGGCCCAGGTGACCGCAGTTCACAAACGTGAGGAGCCCCCCATACCCCGTATACACCTGTCACCTCCTCGTGGCACTTAATGACACATGCATGGAAATATGCCGTGAATCACTTGTGATCGAAAATTCGAGCTTAGTTTTGTAGTTAGGTCAAGCTCCGCCGGGTTTAACTAAGAAAACGCCGCACATATACAGTCTCCTTGCCGCCATTGCAGCATCGTTCTGCAGTCAAATTTCGACTGCCGGCTCGAGAAAATTTTGGACAACATAACCCAGAAAACTAGTATAAGAATCTATTGGAAGCGTAAAACGGCAATAAGAAGTCCATGAACAATAGCAAGTATATAATTGACGATTTTATGACATTGGTGCGTGTTGATTGTGCGCAAGAATATTTGAATGACTGGTGATTAGTATCAAATCGATCGAGAACACTGTCATAACGTGTACCATCCGAAGTCGGTCGGAAGGTTGAAAGCTCAGGTGCTCTTTGGAAACGATGTATACCTATCACATCAGACACGTTCTCATCCGTCTCGTCACAACCCCCACCGCGGCCGGCTGGACCGAGCACTGTGCGTGCCGTCCGGAACAGCCGCCCCGTCTGTTTTTTGGCGGGCGTGACGGCTGCTGGCCCGCAGGCGGCCCACGCCGCGCGTCGGCAGAGCTGAGGAGGGTCGGCCCGGGCCTGCGCCATCGCGGCTCCTCCCATTCCCTTCCCTCTCCCGCCCCTCCCCCGCCCGACCATAGCCGCTCCCGCCATCCCGTCCGGTCCCAGTCCCAGTTGGTAACAGCTCACACGGTGGGGAATGGATTCGGAACCGCTGCGGACCCGACCCCCACACTGCACATGCCCCAGTCCAATAGTATTGTTGACACCTGACGCGTGCATCGCCCCGTCAGGCGATCGAGTTGTTTGTGTCGAGGTCCAGTTTAAAATACGACGCCGGGTGACATGACTGTTCCATGGGACGACTGTCACATCAGCCTGAATGACTCCAAATGGCTATGTACTCAGTGCTGCGCAATAGCTAAAGATCTTGATTTTCATGTTGATATCTGTTTCTAGGAATGATTGGTTTGAATCTTGAAGTGAGCACATATACTTCAACGCGTCTTTCCTATCATTTCGGCTATGCCCCTCCCCCATCCCCAAGCGTCGGAGAGTATCTTTTGACCCCCAAGGACAGAGAATAAAAGAGAACAATTTTAGCCCCACAGCTACAGCTTTGCAAACATGCCCATAGCATTTCACGGACATTTTCGGGTTCACCGGAACATTTTAATACTCATCTGGTCGTCAGAGCATTGCAAGTGGGGAGCATGAAATAGCATGGTGAAATGCCCATTTTGGCTATTTCATTCCGTCACTTGTGAAACTGTAAGTCTCTTTTCTAGATTAGGTTCTTTCATAGAATGTGGTGAAGATTTTACCTCGTATTTGCTTTGTTGTGCTTTCTGAACCAACCGGCAGCGGAAAGTTGTGCATGACCAGGAGAATAATGGTGGGCGGGCTGTTTGGAAAACTCCAGCGATAAAAAACTCAGTGTCATGGATTACTCAGTGAAAGACTGATCCGATAAAAATGGACCCTGATACTCATGCACGAATTTTCAAACTCTCTTTTTATGGCGTTCACTTACAGCTGTAAGAACAGGGTCTGGCCCCGAGCATGCAAAATACACCACATAACAACAAGTGCAGTCCCAAGGGGCTGGCATGACCCCCTTAAAAGTAACCAAGGGGCCAAACTATATTTAAGCCCTGTCCCCAAAAGATCGTCGAAACAAATCGTGATATTTCCGCCGGTGAACCCTGGTTAACGTTTAAACAGCAAGTTATAGACTTTGCTTTTTTACATGGACTTCTCTCACCACACTCAAACATAGAAATGAACGTCTTTTTGACATCATGCTTAACCCTATTTTCGCCAGGGGGGGGCTAATTTTGCCCCCCTTCAGGTTTTTCGAGAATATCTCCGAAACGGCTTGCGATAGAACTTTGAAACTTCCTGACTTTTCCTAAAACTAGCACAGGCAGGTTTTCTGAAATTTTTCAAGATTATATATTTACCAGGGGCGGAGTTATGGCTGGGTTTTTTGGGAGGTTCTATCCACAAACCAAGTATTATCGTATGCGGTGGGTTCTTTGTAAAAGGAAGCCGTCTCTGCTGATCCTGATACCAGTTATATGGTTTTATTATATCATTTGTTATGTGATATGATAGTAAATTCACAATTGTCACTATTTGTCTTCATCAGGGGCGGTTACAGCAGTTCAAAATGGGGGGAATGTTATCAAGAAGGACTAAACGTTAGGAAGTGAAAAGTACCTAAAATCCTCTTTTCCTACTGTGCGTAAACTAAAACTGTATATGTGCACTAAAATTCAAAGTAAACACTGAAACCGCAAAGGAAGCCTCAAGAACAGTGCGGACCTGAATAAAAGGGAAATGAAAGTCAGGGAAAGGTAAAACACTGAATTATATTATTCAGTGTCTTCATCAGGGGCGGTTACAGCAGTTCAAAATGGGAGGAATGTTATCAAGAAGGACTAAGCGTTAGGAAGTGAAAAGTACCTCAGGAAAAGTACCTCTGCATGAGTATCAGGGTCCATTTGTATCGGATCAGTCTTTCGCTGAGTAATCCATGACACTGAGTTTTTATCGCTGGAGTTTTCCAAACAGCCCGCCCACCATTATTCTCCTGGTCATGCACAACTTTCCGCTGCCGGTTGGTTCAGAAAGCACAACAAAACAAATACGAGGTAAAATCTTCACCACATTCTATGAAAGAACCAAGAGACTTACAGTTTCACAAGTGACGGAATTAAATAGCCAATATGGGCATTTCACCATGCTATTTCATACTCCCCACTTGCAATGCTCTGACGACGAGATGAGTATTAAAATGTTCCAGTGAACCCGAAAATGTCCGTGAAATGATATGGGAATGTTTGCAAAGGTGTAGCTGTGGGGCTAAAATTGCTCTCTTGTATTCACTGTCCTTGGGGGTCAAAAGTTGCTCTCCGACGCTTGGGGATGGGGGAGGGGCATAGCCGAAATGATAGGAAAGACGCGTTGAAGTGTATGTGCTCACTTCAAGATTCAAACCAATCATTCCTAGAAACAGACATCAACATGGAAATCAAGGTCTTTTAGCTATTGCGTAGTACTGAGTACATAGCCATTTGGAGCCATTCAGGCTGACGTGACAGTCGTCCCATGGAACAGTCATGCTACCCGGCGTCGTATTTTAAACTGGACCTCGACACAAATCCTCCGAACCTCAAATCTGGCTTTTGTGGTGTTTATTTGGCTATTTTAGTGGAAATTAAATTTTGCCCCTCTTTGGCCCTTTTTCTAACTCGGTTTGACCTTTTCCGCTGAAAAAACCTGGCAGACCTGGGCAGCATCTATAATCTCTAGACTTGGAACAACTAAAAAATTGAGAAACATTTAACACTTACATGTATAAGTCCTATCAAACCCCCCTCAAAATGGGGTCTTGGCCCTTGAAGACACTATAATGGCCAGCGCAAGAAATGCCCCCCCACTGACTTTTCCTTAAAAAATGCCCTGCTTGGGGATGCACGTCACAAACGGCACAACACGTCTTTAGGGGACCATCGACGACTGGTTCACTCAGACCAGAGCCTCAGCGCGGATTTTTTGGCTATTAAAATTTTGAAACACACAAAGGATGGGCCCGACCGCAAAATTTCCGAGTCTATTCTGATCAGACAACACAAACCCAGTCTAAACGCACAGTCGTCCTCTTGGCCTCTTATTCGGTGACACCTCCACACGCACGGAGGCTCTCATTTGAACTGTTTTAAACCGCGACACTGTCGAGTCTGCAATAAAAGTTTACCTCAGGGGTCTCGTTCTCACTCTTTCACTGCCTTACACCTGATGATGGTCTATGCCCGAAACGTCGTGTTTTACCTTTCCCTGACTTTCATTTCCCTTTTATTCAGGTCCGCACTGTTCTTGAGGCTTCCTTTGCGGTTTCAGTGCTTTACTTTGAATTTTAGTGCACATATACAGTTTTATTTTACGCACAGAATCTTTGTTTTTCGACCGAGTTTGTATTTTTGTTTAGCAGCGTTTTAGTTCATTCCACATCTCACCTGTGCTTTTGCACCCTTTTTAGGTTCATTTAAGCTAGTTTATGTTCTTTTTTACTTTCGTGGTGTTCCGCAGGGATCTGTTGTGGGATTCCAAGTAATTTTAGTTTTTAGGGATCTTTTTACACTTGTCACCTTTTACTCTTCACTTTTCTCACCTAGGGCCTTAGGTCATTTCCCTTGACATATCTAGCATGGTGCCCTATCTGCAACAAGCCCTCCGAGGACTCAACATTTATGTTGGTTTGGTGGCTTTTGGTTTTGCATGCAGGTCTGTCAATAACTTTGCAAACAAATAAGGTCAGAATGCTTGCGGAATGTTCTGTTCAAGCCTGACAGGTGTTGCAATAATAAACTTTAGAACCACCCAGGGCAAAAAAAGAGATGAAAGTAATTATTTTGGAATCATCGTCACCGACCAAAGGAAGGCTGAGCCGATGAATCTTGGACCTCTTCGTTGACAGAGAACCCGGCTGAAAACTGCTATTTGCCCAGGTTTTGGTTCATTATCTTCGCATCATGGTTTCAACGGACCTTCTGGATCAGGGCTGCCAGTTTTTTCGGCGGAAAAAGGCCAAACCTAGTTATGAAAAGGCCGAAAATGGGGCCAAATTTTATTTTTACTCGAATGGCCAAATAATACCACAAAAGCCGGATTTGAAGCTAAAACGAACCCAACGGTACTCACAAACCCACACTAAAACGAGAGAGCGCTCTTGCAGCACTGTTTAAAACTCATTGTTGATAGTTTGATATTGACTTGAAGTCATATTCTTAGCACACTACCCATTAAATAGGAAGCAAGGAGTGCCCTCCCAGTCCTGCGTGGCCATCAAGCCCTTTTATCCACACAACCATAAAATTTTCTAGCATCATGGATTATCTTGGCCGTAACACTCCCCGCTAACATCTGATATCTTACCTGCTTTCCCAACTGTGAATTTTTGCTCTTGAACAGTGGCAGATCTAGGATTTTGGTAAGTGGGGGAGAGTGGAGCATCAGAGGGCGCACTTTGTCATCAAATTTTTACCCAAAGTCCGCCTATAGTATCGCATCTTGGGGGTGCAGAGGATGTTTTGCCAAACTGTTTTTTGGGGATGCCTTTTCAGGCTTAGAAGGGCGCTTCTTGGGTCTAAGAGGGGAAAGGCAACCACCAGACGGCTCACCAGCCATCTCCACAGTAGGCTAGTCGGCTTTCGGTGGCCGTCATACCCGTGGATCGTGTTTTTTTAACAAAGTTCTGTCCCTCCCTCCCATTGCCATAACAATTTTTCTGCTGCTCCGTTGCTTAATAAACGGTATGAAATGAAATAGCTCCAAAGCCATTGGTAATTGAATATAGCGTTACAAATGCTACCACAGTCGAAATTTCAGTTTTAACGTTTCGAAAAAGTAAAAACCTCCGAACTATCTCATTTTAGCTACCGTCATTTGTCATTATCTCCTATTGCTGAGATCATCAACTGGATGTTCAAGAAATTGTGTATGTTTGATATACTTATCAGGAGGGACATGTATGCATAAGAAATTTAGGACATTTAGGACATGCAGACATAATAAAATCAAGATTGTGACTTGTCAGTTTATTGGAGATAAGCGGAAGCAAGTCGTCGAGACTGCCGTGAAGTACTAACCAAATAAGGATGAAACGAGAATTCCACTTGAAACAACGTTCTGGTTCTATTTCAATAAATTTTGATAAATTATGTTTCCTGCAACGTCCCAGGACCTAAGCCTAGAGAGACAGAGAAAGGATGCACTCAGTTTTCGTGGGAATCGCTTTGGTCGAACATCGCAAAAGTTCAATTTTCAGCCGATCATGCCAAGTGACCCAAGCGAGGAGAACCCAAGGAGTGGAAACCCTTTCTGACTTATTTCATGTTCTTGATACTTTTGGGACTGGCCTGACACCGGCCCTTGATGTCGAAAATCTCGTTACTTCAAGCTATTGCTTACATTGACCTTATTACCTTGCCGGTGTCCGATATGTTGAACAGACCCACTGATCTTCTATATATCTATTCTGACCGCCACTACTTGGTTTGCATATTTTATGGACTTGACCTTTTTCGAAATTTGACCCATTTGACCTTGAAGGTGGGGTACGCAATAATTCCTCGAATTCCTCGAACACGGACTTGGCATTTTTCGCCCTTTGACCTAGTTTGAACTTGAAGCAGTTACATGATTAGACAGGCAATAAATTTGCATAAATGATTCAGAATTGCTAATGAATAGTCCATTCAAATGATGTGGACACTGAACAAGTTGACTTGCTTCCAATATGGACTAGACATTTTTACCTACTCATTGAGGTCAACCAGGTCATTGACTTGACCTGGAAGTTGACCTGATGACCTGAGATTTTGATGAAAGAAGCCTTTGACGTTGTTTAAAGTGCTAAATTTGAATTCAGCGTCCAAAACTACCCCTCTGAAGCTGAAAATTAGACATATTGGGAAATTTTGAGTTGTAACCGTCAATGACCTTTGACATTTGACCTCCCCCTCCTGCATGACCTAGATGGGTCACATAGGTGTATAGCATATGAATCGACGCGCAAATGTCCGTTTCTCAATTTAATGGCCATACAAATGTTATTTGTTACCGAAATTCCGGTCAAGAGCAGCCAAAACGGCAAAATGGGCCGCAGCAGGGCGAACATCAGGTCATTGACCCAACCTGGAAGGTGACCTTATGACCTAAGGTCATAAAAATTGGTATTAATCGCGAGTTCTTGTAACAACCAACACGCTAGTTTTTACCGCGGAGCTCTGCAGCAATTAGGGGCAATCGCGAGGGGGGGTCGCAACAAACTCCCCTGTGAGGGCGAAAGTGGCAAAAACCCGAATACGTGCAAGGTTTAATTGCTTAATTTTTGTAAAAAATTTTTCTAGACCTGGCCACAGAACCTGACCCAGCAATGCTCTTGAGGGATGCCTGGGGGACGTGGATATATCACAATTCGATATGGATGGCGTCCGCTCTTCTTGCGATGAATAGACTCGTATGGAACCCCTAAATGTGTTTAAAAAGTTAATAAGTACACAATTTGTTAAGATGCTCCCTGGCCTCTCCCTCGAATCCGGAAATGTAAAAAACACAGTGTTTTTACATTTCCGGATTCGAGGGAAAGCCAGGAACATCTTAACAACTCATCATCATGCTCCTCGCCGCAGCACTTCAAAACTTATCAAAGTACACAATTTTATTGATTCAGTTAGTTTTATTTTTGATTTACGTTCCCTACTGGCTGAGTTTGGCAAACACTGAAACTGCGTTCGAGGCCACACTCTGTTGTTACTTCCTCACCAAATACGGATTTACATGGAGACTAACTACAAATGGGCAAAAAGTACCACGTTCGGACCATTTTTGGTTAATCATGTTTTAGTTATCACAATGAAACCGTCACATTTTATAAATGGTTTAGTATTATGTGCTATAGAAAATGTGAGTCATCTTCTATTTGAATTTCTTTGGGATTTCTGATGAAGTCTAGCTTTCATTTACCCATCAAGATGGCAAAATAGCATTTCGAGACATAAAAAAGCGTGGAAATTTGGATCCTAGAAACTCTTTCTAGAGGCCTTGGGAGGTTCAATGCCTTGGAAGGTTCTAAATGCTATACATAATGCTAGCCTTTTCATTTTTAGAACGGTCATAACGTCAAAGAAGATAAACTTCCAGCTATGGGGACAGAAACTCTTTTTTTAGATGAGTTGAATAATAATCTAGAGTTCTGAGTGTGATTGAAGGTGTCCTTCTTTGGACGGGCCTTCAGCCTTTAGAAGAGATATTTCCTTTTCTGTTGTAGAAAGTGGTCACGGGGATAATACTTTGAAATGCTTCCGATCCATTAACGTTACCGTTGAAAATTCAACGAAAATTGAAACCGCAATTTTCGCCCCTAACTTATTTTCCAGCCTAGTGCTTTCAGGGATATTGTCGTCAATATTGACCTGGGTGACAACAAAGAGCAGTATTGTTGGTGTCGCTAAAATGTGTAACGTTCAGAAGTCCCCATTCACGACCGAAATGTGCCGAGAAGGTACGAAAGAAGAAGCTGCTGATTCCTTTCAGGTCTTACGATTTTATTTAGACTTTAACATATGCTTTTTGCAAGCAAACAATCACAGTCATAATAAATGTTTTAAAAATGAAACCTGCACACCGGAAAACACGGATGGTCACTTTTCTGATGGGAGTAATTTCTGGTTTAAGGATTTTATCCCAAAGACGGGATTAGGTCAAAACGCTGATGTGTATTCCTTGCTACTGCAAGTTGATTGTTATGCATTATGAACGTGCTCAAGGCTAGATATCTCTTCTCGATCCAGGGGGCAGTGGCGGATCTAGCTGGTAGGTTTGGAGGTGCAGGCCAAAGCCGAAAAGCAAAAAAAAGCATAAGGCGGTGAAATATATTGCCACAATTTAAGTAGACGGTAGGTTCCGGGGGAAACCCAAGTCGATAAAAAACCATTACGGAATGAAAGATGTGGTCACAAGATGCTTGTTTTGCTATTCGAGGCCCAATGTTTACACTGAAGTTGATTGGTTCTGTTTGAAGTGAGTGTTGAGGCACCAAAACCTTGCTTATAAACTCAAGAGAAGTCGGGCCAAGGAAGAGGTCGACAGCTCTGGTGGGGACATAATTTTGATCCGAGCTTTTCTGTTTGTGATGAGGGGCGAATGCCTCCGCCCTAGATCTGCTACTGGGGGGGGGGGTCTGGATGGGTTAAAGCTGGCACTGCAATATAAGTCCTATGCAAAGTCTATGGGAGACTAAAAATCCCGGGAGTCCTGACCCCTGCAACCCCCCCGGGCTTTTAACCCATGGACGTGCCAGATTTCGAAGTAGGTGAAAATCATCATGCTGTCAGGAAATCATCATCGCAACCCCCTGCCCCCTCCAACTTGAGCATAGTTCCAACGCCGCTGTTAAACATTATAAAACGAAGCCGTTTTAAGTATTCAATTGTTATATCGGAAAAACTCAGTTTTTCATATACGCGTTGGAAAAGAGGGGGGGGCAGGGAGGACCTGCCTCCCCACTTTTGGCCCAAAATTTTCTGATCTCAAACAAAATGGGAGAAACCCGAACATTCTTATAACCAGCCGCTGCGGAAGGCAACGAGAAGCCCAAATTCGAACAGTTTTTCGTCCTGACGTGGAAATTTTTGTCAGCATCAGGTTGAAGTTTGATTGCCCCCCCCACTTTTTTGCCGGTGGCGACGCTTATGGGAAAAATGAATTTCAAATGTGGGGCTCAAGCAGCTGCTGCAACCATGCACCTGTTGCCCCGCGCTTAAAATGGGGAATCCTAAACCTAGTGTTTATAGTCGTATCGTAGAGGTGCATCAGAGAGAAAACTCACCCGTGTGTGCGCTCTTTGAAAGGTTTCCTAAGTTGGCATATACGTCTTCTTGATTTCGAAATAAATACTGAGCAACACCGTATTTTGTGATCTGACTTGATCTCACTCATATGGGACAAATATGTGTCCAAATCAGGAATAAGAAATGAACATTTGGTGTTGAAGTGATGGGGAAGTTAAGTTCTCAGCCATGATCGGTGCAGTGGCGGATCCAGGGGGGCCAAAAAGGCAATTGCCCCCCAAACGGAAAAGCTCGGGGCAAAACTATGTTTTTGCCCCCCCAAAGCGATCAACCTCCTTTTTCCCCGACTCCTTTTTAGCTTATAAGTAAGATTTTGGTGCTTCAACTCTCAACTTCAAACACAATTATTGAAGTTGAGTGTAAATATTGGGGCTTGGATAGGAAAAAAGTATCTTAAGTCCATATTTTTCACCCCGTGTCGTTTTTTTTGCTTTTCATCTCCAGTTCCCAAAATCTTACCGAAAAGGCATATTGTAACGCAATTTTTCACTGCACGACGTTTTTCTTTTTTTTTTGCTTTTCGACTTTGGTTTGCCCCTCCCAAACCACCCGGCTAGATCGGCCACTGGATCGGTGAGCGAAGAACAGAACTGCCCTGTGTGTGGCTTTCCAGAAAAAAAAGAAACAAAGATCGCAAAAATCAAAGTGTTTTTGAAGAAAATAGGTGCAGCTCAGGGGTTTGGGGAATGTCTACCCCCGTGGATTTTCCCTTGAGTTCATACAATTCCCGTTATTCAGCCGCAGAGACCAGCTGTATTCAGCGCCATTTTGCCGCGCCGCGCGTCGTGGCAGCTCGCGGGCTCGGCTACACCCACATAGGCTATGGCTTCGTCCGCTTCAGTCGACGCGAATGGAACAGCCGCAGGTGAAGCGGCGGAGGCATAATAGGCATAGCAAGATAACGAGAGCTCTTGGATAATAAAGAGCTCTATTATAACGCTTTCAACATGATATGCTTCAATGCTAAGTGGGTGGTCACTGGCGGGTTCCCTGTCATTCCTGGCCTCATCGTGGGATTTGTAGAGGTAAGACGTGGCGGGAAACACAGAGCAGTGGTGGGTCTCCAGCGGTTGATGGGGAAGGGGGAGGGGCAACGGGATCCAACGCCATAAAAAACAATGTTTTGAATAAAACTAGTAAAATCTGGGGGTTCAGGGGTAAATACCCTTTCCCTTGGATCCGACACTGACACCGACTTTGTAATAATCGTTGGGACTTATCGATACACTAACCGCTAGGGTCATGTGGCATTACCTAGGGGCAGACGCAGACCCAAGCTTTGGGGGGGGCAAACCATGTCTGCCTCTCCACCTGGTGGGGCAGGGAGGGGGGGGTGTGGACGTGCGATTTGTGTGCTCGACGGACCTAGTATAAGCTACCTCTCCAAGTACATGATCCCTCTCCTGGGAGGGGAAGGGGGGGGTGGGAGTGAATATTTTTTGCTCGACAGACCTAGTATAAACACCTATTTTCAGAAATATCCGGCCTTTGGGAGGCCAAAAGATAGTTTGGCCCCCTCCAGCGCTTTGTGGGGGGGGACATGGCCGGAATGCCCCCCTGCGTCCGCCAATGGCGTCGCAAGCTCTTTCCCTGTTGGAAGGGATTCTCGGGAGCCAGATTGGTCCTTGCTCAGGAAATCTGCATGGCCTTGAACCCGTGTTGGCCGCGTGGGAAGTTGAATTGTCTCTGAATCAGCGTGAATTCAGAATTGAGTCGATTAAATTCTGACTCCAGAAAAAAATTACTCCAGACGAATCTGGGTCGACCCAGTCTCTGAGTCGCGAGTCACCAAGTCTGCTTACCATCCCTTCCGATTTTGGATAGCGGATACCAGAGCCATTTTAGGCCGATATAACTACAGAGTTGCCTTCGTCTCTATTCAGTTCACTGGGAGAATTTCATTGAAGTACTGCTGGGTCTGTTGCCATAGAGGTGAATTCAAGCCGTTCTATCTTACAGTAAGACGCGGCGTTGTCTTGGCCAGAAAGGTTGATGGTCCATATTACATCAGCGACCCATTTCCCCGTACCTTCCTCTAACTCTAAGATGAAACGAGGGGAAAAGGTATGCTATAGAAAAAATATGTTGCTGAAAATGCTGAAACAAATGCTGCTCTAGAAAAAAGCTGCATTATCGTTTTCATCTCCAGTCAAAGCATACCTGGCCGTGGCTTATCATTTGTTTCCAAGACTTAAACTCATTCTTAGGTGCTTGTTTGTCTGGTTGTTATGATGTCGCTGTCTAGTCTTTGCTCACCTCGCACTGCTTCAAAAATGAAATATATAGTTTGTAGCTTTGCTCCAGAAATGGGAACAAGATTACACTGCTAAAAAACAAGATCTGCTAGCACGATGCACTAGGCGGATCCAGGATTGCCGATCGGGAGGGCACCTTCCCGGGGGCGCCATCGGGACCAGGGGGCGCCACTTATGACCGGCAAAACCTATCAGGTGGGCGCCAAATCCTGTCGGTGGGCGCCGACTTTCGTATCCTGGGGGGGGAAGCGACATTTCAGGGGGCGCCGAGGGTCGATCGGGGGGACGTGCCCTGCCCCCTGGATCCGCCTATGCGCATGCATGAGTCAGGTATGACCAGGCCACACTTAGCTGTAGAAACGCTTAGGATGGAAATTAATTGCAAGCATTCAAAGCGAAAGTCTAACGAGACGGAATGCGCAATGGGTCCCCAAAAAGTGCACAAGATAATGGTAACGCTGCTGAAAATGATCATAATCTGCCCAAAATATATTATTTTGAATGAGTCGTGTCGCAATCATTGTACGCGAAACTAACTGCGAAACTAACTGCGAATCATTGTGGGAAAACTAATTTGCGTTGAAACACAAAGGTGGATATTTTGATCGAATATCATATGTGATAACGGCAAAAACTTTATTTCTGAACTGCAGGGTCCGAGTTGAAGACACTGGATCAGTGGCGGAGCCAAGGGGGAAGGCGTTTGCCCCCAAACGGAAAAGCTCGGGGCAAAACTTTGTTTTTGCCCTCCCCCAAAGCGATCGACCTCCTTTTCCCCCGACTCGCTTTTTAGTTTATAAGCAACATGAGCATGAGTAACATGCTATACTTCAACTCTTAACTTCAAACAGAAGCAGTTAAGTTCAGTGTAAATATTGGGGCTTGGATAGGAAAAAAGTATCTCGAGCCCACATTCCTTACCCTGTGAAGTTTTTTTGCTTTTCGCCGCTAATACCTAAAATTTCCCGAAATGTCATATTTTAGAGAAATTTTTCACTGTGTGACGTTTTTTTGCTTTTCGACTTTGGTTTGCCCCTCCCAAACCGACCGGCTAGATCCGCCACTGCACTGTATCTTCTTTTAACCTTCGCCCGGGTGGGGTCTTTTCAGACTCCCCTCGGGTTTCTCCGAAGTAACCGTAAAACGGCGGCGCGCAGCGCCACCAGATTTGGTCTAGCTATTTCTTTACTATTTTTACATCGGACCTTGAAATTCTAGCTCAAGGTCATATCAGGTCAGGTCACCAGGCCAGGCGAAGTGACCTCACCTAAAAAATGCTTAGGACTGCATAACTAAAAAGGGGGGTTAATCGATGAAGTTGAAATTCATACCACATAATGAGCCCACCAGGAGCTACAACAAATAATCTGGGATTTTCGATATTGGTGACCTAAGGTCATGTACAAAGCATGACCTCCCCACTGCAAATGCATGGTGGAAATCACAAAATGAGCTTTTCTCAGTAAGTATGGATGGAATCAACTTCAAATACTGGTTAGGACTTGCTCTTAGCCTATTTCTAAAGTTGATACCAAAGATTTTGGCATGTGATCTTTGAAAAGGTCACCTAAGGTCAAATAAGCATTTTTCGGTGTTTTACTCTATGAATTTTGAATAAACAAATATACAACTTTTATTGTGTCATCGAAGTGTTTGTATAGTCACTGCAAGCCAAATGATACACATCATGACTATACCAAGTCAGGTTGGGTCAAACCGTTGACCTGGGTCAGGTCAAATTTTGAATTGGACCTGACATAGCAATATTATATATCATTCGATTTGTATTGACGAGAGAAATTGCAATGGTGCATCAACTATGGCTGTATCTTGCCTGGTTTGGAAGTTATTGGCGAAAAAAGAAACGTACTTATGCATGCGTGGCTATGGACATTCCCAAGTACATTCCCAATGTTCAGTACAGCCAGTGGCGGATCTAGCCAATCGGTTTGGGAGGGGAAACCAAAGTCGGAAAGCAAAAAAAACGTCTCACAGTGAAAACTTGCGCTACAATATGACTTGCCGGTAGAATTTTTTGGTGTTTGAGGCCAAAACAAACTGTCACGGGATGAAAAATATGGGTTCAAGATACTTTTTTCCTATCCAAAGCCCCATATTTCCACTGAACTTAACTGGTTTTGTTTGAAGTTGAGAGTTTGAGCACCAAAATCTTGCTTATAAACTAAAAAGGCGTCGGGACAAAAAGGAGGTCGATTGCTTTGGAGCGAGGAGGGGGACAAAAACATACTTTTGCCCTGAGCTTTTCCGTTTGGGGAAATGCTTTTTTGTCCCCTGGATCCGCCACTGATTGCAGCTCCCTAGGTTTTGACCTGACCCGAAAATCATTGGCCCTGTAATGAAATAGCAACTCAAGAGCTTTCGAATGGTGTTCAAAAAAATGTTTCTAGCTATCTTAGTTTCTGAGATAAATGAGGTTTTCTTAGTATGCCTCATATTAACGATTTTGACCTATTTTGACCTCTGGTGAGCTTGATATTGACCTGAGGAGAAAAATGGCTGAAGTATTTTCGACATGATTTTTGAAGATCTTTCGATTGCCGCTTCGATGTTTTTTCTAGCTCTCTTAGTTTTTGAGATCGTGGGGGTCTTTTTTGACCTCCACCAGGGCGAAGGCGTACCCGCCCCGAGGTAAGGGTTAATGAGTGTATTTGATTTTTAAAATTTCTCCCAATCACCGGTGGAGATGGAGGGGAGGCGTTAGGACCCATATGGATTTTGGGTCTCCCATATGCTTTGTATGGGACTTGTATTACCGTGCCAGCGTTAATCCACCCAGAGCCCCCCCCCCTGCTGGATCGAGAAGAGATCTCCAGCCATGCTCCCAACAGGGTGAGTTGGCGACGCAGTATGCTACTAATTGACATATCCTTGGGCCCTGGAGGGACTGCGACCACCATAGACAGTACAAAACGCATCTTACAACGTGCTTGTCTCGTTGCCTTTAAACAATCGAAAGCAGATAACTGCGCACACTTTGAAATTGTATTCCGAACTTCACATCGGTAGTGAAGATGAAATTTGACACGTTTTACTCCATACTTAAAACATCTGCACACCTGGAGAAACTAGTCCTACTAGTCCCACCATCATAAGCGTCGCCACCGGCAAAAAGTGAGGGGGCCAGCCAAACTTCAACCTGTTGCTGAAAACAAACTCTCCACGTTGGGACCATAAACTGTTCGAATTCGGGCTCTTCGTTGCCTTCAGCAGCGGTTGGCTTCAAAATGTCCGGTTTTCTCTCATTTTGACTCAGATGGGAAATGTTTTGGCCAAAAAGTGGGGGGGGGAGGGCCCTGGCTCCTTTGATCCTTATGCTCGCCATGCACAAGATACCAAGCAAAAACAAAACTGAACGCTTTGTCCCCCGCTCACTTATCATTAATGACGTAATTCTCGCCCACATTGACATTTTGAATTTCTTCAGGTGGTATCAGTATTCAAACAATTCTGCGACATTCCATCCACTGAAATTTCTGGCTAAATCCCAAATCACAAACCTTTCAAAAAAAGTCAAGTAGATATAAATTCGATTTCCGATCAAATTTTGTAGTAGCATGTGAATAATTGACTTGAAATTGTCTTCCCAGGAGAGAGAGGAAAATAACTTGAACGGGCTTCCTCACGGGAGCCCTGCCGCCAAACAAATAGCACCTCAGCGCCTCCGCCCCGCCAGCCGCGTGTTCAATACAGTGCAGTGCCTTCTGCGACAGAGCCGAGTAGCCGACCCCCACCGGCTTTTGTAATGGCTGCCAGGAATATGCGGGGTCGTCTCCTCAGCCTTGTGCGTCCTCATCTGGGTTTACTTCGCAGCGCGCGGACGTGTTGTGAAGGTGCTCAAGATTTTCGGGGTTATTTGAAGTGCATTTTATCCCATTAGGCAAAATAGTGAGGTTTCCGTGAATGTGATAATAATTTCTACCCTTAGCCTTTGTTTTGTACCTTAAAATGAGGAGGAACGTCCCTGATGCAGCGTTTTGCGTCTCTGCCTGACGTCCGAGCAAATTCGTTGTAAGCCAGGTGCCTGGATGTGCGACAAACCATCGGGTGAGTAATCAACTACGAGTGGTAGTTATTTACAAAAAGAGGGATTATGAGTATGTGCGGAACATTTCGGAACTTGTAGATTTCTTTTCTCTTGAGTTGGCAGATTTATTTCAAGTGACTTGGAAGTTTCGAGACTGCAAGTTGAAAGACTGCTGTGGAGGCCAATCAGTCTTATTCTTCTCCGGAACTGATATTTTTCTCGTTTAACTAGAACAAAAATAAATCTATGCCATACTGTGCTCGAACTGGTCGGTATTCAAATACGAGTGATTCAGAAGAACCTTAGTGTCGACATAAATTTGGAAGTGTAGCTGAAATACGTATTACCTGTTCAAGAGGTGAGCTGACATTTTGCTTTTGCCGATTTTTGGTAGTTTTGGGTTATGCCTATCTGCTCAGAATTCTCAAAGGTGGATTTGATATGGGGTATCACAAAGAGCCCAAAAAACGTGAAGTTTTGGTTTTAGGGGTGATATTTTTCTGTCAGCAAGGAACCAAGACTTCACTGACAGCAGTGGCGAATTCAGGAATTCTTTTTGGGGGAGGGGGCTCGAGTCTCCCACACCATTGCATCGAGCCTCCGCCCATGCAATTACTATATGCACTGGCCTTTCGGGATGGGGGTGACTTGAACTCCTAGCCCCCTTGTTTCTACCACTTCTGACAGCCTTGACAGGTTTGTACTATTGAAAATGATCCTTGCGCTCAAGGTGGAAAAATGTAAGATCTTATAGTCATATCATATAAAAGTAAAATTCGATTTATCGATATTATCTCGACAGCGCAGAATACTGAGCGGCAGTGCCGGATCAAGGCCAATGGTCTGGGGGAGGCACCACGGGACTCAAAGTCGGGAAAACGTGGTTTAAAGAAGAAAATAGGTGAAGCTTGGGGTTTAGGGAAAATTCCTTTTGCCTCCCTCCCCTTGCTCTGTGCCAGCTGAAGGGCTGTTCCCGTGCCTTCCACTAGAGGAGGAGGAGGCATGCATGCCAGTTTTTTATACTTCAGAAAGCCTGATCGACTTTGAAAAAAATCAATTTTATTTGATCCGTTTCAAATAAGATGAAATCGGCTCTTTTTGTTTTCTTTGTAGCCAATTTGGCTTTTCTGGGCTAAAAATTCTGGCAGCTCTGCCTCCACATGATTCGATGAATGGCGCGGGAGCGGGCCCTATGAGATCATTGGCGGACACGGGGGGAGGGGTGCATTCCAGCCATGACCCCCACAAAGCGCTGGAAGCGGGGACCAAACAATCTTTTGCCCCCAAGTGCCGGATAGATTTTTGAAAAAAAGTGTTTACAATAGGTCGAGCAATTAAATCTTCGCTGCCACCCCCCCTCCCTCCAGGAGAGTGATCATGTACTTGGAGAGGCAGCTTATACTAGGTCTGTCGAGCACCCAAATCGCACGTCCCACCCCCTCCCTGCAGGAGGATCGGCAGACATTGGTTTGCCCCCCCAAAACTCGGGTCTGCGTCCGCCCCTGTATGAAATTCTGTAGGAATATGGGAGTTGAAAATTACAGATGTCTTTATCATCTTTTTTAACTTTGCCAGCGTTTGGTTCTGGGTAGCCGATTACCTAAAAAAGTTATTCAAACGTTTATTCGTAAAATGTGTAGAATAACACGGCAGCGTAAGTCTGCTCCTGCACGATCTTGTCCAGGATTTTGGCGTTGACCTCCTCGATCTGGTCTGGAAGCACCATGGTGTCCAAATTGGTGAGAAATACCAGTACAGCATCCTAGTCCATCAAGTCACCGCACTGAGTGACAGTTGCCCCGTCTTGCCCACCCTGGACCATGTAGGGAGGTCATCCACACTGGGCCTTTCTTTCTCTCCGCATCTGTGAAAAAGTGAAAGGGCACCTAAAAAAGTGAAATATTCTCCCAACGGCCGTAATATACCCACGGCGGATTCAGGGGCGTGCAATGGAGACGGCCGCTCCCTCTCCTCAGGGCTGATTCAGGGGCGTGCAATGGAGCTCTCCCGCTCTGGGCGGATTTAGGGGCGTGCAATGGAGACGGCCGCTCCCTCTCCTCAGGGCTGATTCAGGGGCGTGCAATGGAGCTCTCCCTCTCTGGGCGGATTTAGGGGCGTGCCATGGAGGCGATCGCTTCCTCTCCTCAGGGCGGATTCAGGGGCGGCAATGGGCCTCCTCTCTGGGCGGATTAAGGGGCGCGCAATGGAGGCGGCCGCTTCCTCTCCTCAGGGCGGATTCAGGGGCGCGCATTGGAGGCGGCCGCTCCCTCTCAAGGCGGATTTAGGGGGCGCGCAATGAGGGTGGCCGCTTCCTTTCCGATAGGAGAAACATTGTTGACGCTGGTGTGTAGTATTGATTTGCCTCGATCTTAAATCGCAACACATTTTTTACGGCAGAATAGGCAGAATATTGGTTATAGGTTGGGCAGAATAGTTTTCTTGAAGACAGTGGCCGTTGAATGTAAGGGCACTTTTGCTTTCGGAAGTTGCTTGTATGTTTTTGACGGTCTTGATGAATGATCTTTTGGTTTTCGATTCTAGGTTGAATATGAGATTTACTAGTGACATTTTTCGCATGGATGCTTTCGCGTAACGTTTCGAATTAGTTGCATTAAACCATTTTCAAAAGAACCAGAAGGCACAGGGCTCTCTTATCGGTAACCGTTTCCTTATCGGCAACCGTTCATTAGTGCATCGGATTAATAAATGCCAGACCAAAGGCAAACACTACCCTAATATTCAACGGTCAGTGGTTTGATATTAATATTTTTGGACAAAAATAGTACCTCAAATGTAAATTCAGTTTCGAATGGGGAATAGGCACCCAATTTGAAATATGGTGCCCTCTTCGACCCCCCTTTCAGAGCTGACCCTGATGCAGGGGTGTGGATTTATACCTTTAGGGTTGCCCGGTTATCTCGAATAAAATGTTGAAGAAGTCAAACGAATTTTCATGTTTTCATTTCAATGATTTTGAAGTTTTTGTTTTGCTCTTCGACAGGTTGTGAGCAGGCTAAATTATTATATTATGCTCTCACCTTTTGTTATGGTGGTTGACAAGGCCTTATAACGTGGGTAGTCATTGACAACGTTCAATTTTGGGTACCCCCTGATTTTTTTAATCCAGCCTCCTGCCTGATGTCAGCGGCACCTCCCAGTGCAGAATTCTATATGGGTCCCAGCGACATTGCTTCACATTTTCACATTGTATACGTCGTAAAGCCCACCATCGAAACAAGGCTGTCGCCTTCCTCACTTTGTTTTAAGGCTCCTTCAAATTGAACACCGTTCTAACACCCCACTCTTAAACTTTCTGGAAGACCTTACAACCCCAAACGTTTCGGGCGTGGGCATATAACTAGACACTACCTATGTATGCTTTGTGACTGTGGTCCCGGTATCCATTATTTTTGTTGCTCACTGTGTCATTTTTCCCAGGTTAATGAGTTCTATTGGAACTCTTCCTTACACATGGAAACCAAATTATTCCTGGCATCTTTACCTCCGCCGTTTTTAAGGGCTCTGGAACAGTACCCATATGTTCAGGCCTCTTTGTGGTTCAACTTTTGTGAAGTCTTATCAGTACCTTTGGTCGACCATGCTTGTGTTCACGTGTAGGGGCCATCCACAGCTAACTTGAATGACCCATACTATGGTTCCCTTGAATTTCTACTCACGCCACTGGTTGCACGGGGCGCACCCACCACCTTGGGCCGACTGTGAAGGGTATGCAAGGTATTTATTTTTGGATTTGGACGAACATGCGGTCTTTTGTATAATGGAGATCCTGATTTCGTATTTCGTTCTTCCTAAAACCCAACCTTTGCAGGAAAACCAGCGTTTTCAGAGTCGAAAATACGTTTGCCGCATATTTCCGCACTCGAAAACACCAAATGGTGAGGAGTAAATACCAAGTGATGATGTGGCCTTATATATGATACTTACATCTTTTTGTACTTATCAGGTATCAGATAATTAGATGTTGGATTCTTAAAATATCTTATACTCATCGTCTTTTGATTCTGAGCCAGGCTCAAAGATAACCCTTCAGATATGGTGCTATCTTTTAAATATTTTTTTGTCGATGTGTTCCGATCATTCCTGTGGTCAGCCCCCTCCCTCCTAAAAAAGAACGTATTTGGTGCGCTAGTTGGCATCAGGTGCCGGTCGCGGAGAATATGCAAACAAGCGAGCCATAGTCCAAGCCATTTCTAATTTATTCTATTTCTGAAATGCGTGCTGATCGTGCCAGTTATGGTTATGTGATGAGACTAATGGGCACTGGCGGCGGAATTAGGGGAGGTGGCACCGGGGCACGGTGCCCCAACCCCTTTAAATAAGAAATTTTAACACTAACCCAATGGCGTTGACTGGAAAGAAAAGGGTTGGAAAGCCCATGGTGCCTCCCTTAAATTCGGTCATAAATTGTTGCAAAAAGGTATTGTCATGAGCGTGGCACGAAAAAACGTTTCTCCAAATCAGTGTCCTGAAAGTCACAATTTTAAGTGGAAAACGTATATTTTTTCAGACTTATTTAGGGTTCAGCAGGGACTGGTTTTGGCCTCACTAGACGGAGGAATCTCGGGCTTAAAGACGAGTATAATACACATCTAAATCTTCACAGTGTTAATACCTAGCCATGTTAGTGTAATCCCCATCCATCATTGATGTAATATCTTGCCTGATAACGCCTCTCACCAATCTCATCCAAACGCCAATACTACTACTCCTATATACACCAACAACGATAACAACACAACACTGCACAAAACGGAACTATCCCAGTCAGCCATAAACTAAAACATAAAACCTCTAGAAAAAACACCAACAGTTGTAAAGGAGAACTGAGACTTGTAAGGTTTTCTGGAGGTATAACAAACTTTGTCATGCCCGAGAAGTTTTTTGATCCTTTCAAATACGAAAGATGGCGCATCCTTTTGGCCCATGACGGCTTGGGATTAGCTGCTACCAGATTGTGAGGCAAAGGAAAGACTTCATGTGGATATGAGGCAAAGGAAAGACTTCATGTGGATATTTCTTTAGTGAGGTCGATTATTCGCATTAGAATATGATAAAGGTGGCATTTGTAAGAGTCAAAATGAAACGTAGATTTCTATCAAGAGCACCAATAATGTCAAAATATTTTCATAATTTCAAGCAAAGCTGCCGAAGTCAACTCTGATTTTTAGGCCATTTTTTCATGTTGGTGACGTTGATAAATGAATTAGGCCATGTATTATTTCACTGAACAAAAGTTGTAAAAACCTTTACTTTTTCTCAAAGAAAAAGAAATTAATTCGCAAGTGTTATTACTATGCAATTTAAGAGTTTTTTTACAATTTGGGACAGCTCAGAACTACATCGTCAATTCGGCGAAAATCTCCACTTTAAGTGAGGCCGATTCCACCTTTCAATATATTTAGTAAAATACAAATTGATTTCGCTTTTTGACAATTTTTCCAAGTTAAAACATGCTTTAGCAGTATTTCTAGCGTTCGATTCCCCTCAACCGTGCGTTTATTGATGAGACATAGGATTCCAAAGACCTCCAAGTACCGAATCGGCCTCGGTGAAAATGCCTCGGCTGGATTTCGTCCATTCACAACAATGACGTCACTTTGTCGTATTTGGTGAGTCGACATGATCTCGGGTGTCATGAATGGGTGCAGGCAAGTGCAAGCGGTGAGTTTCTAAGTAACTTCAGTAACCCTGTCTTGAGGCGCATATATCACCAATGCGGCGAATACATAATTTTGAGGTCAGTATGGTATTATTGGAAACAAAACTGGAAATTGAGTGAGTACGTGGAAGGAATTTGGGTTGCTGTTGGAAGGGATATTGTGGATGAGGGTTCATTTCTTATCCCTGATACTGCAGCTTACCTTTCGGGAAAATTCATGATTAATTGAGTCATTGCTTTCATCTTAAAAATCTACAGTAGATAGGTAGGTACCTACCTACACATTACAGTACTGGGTGAGGTCATGATACGTTGCAAAAGTTTTCCACAGCTTGGAGGAAAGCTCAGACTGTCCCTTTTGTGGTTCATGATTTTTAAGGCTGGGTATGGCTGCAATTCTCTCCATCTGAACTGGTTGTGCATACAAATATAGGCTGGTGGTAATTACTCATTGAAGCAAAATAATCATGGCAGCAGTTGAGTCTTTAAACCCCACATCTTACATTAAATAATGATAACATGTGTGGTACTCGGAGGGGGAAAGCTGCAGAATATCAAAATAAGGGGGTGGGATTTATCTGGTTGGTTATTTACCACGGCACCAGGGCCGAATTATGTATTCTATATATAAACATTGGAAATTATATGGCTGCCTAATTCTGTGTTAATGGGTTAGAGTTTCAGGGTTATTAGATCCTATCTATATATGAGGTACCTACAATTGAGGAGTGTCAGAATGTTTTCATTCCACTAGGAGGTAGGTAGCATGCTGATGATTCTTCATTTCCATTCGATAGCATATATTTTCATCCACTTTCAGTAAAAAACTTGTGGTTGTGGATGCATGTAATATGGAGGAATATACCTACAGTCCTAAATCAATTACGTTATTCTGCTGATTTGAAAGTTATTTCTTGAACGTGTATTGTAGATTTCACAATCTCTTAGTATTGGTTTGGTAAGAAGCAATAGGACAGGTCCAGAAAAAGGTCATAATGGGACTTCTAAGCCTGAAGAGACTAAACGATAAGTACGGGGCATGTTAAGAAAGCGTGGGATTTTGACCTCTTTTTTGATTTTGGTCTCACTCTCCACCTTGCGCGAAAGCAATTTCAGGACCCTGCTCCAAATAATATTCGAAACATGATGGCTGATAGGTAATCAGTTTTGCCTCATCAAACTAAAGCCAAGAGTAACTCGTGTTTTTTTCGAAACATGACCAAGGAGCAATAGCTTGCCAGAAATTAGTCGATAACTACTGAGTCAGGTGTGTGCTGATTGAATTGCAGGGAGCTGTACCTATGAATTTCCCTGTCTCGTGTTGTGATGCATAAAGCGCTGGTGTAATTAAAACCTAAACACGGAATGTGTATACTACCTTTGTATTTGTGTTTTATCTTTACTATTTTTTGCTTTTATGTTTTTGTCGCCTATTGTGAGAGGGTACAATTTGTTTCTGAACAATTATGACTCCGTAAAACTGTTTGACTCCGTAGAAATCCCTTCAAAGGGTAAGTGTTGGCTTGTCATAGGACGCTGGCAACAGGTGCGTCAATAAGCCCCAAACATTATTTATACGCAATTTGTGTCTGGAATGTGTTTGTAAGTCACCATTTTCCTGCAGATGAATATACGATTACAACGGGTACAACAGTGCATATGAGTAAAGTGTTTCGTTGTTTTTGCAGGGTCGTCAATGTGCTTCAGCACAGTGGAATGAGTGGTCCACCATACTACCCTCATGTTTACAGGTGAGCTAGTTAGTCATTATCATAGAGATCTACTATAACTAGAGAGGACATCCTGTACTAAACGGCAATGCCCCGACGTCAAAATTGAAAGTTTTGTTAGTACAAATCTTGGCCAGGTTAATTGGAGAATCACGTGATAATTTCAATGAGAGCTTCTTAATTTAGCTCACGATGAAATAATTTTCGCAGAGAAAGTCATTATTCTTTAGGAGGATTCGTGGCACATTAGATCGTTGTCATGACAACATTTTGTTTAATCGGTTGAATCAATTTAATCGAATTAAATTGAATGCGATTATCAGAGAGGTGTTTCAGTAAATATTCACGAGCTTCCCCACAGAAGTCCAGATTTGCACCAACAAAACGTTCAATTTTGACGTCCACACAGACTTCGGCTACTTTGGCGCATCAAAAGAACGGTGCGTCAGCTGATGAATGGTCTTTAAATTAGAAGATGCTGACTAAAAGACATGCTGAAGCTAAATAAAATGTGTTTCATATAAAACAAAGTTTATGCCGTATTGTTGCCGGACCAATCTATCTAAAAATATGATTGTTATCCATTATTTCAAAGCCGTTAATAACTGAATCAATTAAGCAATGCCAATGCACTAGAAAATTCGAACTTGTTTTTTGTTTAGAATGGAATGGGGACACCCACCACCCGCTCCACCCGAAATATTTTCTTGTCCAGATTTCGCAGAGTTTAAAAATATCGCGAGAGGCCACCATTCGGTGACAACTCCGCCCTTTTTTGATTTTGTGCGGGTAACATAGGCGGATCCAGGAGGCACGTGCGCCCCATCAACCGTTGGTACCCCCTGAAATGTTCACGGCGCCCCCTAAAAGCTCGTTATCGCCCCCTGAAATGTCGCTTCCCGCCCCCCGCCCCCGCAAAATCGATGCGTCCCCGATTGGCCATACTCGATCTGCCTATGGCTGGTGGGTTATTTTTGATCGGATAAGCGGATCCGGGGAGAGTAGGGGTGGAAAAATATCACATGTAGGTATAGGCGGTGGAGGTGGTGACAGGGCATTTTTAAGGAAATATCAGAGGGGGGGCATTTCTTGTGCTGGCCATTATAGACTTTTCAGAGAATGAAGACCCCATTTGGATGGTGGTGGTGGTGGAGGGGTGGCAGAAAAAGGCCAAATCCTAGTTAGACAAAGCGCCAAAAAGGGTTCAAAATTTCTTTTAACTGAAATGGCCAAATAAGTAAATCAAATCTACCCACAAAAGTCAGATTTGAGGCTAAAGTGACCCCTAACAGTAGTCATAAACCCACAGAGAAACGGCTCGTATCGCTGTTTAGAACTAATTCAGCATCATCAATTTTCTTGGCCGCACCACTCCCCGATAAAATTTAATAGTTTTCCTACTTTTCCAACTGTGAATTTCTTGCTCTTGAACAGTGATAAATCTATGATTTTGGTAAGTGTGGGGGAGGGGTGTAGCCTCAGAGGGCGCACTTTGTCATCAACTTTTCACCCAAAGGGTGCCTATAGTATCGCATCCTTCGCCTCCGGTTTTCGGTGGCCGTCACTTTTGTGGATCGTCCCTCCCACCGCCATAACAGTTTTTCTGCTGCTCTGTTGCTTTTTTGGTGTCAAAACATCTTATTTAAGAGCGGAGAAGGCCAAAAGGAGCCATATTTATGCAAGGATCAAACCAAAAATAGCTTGGGTCCCAGCCCCCAGAAATAAGGCCTAAAGGAAGGCCAGATTCCAAGAAAGGGCCGGCCGAAAAAAAATCACCGGACCAAACACGACAAAAAAGGCCAAATTCAAGAAATTTGGCGAGAAAATGGCCCACCTGGCAGCCCTGAAGCTGCCGCAATGTATGTCAAATGCATGGACTATTTCTTATTTTTCTTTATGAGTGTGGCAAGACAAGAATATTCCCAAGGTATCAAACGCATATGGTTTATAATCTAAATCGAGACAAGTTTTATGTACATAATTACTATGGTGTGGAGATATTGCTTCAAAATCACTAGGGAATATGGTCAAAACCACTTAATCATTTTGGGGCTTATCGACACCAAATGTCAGGGTCGTGTGGCGTCGCCAACTCTTCCCTGTTGGAAGGGTTTCTGGGAGCCAGTTTGATTATTCTTCGAACATATAATCCTCCCGATTTTTAAATTCAAGGAATCGATGAGAAAGGCCTTGTAACACTTAGGCTGGTGTCGGATGTAACACGGAGCTATTGTAACAGTGGCCAGATTCGATTAATGGATGGATCAGCCGTAACACCGCAAATGCGCCGTCAAGTGCCTTTTTTAAAAAATTTCGACTTGATGCGGTTGATAAGTCAGGCAAAGTTTGCAATCAAGTGTTTTTACAGTTTTGTATTTTGAAAGATGTTTAGCTTATTGGCGGATGCTATTAGTTACAGCCGAACAGCTAGTGCTAAACAAATTAGCTACAGAATGGTATAGTAGCGCCCATACATCAAATTTAAGCGGATGTTTGTTTTGAAGGTGGCGTGGTGCGATGGGGGCAATTGTAAAACTTTCCTTGGGATCAAATGTAACAGTGTTACAAGTTACCCCATGACCTCACCTACTATTAAACTGATTCTTTACTGCACCAATGCAGTAGTTAGGTCCGTGGGTTGTTCTGGCCATCTGGATGCTGAGCAGCCCGGCCCATCGGGGACTGGTCAGGGGCCGGTCATTCCTGATATCGTTCGGCCTTTGCCAGAGACCGGACCATGGAAGCAGACCAACGTTTTCTCGGAAAAAGTATATATTCGGATATCCGATCTATCGCTGTCCGATCTGCGCTACCCCTGCTCTGTGCTCGCCGCGGGGAGTGGGCCCTGCACCTCCTCTAAGTAAAACGTCCGTTGTCAATGCTGAGGGAGTCCATAAAAATTGCAAACGTGAAAAAGTCAGTTATACTCTTTGTGGGCCCACGAGACATGCATTGCCATCGGAAAGAACTAGACGCATGGCTTTAATATATTACAGTTGACCCCTGGGGTGTTACAACTGACCCTTGATGAGGTCAAATGTAACATTTGAAGTAAGTATTTCAAGGCCAGGTTTCGACCAATAAATGTTTTTATTTTGGTATAGTGCTACATCTGCCAGATGGCCAAAATGTCAAGGCTACTGAAAATATGAGCAAAAGTTGTCTAGCACAAAGCATTGCCCTTCCTGAAGCAGAAAAATAAACATTGTTACAGTTGACCCCGGTCTCCCCTATCAACTTTGCAGAAAAAGGTAATGCAACGATCACTATAAATTTCACGTATGCTACCAACACATAATAAATAAATGGGCTAAGCACTTCACACCGGCACACCAGCAACCAGTCAGACGCGCTTTGACTACACTGTGTCCCGCCTAGTCTACGAACGAGCTCTGAGCACTGACAAACGACCAGGTCTGAAATGAGAGCATCATGCAATGCCACGGCACTGGCTGGGGCGGGGGTTTCTGGTCGGATAGAAAACGATGTTTGATTGGTTGTAAGCTATCTGCAGCATTGTGGTTAGTTAAATTTATGCTGAGGCTACTTAGCCGGGATTTCCTTAACTGCTTGCTTTGTTTCGTTTTTGCACGATGGAGTAGGCAGCTACTGATGGTAGTTTTAAACACAATTTTTGTGGATTGCCAATTTGGGACGAGCAATAGAACAAAATTGTTATTATCGAGTGGTGTTCTGTCTTATTTTTCGGTTGGTGAGTTTGTGTTTACTCTGTGTAAAGTAATACTTGTCTTTTTCACTGGGGGCCAATTTCCCGGCACTGGGGGGGGCACTTTGGCTGACTGGGGGCCAATTGGCCCCCAGTTAACATGTTAAAAAATGGCCTGGGTGGTGACCGGGGGCTTGGGCGTGCATAGGTGAAGTGGCGATATTTTAGAATATTTTTACTGTCTCCGGAAAACGCTGCCTGCGGTACACTTTACCAGCCCTTTTTGGTGGGTTCACGCAGACAATGGGGAGAAAATGCAAAAAAACTTTACTGAGGCCCTCAAATTTTGGTGATTCCCTCCTGGTTCGCGAGTTGTGGGGTGGGGGTCCCTCCCGTCTTCGATGCCAATGCCTGGACCCCCAAATCATGCAGGGGCAGATCCAGGAAGCATAAATTAACTTCGAACCATCGGCCCAGAAGTACTGTCTCCAAAGTCTAGTGCGACTCTCCTCGCCCTCCGATGAGAGGTACCACCAGAAACGAGCCGCTATCCCCCACCTAGTAGACCCCTCTACCAGTGGAGAGAATCCCGCTTGCTCATTGGTACGTGGGTGCACAACGAACGATTTTCAACTCACCATTGTTAGCCGAGGTCGGAAGTTAGAAAACTAGACAAATAAGCATCGCGACTGAGTGTGATGGTTTCGGCAAATCTTCAAACTCTTGCGGGCGAAACAAGTTACAGGAAACACAACTTTTTATTTAGACTCCTTGTTCCCTATCTCAATCACTCAAATTCGACTTCAAGTGGGAAATTGTTGGATGAAAAATCTGGGGAGACAGGCCTCTTGCCCCCCCCTTTCCTATGTGTATGCAGGCGGGTTATTGTTTAAGGAGAATTAGGGAGAATCTCTAGACATCGACATACTTGCACGGAAAGCCCCCATTTTGTTTCTCATATCTTGGTCCGTAAATCTGCCTAAATGTTGGTGAGGTGCATCTCGTTGGTGTTACGTATGCAACCATGTTTCTCAGAATATGCCTTCCACTCCGGTCATCGTCAGCCCGAGAAATGACCCCCCCCAAGTAAAAATTCAGTGACGACGTCCCTGGGTGCGGAACAAACGCAATCAGCTCGACTCGCCCTCCTCACCAGATTTAACACATTTGAGGTTAACGCAGATTGCCCGTGAGCCGTCACTTTGTCTGTGGTAGTGTAGTTAGGAGAGACGGTCAGTCCACAATTTATCGGTAGTTTAATTTGAAAACCACCAAATCGTCGATAGCTTTAAAATTAATATAAGTATTAGTAAAAACACATTTAAATACCAGTCAGCATCCCAATGGCTATAAGCAGATTATACACACGCACAGAAAGAGCCCAGACACGCTGGAAAATAAAATTTAATTTTGAGAAGAATGCTTCTTTAGACTCTATTAAAACGTATCTATACGACAATCAGCACAGTAACACAAGCGTCATACACGTTTATTGAACACGCAACCCCTGTATCATTTATATAATGCATGCAGATCTGCATTGTTTACAAGTCACCGATACTATTAAGATCCCACCACAAATTACTTGCAGGATATTACGCTGAACAACTCAGGTACACGCTTCGTTTGAATCCACCCGAGTTGGATGGCTTGCTCGTGACAGTCCAAAACGGTCGACAACGCCAACTGCCGATTGGCAGCATGTGAGGAATGGTAGTGTTTTGAAGGGTTTTGTTCAAGAGACCTTGGTTTCTACAGAAGGTAGAATGAAGCGTCTGATTGGTTAAGGAAACGTTCGAAACAGAATTCGAAGGAATAGCATGAAGTTCATCGTGGATTTTCCTTGTTATAAAAGCACTCAGGGACTAAAAGCTGCACCCAGAAGATAGCCTGATCAATTTTACATACTGAAAATAAAAAACCCTAAGCACCACTTAAATTCTCCCACTGGCCCGCGCCCCAAACCCCGCAAACAGTCCCATTGGAATTACATGTTAAATTTTCCAAAAACTGTTGAACCAGAAATTGAACCTCAAAACCCCCAGAATTCGGAAGTATCCATGTCCACCCCTGGCTCGTGAAAGATCGAGTAGACTAAGCTTCACATATATATCACATTCCCGGAATTTTAGTGCGCATCGACTGCAATGGACATTCTGCGCCCATGTCTAAACGATTTAAAAAAACAGGGTTGGTTCAGGCGTGAGAAAAATCGGCAGCAGTTCATGCTTTGATAAAATATCCTACAATACTTTCCAGACTGCGATGTAAATCGTGCATTACGTCATTGGTAAGACACAAAAAACAGCACAGACACCAAACATAAAAAACGCGACTTGATCCGAATTATAATTCCGCTGACAGGTTATCACACGACATGACCACTAGAGATCAAGTGACATTAAACTTAACACGCGCATTGACGGAGGAGGGGCGGGTACCCCCTCGTGTTTTTAAGGTAGCATCATAAAAACGGCGGCGCGTAGGGCCGCCGTACTTGGCTTACCTTTTCTCTGATCATTTTCTCACAACCTTTGTCAACATTTCAAGATTAGTCATCTCAGGTCAGGTCACCAGTACAGGTCAAGCGACCACCTCAAAAAAGGTTTAAAATAGCATAAGTCAGAACAGGATAAACTTATCCGATTGAAACTCATTCAGATAGCGGGCCCACCGAGTGCTCTAAAATATGCTCCGGCATTTTTTATATCGATGACCTAAGGTCAGGTACGAGCCATGACCTCTCCATTAGAATTACATGGGAAAATGGTTTTAACTAATAACTTAGTAATGGATGGTGATAGAGTATTTATTTTAAAAGCATTAAACTTGCATTTCAGGTTCTAATGATATGCATTTTGACTTAAATTGACTTTGACCTGACCTCAGATCAGGTCAAATCCTTGATTTGACCTAATATGACCTAGCAAGGTTATATTATATATCATTCGACTCGGCTTGCCGCGAGGATTACAATAGGATAAATTGTTTTGCTCTAATATTTTCCATAGAAAATTGGATGGGCTACCCAACGCCGTGTAACGTTTTTGCTATCTTGCGTGATTCTCGAGATATTGGGGGGGGTGGTACCCGCCCACCGTCAAAACAAAGGTGGCTCACCCCCGTCAAAGCAAAGATGGCTCCCACCCCCGGCAATGCGCGTGCTAATATTGATCTAGAATACAACGTGAGAATTTCACATCGAGAATCCTCACAGAAGTCTCCTAGTGCGAGCACCCGACAAAACTCGTGCTCTCTTAGCTTTTAGAAAAGCTTGAACACTCGGCACAAAATCTGGATGCAATACCAATAGGGTATTTAATCAAGTTCACTTCGCGCTTCTCTATGGCTTCATGTTTTCCACCGTCCAAAGCCACCGTTCAACTCTCAACTGCAATGTACAGCACAAATAGCAAAATATCATAGCTGTCTTGTCTTGGGGTGTGAGGACCAAAATTAAGAAAGCACTTTGAATCATTATGAAAATATTTCTTACTATTTCCACCAATTTGCTTCACGCCCATCAGGTATCCATGACAAAAGATGACTTCGATGACGTCTGCTCGAGACATGGTTTGCACACGGCTTGCTGCCATTGTGTCGTCACCTTTTGAGAGCCATTAAACCTGGGAACACAATACAAAAGCATGGGATGATGCACGTTAGCACGCAACAGAAAAAGATAAATAAAAATGGGCAGCCACATAGGCGGATCCAGGGGGGCAAAGGGGGCACATGCCCCCCATCGACCCTTTGGCGCCCCCTGAAATAGTCACAGTGCCCTCCTGAAAGGTCGAGGGAGCCCCCTGAAATGTCACTTCTCCCCAGGATGCTAAAATCGGCGCCCACCGACAGGATTTGGCGCCCACCTGATAGATTTTGCCGGTCAAAACTGGCGCCCCCTGGTCTGGATGGCGCCCCCGGGAAGGTGCCCCCCCCCCCGATCGGAAATCCTGGATCTGCCTATGGGCAGCCACAATATTTTCGTTTAGAGGGGGCACTTCAGCTGCGGGGGAAACATTTTAGCACGTGACTGCCATTTCATATGCTGTGGCTAATCATTCATGACTCACTGATTTGTAGAATGATTGGACTAGAATAGAAAAGCTTAACCCCAAGGTCTCTAATCATGAAGGTATGGATATCACAGACCGCACCATGACTTATACACAATTTGAAGGTCATCATATCTTAAAGCATACATCACAAGAAGGAAAGTTATCGGGTACAGAGGATTGATCTTACCTGCGATCCAAATTCCTCCTGTCCTCGGGATGAGCTATTCTAGGCACTTCTGATGATCCGCCTCTGGTGTTGGTGAGGTGGTTCTGGGAGGTGGGACTTGGCGTCCAGTATGGGTGTACAGCTCTGATCCGCCTCTGATGTTGGTGAGGTTGCTGCTGGGAGGTGGGACTTGGCGTCCAGCATGGGCGTACAGCGCTGATCCGCCTCTGGCATTGATGTGGCGAGTACTGAGAGGTGGGACTAGGCATCCAGCAGGGTCGTACCACATCATTCCACCTCTAGTGTTGATGAGGTGGCTGCTGGAGAGTGAAGCTGAGCTCTGGGGAAGAAATTAAAGAATTTCAAAGATTGCTTTGAATAGTTTTGTGACAAATTACATTTTTAGTCACTTCTGACTCAGTTACACTTCAAACTTTCTATACCCATCCCCTGTGATGGCAACAAGGACCCCAAATTTGTACACTTTTTGGTCCCATCAGGTTGAAGCTTGACTGGCCCCCTCACTTTTTTGATGCTGACAACGCTTAAGGCTAAAACAATGCCGAAAATCGAAAACATCACAAAGTATCATTTTTATTGACAGAAAAAGAAAGTTAAGAAAAGTAAGACAGATAAAAAGTACAACTGAATCCTGTTTCTGTGTGATATATATTATGGAAATGCAAGTATTTTTATATTTGCATCAATAATAATTCATTTAACAATACTCCTTGGAATTTGAATTCAAACAAAGAAATAAGGCAGGAAAACCACATTATAGCAATGTAGGTACCCCCATTGAAGGCAACGCTGCCCCAGTGACATAATTTCCTCTCAATTTTGGGCAGAATTTGAGCTGCCCAAATCACCTTGTCTAGTTTCATGCCGAGTTGTGCAGACATGCAAATAGTTAAACATGTAATCTGAGCTTGTTGGGTTTAAATTGAATTTAAACTTCCAACAAGCATCATAACTTTGAATAGATCCCCGGCACATAAAATAGGCACCTCAAAGAGGTATAACTTTACACATCTGATCTTTAGTGTATTGTTATTACGGAATTGTAATAAGTGATCGCCTGTGTTTGTGGTTCTGGTGCTGAAGGTAAAGGGGACAAATAATACTAATTGGTTGGAAAAAAGTACTTTTAAGCAAAACACCAAGTTTTAAGTCTGTAAAAGTTCAACCACAGAAAAAATGTAGGTAGGGACTTGGGTAGGAAGTGTAAGTTGATACATCAGCGAAAATTATGTGTAAGAGCCTTATCTTACCTGTGATCCTTCACTCCTGGAGTCTGTGATTCTGTAAAGGCTGCACACACGCGCGGCAGCCGCAGGCATTTCAAGTGGTTTTACCGTTTACTCCTACCTCTACTGCAAAATCGCGCAACAACACAATAATATATGATAAGAACAACATGGATGAGGGCACGATGCATCCAAAGCAATAGAAAGAGTAAATGCATCCACGGCATCGCATCGCACGGCATTTGCGACGCTGAGACGCGGCGAATTAACATGCGGAAGCTTCCCGCGGTCAGAAGGTAAACAAATAGCAAAATAATGACCTTAACAAGTTTGAGAATAACTATTTAAAAATGTTTATATTAATACAACAGGTTAGTTAATATACGCTATTATTTAAGTTCAAATTTGGAAAAAATAGTTTTAAGGTGGGTGAGGATATAATTCTTTGCTGGATTTCGATAATTTTAGTCCTCATTATCCATTTGATCTCCAAAAGGTGTCTATATTAATACAGCGTTTTCCCTTAAAAGTATTATTTTGACTTTTCAAAATTCTATTTTAAGTCCTAAAACTGCATAGAGGAGGATATTTAAATGGAATTTAACATTCCGTTCTGAAGTGGCGCAACCTAGTGTCTCTACTAACCGTGCGTCCACACAGGTGTGCTGTCCTCTCTAGTTATAGAAGATCTCTATGGTCGTTATCATCATTATTGCAAATTTTGATCCTGGCAATGTTATGAAAAAATGAAAAGTAGTTAGACACCTCGTATTTTGTGTAACGGTAGTTGTTAATTTTTTCTGAGATCGTTTCATCACCGTTTCTCTTATCTCGTCAGATCGTGTACAAGGAAATACGGAGTGGATACCAAGTGGATAATTCATGCAATTATGATGGACAGTAAGAGTAATCTCAGAAATATATGAGTACACCAGCGGATCCAGGATTGCCAATCGAGGGAGGGGAACCTTCCGGGGGTGCCATTTGGACCGGGGTGCCACTTTTGAACGGCAAAACTTATCGGGTGGGCGCAAAATCCTATCGGTGGGCGCCGATTTTTGCATGGGGGGTTGGAAGCGACATTTCAGGGGGCGCCATTGGTCTTTCAGGGGTGGCCGTGACCATTTCAGGGGGCGCCGAGGGGGCACGTGACCCCCTTTACCCTCTGGATCCGCGTACGTATCAGTAGCATGTAGTTATGTACACCAATTTTATGTAGAACAAATTGCCTATAAGATAACTTTTAAGCCTTAGGTGAAGTCAAAAGACAAAAATAACAAATTACATGTCGTAAGCATGTGATACTTCACAAATCCGTGCTACATGGACGGTGATGCGAAGTTATAAATGATTTGCGTCGTTTTGTTATTTTGGCACCGCTGTCGTAGGCGGACCCAGGGCGCACGGAGTCGGGTGCCTGACTTATCTGTGCCTCCACGCCGCGCCCCTACGCTCCCCCATACCGCGGTGGCCGTTGCCCCTGAAATGTCGCTTTCTCCCTCCCAGGAAAATACTGAATTGCTGGGGCAGGGCCGAAAGAGGGTTTGACCCCTCCCCTGTTTCGTTTTTGGAAGTGGCACGGCCTGATTGCCCCTCCCCTCCCTGGACAAGCCCTGCATGCCGGGTTAAGGATATTTTGGGAGTTAAAAAACACCTGATGGGCCTTTTCTGGAGGTATAAATTCCGGGAGATAGGTGCCACTTTCCACCTGAAACTAGGAATTTTGGGCACTGTATGGGCGCTCCTCAGGTAGACCATACATGAATGATTGGCTCCTCTGGCCACAACGCCGCTTCCTAAAATCCACAGGGGCACCCCCTCCAGGTCAAAGTGTCGCCGCTGACCAACATGTCTCCTCCCATTAAAAATTCCGGGTCCGACCATGAATGCTACGAATTTCTGATTTGTAAAGCGCTGGATCCAACTTGAATGGTGTTCTGATCTTGATCGGTTGAGGTCCTGAGGTTTAGTCTCTCTCGCAGGTCCATTGGGCGACGTTAACATCATAATCAGCCGTTATGGACAGGTGCTCACCCATAATTTTTGTTTGGGTGGTCCGGCTGACGAGGCTCATGGAGGGGGCAGACGGTTACTGGACTGGCAGAATGGACCGGAGAGGACCCTTACAAGCAAAAAAAATGCATACTTTTCTTGGCGCGTGAAAAGCATGTGAAAAGTGCAGCTACACTAGCGCCAGCTTTCCCCAGGACGGGGAAGTTCTTACTGTAAATACCGTAAAACCGAGCAACTTTGTACCACTTTTGCCCTTTCCCTTTTACAAATGGAAAAGCTTGGATCTTTGTAAGTAAGACGTTTAGTTCTTCTGCTATCATTTGCTCGAAAGTTCAGAAATGTTGGCCTTGGTGGGATTTTTTTGTCAAAGAAATGGTCAAAGTGGTACCAATGTTTTTCAACTTTGGACCACCTCCTTAGACTCTGATTTATTCATTCTACAGACAAAACTTGAGACTCGTATAATCATCTTAAGTCCACAGAAGGTGTTTTACAAATAATTCAATATTTTAGAGCATGAGCAAGCTGAATTTATCTTTCCAGAAATTAAAAAGCACCGAAACAGTCCCTCGTGGCTTTAACTCGGGAATATCAATTCTCACAGTTTTTTATCACTGCCCTCCTATGCCACTTCCACTTCGTTGTCATCACCAATCCTTATCATCTAAACCCTGCGGCCTTGGCCCTGGTATCGCCACCCTCCCCCTCCCCCCCACCGCCACTTTAGGCCTGGACTTTGAGCCTCCTGCTATCTGGGCATGACAGTGTTCCAAATACCAGGGTGCCGGATGACAGCTGGGCAAGCTGAATTCTCCTCTGACTCCTGTGTTATTTTAATCAATTTCCGCTTGCTTTTCCGGTAGTTCTTTTTAAGCACAATTAAATAATTCTGGTTTATATGATCTCACCAAATGTACATACATATGGAAGTAAAGGAAATTTAATGAGAAAAACGTCTTTCTTTAAACTTTAAGGTTTTTAATAAACTTTCACACTATTAAACTTCTGGACTATCTACTCACCAGCTGTATTTTCCAATATAGATTTTATGCTCGGTACCATAGCGCAAATCAGTTTTGAAACCATGCAGCATAAAATCAAAACCTGGGAGTCTGAAGGATATCAATTATGGATCTGAAAAACAACATTATTGTTAGGACTGGAATAGGTATTGGTATTTTTATAAGATGATGAAATAATGATTTTGAGGCGACACAAGAAGGTTCTAAAAAGCTGGAAAGCCAGCCAGACTCCTGCCACCTCAGCATGAAAGCAGAAACCGGCAGTTCAAAGGTGAGGAGGCATGGGCATGGAAAAGGAAACATCATTGCTATGGTTGGAATAGCCACCAGTATCTTATTAAATGATAAAATATCATTTGGATGTGATACCAGAAGGTTGCAAAAGGCTGCAGAGCCAGCCAGAGTTTATGTGATGCCATTTTTTCATAATTTTTGTTTGGTAGTCGAGTGGACCAAAGTTGTAGTTTTCTGAGTACAAATATGGTTGCAACATTGACCACCCTCACTTGGAACAAAATACTGTGCATGGAACATGATTAATTTTTAATGTGTTTTACTAAAACATATATCCTCATTGCTCGCAGGGTTCATTTGGTTATACGATATACAGCGTACCTGAAATGCGCCATACATTATCCAAGCAACGTCAGATTTTCGTCATTAAATAAAGCTGTTTATCTAAAAGGCACCTGCTGCTTCCTGTGGTCACTAAAATAATAGCTCTCCTCATCAATATACAGTACACGTAGTGGACCATCTCTCCCACCAAAAGTTTTGGGTCTTATCAAAATATTTCCATTAAATAAGAAACATTTTGTTTAGTTGTTGACAAAGTGCCCCAATGACCTGAGTGCTCAGTTACGATACCCCGGAAAATGACGAAAATACCTCTAGCCTGGGAGCTAGTTTCCATTTATTCACAGCTCACCATATGCTAATAGTTCTCAGTGGGGCATGCAGTACACAGAGCTCACAGTTGAAGGGTGATATGACGTTGGGAGGGAGTAATAGATGGGTTGATGTCCGACGGGGAAGGGGGGGGTGGTGGGAGGCAAATTCGGATCATATAGACTGTCTTTGAAAACGTTAACGACGATGCATTTCAGCACATTTGCGCGCAGGTAAATGTGTTTTGTGTTGGTTCACGCAGATAATTAGGATAACATGCAAAAAGAACGAACTGAGTCAGGTCCCAAAATCTTTGGGGACGTCACCCCTGATTCGTCCCTCCCGTTGCCTCCGCTTTCCACGCCTATGGCCACTAGTCAGCCCAAATCGGTTCAACCTTCGTAGTGCTGGCCTTACCGGGTTGGTGCGCCCACAAGCCCAAATAACCAACCTTCCCAGTGTACGTCAAGTCAAGTCCCCTTTTGCCGTAGTGGAGAATGCGAAAACCACTCTGTCACATATCATAGGTAGACTGTCAAATGAGAAGAAAACAAAATAGAATGGAATAAAAAGCGGTACACCCTACGATAACTTGTGAGAAATCGTCACGAAATAATGTTTGCATCTTTTTAGATGAGAGGAACCCTTTGGCTATGAGAGGTCGAGGAAAGTCTCGTACGGATGAAATTTAGGTTCCAGGTTTCTGATATTTGGGGTATTCATTGACTTGAAGCCTTGTACGAATCTGGCAATTAAGTGTAGTACGAATATTAGTTGACAGGGAATGTGGCACCTTCATAATGGGAGTTGAATAGAGAGAACCATGTCAATAGAGCATGCGAAATGACTGTGATATTCCATTTATTCCTAAACTCCCCGTTTGGAGTGAACAAGAGCTGAAATTCACCTCTTCTCGACCCCGTCGGCCCCGGGTGATCACGTGGACATTGGCGTCTGCCTCGGTATTCCGAGTATCTACATACATGCATACTTTCCCAATGACCGAGTTGGGTCGCGGTATATTTTCACGCGCGGAACCACATTCTGGCCATGACTGCCACTGTCTTGTGCCTGTCATGGGCGTCAACACCATGCGGCTCTTGCCTCCATGACATTCAAGCCATTGGGGTCTGGTCCCTGTGAAGTTTTAGGAGGCTCTCCGCTGAACTCAGAAGACCCCTCGATGCTGGGAGCCTTGGTTAGCCTCAGGAGCGTGACTACTATAAATGTGCTAACAGGCACGTGCAGTTATCTACTTGCCGTTGAAACTCCCTTGGACGCTAAAGGGAGACCCCTTGGCCGTCGAAAGAAATCCCAGTGCAGGTTACGGAGACCTCATCCGACGACGTAAAGGTACAGTGGGGTCTCACTAAGGGCAAAGGTACCCCCCCCGATCGCCTTTGATACGTGCTCTGCGTATATTTGAGGACATGTAGGTGGAGGCCCCTCTTAGAGCAGAGAAAGTCCCAGCGTCATCGACACGTGCCTGATATATTTAAGGCTTCTGACACGCGTAACAGGCCCCTTGCATTGCAGACTAGGGGTGTGCTCCAGCGCCTCCTCTAACTTCCTCCAACCTCCTCCCAGAAGAGTAGAATATCCTGATCTAGTTTTTGATTAGACGGTAGAGTTTAGTAGAGACTTCTACCTCCTCTGGATCAGTCTAGAGGAGATTAAAGGAGGCGCTGGAACAAGCCCTAGAGGAGGCTCCTTAAATGATGGAGGTCCAAGGTCAGCCTCACGACCCAACCTGTTCAATATTAGTTTTTGGTGACACTCCTGGTGTCTGCAATAAAGCAAGAACCAAAAGATGCACTGATTTGTGTTTCACGATTGGTTTGGTGGATCTGATGAAAGTTCCAACATTCTTGGTGACAAGAGTCGATACACACATGTATGGAAGAACCCGCATTTGTTGGCTGTATGACTACGTGAGCGCGCTCGCTAACACTAAAACTCAGTCTGCTTAATAAGTTAAGCTGAGCCCTCTTAATAAGTTAAGCTGGCGTAGTTTACCTTAGTCTGGTGTAACGGAGTCCAGCTAACGTTACCCAGCCTGGTCGGACCCAGTCCAACAGGCGGGACAGGCCTAACGTGTCATAACCTGTCCTGCATAAGAACCCGAGCTAAACTATGGCAACCCGACCAAACCTCAAATAGCTTAACCTTGTCTAACCAGTTGCGGCGTTTGAACATTATGACAGCCTAGGCACGGTTGGCTTAGAGGTAAGGACGTCGCCCAGGCCTTTTACCTGATATTGGACAGGGGTGGATCCAGCAGGTCGGCTGGAGAAGGGGGCAAGCTGAAGTCGATGAGCAAAATTTTTCAAGTTGATGAGCAAAAATTTATGTTTAATGTTTAATATAATGGAAATTAAAAAAAACGTCGGTAGATTGTGGAAACGGTTATGCGGCAGTATATGAAGGTGTAAGGCAAAATTGAAGAAGGATAGGTAGGAAGGTAAGTAAGCCGGGAAGGACAAGGACAGCCTCAGCACTTCATTTTTTATGACGTCCAATTTATCGCTGTACGATCGGCAGGGGCGGACGCAGACCCGAGTCTGGGGGGCAAACCCATGTCTGCCTCTCCTGGGGGGGGGGGGGTGGGAGCGAACATTTTTTGCTCTACAGACCAGTGTAAGCTACCTCTCCAAGTACATGATCGCTCTCGGGGGGGGGTCGTGGGAGCGAATATTATTTGCTCTACAGACCTAGTGTAAACACCTTTTTTCAAACATTTCTCCGGAGTTTGGGGGGGGCAAAAATAGTTTGGCTCCCCCTCCTGCGCTTTGGGGGGCCATGGCCGGAATGGCCCCCCTGAGTCCGCTAATGACGATCGATTTGTGAACGGATTTTGTAAAATTTCATCTACCAGATTTTGTGACATGACTCACGTTCTTCATAAGGGTTTCACAAGTTAAATATCTTGCTTATAATTGCCAGACAACTGTCCCGCACCAGAGAAGGCTAGAATTTCGCGAATACAAGAATGTCAATAAACGAATCCGCTGTAATCAAGGTCGTAAGACGCGGCATCGCACATGTTAGCTGCCAAGGCATGCCTGGTTTGCTGATTTAACAAGCCAGTACTCGCGTCCGAATGAATGAGGTATTAGAGATGTCAATAAAAAGCACACGTTAGGTTTGCCACGGGGTCAGGCAGATTCAGCGAAATCGCGAAGTGCCTAATCTCACACTTGTTGACGGTAAGAGCACGAACGTGGATTGTCAGAGATGAAAATCATCGGCCCTTTGACCCAGTGATTCGAAGAAGGAATATTCTTTGTAAATTAAACATCGAGTCAAATTAGACTTACCGGACTAAATTAGACTAAATTAGACTTCCTAACCGGACGGTCGCCGACCGTCGGCGACCGTCGGCGTCAGTTGCAGAGTGGTAATTCTGGAGTTTTAGCCGGCAGAGGAATGGTTCAGCTTTGGTAGCAATCTGGTAGCTCAAGTTGCGACGAACTGTTGCTTACCAACAATCAAAACTTAGCTGGCATCAATAACTATTAAAAGAACGATTTAGGAGAAAAAGGTAATCATGTCCAGTTTCCATAGATTTTTCAGCATGAATTCCAATTTAAATCATTATGGTAAAACATGTATTACATTTAGTGACTAAAAACAACAGAAAATAACACGGATTTCGGCTTCTCACACCGACTGTCGGCGTCAAAAGTTGGACATTGTTCAACTTTTGCTGCGACGCGTTGCAACGTCGTGCGACGCGTTGCGGCAGTGCGTTTTGTGTCCTGACCGGAAAATCCCGGTCGTTGCGGCAGATCGACGGCGTGCGACGCCTTGCGACGCGTTGCTTCTTGGTTCGGACACCGGGTTATGCCACATAAAATACATACCTACTTCGACATTTAAAAGTGGCTAGGTAGTGCCTAATGTGCCTCTATGGCAGCGCTGCTATTGTATCACACCTTGACTGATTCAACCGAGGTTAGCCTAAACTTAACGAATCTGACGTATGCTTGCGCTCTCGTTATCAGAACTACCCAACGTAAGTGAACTTATGCAATATAACATAACATGGCTTAATTGACACTAACGGGGTAGTGAAATTGTGCTGAATGTCATCGAGAAAGGGACCGATCAGGCACTCGCATGTTCGATTTTACTGGGGTTTTAATGTTGATGGGGACGATAATTTGTAGGAAATGTGAGGTATGATAGCAGGGCAGGCTGGAGGAGGCCGGGAATGACAAAGATTCCAAATTCCACGTGGGTGAATCTGATATTTTGGCCCAGTTCGTTTCTCTGGCGATAGCTGTTTGGTGTGTCTTACGCTCATGGCTTCCCTGATATTTCGGTTTTGATAGTTTTATTTATTTATTTATTCAAAATAATCGCCAACAGATAAAATCCACTCACAAGCGAAGTCAGAGCGTTTAAAGGCTATTTACATCACAAGAATCGAGACTGTGTGCTTCCTTAAAAGTGGGTAACCTTAAAAAGCTAGTATATAAATATTAAAGAAACTTGTTTCCGAGCATTTACGTATCTTATCACACATGTCTTGAAAGTATTAAAATCATCACAAAAGAAGTCGGCCCCGGAAGCTGCCAGAAAGGCATTCATGCCTCTTGGCACCCTAAAGAAAAGTAAACCCTGTTGGAAGTTACCCTCGATCTCAAAGTTCATCTTAGGTTACGGATTTTTGCACACTTTATACCCAGAAGTCTAGGGGAAACGAAGAGGACTTCAACTGGTTCACCTTGAATGTTTTGATGGCGATGCTGCCACTCTGCTCTGTCCATATCTTTACCTTAAGTATTCTGAAGACTTACGCATTTTACCAGATATTTCAAAATTTACGCCGTGGTTTCTCGGCGCAAATCAGCTTTTATTTCTCCCTGGGCCGCGGCGCTCAGCGAAGAGTCGCAAGGAGCGAGTGAGCCGGGATAGGATATGCAAGATTTTTATACATAGTGCTCCTTTTTCATGTTTTCTTAAACCCAGAGATGTTCTATGTTTGATTTGTACCCGTTTGAGTGTCTTTGTCTCTAGGTATGCTGGTGTCGAGGTACATGAACTGTATAGAACCATTCAATTTGATTTTTGCTCAGTTAGCTGATTCCATATATACATCGGCAGTCATCCCGAAGGTGGTTTTAATCGCCTATTGCTTCTAAATCATTTCTGCAGATTTCAATAGACCTAGAATAGCCGGACTGGAACTCGCTTGAATATGCAGAAATGCAAAATAAATCTCATTCGGAACCCGTTCTAGCCAGAGACTTTGCCGAGGCAGCTGCATGGGCAAATCCAACATGTTAATGATGGAAGTGAAAGAAACAGTGGGGCTTTAATATGCAGAAAGTTCAGCATTGCATTGCTCGTCGTGTTGCAAATGCATATTGTTGATTTTATCGGCAAATCGCTGGATTGGACAATGCGGGAGGGAAGCCGGCCAGCAGGGCCATCGTCACAGCGAATGTGAATACATTTTAGGTACAGTAATGGATTGCTTAAGGTGGGCTTCATTTGATCGTGGTGTCAGCTTTGTGGTGTAACTGGAGCTATGCTATTTATTTTTCTATTTTTTTCTATCTAAGCTGAGATGTTCAAACATTTTAATAATTTACGATACATGTCCTGAATTAGCCAGGATATGATCTAAGTAAATAGGTTGTTACTTTTTTGGGTTCTCTTGTCTCACATATTACGGGGCGAAACTTTCCCACCCCGGGCGAAATTAGGTGCTGTGAATCAAAAGAAATATATCGAATACTTATTGTGTACCAGTTGGTACTGCTATTTAAAACGTTTGGTTACCCTTGCGTCACCCGGGGATGGTGTGGGGTGGCCGTGCGTAGTAACGCGGACTCGCCCCGCCGCGCTGCCTTCTGCCAGTCACGCTTTTTAAGTGAAGACCTTGCATCAGGCGGTGGTGTAACAGCTGGACGGACGCGGTGCCGCCCGGTGACGGAGGCAGGAAGCCGCAGCCTGTGTGCCGGCGGCGTCCAGGCGTGGCCGCCGCTGCACCGCTGCACCGCGGCGCCCAAATCCACCCGACCCCGCCAGCTCTAACCAGAACGCCCGTAGTCTCTCGGGCAGGCCCATCAGCGTAGTACTTCTTTTCAGACGTGGCAGTAGCAACACGTTTCCACGTGTTCCACGAGCACAAGTAGTTTACCCGCCGAGCTGAGTTGAAATGGGCGTGTTTATTGTGGACGTTGGTGGTGACAGTGGCGGTGGCGGTGTCTCCGACTGACGGCTGTGTGCTGGCCTGCAGACCGTCTGGCCACGAGTCGCCGTACCAGCCGGCCAGCGCGGCGCTCTCGCCTCCGATGGCCGGGCCGCGGCTGGCCTACTCGGCGGCGCCCTACCACCCGGCGGCGGCCGCGGTGGTGACGGCGGCGCCGCCGCAGCCGGCGCACCACGACGTCCGATGGCCGGCCGCCTACGCCGTCCGACCCACCCCGGTGAGTTCTCGGTCCCACTACCGTGTTTGTATGGCCTCGCCTACTGGCCCAGAGGGCTTGACTAATTGGTTGGATCTACTGGTACACCCATTTCGATGTTTTTGTTGACAATTTCGTGATTTCTCGGAGGTGCTCGTCCCGAAAGATACACGCATTTGCCGACAGCGCTCCTGAGGTGCACGATCATTGCACACAGAAGAAGGCCTGGCATCGCACGGCCGGTCGTAATGACGGATTTTGACAGCTTAGTGCTCGCCTTGCGTTGCCCGTTGCCTTCTTGGGGAAAATAAAATCCTTCGTCGCATCCCCGTGAGATTTCTTTTGCAGTGATGCCAAACTCAGGTCCGAACGTAGGACATTGTTTAAAACTTTTTGCCATCAAATTATCATTCTTCAGACAACTGTCTCAAGGAGCATATGAAAAGAGTTTTGCAAGCATTTCAATATCTCTGTCTCATATTAGAAATAACAATTACACTATAAACGTCCCTCTGACAAATTTAAACAATAGGTGCATCAAACTAGGCTTTAACTGTCTGGTCCTAAGGTATGGTAGACTCAGAATAGCTCCCACCAAAAAAACAAAAACAAAAACAAAACAAAACAAAGCAAAACAAAAAAAGTTCAACTAACCAACTAACCCTATCTAACCATCCTTTCATGTTTGCTAACCAACTATCCCTAACTTAAGGACTACTAACTATACTAACCACATCTAAGACTAACAACTAACCAACTCACACCCCTCCCTAACACTCTATCTGTTCTATTACCCTTCTCTCTTCCTCTATGCGGCGGCTACCCAGCCAGAGAGGGTGCTGTAACCTCACCTCCTGGTTGCAGGATAAAGACCCGCGGCATCACGTCATGGTGCTTGCGGGTGTTTCTAATAACCCAAAATTATTCTTTTTCAATGGAGGAACTCGAGTAACGTAAGCAAAACGGTCATTCGATAACAAGGAACAAAATTAAAAAAACTAATCTTTACGCTGGTAAGCCTCTTCACGTACTCTTTTAAATCCTACCTGTGCCCCAGGCTCGGCATCTCTGCCGTAGCAATCCCCTTCCCTCGCAAGTGTTGCTACACTTCGCGACCCATTCCTTGAAATAAGATTCGTCCCTTTGTCCTGCGACATTAAAGTAAACACCCCTCCCGGAAAATTCTCCCCCACACTTTAGAGGCGAGCAAAGGTGCTTTGCACAGAACGCCTTATAAAAAGCCCTTAACTAACTAACTGTGATAACATTATGCATACTCCGCTACATAATAACGAACGTTTGACGCGATTTGTGTTTGTTCCATTCTTGGCTTCAATGGTCGAGGCGGCCATGAGTTGGGAGATTTATTGTTCTGGGACATTGTTTTCCCTTTTTATTGATTTGGATTGTACAAGTAGCGATTGCAGAAGTAACCTGTATCACAAGTTCCGTAACCCTGTAATTTTGTGTGTATTTTTCTAATTACTTGTTTGCTTTCGTTGGCACTCGGTCATCATGTGGAACCGGTTGAACCTGTTCGCCACGTTGCGGGTCCAGACCAGGGAGGTGGTACGTGCCAATGGTGCAGATTAACTCTTGAAGCCACCGGCAGGGCTGGGTTGGGTTGGGTTGGTCTATTTTCGGCGGTCGTCATGGCGCGTTGTTTGTGTTCCGGGCGGCCGAGTTTCGCCAGTCAGCGGCGGCGCCGTCGCTCCGTCACGCCGCCGGCGCACCTCTGTCGTAGGTTTCCCCGCGCCGGCGGGCCCAGCGCGCCGCAAAAACCCACCGCAATCTCCCCGCTGCACGCCAATCAACCAGGGCTGGTCCACGGCTAATACATGTGCCGGCGGGAAACGGACCAGCTGACTGCCAGGCCCGCACCGTTCTGTAAACACCATCGACCACATTCTCAGCGGCATGACTCCGGACCTTACGGTCCTCATGGCTTTCGATAACAAGTTTCGACTCATTATATCTCTAATTCGTAAGACACAGAAGAGTTTATGAAAAATAGAGCATTTCATCGCCTTCGCTAGACGTTGTCCTGAAATTGCTTATGTACAAAGTGCGATGTCAAAATCAAGGGGAAAGGAGGTTGAAGCTCACAAGAATAGTCCAAAGAAAAGCACTTGGGTTTCATAAAGCGCCCTCCAGAGCACCACGGCCCAAGTAGATACTTTTACCTCTGTCGAAAACATTGTAATGGCATATCAAAATTCAGAGTAGTGATATTCTGCGGAAAGCCTGCGATCTTAATGATTAATCAAAGTTTCGTCATGGGCGCGGGAAAGTCCACATGTGGTAGCCACTAACATCAATACAAATGGGTTAGATAAGTGTTAAGTGTCTACAATTGTGTGTAAAGTGTCTTCAATTGGATGCCATGCGACGCTTCTTCTATGAATGCAGTCGTATGAAGAAAATCTGGGATAACGTACTTCCCTTTCTACAGTGAAATTGGCACAGGTGCCAATTTCCATGTCTATCAAACGATTTAATTGGTCAGGAAACTGTATTACTAGGTTCGCCCAACGCTGCTAATGCAGCACTTTTGATAGTCTTGTTAACCCAGCAACACATTATTACCAAAATAACTGGGACAAGACGGCCCCCTCGGCTTCGACTTTGAGCAACTCAGACATGAGATAGCCAATTTTAGTTGTCTGAAAGGAAGCATAGCAAAAAGTAAGCGAGAAGCACGTTAAAAAATGGAAGTTTATGTGGAATGGTTTCGCTCCAACTGACAGATCTCGCTCTCTTGGGTTGGGGAGATATCTAGTCCCGGGTTGGGAGGAAAGGAGAGTGATGTGCGAGTATCCCGCCTGCTGCCCCGAACAAACCGATTTCGCATTATCTGAACTCGTGTCTCTTCCAGATGTTTGTGTTCTTGGCTGGATGTGAAATGTAAGTAAATCAGGGAAGAATTTGTGTACTTTCCCTGCCCAACTATCTGTTTCCTTATCTGTTATTATGTATCATTCAGGATGTCAAAATTCAATTCCAAAGTGTCAAAATTGCTGAGCTGTAGGTGTGACTATTTAAAATCCTGAATTTCAGGACACTGATGCTAAATTTCCAGCAAAATATTTCTGAAGCGACTTTTGAGTTCTATCCCAGTTAGATCTCTAGAAGTCTAGGAAGTTGTTGCTATGGCTGGTGAGTAAACAATTATTAATATTGGCAGCTCATTTTAAAGAACATTTTATTGTAATTGTTAAAAAATTGCTTGGGTATGACCTCTGGAAAACCTAGTGCAAATTCTTTGCTATAGTGACTTATTTCGGGGATTGTTTGCCATTTTCACTTTAATTGGGAGACCGCAACTTGAATGATGGATGAGGGCTTGCTCAATGACTGACGGAAGCTAAGAATACTGTGTGGCTCCAAACGCTCGGAAAACAAATAGAATGTTTTGTGCAACGAATTGGTCGGTGGAGTGCGTATTGATCTGTCACCTTAGCTTTCTTGACAATTTAAACCATGTTTGCGTCATTTGTTGTGTTGTAATCGAACGTATGATCCCCGCGGAAGGGAGGTTTTACGGCTTGTTTGGCCTCGGAGCGGCTTCCGTAAAATAATTACCCAAGCTTTGGCAGTCCATGAACCGCAGTGATATTTGTATCTGATGAAGGGTGTTATTATCAGGGTTGGAAAAAGCCGGCTAAATTGAATTTATGCCAGCCAGTGGCTTTTATTAATTTAAGCCGGTTTAAACCGGCTAAATTAATAAAAGCCGCTTAAATTCAGAATCAATGAAAGACCCATTCAATCCAAGAACACCCTTTCATATCAAAGATAGATAGGTGAGAACTGCACAATACTATCAATTTGCATATTGTTTGAAGAATTTGAGTTGAGCATGTCATCCATCAAGTTGGCTGAGCACAAAGTCAATGTTGATTAATACTGGCAAGCTGGAGCAAACTGTTGCGAACAGGTGAATGTGATACTGTTCAACAGTTCACGTGATCACAGCGTTTTACCTGGATGTGGAGATAGGTCACATATTCTTTCGCTATTATGGTTGGTTAGATATATGGACTTAACATAGTCATTAAAACAATTCCAAAACAAGGCAAAACTGTATTGGTCTCACACAAAGCGTGACAAATTACTATACAAAAAAACCTTCATTGAGCAGCAATATATCACATTGCTCGACTGCATCATGTCGGCTTAATGACGGCCGCGCAGGGCCCTGTGCCAGAAAGACAGCTTTGCATTTGAAAGTTGGTGGTTAGAATTTTGGCCCTGTTCAAACTTAGGCCATTTACTCTATCGTGCTTTTTTGGTGGTCTTTTGGTGGATGTTGGGCAATATCATTCGGTGCATGGTTATTGGAATGCAAAGGTATTTGTTAAAATTTTAATGATAGGTTAGCTCGTGCTAGGGTTTTTGTTAGCGTTTGTGACACTTCAATAATATGTTTAAGATCAGTAAGCACTTATGAACATGAATATGGTATTTATACTTTAAGTTCCATGTTATTTTGAAAATATGAAAAAAGTTCTCGCGAGAACTTAACGTGAGTGGCTTTTATTATTGTCATGATAAGTGGTTTAAACCAGGGTGGCATAAATTAATTTATGCCAGCCGGTTTAATCCATGGTTTAAACCGGTTTAAACCAGAACGTGGCTTAAATTTTCCAACCCTGGTTATTATATCATATGCAGTATATATTTTAAAAGTATATATATGTATATATGTATATATATATATATATATATATATATATATATATATATATATATATATATATAAAAGCATAGCGTTAAAATGCACGGTAATTTTTAAGACGGGATTGGAGTTTCCCTCGTTGGTGTGGCAGCGGCAGTGGGTACGCGGCGCCGCCACTCGTCACGTGGCCTGGTGCGGCAACAGCTCGACTCGAGCGAACAGGAGGGAGCCGCTTTGTCACTGTTGCGTCAGCGTTGAGTCACTGGCACAAGTGTTCCTCTATGACTGGGAAGTCTGTAGCTGGTAAGGGGAGCTGCGGCTGTGGACTGCGGGGCGGTCAATAGCGTTTCCGAGAGGATCCGGGGTGCCTGAAGGCTTCCGATTGAGAGGTGGGCACTGGAATTAACGGGACCCAGACCTCGTCGGGACGGAAACCTCATCTTACCATGACGTGAATAGTGCCGGAGGCGCTTCTGATTTGTCGGAAATGAGCGTGTGTTCAGAATGCGTCATCGGTGCTGCGGTGTGGGCGCTCTTCCTTTCGCCGGTGCGTGGGGTTTTTCAGTGGTGGTTTTTCTGCTCGTCTGTCGCCGCCTTCGGTGCGGTCAAGGTCGGCTGGCACCTGTGGGAGTTGCCGGTCAGCGGCGGTGTCGGCGGCGCAGGCGCCTGCGTCCCGCGCCGCTCGGCCAAACGGCCACGGAGCCGGAGCGGCAGCGCAGCGGCGGCGCCATTGCGGTTCCGCTGGCCGCGGAGACCGCAGACGCACCGCCGCGCAGCCGCCGCCGGCAGAAACGGAGCGAGCTGGAGAGGGAGGGGAGGCTGGGAGAACGCGCGCCGCTAAGTAACGGCTGACCAGCTCCACTAATTAGTCCAGCAGCCTTGTGGCAGGCAGACAAGGTCAGGCGGGCGCTACGCTGACAGCTGTAGCGCCCTAGTCAGTGAGGTGCATCGCCGGACCAGCGCAATCCCTTGCTCCTTGATTTAACGGCGGCACATTTATCCGGAATACATGGGCAGCCTTAGGACCTTTGGTGGTATGTACCGTTACGTCCAGACCAAATATGGCGCGGCCCGGACGATATGTGGCGACGCGAAACTTACCGCTGTAAGAAGCAAAGTCTTTTTATTTGAATTAAACATTCACAAAGCTCAATACTAATTTTCTGTCGTTTCCAAAAAGAGTTTATACTCGAATCACCGATGCGCAATGAACTATTATCTTTCAAATCTAAACTTTGTCAAATGGTATGGACTGACCTCATAGTATTTCTGTTAGAGAAGGACCAGGCCCGAGTGGCAGAACCGCGGCAGCCACCCGGATACCTGGTTCCATACACGAGGCCGTCCCGCGGTCGGAACCGCACAGAGGCTGCTCATGTGTCTGGAGTAATTGTTCTACCGGGCCTGGGCTGAGAGAGGATCAAAATTATCGTTGGGCGTGGTAGTTTCGAAAATCCACCAGCAGTAGTACCGGTGGGGCGCACCCTCGGTGCTCTAGTTACAGGCCTTAGGTCATCAGCGAAAGTTCCCTATAAAGTATATGAGCTGTTAAGTTAAAGTGGAAATAACGAGACTAGCTGAAAGATCGGACATCGGCAAAGTTCAAGTAATTTACCCTGGGTATATGAGTAATCCGTTCAGGGAATGACCCCACCACTATCCATCAGGTCTGTGCTTTCAAAAGTCGGCTACACGAGTTCAAAACGTACTGATGGCGTCAAGTGAACTTTTGTTTAAACTCTCACCTCGTCTTTGACTGGTCGGTCCATCGCCGTGCCGTCACCCCGGCTTCCCCGTTTACGTCCGGCCGGGTTTTGGTAGTACACCCTTGTTTTGCGTGTTTGGTAATTTTAGTGCTTTCAGCGGCGTGGCTATATCGTTCTAACCTTGTTTTGATTGGGCTTCCATTGGTTTCCATTCTGCACGGTGCGGTACGGACCCCGGAGTCTTTTGTCTTGAAGAGGGCTGATGAAGGGTGGTGTAAACATACCGGACGCCTGGTTACATGAGTTGATGAGGACATTCCTGTGGTCGGTGTGGTAATGGTACGTACTGAAACTTTATGTATCCGGGGTAATTGGAAATAATCTGAGAAAGCCTACCTCACCGTCCGGGCGAACCATCCCAACAAGAACGCATGTTGAACACGCACGATCATGTTGAATTTCTGTCAATAATACATGTTTTTGTACTTTTTATTTAACGCGTCCTTCAGAAATGCTTCAAGTTCCCGGAGAAGTTTGCCGAGACGCTGATCGCACAATTATACTTGCAACGGCTCGATTGATAAATTGGAGAAATTGGTGAAATATTTGTATGCATGAAATGTAAAGACTGGCTAATGATTACTTATTTAGAGCACCGAAACATGTGTTTCATGCCAGGAAGGTGCGGAGTGATGTTTCAGACCGTGCCGTCCATGCCAGATTCACTGCTAATCCACTGCCCACAGTGGGCGGTACCAGAGGCATGGGCTGACGTCTGCACACTGACGTCATTGCGTCAGGGCCGGGCCCATTGGGGTACTTCGGTGTGCTACCACCAACAGACGCCAGTACGGCAGCGTTGTCAGGCCTAATATTGCCAGCTTTGAGTGGTGGGACGAAATGAAAAACTGCAATCCGTATTGCAGCTGCTTTTTGTGGGGCATGTTCTACGTTAGTAACGGAGATGTTGTGACCTGACGCTACTTTATTCGCTTTTTGTTTTATTTTACCCGGAAACTGCTGGTGGCACACAATATCGCAGCAATGAAAAACATACTTTTCTAGCTCGTAACATTAAGTTTTTTCTAGCTTCACTTTTCTTAATTTGAAATGCGCTAGTGGACAGGTCAAACAAAAGGTGTAGTACATTTGGCTTGCTCACCTGTAAAGTATATTACAATTTTTAGCATATACTGAAAGCGATTGATTTCGGCCTAGTTTTGGATTTAGGCATCGCTTTTCTGCTTTACATGAAAAACATTCAGGACCCGGTGGTAAAGCGGTCGGTCAATAGTATTTTCCCCGCTCGCTTCAACATCTTTATATATTTGTAGAATTTCAAGATGGCGAAATTAAAGTCCAATGAACTCATGGGAGTGTTCAGGTGTGAAGCGGCCATGGTGAGCGATTTATCCCGCTTAATACTCGCTGGCGGATTTCGTCGGCGGTAAAACGCTGTTGGATTTGAACGACTCGTGCACTGGGCGAGTTACAGCTCTGTGATGGCGATCGATGGCACGGTGCTGTGTGTTGCACCTGTTTTGGAATGTTTCCCGAACTCGGCATGTAGCGACCCAGCTGCAGTTAGTTGGATTGGATGTTGGGGGCGAATTAGTTGCGGCGGGCGCTGCCTAGTAGGTATAGCTGGTATCGCGTGGCCACAGGCTCTCGGCCGTGACAGTCCGGTGTAGGCTGTAAGTGCCGATTTCTACTCTGCATGCTGGTCTTGGATAGGCGTCGCCATCTTTGAGTACACTCGCACGATGCCATGGGGACCAAGAAAGACGTTTGGTCTCCAGAACATTTGGTCCTCAGTAAAGACCGACATGTCTCGTAAATGGTTATTGAGAACCTTGATAATGCCGACCGGCACTAACAAGCTTGATTCCCTCAAGGACCACCTTAGTGGGCCGAAAACTGGAAATCACGAAATCAAATTTTCAAGGTAGCTCCGTACAGCCAAATATCTCAGCTATTTTGCCAAACTCCGGAGTGGCCTGCTCTTGGTTTTCTTTTTCAGCCCATGAATTAGTAGAGCCATAGATAACATTACACATACTGTCATCTATGGTAGAACAGAAAATGTAATTCCCTATTTTCAGTTCAAGGGGATGTGGCACCTTCATAATGAAATTTGAACTTATATAGCTCAGGTGGCCGTGTGATCGAGCATATCGAGGAACCATTTGAGATTATGTCGAGGAACCACTTGATCCATATTTAATTTGTCCCGAAACGTTCGCCATACGCGGATCCAGGGAAGGCGGTAGGGGGCATGTATCCCCCGATCGACCCTCGGCGCCCCCTGAAATGGTCACGCCCCGCCCCCCCCTGAAAATTCGATGGCGCCCCCTGAAATGTCGCGTCCCATCCCTTCCTCGAGGATATGAAAATGGGCATCAATGGGAAAAATGTACTATAAGCTCAATATTTTGATTTCTAAAATGTTCCTCTAGAGAAAGAAAGAAATATCTGCCTGTGGATGATGTCATGATCTGGCAACCACTACCATATTCAATACGCTTCAAGGCCTTCGATTGGCTGATGCTCATCGTGACGTCGGCATATGTCGTCACACCAACAGCCATTACAACTGTGGCCTGCTGTTAAGGGCACATGGGGGTACATTTCAGGTAGGATTTAGCTTTTTTGTACGGAAAGCTCGAGTTCCTAGACAAATGATAAAATGAGCACCGGGTTTTCCGACTTGCTTTGCGACTTGGCAATCTTAGTTAAAATCACGTTATGAAGGTATCGCAGTTCTTTTAAAGGGAATGTGGCACCTTCACAATGTGATTTTAATTAAGCTGGCCAAGTTGTAAAGCAAGTCGGGAAACCCTATACTCAATAAATAATTTGTCTTGGAACTCAAGATTTCCGTAGAAAAAAGCTAAAACCTACCTGCAATGTACCCCTCATGTACCCTTAGCAGCAGGCCACAGTTGTCATGGCTGTTAGTGTGACGACATATGCTGACGTCACGGTAAACATCAGCCAATCGAAGCCCTGAAGCGTTTCGAGTGTGGTAGTGGTTGCCAGATCATGATATCATCTACGGGCAGATATTTCTTTCTTTCCCTAGAGGAGTATTTTAAGAGTCAAAATATTGAGCTTATCGTACATTTTTCAGAGAAATCACGAGTGGTTCCATTATTTTCGGCTAAAAGTATGCCTAATTACACTAAATTCCAGAATTCGACCAGGGAGTTGCGCTCCGGCTTTTTAGCATAGACCAAAAATGGCAACCCCAAATCTGGCATTCGCCACGGCTATGACGTCGGCAATCGCCTAGAAATGCTTATCAACGCATTGCCGCTGTGTATTGAAGAAGACGGGGCTCAGTAGATAGTTTGCGTGTTAGGAGCAATAATACTACTTTTTGTGAACGTGGGGTAATGAATCCTGGGTCTGCCCCTCGCCAGATGCATCTTGAAACCGTACAAACATCCCCGATCCGTAGCCGATTTACATTGAATGAATGGGCGGCTCCACCTCGAGAGCAATCGCTGACGTCATAAACGTAAAAGTCTCTAGAAAAGAGGCTGCCATTTTTTGAGAGCGGAGCGTTCTACCTCTACATTTAAAGGCCTTGGATTCGACCAAGGTGCCATCACGGCTCCTATAGATACGGTGTAGAAAGATTGGTATGTCCCCTTGTACAACCGTGTATTCTTCAATTGCGTCTCACCACCACCGCTCTCTCTCTCTCCGCTCCCATGGTCACACTGCCGTTCTCTCTCCGCACTCATCGTCCCCAGTATCCCCCACACCGTGACCACCAATCAGAGCGCGCGCCGCCCCCTATTGCCCAATCAGCCTCTTCCACAGTGTGCGCACCAAACCTCAGTTACAGCGCGCCAAACCTCAGTTACACCTCCACCTGATCATAAAAATCACACAGAACATACACACATTCACCTACACTTTCCATGAGAAAATATACAGAAACATTGAAAACACGCTAAAGAAATACACTTATAGACATATCACAGGTTCCGGTTCTGCAGCATCTGCTGCAGCCGTTCACTGCGCCGGAGCACGGGCTGCGGAGGTGGCAGTGTCGACTGGTTTGGAAACACCTCTCCCTCACTGGTGGTGGCATTCTCTGCCGCCTCTTCCGCCGCCAGCCCAGCATCCACTGGCCCTTCGGGCACAACCATATCACCAGTCTGACCGCCGGTGATGAACAGCGGACACAACACCTCATCACAGTGACCGTCCTCAACACCCGGTGTGTCTGTCGCTGTGTCCTCAAAGCGCGGCCGCACGTCGCGCACGTGCCACGGCACCCCATCCACCTCCACCACCTGGGGCGAGACCAGCCGCGTTATCACGCCGCGGCGCGACTCGACCATACAGCGGGTGCCGGGGCGCCGCATCCACACCCGGTCCCCACACTAAGCCGATTACCGTCCCGACTCAGATCCTCCCTTTGTGTCGGCGGCGGTCTCTCAGGTGGGGCGGGCCCGGGCCACTCCAACGCGTCCCTTCGGGTCGGCGGCAGCTGCTGAGGCGGGGAGGTGTGAGGCTGCTCAGATGGTGGCCGGACACAGTCACGCACCGGGTGCTGAAATATGCCGGCCGCCGGCGCGCTGGCCGCATCCTCTCCGTCGCGTGGGGTGACATTGTACAGATGCACAGCCTCTGCAATGGAACACTGGCGGCGGGCCGCTATCACCTTGATGGTACGGTGACATCGCTCCACAATACCATTGCCGCCAGGCTCATGCACCGCTCGGAAACGGAGCGTCACCCCCCACCGCGACGCGAACGCAGCGAACACTCTGCTGCGGAAGGCGGTGTCGTTGTCTGCCAGAATTTCCTCTGGCGCCCCGTGCTCCAGGAAAATGTCCTCCAAATGATGCACGATCTCTGAGGCCTCAGCGCGACGTAACTGGCGCCAGATGCTATACCTGGACGGCCCGCAGTCAATTACTGACAAATAGGACCGCCCCTGGTAATGCGTCACGTCTATTGCCAGCCGCGCCCACGTCTCCTGAACACCCAGAGACCCGTGCTGCCACCGTGCAGGAGCGGGATCTATGGAGCGGCAGACATCACAGCTTGCTACCACTGCTCGAGCCGCCGCCCTTGTCACGTCACGCGAGATGTCTCGCTTCGCAAAATATAATGTCCGTCGCACCCCAGGGTGGCCAGCTCTCTCGTGCACTGACCGTATCATCGCACGCTCATCGGCACCCTCACCCATCACCCTCTCGTCAGCCCTTCCGCAACACACGGCTCCTGCCTTCCTCGAGTAAATGACACTTCCACCCTGCGCCGGCACCCCTGCTGGGTCTCCGGGCTCAGCACCCCCGCTGTCGGCAGTGGCGGCCGCCTGCCGGGAGTTGACGCCCACCTCTCTACCTGGAGCGCCACGACCCGCTGACACCGCGTCCAGGTGTGTCTGACGCGTGTCAGTCCCTGCCGGCACGCCGTCGGCAACCTCCGGTCCACACAGCCACCGCTTTGGGACGCGCGTCAAAGCATCCGCCCGATTGTCTGCCGATTTGACAAGATACACTGTCATCCTCAGCTGCAGCTCCTCCACCAGCTGTCGGATGACATCAACCCTACGTCGGATGAGCATTTCGCCATGGGCCTTTGTCCGCAGACGTGAGCGTCCGGTCAAGGCGTCATCGATCCAGCGATGGACGGTCGCTGAGTCTGTGCGGAGCTCGATGTCTTTCACACCCCAGGCGATAGCTAGATTGATTCCACGAAGTGCGGCATCCAGCTCCGCCATGTTTATGTGTGCCGTCGCTTTAGCATCCCGCAGCCAGCAGGCATCCTCTACAACGCCGTCAGTAGGACTCTCGATCACCACACCTGCTGCTATTGAACTCGCGTCCGTCCAGACCACAGCTTGATCGCCCGTGAAGCACCACGGCCCGCGGGCCGGGTCGGCACGTGAAAGCCGGCTCGCGGTCTCCTCGATCTGGCTGCAGAGTGCTACGTCATCCGTGACGTCATCCCAGCCACGGGTCACTGCATTTACCCGCCGCTTCAGCCAGGCGACAGCAGGGCGGAGCCAGCCGCACACCGGGAGGTGCGCCACCAGGCGGCCGCACCACGCAAACACCGCGCGCCGAGTCAGCCGGTTCGGTGGGGCAGCTATGGGGGTGTCACGTGACCAGCAGAGTCCGTCAGAGCCGTGCTGCTCCACTCGCAGGCCGAGCAGCCGAGCGCCGTCCGCAGCACGTTCCGGGGCCTTGCACTCGAGGCCAAAGGTGGTAAAGTGGCGCACAACACGCTCAGCGCTGACAATATCCTCATTCACCAGGAGATCATCCACGTATGGGACGACTGCGCGCTGCACCTCTGGATCCTGCGCCAGCACTGCACGGACGACGGCCTTCATGACTAGAGGTGCCACATTCAGTCCAAATCCTAACCGTGTCAAACAGTACCGCTGGCCCTGCACTACGACCGTCTGGTACGGCCACAGTCGCCGGTCCAAGCGGAGCTGCAGGTAGGCCTTCCGCAGGTCGACTACGGCCACGTGAGACCCCTGCCGCCGCCATTTGCGCAGCTGGTCAGCACAGACGTCGGCGTCGGCAGTGTGGGCGTCCACGTGGCCGTTGAGTTCTCGATAGTCGAGGACCGGGCGAACTTTGGTCTGGTTGTCCTGAATTACTGCCATCAGCGGCAACAGTCCTCGCGGTGGGCCATCCGCCTCCTCATCGTAACGCTGCAGCCATCCATCGGCAATCCAGGCATCGATCTCCGCTTGGAACTGTTGCCGCGCTGCGGGAGGCACTGCGTACTGCGCGACTGTATTGTTCAGACACTTTGGACCTTGGCCATGGGCCCATTTCCAGGCCACAGTCCAGGCCCCCTGCGCTCTGTCAAATCGCGCCGTGAAGTCTGGCGCGTCCACTGCCAGGGGAGGGCGCCGCTCAGCCGAGGCACAGAACCTGACGTCAGCTGGCGTCCGGACGCTGACTCCGCCCAGGGCCGATATCCCCGCCATGCCCAGTATGGCGTCCACCCCCATGGGCCGTGTCGAAACCACCAGGGTCTCGAGTCTCACTCGACGTTCCCCAGTCTCCACAGTCACGTGACCCATGCCGCTACACTCCAGCACATCGCCACCCATCGTGGTCACCGCCAGCCCACTGCGCCGCTCCCACACTCGGCACCGTTCCGCACAAACGATATTGTCGGTGCACCCAGTGTCCACCAGCACACTGCTCGTCTCCCCGTCCACCACCAGGTTCACAATAGGCAGCGCATTCCTTAGTCCGCGGGAGACGGCGCTGGCGCTGACCGCTGGCCGCCCCCCACGGCGTTTCCCGGAAACCTGTCTGGGCAGGCGGCAGCCAGGTGTCCCTGCTCCCCACAGGTCCAGCACCGTCGCAGCGGAGGACGCGCCCATCGGACCGGCCGCGACCGACCCTCAGGCCCCTGAGAACCACGGGTAGCGGCCGTTGCCATGGCAACCCGCTCGACACGCGCTGGGCCACGCGCTGCAGCCGCTGCCACGGCAACGCGGTCATCGCTGATGACGGCGCGTGCGCGTGCGACAACACTGGCGAGATCCAGCGCCTCGGCACGAGAGCCGGCGCGGATGAGCTGGCGCGTCGCCTCTGGTAGGCCGGAAACAAAAGCGCAGGCGAGTGTGCGGTCCGGCACGCCACCGAACAGGGTGGCCAGCCTGCGGAGGTCGGCCAAAAACACGTCCACCGACTCGCCAGGCTGGAGACGGCGGCTGGCAAAGGCGTCGTAAGCTGCGTGCTGATCAAGCGCAAACGCAGCGTATAAAGCGTCTTTCACGGCTACGACAGAGCTTCGCGCAGTAGCCGGGAGCTGTGACCAGACGGCGAAAGCTCCACCGGTCAGCCGCAGCGGCAGCACAGACTCCAGCGCCACGCCTCGGTGCTCGCACAGAAGTTCAGCTCGTGTCAGCCACTCCACCACGTCACTGCTCCCGTCGAACTCTGAGATGAGCCGGGCGTCAAACACCGCCGGTGCAGGCCCAACCGCCACCGGCGCAGGCTCTGATGTTTCAGGGCTTCTCTCCATAGTTGCCGAAATAGCTTGTAGAAAGATTGGTATGTCCCCTTGTACAACCGTGTATTCTTCAATTGCGTCTCACCACCACCGCTCTCTCTCTCTCCGCTCCCATGGTCACACTGCCGTTCTCTCTCCGCACTCATCGTCCCCAGTATCCCCCACACCGTGACCACCAATCAGAGCGCGCGCCGCCCCTATTGCCCAATCAGCCTCTTCCACAGTGTGCGCACCAAACCTCAGTTACAGCGCGCCAAACCTCAGTTACATACGGTTCGGACATGACAGCGAGCTGACTGCCTGATTTGGCAGCATGTTGAGGATATGGTAGTATTTTGGAGGGTTCTGTTCAAGATACGGTTGGTTCTGGTAGCATAAGGTAGAATACAGCGTTCTGATTGGTTGAGCGAAACGTTCAAAACAGAATTCTGAAGGAATTGGTATGCAATTCATGGTGGTTTTTCCTTGTTATAAAAGTATGTCAGGGACTAAAAACTGCACCCAGAAGATAGCCTGATCAATTTTACATACCAAAAATAAAAAATATACCCTTAAGCACCACTTAAATTTTCCCACTGGCCCGTGCCCCAAACCCCTGCAAACAATCCCATTGGAATTACATGTTAAATTTTGCTGGAAAAAACTATCAGACCCAGAAATGGAACCTTCAAAACCCCCAGAATTCTAGAGAAGTATCTCATGTCCACCCCCTGGGTGCCACATTCCATTTAAAGGGAGTGTGGCACCTTGGTCGAATCCTGGAATTTAGTGTAATTAGGCGTAATTTTAGTCAAAAATAATGAAACCACTCATGATTTCTCTGAAAAATGTACAATAAGCTCAATATTTGGTTTTTAAAAATACTCCTCTAGAAAAAGAAATAAATATCAGACTGTGGATGATGTCACGATCTGGCAACCACTACCATACTTGAAACGCTTCAAGGGCTTCGATTGGCTGATGCTCATCGTGACGTCAGCATATGTCGTCACACCAGTAGCTCACAACAATGGCCGCCGGCGACGGGGGGCTGAGGGGGCTGGTGTCAGGTAGGTTTTAGCTTTTTTCTACGGAAATATCGAGTTCCAAGACAAATGAAATATGGAGTACCGGGTTTTCTGACCTGCTTTACAACTTGGCTATCTCAGTTAAAATCACGTTGTGAAGGTGCCACATTCCCTTTAAGGTTGCGTGCTATGAGGTAATCTAAGGAGTGACGTCATGCTCAAACCCTCTGCGCGTGCGGCGGGGAAAAGTTTCTCTTGCCTGGACAGCTTCAGAACCCACGTGCCAAACATGATTTGGTACTATCGACTATAAATGCGTATTAGATTGCTTTATTGACTAGTTTGAAACGTGAAACATGTTTTAATATATCAAGAAAAATAAAAGAAAGTGATAGATACCACTTAACGTCCTAATTGTAACCTTAAAAAAACTTTCATTCGTATTCTTTTCCATTTTTGGCACAAGTCAAACAAGTTCAATCTGACCCAAAGTATTACCAGCTCATGCGCCGGTTTGACGTCACCCTGATTTTGAGACTTTATTGTTAACATAGGAAAAATAAAATATTATGCTTATTTATCATTCTTTAGCCGAAATAGAGCCAAGTCCATAAATTCCAAAAAATTGCCCCTAAAACCATCACAGCCTGGTGGTCTCACCGAGGTGCCAAATCACCTTTAACTCTTGGAAAGTGTCTCGTCGAAATATTATGTGCATCGACACGTGAAGGGATTTAACCGGGACCATTGATGTCAATTTACGAAACTGATTCCCCCTTAGAGACATTAGACCAGCACCAATCTGAAAATCACACATTCTGAATTTCGTGAAAGTGATGAAAGCACAGCAATAGCGTTACCAGAACCCGAGGAACGAAGGGCTTCACTAATCAAATAGTTCGACGCTAGGAATTATCACTCTCCCAATGCGTTCTGCTTTGTACACATCTTCAAGCCGAGCAGGGATCGCAAGGGAGACAGTGGCGGATCTAGCCGGATGGTTTGGGAGGGGCAAAGCAAAGTCGAAAAGCAAAAAAAAACGTCTTGTAGTGCAAAATTGCGTTAAAATATGCCTTTTCGGTAGGATTTTGGGAACTGGAGACGAAAAGCAAAAAAAAGGACCGGGGTGAAAAATATGCACTCAAGATATTTTTTTCCTATCCAAGCCCCAATATTTACGCTGAACTTCACTAATTCTGTTTGAAGTTGAGAGTTGAAGCACCAAAATCTTGCGTACAAGCTAAAAAGGAGTCGGGAAAAAATGGAGGTCGATCGCTTTGGGGGGCAAAAACATAGTTTTGCCCCGAGCTTTTCCGTTTGGGGGGGCAATTGCCTTTTTTGCCCCCCTGGATCCGCCACTGAAGGGAGATGAGAGGTGACTGGGGGGGGTACATTGCCCCGCAGAGCTAATGTTCTGTGACTAGAACAACCTTCTTATCCAACACTGAAAAGAAAGCTTCGCCTGGCGGGCGATTTTCAGCGGTGAACGTGATGGTTGCGTTCGTGGCGGCTGCGGCTGCGGACCATCTTCCCACAAAAGCTGGGGTGAAGCCGGTGACCTCTTGGTGGTGTGGTTTTCATTGAGGCGGCTGGCGAGAGCCAGATTCATCGCGACCTTGACGGGCTTCTGCTGTGAAGCTCTCCGCCGGTAAAAGCGGCTCCGTCCGCCAGGGTTCATCAGGTGCTTTTTGCGGTGTTGGCGGGTGGCTGGCCCCAGCTGTGACGACATTGGAGCGTGGCCACTCCCGCGAACAAACAAGCCGGCATGGTTGTTCGCCAGTTGAAAATAGCCGCCGCCGAGGCGCTATATCGCGATGACGATGACGAAATGCTTGGCACAGTCAGGGTCCGAGTGTAACTCTTTTGAATGGATGGCTCGCACGGTACTTTAGGTGTCATGGCTGACAGTTTGTCCGGTGTTGCCATTCAATGTTTACATGGCCCCATTCCAGATTTGTTTGAGATATAGAGGAAAACAGCTTCCGTGGTGTATGTAATCCCAATAGTGAAAATTAATCGTGGTTTACAGCCACGGTTATTCAAATGTGAGAATTTGTCAGCACGCTGTTCTTTCATGGGTAGCTTCATTTATTATGGCTAGGAGAATGTCCGTCTTTTCTCCATATACTTTTCCCATGGTGTTTTTTGGTTTACGCCCAGGAAAGGTGAAGAGGATACATGTTGTCAATTTGGGACTTCCAAATTGCCATTATGGAGTGACGCCAAAATGACAACGTGAGCGAGCTTGATCCGTGGAATAGGTAAATATAGGAATAATTATCAGTTTTCTAATCAATACTTTTGAGTATGTGTAATAAATACTCCAGAGCAAGAAAACTGAAATATAACAATAGTTTTTCCATATCCTTCTTCCCATGACCTTTTTCGTGTTGGCTTCTGATCGGCGACAAGTGTAAGCTCGTCAATTGTACATATATTTGAAGGATACAACAGTGCAGGGCTTGTTTTGTTATGTAGCACGGTTGGCTCCAAAGCATGAATAGTGGGGGTCGACTCTCTAGCGTTTGTTCGGTCGCAAAAATGCACACAAGGGGTGTATTCATGTGGCCGGTGCGGGGTGATAGGATGATCGAATGGCAGAAGGCACTTTCTGCCTTCCTAGAAGGCATCTCCATTTTGTACCCAAGGGAGGCCATGGGAAAAATCGTATCGCCGCCAAAGCTCTGGTAGCACTGGTAGGCCCAAAGACCTATAGCTTTTCAAAGGTTTGGGTCTTTGGGCCTACCACTCTTCGAGAATCCACATGTGTGACAATCTTTATTATGACACATTGGTACGTACCAAGGCGAAAAATACAACCCCTTTAATTTAGCACCAACTTTCGAAACAGTCCTTATGGAACTAAGATACGGGAGCGGATGATTGCCTGTATTATATGTATAGTCCTAGAACTGAGTCAGTATGCTCACATTTCTGCTCTTGGAAAGACAGTAGGAATAGTTGCAGGGAAGAGATAGTATTGGCCAGTCCCCTATTTTCAATGTTTAAGAGCCTTTCAGAGGCCTGGAATAGTGCCCTGTATTGAAGAAGCGTTGTGTGTGTGTGTGTGTAATATGAGTGGAGAACGTGTTTTTGTTTTGTTTTTTGGAAGTAGTAACTGGACCTCGAGTCTGTAAATAAAGGATTCTCTCTCTCTCTTCATGCTGAACGAAATAATAAATGTTCTCTTGAAACTCGAAATATGTGCAAATAACGCTCACAACTTTTTCACCTCTCTGATCATTTTACGAAGGAAGGCCATTGGAAAAAGCATTTGAAAAAGTGACGAACGTCAAACTTCGTTGGTCTGGGGTCGCCCCTTCCAAGATCATAATAGGGAAAATAGTTATGGTAATTCGGAAGCCTAGCGTTGACGCTCTACGTGCTATTGCAGCGTTCATGAGCGTTGAACTAAAAACACCAACTGTATGTGAAATGACAGATACAACCATTTTGCCATATTATAGAGCCGTCCATAGCACATGGAAATGGGATGACTGACATAGGCGTATCCAGGGTTGTCAATTGGGGAGGGGGTACATGGTCGGGGCGCCATCCGGACTAGGAGAGTTCCACTTTTGAATGACAAAAACCCATCAGTTGGGCTCCAAATCCTATCATGGGGTCGCCGATAACTGCATTGTGGGGAAATGGGTGGTGGAAAATGACCTACAGGGGAGAGGAAGGGTGCCGAAGTCAATCGGGGGGACAATTGCCCCCTTGGACCTATGCTAGCTGACAAGTTCTTATGTTTGGGAAGTTGAAAACCAAGGCGTGAACCTAGCTTTTCAATTATCGTAGCCATCCAGAAAAAACATTGGTCACGACGGAAACATATGATAGAATATCAGCCGTCTCTTATTTCAATTTTCTGAAACTGCCATTGCAAAATAAATTGAGAACGGAATGCTTATTAAATGTAATTACAGTTCTTCAACCCAGAAATGCAAAACTGTTTACTTTGCAGCTTAAATTATTTGACTTGATTTGCACGCCGTACTGCTAGACGTAGGGGAAGTCCGTGCAAGAGTACGCACTTAACTTTCCAAAGGCTTTCATTTTTCTCCTATAAGTCTAACAGCTAAAATTTTTATGTGGTTGTTTAGCCTGAAGAATTGTCTATGTATGGTCCATTTTTCAACTCGATGTCTCTGAAAGGAACTCGCCACGAGCTCATCAAAAATAAAAAGTCACGTGCGTACTCTTGCCGGAGTGGGTCGGTAAAAGTACGCAAGAGAGGAGGCTGGAGTACGCATTGATGCCCCGCTGTGCTTTAGGTGCCTAGGTCCTGTCGCGAAGTTTTTGTCGCCAAACTAGGCGATTGTATGATTTTATATCATTCTGAATATACAAGAACTATGTTGCAAGATTTGGTTTTCCAAATGGGAAGTACGGACTCTGTTCCGAGCAAAAATCAAATTTTCATATCTCTTAAGCATGTGCACTCTTGCCCAATGGTCTACTGCGTACTCTTTCTTGCCGGACATGCTCCCTTGGGAAGAAAGTCTTCATGAACATGTTGGCAGGCATTTTTGCGTGAGCTCCGGTCCTGGAGTACACTCCTAGCTCAGCTTTTTTACTGATGACAGACCGTAATACAATACATTTGATAATTGAAGCATGGTCTACAAGTTTACCCAGTTAAGAAATATTACTTTAAGGGTGCCCAGAAACTTATTTTGCTCTGTTCTCTCGCGGAAAGAACAAGAGCACGTTGAATTTTGGTATGCAGCCTAGGCACCGACCTTGCTTTTTTATACCAGGGTATCCACCATCTCAGTGGTTGCTAAGTAACCAAAACAGCTGCTGCGTACTCTTATGTCTCCTGCGTACTCTTACCCGCCCTTACCCTACAAGTTTCTGCGCATTATTAATACTGTTTTTTCAAGACTGGATATTTTTTTAGGAAATAAACCCAAAACTACATTCGGATACTCCTTTTGTTTTGAGGAATAGCCATAGGGTACTTTTCAAAAAAGAAAAATCAAGGATAGTGGCCACTTTGGCTAGTCGTGACGAGGCAGGGCTGGCGCCGGTATGTTGCAAGTTATATCTGGACAGCGTCTTATAACGGGCAACTATCCCGTTATACTCAGCACGACTGCATGAAGAGATGTGTTTGGTTTGCCGGTACGTTTCTGGTAACGTGGTGGCAAACCGGGCGGCCGTTGGCATAGTGGGACAAGGGTGGCCCAGTGGCTTCATTGCCTTTCTTCAGATCGGACAGTATGAATTAACTTAGGTTCAATCCCCCACGGCGGGAAACCGCCTTCCATGTCAGGTTCTGACCGAGTAGAGAGGATTCTTAAACAGCCACACCAATAGTCCCTGTATGTAATTGGGAAGTGTGCCTGTTGGGAGAGGGCCTAATAAAATGAAATAAATGAACATTGTAAGCGATGTGTCAGCTATATTTGTGAGTGCAGGGGGGGGTGAAGTGCTGTGACGTGCGGAGTTATGGCTGCGGGATTGCGCGTCGTTGGCGGCGGCAGCGCCGCGCCGCCGGTGCGACAGGAGCCCGGCCAGCTGTCGGAAGGAGCGCGGGCGGCCGCCCAGCTGGCGCGGCCCGCTGCCAGCTCCGTGGAGCAGCGGCGGCGGCTATTTTGGTGCAGCGTGCGGCCGCCGCCGGCGAGCTGTCGTTTTTATCGACCGCCGGCTCCCGATGGGGGCGGCCGGCGCACCACTGACGACTCTCCTCCTCCTCCTCCCTCCCCCTCCCCCGTCCTCGTGGCCAACTGGCCGTCGGCTGAACTTACGCCGCGGCCGGCGGCGGCCGGTGCGTGCCGCGCCGTCAATTATCGCCACTTCCGGGCAAGCTGAGTCGTTCGACACGCCCGCTTCTTGGTTTGAAGAGGTTGCAGGGAGGTGGAGGGGACGACGCTGCAGTGTGACGAGAAGCCGTTTCACACTGGTGCGTGGAAGTGCGCTTGAGACACGGCACCTCTAGGCACGCGCATTGATAATCTGCTTAGATTTGACGACGCTGCAGTGTGACGAGAAGCCGTTTCACACTGGTGCGTGAAGTGCGCTGAGACACGGCACCTCTAGGCACGCGCATTGATAATCTCTTAGATTTGACGACGCTGCAGTGTGACGAGAAGCCGTTTCACACTGGTGCGTGGAAGTGCGCTGAGACACGGCATGTAGGCACGCGCATTGATAATCTGCTTAGATTTGACGACGCTGCAGTGTGACGAGAAGCCGTTTCACACTGGTGCGTGGAAGTGCGCTGAGACACGGCACCTCTAGGCACGCGCATTGATAATCTGCTAAGATTTTCCAACATGTTGGAAAAGCTGCACTGGCGGGAGACTAGTTTTCGTTATCGATTGCTCTCTCAGGAGATTATTATCCGTTGCTAACATTGCTCTCGCCTTAACACATGCGCTCATGTGCAAGAAATAGTCCTGGAAGTATGTAATTCTGCACGGGTAAATGTTGTAGGTATGTTCCTAATTTGGCATCCAGGCTGCCTGCATAGCCCGGGGCACCATATGAATGTGTGTTTTGGTAGCTGGAAATGCACGGATTGTGGAGTGCTGTCACATGACCCAAAGGTCGGTGCTCTGTTTACTCAGCTCCGAAATGGGATCACCTCAGCCAAATGGACTGTGCATTGGAACAGCGATCAAAGCCGAATACTGCACCTTGAACTGGGCTTGATTGAATTATAAGCTGTGTAATCGCCTATGATCGGAGATACAAAGCCACTTTCGGCCTAGTTGTCTGTGATTGCCTGTATTTAATATATATGATTGACACCAGACATATATATGATTGACACCAGACACCAGAATCAGTAATATCCATCCGTCAAAATAAGTTGAGGGGGTCGGTATCTGGTTCAAACCCACCGGTCTTTCATCTCTCCGCCAAGGCTTCATAGGCTACCTCCGAGTGCGAGGCCGGACTCAAAACATCATTCCTGAATAGCTGTCTTGCTTCTATTCAGGCCAGCAAAGCGTCATAACATACATGGATCTGACCAGGATTTGAAAATGAATTGTCAGGTTTCTCAGAATAGGGTGTAATTAATACCGAAACGAATCCCCCAAACCCGCGGTGGTTGGTGACGCTGACAATGTTTCCAGTTGATGCGTCAGCACACCCCTATAATCAGACAACTGGATGAGAATTTCCGGTTAAAGAGAATGTTCCACGTTTATAATGGGTTTTGGACTGAAATAATAGTTTGAACAGCGCGCCAAGAAATAAGTTTTGGCATATTTTATTTCACTCAAAGCCTCATGGATTAAATTTGTACGCAATTTTAAGTTAAAACATGAAGTCACCTGCTGGGTTCTTTTCAGGTGTTGAAGGAATCCTTTCCATCGGGTAGTAGTGATTGCATCTATTTGATTAGTCTAAATCCTAAGCCCTCTTCATGAAAAATGTCATGCTAGCGAGCGAGCCTTCTTCGTGCTTGAGAGATACGTAGGTTTATACCAAAATTGTTTGTTGTGACTAATATTTCTTAGATATTCTAGTTTTTGGATCGTGCATTTATACTACGTAAACATCGGCTGTAAAACGTAGAACATCGATTGTAAAAACATCGCCTCTAAAATGTTAATGATGAGGCATTCGGATGCCTCATGAGCGAGTCTATGTTTTCCGATCCATACAGTGTACTTGCACTTAACAGCGAGGACAGTGCTCTGCAAGACCCTGTTCTGAGCTCATGCAACCATGACGCCACCGGCGCGGGGCCCCTGAATAACGCCGGCGACGTCGACACGGCTTAACATTGCAGGGGCACCCCATTGGCAGGGGAATATGGCCCCAAGATCTGAATCAACCGGCCGATTTGAAAATCAAAGTGTTATAGATTCCCGACCAAACTATTTGAAAAAAAAAATTCAAAATTGATTTTAAGGAGAAAGTGTGCAAAATAACAATTTGTATTTTTAGATTTTCCATAACCCTTCCGTGTACGATTTTACAAAACAGTTCAGATTTACAAATAATTACCCAAAATTGTCATATACTCGAGTTACGCAAAAATTGAAATAATGGCAGTTCCAGGACCAGACTAAGGGAAATATATACAACCTAAAAGTTTTGTTACGCGGATTAGAAGCCGTGATATACGTCATCTTGACACATAAATAAATAAAAAGAAAAACCATCAGGGGCGGATGCAGTATAAAACAGTGGTAAAATACATCCCAACAATATGCAGTGGTATCATGAGTATATTAGTCCCTCGACTAGTTGAAATTATTCTGATAATTTACCCTCCCATGGCAGCCTGGAAAGGGGTGACATAGGCGGATCAAGGACTCTGTCGTGGGGGGGGGTGGGGGTGATTGAAACACATTTTTAATATACAACGATATTGAGTCGCGGCGGTGATACTGGCTGAATATGCATTTTGAAAATGTAGTGACTGGACACGCCTCTGGTAATCTAAATTGGTTATAACTATTTTGAATTTCATATACCCAATTGTATTCGCCCTGGCACGGCTGTAAGCAGTCTTCCACTTACAACGTTTAGTCCTTCTGATAACATTCCCCATTTTGAACTGCTTAACCGCCCCTGATGAATACAAATAGTACAATAATGCACTATCATCTCACAAAAAATGATATAATAAAACCATATAACTGGTATCAGGATCAGCGAGACGGCTTCCTTTACAAAGAACCCATCGCATACGAAATACTTGGTTTGTGGAAGAACCTCCCCAAAACCCAGCCATAGCTCCGCCCCTGTAAATATATAATATACAATTCAAAAACCTGCCTGTACTAGTTTTAAAAAGTCAGGAAGTTCAAAGTTCTATCGCAAGCCGTTTCGGAGATATTCTTAAAAACCTAGGGGCAATATTAGCCCCCGCCGAAATAGGTTAAACTACATCCAGGCCACACGGGTGACAACAATGTCGAAGTGGTAAAAAAAACAGCACCACACGGGGGCATAAGCAGCTCTAAAAACGCAGTCCGATTACGTACATTTTAAAACGCTCCCTCGGTACACCCCAACTTGCAACATTACCACAACTCACGCGCCGCACACGTAACAGTGTGGCGTGCAGCACCGCAGTACCGTTTTTGGCTCAGGTCACGGTTTGCATTTTACAAACTGAATTTTTGTTTATGACGTCAGAATTTGTACGAAAAAAGGTTATCTTTTGTTTTCAACCCTGAAAGCCACTCCAAATATTGTGGTTTCAGGACTTTCAGATTTATGCTAACCATAATTAATACTTTCTGAAACTTCAATGAAGTGGAACACTTCTTTTAAGGGGTTGTGGTGGTATAGTGGTTAGCACAACTGCTTTATTTGCTGCAGACCCGCATTAAAGACCGTGTATACTCCCGGATCAACGGGTGATTTGACAATCTGGAAAGGCTGCCAGCAGGGAGAGGGCTGGCGACGCCACACAACCTTGGCAGTTGGTACGTTGATACGATGATCTCCGGTTACGGTGAAAGCGGCAGCGATCCTTCCAGCGAAGCACACTGGCCATGGTGGTGTGAAGCCGCACCGGACCGATTTCAGCCAGCGCCGAATGGCTTGTGGGCCATTCATGGACGTGTTGTTCATTGACCCGCCGATGCGTGGATAACGAGCCCGTGTGAAAGAGGCGGTGACGTCACGGCGTGACTGTCTTTGTGGCGTACGGCGGGGCTTCTGTTGGATGTCTACGCCACCACATCACTGCCCAGTCGGACTCGGTTTTGTCTGTGCTGCGCAACGTTGAGTTTTCCCTGTTTCCCCGGAAGAAATACACTGAAATGTATTGGACCGTTTTATTGTTCTTACTTGAAGAATGCATGCTTGTTTCCATAGCAAACCACTAACGTGTCTTCATTTCAGCTCTATTTTAGGGAAAGTGTCCGCCGCACTACTTGTTGTCCGTGAATGTAGACCTCGGTCTCGGCCTTCGCCACTGTCACCATTTTAGCTTCAGTTCCTATGTCAAATATCAAATGCCGATCCAGCGTTACCCGGCCGGGTCAATATCGCCTTTGCAAGGGTAATTACAGACAAGTTCCAAAATGGAGGCTTCTGTTGGCAAACTGCAGTCAAGTATCAGGTTTATACTGACCCTTGCAGCCCCAGGAGCAATTTTGCTACATTATTCTTGATTTCATTGGATATGATCGCGCTTCGTGTTGTGTTTAGATTTTGAATTGGCTTACCTGGAATTAGTCTGGTTTGTAGACCCACACACACATCGTTACAGTAGAAATAAAAAACAAATGCAAATGAAGATAGAATAGCTTGCACGGTTCAGTTGTGGTCGTAATGACTCTTTGGGTGTCAAATCTGTAGCGGTATTTTTTCGGGTGACATGCAGGCGTAAAAGTAACATTGGCGCTCCCGTTCGAAATTATCACTCCCAGTCGAAGATCAAGCTCGCCGATTTTTGTTTTCATCTGGGTACATTACCATCTGGCAGGTGTTTGGCGGACTGAGGCCGGTGGGTGTGCAGTGGAGTGAGTCGTGTGCTGTGTGTCTGCGCGCAGATGCTGGTGCGTGTGGACGGGGAGAGTGAACGGGAGCGCGCCGAGCGGCTGGCCGTGCCGCGACTCCACCCGCACGCCGCCGCCGCCGCTGCCGAGCTCTACGCACAGCGCCACTACAAACAACTGGTCAGTACCTGGACCGTCCGCAGAAATAGCACCGCCGCCGACGCCCGGCCTCCCAGATTTAGGGCTTGACCTTTGAGTGGGGCAGACGGTGACAAGGTGTTTACGTAACATCTATGCAGTCGGCCGTCTTATGTAGACACGTTCTCCCATGTTGTTCCAGACGGAATGTGTAATGCAATGTTATCATTTAGTTCCTTTGTCTTCCAGGCCCTTTGTGTTATACATCCGTCTCCTAAAGTTTGACTCGCCATATCACGTCCACTTTGAGGTGTCCAGGACTCAGGTTTTGGGAGTGGGGGAAGGTTTAGTTGGATCAATTCTCGTTGAGTGGATTGGAGGGGTTAGGTGAGAGAGGATGTGACTTGATTGAACAGGATGCATAGTGTAAAGCCGAGACATTCGTAAAGCTTGGGAAATTTGGGTGTAGCCATCCAAGAGTAGAGCAAAAATGCATGTGCAGATTGGAGTCTGAGTGTTCGAAGTTTTAGTCCCGGCGCTGGCAAACCGGGCGTGGATGGTCTCGGCACGGTGATAGTGGGCCTCGGTGCCGGTCCCGGCGCCAACAAACCGGACGTGGATGGTCTCGGCACGGTGGTAGTGGGCCTCGGTGCCGGTCCCGGCGCCAACAAACCGGAGTGGATGGTCTCGGCACGGTGGGAGTGGGCCTCGGTGCCGGTCCCGGCGCCAACAAACCGGAGTGGTGGTCTCGGCACGGTGGGGGGGCCTCGGTGCCGGTCCCGGCCGGTCCCGGCGCCAACAAACCGACGGGATGGTCTCGGCACGGGGGGGGCCCGGTGCCGGTCCCGGCGCCAACAAACCGACGGGATGGTCTCGGCACGGTGGTGGGGCCTCGGTGCCGGTCCTGGCACCAACAAACCGGACGGGATGGTCTTGGCACGGGTGGGCCGTGCCGGTCCCGCGCCAACAAACCGGGCGTGGATGGTCTGGCACGGTGGAGTGGGCCTCGGTGCCGGTCCCGGCGCCAACAAACCGGACGTGGGTGGTCTCGGCACGGTGGGAGTGGGCCTCGGTGCCGGTCCCGGCGCCAACAAACCGGACGTGGATGGTCTCGGCACGGTGGGAGTGGGCCTCGGTGCCGGTCCCGGCGCCAACAAACCGGACGTGGATGGTCTCGGCACGGTGGGAGTGGGCCTCGGTGCCGGTCCCGGCGCTTACACGGTTTGAAGGGCATGGTAGCCACATTAGCCTGATTATTGGATCTGGAGGGCTGATAATGTCGAAGACGGATCTGGGAGGAAATTGTGGACCTGTTTGGGCATGTGATAGAGGAGAAAAGTTGAGAACCCTCCCGTGCTCAACCCGTGCTCATATTTTGTTTGAATTTAATGCATCAATGTTGGAATCCATCAGTGTCTTTGAATCCGTTTTAAGGATGCTAACGTATCTCCGTGAAATTCCGTGGGCTTCAAGTATCGCTTAAGTGAGTGCGCCGGTGCGCATATGGCATCAACAAAATCATCTGATGGTTTGAGGTCCCGGCCAGGGGGTGGACATGAGATACTTCTCTAGAATTGTGGGGGTTTTGAAGGTTCCACTTCTGGTTCAAACAGTTTTTTTGCAGAAAAATTTAACATATAATTCCAATGGGACTGTTTGCAGGGGTTGGGGGCACGGGCCAGTGGGAAAAGTTAAGGGGTGCTTAAGGGTATATTTTTATTTTTGGTATGTAAAATTTATCAGACTATCTTCTGGGTGCAGTTTTTAGTCCCTGAAGCGCTATCATAACAAGGAAAACCCACGATAAACTTCATGCTAATTCCTTCAGAATTCCGTTTCGAACGTTTCGCTCAACCAATCAGAATGCTGTATTTTACCTTATGCTAGCAAAACCAAAGGTATCTTGAACAAAACCCTTCAAAATACTACCATATCCTCAACATGCTGCCAAATCAGGCAGTCAGCTGGTTATCATGTCCGAACCGTATCTATAGGAACCGTGGTCCCGGCAAAGTTTTGGCCTGGCACCAGCATGTGGTCTGGTGTCGTGACCAAAAGGAAAAACCCTATGATCCCGCTGAAGGAAAGGCGGATTGAGAAGTGTAAGTTCAGATATTTTAAAAAAATTGCATTGCATTGTTCAGGGTTAGCTCCGAATACGGTAAGCTTAAAATAATGTAATTAAGCTTTGAAATTCAATGGCAAACCAGAAATGCTAAGGCGATCATCCTGGAAAGCTGGTAACGGGACCAAGAATGGATCAGATAGCTGTGTAGACCGGTTGTATTTTCTTTTCCCACGCGATCCAGTTCAGCGTCACCGGTTGGAATGGCAGCGGCGGTGAGTCAGTTTCCAAGTGTTGCGCTGCTTACCGCGGGCGGTTTCGGGAAGGATGGAGTGGTCTGTGGTTTCCTGCCGGGGCAGCGGCTCATCGATTGGTGATAACGCCACTCGTCTGCCGGGTGACGGCGGCCAGCGCTGGCCCAGTGTGACGCCGGGGCTCACCGGTCGATGGCAGGTGGCCGGGTTGCCTCGGGGCCGCGCCCTCCCCCTCCCCTACCTGCCCCTGCTGCCGCCCCGGTAGACGAATCACAAGGTCCATGAGAGTCTCCCATTACCAGACAGCTGGTCGCGCACCAGGGTAAGGTGTACGGGGGGATCCGGGCGCTCGTGTGGGCTGGAATGGAACAAGTTGGACCAGGCGTGTCAACAACCTGAAGGGAATTCCTGGTAGGGACGGATCCAGGACAGTCGCCCCCTAAGCTTCTGGAGCCTCTCCTCCACGAACGACCAAACGCCTTCAAAGTGCAAACACTGAGTGTTACAGGTAGTTTGAAAGTAGCTTAAGAAGGTGACGCAGACAGTCACCCCGTTTCCCCGTTGTCTCATTGTGAATCGCCTGCCCACTGTCTGTTTTGAATCGCTCAAAAGTAACGTCAGATGGACGTCCGTAGATATGTCCAAAAGACGCTCCCGGCTGGCATGAGTGTGCCACTCGTCCGAGGGCCCCCCGAAAAAATGAGACTCTGGTCCGTCACTGATTCACGGCGCCCTGATTTTTTATGTATGGTGCTTTGTTCACATCCCGGTAGTGCCGTCTTACCCGGCTGTGGCAATGGTCATCTGCCAGAAAGGCACCGCCTGTACGCGTGCTGAGCCCACTTTATATCTGCTATCCTAATCAGTGACGTGGTAGACAATCGATAACGACCTCGTGCTCAGACATGAAACACGGGCAGCCCTTTCGTGGGGTGCGATGTCAAAATTATAGGAGAACTTAGGTAAAAATTAATCAGAAAATGGGATATAATATATACACAAAACACACACACACAAAAATATATATATATATATATATATATATATATATATATATATATATATATATATATATATATATATATATATATATATATATATATATATATATATATATATATATATATATATATATATATATATATATATATGAGTTCAAAAGAACACGCATGAAAATAGGTTTCAAAGTTTTTTGCTTTTTCCTGCACTAAGTTTATGCCCTTTCCTGCTAAGGACAAAATCAGATAAGTCGTCAGATAGTAATATTTCATCAAACATATGGCATGTTCACGCACAAAATCGACGCTCTTTTAAAGTAGAAACCCGTTTGAATTTTTAGATCCTAAAAGTAAAACGCTCAGCACATCGAGAAATGATATTTCGCTACAAAAATACCAAGCACATGTTTCAACCACAGCCATGGGTGGAAACCCCGGGGAAGTTGGGGGTCAGGACCCCCCTGGATTTTAGGTCTCCCATGGGCTTTGTATGGGGCTTGCTTGCATTGCCGTGCCAGCGCTAACCCAACCAGGACCCCCTGGATCAAGAAGAGATCTCCTGCAATGACCACAGCTAACATTTCACAGTTCCCAAACAACGTGAAACACTGTAGTGATACAACTGCCTACCTCGTCACCAAGTCACCCAAATCTGACGTAAAACGTTGACGTAATGGCCAAGGAAAGTTCGGGTGCGTTTTTTACCCTCCATAGGCCTTTAATCCTAGTAAGGTAGCGTAGGTGCTCATTTCATCAATCAATGGACGCTGTTTCCCTGAAAAGTCCCAAATGCATAAGGCTACCGATTCAAATCGCTACTTCCGCTTCTCCGTTGCAGGGACGCTGCCCTTACTTTTTGGGAGGGAGGAAGAGGGAGGGGTATAGTGTGGCCCGGCCTGAGCAATGTCCCCTGGGTCTGCGCTAGGGGAATGGATCGCGTAGGATAAATTGTCGGCTTGCAAAATGTTTTGAACAGGTCGAATTTTCGGAGGCTTTCGAAGATTTGGGGATACAAAGTGCAGTAGCCGGTTTGTGATCATTTGATAAGTTTGACGGAAACAGTTCAGGTGAATCTGACTTTGAGTGCGTGTATTTTGAATTGTAAGGTGTCCACGAACTATTCTTATCGAAGGGCAGTTGCTAAATTTTGGTGTCCCTTTCTTCACTCTGCCTAGTGCATGATTTGAAGCGTCGCCTTTTTCCCCGCATTCACTCGAACCCGTAACTATTTTTGTTGAAAAATATGGTGATTCATTAGCCTGGGTCTCGGACACCTGTTAAAATAGCATACCTTTTGATTGGGGAGCATGTTGATGTATGTGAACTAGTTACCTCACAGACCTGACCTTTGGAGGAAGCTTTGTTTTTGTTAGCGTTTCATGTGTGTTGCTGGCGTTGAGTCACGCTAGGAGTGGTGAATGAGGGCTGTTGCCCTGCCTTACTTTTCGTTTTCGTTATTTGATTTATCATGGCAGGGCTGATCAAAGTCTATTGGCGTGGGTCTGTGACCGGAAGTGGCGTATTTTCCCGAGCACTGCAGTCATTTCATGTCTCTCGACTGTTTTGATATTCGTTCGATGTTGGTTCATGGCTAAGAGGCTTGGGTCTCATTGCCCAATGTTTCGGAAGTGGAACATTTACATGTCGTCCTATGGTTTGACAGCAACAGCAGCAGCAGCAGCGGCAACAGCAGCAGCATCAGCAGCAGATCCAGCAGCACCACAAGCAGCAGCAGCAGCTGCATCAGCAGGCTCAGCAACAAGCGCAGCAGGCTCCCCAGCAGGCACATCATCAGGCTCAGCAGCAGGCCCAGCAGCACGCGCACCAGCAGGCTCAGCAGCATGCGCACCAGCAAGCTCAGCAGCAGGCTCAGCATCAAGCGCAGCAGCAGGCGGCTGAGGTGCGGCGTGTGCGGCGGCCCACGCTGCTGTCGGCGGTGCACGGGCCCGGCCCGGGTGCAGAGTACCCGCCCCCTGCCGGCTCCTCCGGAGGCGACCCGCATCGCGCCGACGACCGGCCGCCCATGCGACACCCCGCCTTCAGGCGAGTGCCGTCTGACGCTGCTGCCGCGATGGCGATCAACATAGTGCCTCACATTTTCTGGACCTCTTTAATCATTTGATTTGCTGGGAAGCTTGTTTTGTGGGGGCGGCCGATTTGAATACCGCTGGACGTGAGAAGGATCGGAAATATCGAAACCCAATAATAGAGTGCTCGTGATCGCACAATACAATAACAGTAAAGGCAGTGAAGTAGGATGCTGCTGAACAATTGTTTTATTATCATTGGTGTATCGTCAATGCTCCCACTTTTTATGGGGATATCGTAGGACATTGAACGGAAAAGTGCCGTTTTGTGAGACCAGGGGTCGCTGAGGCTCCGACATCTTGATGGTTACTGTTCTGTAGGTGCCGCCTGTCAGGTGATGTGTGGCAGGGTGCTGACAGAGGTTGCCGCGCTGTGTGCAGGTACGGCGAGCGCGACGGACTGCTGCATATGTCGCTGGCGTCGGGCGCGCCGCACCACGCGGCGTCGCCGGTGCCGTCTCAGCAGGCTCCGGCGCCGCACGCGGCTGCCGCCAGGCTGCGGCTAATGGAGGCCAAGGCGGCGCCGCCAGCCTCCGGATCGGACGTGCGGCTGCCGCTGCAGATAGTCACCAGCGGCGAGAGCGCCGGCACCACCCAGCAGCGGGTAAGCATGGCCGGCGGCCCGACCTCGACAACTGCCCGTCCCGGGCCGAGAGACGCCACCTCACTGCGCTGATTCGTTGCAATTTGTAAAGGTTTGCGAAAGAAGTCAGTTGTTTGTACCAAAGTCGTATCACACACGAGGTGTATGCGACTCCCGCGGTTGGCCGTGCATGTCTACGTTCCACTCTGGCTTTCAGAAAGGATGCTACGTGTAACACGGGCGCGATGGGTGCAACCCTGACAAGCTGGGCGCTGACTGGGTCGTCGGGGGATGCTCCGATCACTCTCAGCGGCTGCTGTCGCGCCTGAACGAGCGCCACTGTGCTCTTAGCGTCCTTTGGCTCCCCGCTGTGGAGCCAGGATATGAATTCCGCTATCCCTGGTCGCTTAAACAGAGCTCGCCGTCTGGCCATTATGCTTTGTGGACAAGAAGGATTGGCGCTCCTACGGATTGGCTTCAATGATGACACTGTTCAGTGATTGCACCTCTCCCCTCTGCTAAGTAGGAGCGCATTACCGTACCTCCTCTGGAGTATCCCCTCGGCGTCAATAGCATATAATCTATGTCAGAGGTGGTTTAACCTTGGGGGGCTTTAGACCCCCTCGAGTTTTCCGAAGTGGCCAAAACCGGCGCGCAGCGCCAAACTGGTCTAGCGTCCTTCATCATTTTACATCTTCCTGAAAATTTGGCTCAAGGTCATATCAGGTCAGGTCACCAGGTCAGGGAAGTGACCCACCTAAAAATACTAGGACGGCAAACTAAAAGAAGAGTTAATCGACAGTTGAAACCATACCACATCTGGGCCCACCAGGACTACAACATTGTCCGGGATTTTGATATTGGACCTAAGGTCATGGCAGAGCATGACCTCCCCATGACAATGCATGGGAAAATCACGAAATGAGCTTTCCAGTAAGTATGGATGGAATCAACTCAAACATCGGTTGCGACTTGCTCTTAGCCCATTTCTGAAGCGATACCAAAATTGACTGGACCTTAAAAGGTCACCTTAGGTCAAAAAGCATTTTGGTGTTTTCTCTATAAATTTGAATAAACTAAGATAGAGCTTTATTTTGTCACCAAAGTGTTTGATAGTCAGTGGAAGTCAAATGATAACACATGACTATACCAGGTCAAGTGCAGACCATGACGGGTCAGGTCAAATTTAAATTGACCGGCATACAATACCATATATCATTCGATCGTATGACGAGTGGATTGCAATGGCAAAACTATGGCTGTATCTTGTTTGGTTTGGAAGCTATTAGCGATAAAGTGAACGCCCTTATGCATGGGTGGCTATGGACATTCCCAAGAATAGCCCAATATTTAGTGACCTGTAGCCCCTAGGCTTTGACCTGACACAAAATGAATGCCACTGAAATGAAAGCGCATCTCAAGAGCTTGAATGGTGTTAGAAAAATGTTTCTAGCTATCATAGTTTCTGAGATATAGGAGGTTTTCTTAGTACACCTCATATTAGCGATTTTGACCTATTTTGACCTCTGGTGACCTTGATATTGACCTGACAAGAAAAATGACCGAAGTATTCTCGATATCATTTTCGAAGAGCTTCGATTGCCGTTTTCCGCTTTTTCTAGCTCTCTTAGTTTTGAGATCGTGGGGGTCTTTTTAGCCCCCCCCACCAGGGCGAAGGTGGCTCGTACCCGCCACCGGGGCAAGGGTTAAGAAGCACCTCGCTCCCTCAAACATCAGCGCGGAGGGGTTTTCATCGTGTGCGCGAACACCCACTCCAATTGCCGTTCATGCTAGCAGGACTGAGTCTCCTTAAGACACATACTATCAGCTCCCGAGCCGTCCCTCAGGTTCTCAGAAGGGTCGATTCATGGACCAGAGACGAGTGTGCCAATTGTACTGACTGGTTTTGAAAGGGAATTTCTGTACTTATCAGCGCCGTGATGTCGTACACTTTGATTGTCAAACTATTGGATATCCTTCTACATCTTACCGTCCTTGCGAGCTGAAGAGGGGAATGAGAGAGGTACCCCGGTTGTGACCGAGACAGAGTCACCTTGCCTACGCCCAGGGTTTGCACCGACTTTAGTGTCGTAAACACACCAGCTTTAAATACACAGCGTGTTCTCGACGCATCACCGGACGTTGCCTAACAGTTGCGCCATCGTGGGAGCCGCGCAGGGGTGACCATCGGAAACTACAATTTCTGACTGTGCTCCAAATTCACAGAAACATTAGCAGATGGCTGATGTGGGCTATTTTTTAAGGGCAAAACAATACGAACGAAGAAGAAACATGGGATAGTGTAAAAGTTGGATAGCTGCCATAATTGTGTCTGTGAATGATATAGAAATAAAAGGCCTCGGAAGTCTGATTTCTAAGAAACAATGTCCAATAGCGAGGCTTCAGATGTGGTAACGATTTTAATTCATGATCGTAAATGAAAACGATCAGATTAGGCATCATGTACTCAATGGACTAGTCTCGTCATAATATCAAAGTTTTCTGCGTCGTCTCAGATACCACATGGTTAATGCAGAGAGCAGAAACTCTGTGTTTTTCCGAAGCGGAAGAGAGTCAGATGCTCTCTGTACTGTACAGACGCCCGTCCGAGGAAGTCGGTAGACTCCGCACCCCATTAACCGAATCAAAACCACTCGAGCCCGAGAAAGGGTCGTCGGAATCGGTGAACCTTTGTTGATACAGTGGGTACGACCCGGTGGAGGCCGGCGGCCCGCCATAAGCGGGTGTATGTTGACAGTGAGCTTGTGATGCCGGATGTAGGGACTCGGGAGCGGCGGGGGCACAGTCCGAGACGGCCGATGCTGACGCGTGCGTCGCACCGAGACGTGGCCTCACTGCCGACACAGCTGGAATTACTGCCCGGCTCAGCGCCAGCTCGTGTCCCACACTGCTGTAGTGGCACGGCGCCGCTAGGCCTGCGACAGCGCCCTGTAATGTCGTTCTATTCGGGCTGCCGGCGTCTGCTCGGTCACACCACGGTTTATTGGTCAGCTCACTTCGACGGAGGGCCTACTGGTAGACATCGATTGGGTTCTAGCCTAGTTGATAGTGTGGTAGTGAAAGCATGGGAAAATGTTCCGAGCGGGGAAAACCAACTCAAATATTCAGGGCTGGGAACTTGAATTTTTTACGGGGAGGGGAGGGGAAGGATAAAAGTAGCCAAGCATGTTTTGCCATAGGAACTGCCAAGCGGATACTTTCCTGGCGTAAAGCGAGTGTTCCACGTTATTGAAGTTCCACAGCGTACTAACTAACGGCTATCATTATTTGGAAGTCAGGAAACCACAATTTTTGGAATGGATACTAGCGCTACCTGAGACGTCGTCTCCTACCACCGCCAGCATGAAGTGGGCGATTTTGACAGAATTTGTTGTTTATATTTTGAGATGCTCATCCTGAAATGTATTTTTGAAATGGTTTTAGGCGTTGAAAACAAAATATTTCCTCATCCTTGTAGTTTCTGAGGTAATCAAATTTTTTCCAGTTTTTAAATTAAAAATCTTGTTCGGGGCCAAAATATAGCGCATGGAGCACCCGAGTGGAGCGCATTATTGACATTCTAGTGACGATACTTTTACAGTCGGTGCTTTACATTTCCCAGCCGATGTTTTTGTAGTTTAAACCACAGGTCTCCAAAAACTCCAGACTACGAAATCTAAAATAAAACGTGAAAAATATATTAGTGTCAGAATTAACAAATTTGGTGTAAACTTCCGTATCTCATCAAAGCACAAAAGGATGCATGCATGATGCTAGATGCATAGATGCATGGCGCTAGATGCATACATCCCTCGCTAGCATGCCATTTTTTTCATGAGAGGCAGAGTCTTAGAATTGAGACCAATAAGATTGCTGGAACCTGATGGAAAAGAATCATTCAAAATTTGAAATGAAAGTCCGGCAGGGTGTCTTTATCTTGAACTTAAAGTCGCGCGAAAATGTAATTCAGGAGGCTATGAGTGAAATAGAATATGCCAGAAGAGATTTCTGGACCCGCGCTTCAAAACGGCTATTTCAGTCCAAAACCCATTATAAATGTGGAACACTCCCTTCAACTGGGGTTTTCGGAGTGGAAATGTCGATGTAAACGTGCTATAACCTTTGAACCCTTCAAGAATATGTACCATTTCCTTTCTAATGGGGTTATGTCGCTGTTGAAATGCACCCGAGTCACGAGAGGCCAGTACTGATGCGTGGCCATATCTGATACTGGGATCTCTGACACTCCACATTGAGTCATGACCGCATCTGTCGCTGATACCCAGGCCGACTCTGTATGTATGTGCCTCGCTGATGGAGATTTGCGCAGTATCCGGGCGGGGCGGCGCGTGCACTGGGATCAGCTGCACCGGGCGCGTCTGTCTGCTCGAGACATGTTGTGACATCGGCGGCAGGGTGATACTGATCGCTCCTCCCGGAGGCCCCGACGTGACATCAGCTCTTCTAGCGAAACCGGACTGGACCGTACCCACACATGGCCGATCACTCGGCCGGAATTTCTGGAATGGATAATGACCCTGATGTTCACGTGATGGTGACGGTGCACATTCATCGCACGAGTGTCGCACTGCGCCGCCCTGGCTAGTGGGACGTTGCTTGGCTGCGAGTGTGAGATGCGCCGTACCAGACAGACGCTGGCGGCTTCCCGTCGTGCGTGTCCGGCGGCCCACAGGCGGGTCCCGGACCGACGGACGGCCTCGCCGTGCCGATGACCTTGGCGCTGGTCGGACGGCGAGGCGGCGCCTGCCCAGTCGGGAAGGTCAGCATCCCTCCCCCCACCCCCACCCCCACCCCGCCGCTGAACCGGGTCGGCCCGACCACACAGCGCGGATTACGCCAATCAGGGTCGCTGTTAAGCCGGGCTCTCTTCGCTAAATAACACTCGAGTTGAAAAGCTGGGCGCTGGTGCAGCTGGCTGCCGTGCGACCCTTGTCTCAGCAATTGTTTCGAAATTTCCTGGAACGCATCCTCGGCCTTTGTCTTTATTGGATGGATTCCGTTGGATTGTGTAAATGTGTGAGTCAGCTTCCCCCCCCGGCGTCCTAATATTCCATGATATGGACATCTGAAGGGTGCCTGTATCGAGTTCTCTCTTCAACGTCTGGGAAGTCTTGATCCGGTCACTAACAGTTTTTCCTTCTATGACCTGCTGGTGCTATCTTGAGTGATGCAGCGACACGAAAACAACGAGTGGAATTCTACGCCAGGTGGTTTGAGGACGGGACTGTTTGCGGTGGCGTTCCGACTCAGCTGTGACGTCAGCCAGAATATCTGGAGTTGACGCCATCAGTTTCTAATCACGTGGGCTGATGATGGGGTTGGTATCGGAATTGGCCGCTTACGCAATGAAAATAGGCTAACTGCCGGATACGCTGTTGGCTATGTACGGGATTCGAATTACTCGTTCCCATGAATTTCGTTGGACTTGTGTTCAATTTAGATTCATTTTGGGTTCGGAGAAATTGTTAGAAGGCCAGCATGCCTGCCGTATCAAATGGCCGTTGCTGAGAGTGTCGCGTGACACGAGGGGCAATCACGAACTTTGAACAGTTGTCAGCTTCATACGGCTGATGAGCAGCCAACCAGCGTTGCAGTGACTCGGCACAGCCGGGAAGAGAAGTAGCGTTTTGGTGCTGCGCTGATATGCGCGCTGGCTGAACAGTTGGAGGAGCAGCCTTGTGAGGGTGTTTCTATGCGGGTGCTACGAGCGGACGCTCAGTACCAGGGGCACGTCACGAGTGAGCAGGGTGGGCCGCTGCCGTGTGAGTGGGGCCGTCCACAAATTACGGAACGCATAGTTTTAGATTTTTACCCCCTACTTCTCCATTTGTAACGTTTTTTGACGCCCGTGTGTAACGCTTGATAACGCTGTGACTGACTTCCCCTCGGCGTTACGTAACTGATGGATGGCCCCTTTGGATGGAGAATTCCACCTGCCGGCCATGAACAGCGTACAGCTGTAAAGTGGAGCTGCAGGTGATGGAGGGTCCTCTGTCGCAGCGCCGGCCGGAGGAGACGTCAACAGTGGCACCGATCATGCACACCCGGGGACACCGATGGGGTGTTTGTATAGGTGCGGGGTGAAGATAGGGGGCTGGTTTCCGACTGTCTGGCGACAGTAACGAGCCGAGTGCAGGAGCGCGCGCAGCCAGCAACCGGCCGGAGCGCCGCAGTTGCGCCACGCGGCTGTGCTGACGGGCCGCTTTTCAAGGGTATTGTTTGACCGGCCGTGGTGTTAGTCACGCGGGGCCGCCGCCGCCGCCGCCGCCGCGCGGTCAGTGAACCCGCGCGGCGGCCGGCTGACCTCGAGCGCGGCGGCCGGCGCTGCAGCCGCCGCTGCCGCTGCTGCTGCTGCAGCTGCTGCAGACGGTGTTTGTGCACCCTGCAGCCGGATACTGGCGCCGGGGTCAACAGTACACGGGACACACGGCCGCACCCGACGGGGGCAGGGGGCCATGACCCTCAGCGGCCGACTCCAGCCTACCTCTGTGGCCACTTCCTTATTGGTTACGTTTGAGCTGCGTTGAACTGGAATGGTCTCTGTAATTTGATGGGAGCTTTGAGCAAGTATAGACAGATGTTCCTTGCCTGTTTTCGGTGAATACATGGAATGTATTTCTGGGTGGATTCTGTGGGATGATTTCAGTGACCGGGAGGCCCCGCATATATCTGTCTGGAATGCCTATACTTCAGCTGGAGGTCTAATAAAATCAAATTATTTTTGTGTTTAAGGTGCAGGCGTTGGCTGGTGAGCCTGGAATTATTAAGCGTTCTAATTATAAGCGTTCTGAATACCATTGGCTGTCGCAGACGGGCCGGCCAGTTCGGGAGACAGTGGTGGTGTTGATGGCGCGTGACGCCAGGCTGGTGATGACTGGAACTGACCGACACGTCCTCTGATGACCAGTACCCGGACCGACCGCAGCAGTCCGCTGCCATATCTGCGTAATGCAGTAGTTTCCAACCGGCGGACCACGTACCCACTTAGGGAACACGGTCGCGGCGGCGGTAACCAAGAACCGTTCAAACAGTACAGGTTAGGCTGGCCTGGCCTCGATGCAGGCCTTGGCGAGAGGGTATGCTATCAATATATGACTGCACAAAACACACCCATTTGTCATGCAACGATTTTGCTTTAAGTTTGAAAGCAAACCTGTACGAAATGGCATGCAATAGCTGCATAAGTGGCCTCAGTCTCTGTTCCGATTGTGAGTTGTGGCGCTCGATGGAAGGGTGTAACTAGTCATAGCCCACAGATTGAGAAAAATATTTGTAAATGGTTAAATGAAAAAGATATGCAATATATCAAATGGATAAATGGATAAATAAAATATAAATCCAGAGGACGGTGTAAGAATGCCTCTGACTGCTGAAGACGGGCAATCGTATCGCGAGAGATGGAACCATATGCGTAGGAACAGGGGGACCATTAACCTTTAACCCTATGGCGTTGACTGGAAATAATTGTCTAAAAATGCACCGTGCTCCCCACTCATGTTCTAGACGTTCCTCCGCTTATGGATGGAGTGGGCCACTAATGTAATGCCACATTATTTCCAAGGCATGTATTGCCTTCCTTATCCGAACAGCCGGAGGCGTATTTAGTTGATGTTTGACTAGCCAGTGATCTGATGTCTACGAGTCCTCGCGTGTTGCCGGGCCCCGAAGCGGGTGCTTGGGTCTTTGGCTGGAGCTCCGAACTGACCTGTTTCACCACTGGCCTGCACGTACTAATGGCGCGGTACTGACCTGGTCGGGCTATCGCTGTTCCAGTACTCGCTCTCGAGCTTGTGTGCTGGAGTTTCATCTGTTTACGGCGCAGTGACCCCACGTCCAGTGACTCGGCAGCTGCTGGAAATGTCGTCCTTGCCATTATAATTTCACTGTTTTTATGCCCCGCCCAGGGGTGTTGATAATCATCGTTCTGTTTACGTGGCTTAGCCTTGGCTCTACCCCGCAGCAGTTTTTTTGTGCTGTGTATTTGAAGCGACGTGGTACTCATCTGCATCAAAGCTGGTTTGAACGGTGGGGACCTCGCAGACTCTCAGCTCATTAACGCAAAAACATGCCCGTCCTCTTCTCGTAACCACGTAATTGCATGAAGCAGTGTGGGTTCCACTGATGCAAACCTAAAGTGTTGTCAGAGAGGACATGTTTGTTCGCTTGGCTCACTACTCACTGGCGGATATAGAGTGAAGCCCTGGGTGGCCGATATCGGGTATTGCCACCCCGCCCTCCCTCCCCACAGTCCGTGAAGACTGAGAAGTTAAAAAAGACTCAGAAGTGGGCAATTTATAAAGGAAGAAATAAATGCAATTCGCGATAAGCTGACTGTTCAGTTGATGGCGGTGTCAATGCTCACCTAGTTCCCCATAAAAATCCACGTGGCCTTTTCCATGCCCTTCACACTTCACTACGTGTTGGTAATTTAGATGGAGGCACACATTTTCACGCCTGCCCTAAAGAAGACTGCACTCCTGGGACGGGGCGCGCTGGGTGGGCTGCTCAGGCTCGGCCAGTGCTGGCAGGCGAGGCGCCGTCGTCTGCAGGGCAGTCGGTGCAGGACTGCCTGCGGAGACGGCTGCATACTAAGCCGTGAGGCTGACGTCCAGCGGCCGCTCTGGCGTCTCCCGGAGGATGTTGCATCAGCCGCCCTGTCGGCTGCAGCATCCCGCGCCCAGCGCGCTGCGCAGTGCAGCTGGGTTCTCCCCGGAGCGCCGGAGGCCGCTGCCAGAGGATCAGGAGACCCAGGCCACCGTCCCCGTTTGCCTGCTTCAGTTGTAAATGGGGACCTGTTTTGCGGCGCCGTTGGTGGTGCGGTAGACGCCGCGGCTGAGAGCAGGGTGGTACGGTCTGCAACGTTCTGTGCTGTCCGGCGGGCTGGGAGGGCGGCAGCGGCGCTGTGACTCCGTCCCCACGGTGCGGGGTGTGTCGGCCTGCCGTCAGCCCGTTTCCGACTACGCCCATGTCGATGACCATTGATCAACGCTTCACACGGGGAGTGAACCTGCTCTGTCCTGGGGTGGCTTACTATAACAGCCGAGTTAAAGACTGCGCTGTCTGGGGTACGGCAGTTTTCTAGAGTTTAACTTTGAGTAGATCCCTGATACTAGGAATGTAATTATATTTCTTCGCTTGATAGTTGTTCCCTGAAGTTTCCTTTGGTTTTCTGTACATGGTAAACTATGCAGTCTTGAGTTATGTATCGCAAACAAATTGGCGTACGAGGAGGGCCCCCGTTTATAGAGGTTTTTATGGAAATAAAACTTTCAACCTGAAAGGTAGGTCAATGTTGGAATCCTGGAGGCACGGGAGGAATGGTGAGGAGTAGTGGGTGGAGGACTCGCAACAATTGGAAACCGCTACTGCTACTGACAGCCTGTCCAGGGGACCACTACCCCAAAAATTAAGAAATGAGATTGAAAAACATTTCTATCGATCAGAAAAATAAAAGGAGAATGAGGGACTGTTATTGTTATGCGATTTTCTTTTAAGATCTTAACAAGGAAACTGCTTATTCTGTATCAACCTACAGAGAAGTAGTTGCCTAGGAATGTACTTAAAAGCAGTGAAAACATTTTTCAAGTAGTGCTTTGTAATATCGAGTAGCAAGTATCGGTTTCGTGATTTTTACAAAGTAGTGCTAGAAGGGTAGCGGTTTCAACTAGTCAAGGTAGCGGAAATAGCGCTAGTGATGTCAAAGATTTGGTAGCGGTTTCCACCTCTGTCAAATACTGCAGGAAAGTTTAAAAGCCCTGCTGAATCTTTCGCAGTACTGGGCACGCGATCCGAAAATAGGCAGTTCACTATCGCTATTGTGTGATCTAGAACCCGGTGTTCCGCCATCGTGCAATATTTATTGAGGTCGGAATGAAGATTCGGTGACCGTTTTTCCGCGATGGGTAGGCGCTGGCGGAGTTTTACGTCTTGTAGGGATTGACTCATCAGCCCGTAGGCGGGCAGCAGCAGGTGCGTCGGCTAACTGAACAGCCGGCCGGTCAACCCAACCCCGCCTGGCAGCGCGCCGTTCATGCTGGTTCTCAACTTTTAAGTTTTGGATCATAGACTGGAAATCGCGGAATTGAAGGTAGTATTTCGGCTGTCATGATCGCGCAGTGTCCCAAAACTGGTTTTGCGCTACGGTGCTGAGTGTAAAATTTATTGTGGAAAAATGTAGTCAGCTCATGGATTCAAAAGTTCCAGTACTATGAGTTAATCAAAACCCTTATTCAGGCCCTTAATGTACCCCTTATTTAAAGAGTACGAAGAACTTTAAAAAAATTCCCAGAAATGAGTTTTATACACCAGGACTATTGCATTGTGCCAAAGAACTCTATCTGAAAAGTGACAAAAATTGGGTAAAGATAACAGAAGTAAGTGGAAAATTCAGTTTGTCGGGGTGTCGCTCTCCACCCAGTACCGTGGAATTTGGAGCACTGTGATTGCGATCGCGGATCTATTGGACATTTTATAAGGAACCCGCTCAGTTTGGTAGTCTGTGATTCCGGAATCGTGGAACAGCTGAATATTGTATCATTGCACGATACACTCGTGCAATGACGGGAACCTTGCTGCATGTGCCGTTAGGGAGAGTAGACACGGTCAAGCGTGGTCTGTTCTGCCGTGCACCTGGAGCTTTTAACGCTTTCGTAGCTGCGTGCCCCCATGCTGATCCTTTCAGGTGCACATACACTCAATTCAGGGCTCAGACACGTGCTTATATCAAGCAGCTACCGACAGAGCCGATTTTGTAATGTCCCGTCTTGTTGTGTGGTGTGCAGTGATTTTTATTCTTATTTTACTTTTATCCATGATTTTGGATCTAGTCCATTTTATTGCGGTACTTTACAATGTACTCGCCTCCTGTGTATCGGTCGATGGGCTCATATGTGTTAGTATGTATTTTATGCTGTATTTGAAGTGTTTATAGCTGTATTTTATACTGTATCTACCGCATTTTAGTGATTACCCGATGATGTTTTATAATATTGACTTGAGCTTTTACTGGGATGATTCCTGTTGCTCATGAGCCCTAATAAATAATATAATTCCGCGACTCCCAGGGCGCTATATAACCACTAAGGTTGGTGCGCCCTTAAGCCCCAATAATCAATCAATCAATCAATCGGCGACTCCCAACACGGATGTTTCATACATTGTGCTGGGTTCTGTCGCCCTGGCGACAGACATTCTGAAGAGATGGAGGTGTCCGCAAAAGGAAGAAGAAATGAAACCAGGTTTGACTGCATGCTTTCCAATTGACCCGTTTCGCAAGAAATAAGTGCACAGAATGTTGTTTCCGTGGAATTAAGTTTGCTTCACTCTCACTCCCTTGAATATGAAATGGCCTACCATTCTGACAACAGCAAAAAAAACTTGTAGGGAGCTGAAAACGGGCTCATTCGGAAGTTTTGTGTTAAATAAGGTCTGTAGCTACACAAATGGTCTCTATAATTGTTACTTGCTGTTTAACAACCTGTTTCAAGGGAAATTTGCTTCCAGAGCGTTGTTGTATATGGGCCATACAACAGAAAGTTGTTCTTTTGTGCGTATGTCCAATTGTAGTGTTAAATCCGAGAACCTTCTACTAGACCTATTTGAAGTTTCTCAAATGGTTGAACTCATTCTCATGGTTCTCACGATAAAAAGCAGGAAGGTAACCGCCGTCACATAGTCTCGTGATAACCAGACAAAATATTCACTTCCATCGCCCGTAAGGTTTGAAGCTGGCCTATTTGAAACCAGCATTAGACAATGCTATGATTTATGTATTGGGCCCCCTTGCTAAGTGCAATGTTATAATACAGGAATTCCGAGCACTTACAGTACAAATAAACCGCAGAAACATCTTTTTACGAGCATATTTGAAAACCTGTTTTACCTACTGCACCTGTCGCGTGAAGGACCGATCGCTTTCAACATATTTGGTTTGTTTTTCAGCGAGGGGCCATTACAACTCCAGAATTTTGAGGTCTCGGTTGTTGTGAGTCAGTTTTGCGTTCACTTGCATCGCTGTTGAAGCGGTGCCCGCTGACCGACAAGCGCCCCACCAGCCGGTCTTTGGCCGTGGGCACGCTGCCCCTTCGGCGCACTGGAACAAGGCGGCGACAAAAACCGGCGCCCAGATCCCAATGTCAGTGTAGTGAGTGCGGTGTAGGGCGGCAACGGCGGCGGCCAAATGTGGCACACGGCGGTGCGCTGCCGTCTGCGACGGGGTGGGGCGGCGACGTGGCACGTGACGTGGCGCTCCCGGAACGGCGGCAGGCGCTGACGTCAGCACCCGCCGCCTGCCCCACTGCTGCGGCCGCCTCAGCCGCGCCGCCGCGCCGCCGCGCCGCCGCTCTAGCCTTGGCACCGACCGGTTCTCCGATCATCATCGAGGCGCCGGCTTTGGTGGCTGCCCTTTTTTGCCGAGCTCAGAACAAGTTCTTGTGCGGCGCTCTCACGTTCCAAACCGGGCACAGCAACTGATATGGCCAGTTAGATACCCTCACTTTTCATGTGACGTGGCTGTAAAGGAGGCTGTTGGCATTAGTGAGATTTCTGAGACAAGGTGATTCAATTAGCAGATTGTTTTGTATGACGTTGCTGCATGCCTCTGAATCACAATCTCGGCTGAGTCGAGTCACTGCTGACGGCTAGTTGCATAACGTCAGACATAGCTCCCTGGCGTCAGTCCATTTCCCAGGCGGTCGCTAGCACGGCAGTATGCAACTAATGGGTAGGGTGAGGTATAGAATCAGATCAGAGGTGATCTAGTGACGTTAGTGAAGGCGATGACGTCACCGAAGCCCAATGTCTCTCCATAATCAGGTACATTTTAACAAATTAAAGGAAAATAGATGCATAAAATAGCCTATAGGCCGCCCCTAACTTTGATGGTGGCGACATGTTTCAAATAATTTTTATTCTGCAACAGATGACAACACCAATTATGATTTCCACGCCAATGATTAATATCTGGATTAGACAGGCCTGCTACTTTGAAGACTTCCTTGAATGAAATGGATAACAGCCTCTTTTAAGAAAAAGTCAGGACAAGTCACGGTTTATCTCGCTGTTTTCATTTTCTCGCGGCAATTTTTTATGAGGGCCAATCCCGACAGACATACCCATTTACAGCGGCACTGACTTGGGCGTTTAAAGGGAATGTGGCACCTTTATAACGTGATTTTAACTGAAATAGCGAAGTTGTAAAGCATGCCAGAAAGCCCGGTACTCAATATATGATTTGTCTTGAAACTCTGAATTTCCGTAGAGAAAAGCTAAAAACTACCTGAAATGTACCCTACATGTACCCTTAGCAGCAGGCCACAGTTGGCAGCCATGTTGGTGTGACGACATATGCTGACGTCACGGCGAGTATCAGCCAATCGAAGCCCTTGAAGCTTGTTGAATATGGCAGTGGCTGCCAGATCATGACATCATCCAGAGGCATATATTTATTTCTCTCCCTAGAGGAGCATTTAAAAAGACAAAATATTGAGCTTATTGTACATTTTTCAGAGAAATCATGGACGCTTCCATGATTTTCGGCTAAAAGTATCCCTTAATACAATAGATTCCAGGATTCGACCACGGTGCCACATTCCTTTTAAGGATGCTCTCCACCGGGCCATATGCACACGGAAGGCGGTTTCCCGCCGTGCGGGTTGAATCCTCGTTAATCCCCGCTGTCCCGGTCCGAAGGCGGGCAATGAAGCCACTAAGCTACCCGGCTTCAGATTGCTGTGGAAGTACAGCTATTTTTAACATTTCTGGAACTGTGCAATTATTTTTACATTACTGCCAGTGCAGTCGTTTTTTCGTTACTGGGAAAGTGCAGTCGTTATGTTATATTAATGGAACAGAGCAGTTTGTTTTAACGTGAATGGGGTAGTGCAGTCGTTAAAACATTACTGGGATAGTGCAGTTGTTTTTAACATTACTGGGATTGTGCAGTCGTCTTACATAACTGGGACAGTGCGGTCGTTTTTAGGGAATTGTGTGTGGAGGAGATACGAAATTACACGCCAAAATTGTTTTGTTAGTAATTTTCCGATGACTAACGCTACGAAATTCTTCCGCAGCCTGAAGATCACCTCGTAGGATCTCCGAGGGGAATACCGTACAAGTCCCTTGAATATGGGCATGACTCGTGGTGATTTCGTAGAAAAATGACATCTGTGTCAGTTCAGCAGACGACCGTGGGTATTATAAGTTTCCGTATCGGTCCCCTCGTCTGTTATGCAAAAAGTGAGTGAACATATATGGCGAAGCTGACGAGGATGTTTAGCCGCCACGCGACGCGCGACGTCGCATCCGCAAACCCAGTCGCGCGTTATTTACTGGATTGAAACGTTTGTCAACAGCCAGCGCACAAGTCGAATCGAACCCAGCCCTAGCTTGTGCCGATGCTCAGGAAGCTTTTGTACACTAGCGTGGGCCAGGTTTCCCACCCGTCTCTGCGGGACTTCCTCGTGCTCATCGGCGGGCTTCCTCCGTGTGCCGACAGAAGCAACTACAGGGGTTTAGACCGGCTGGAAGCCGTGAGCAGGGTTACTCAAACAGCTGAAGGAAAAGGGGTGCTTCAGCTAGCACAGCTTTGCCTTCCACACCGGCTGCAATGCCAAAGGTCAGGCAGGGATTTCTGAAAATGAGGGCGGGCTGCTCAAGATTGGAACCACGGTCAAGAACTACCACATCAACAGGGTTAATGCAACGTCGGCTCTACTTTTGCCTTCCCACAGGCCTGTTGAACTCCACAAGCCAATAATAAATCCTTAAAACGAAAGCACAAAAATTGAATTATATTTTAGCACAACTTCGACGTTTCATTGTGACTGCCTGGGCTCCCCAGATAGATAAATGCACATCCCTGGGAGCAGGGCATTGATGATATGCCCAGATGACAATCACAGTCGTCTGGCCACCACTGCGTTATCCATGGATGAGACCGGTGACATCGGATAGGGGGAGATATTTGCTGTATCACAGAAAGAAGAGCTACTGACGGCGATCGCAGTCCAATCGGGGAATCCACTGGGCAATCTGCAGAAATGCATATCAGAGCATTCCGGCTCAGAACCAAGTAAAAGGAAGAAGCTCAGCCCGCAAAGGGAGCAGAACGCTTCACTTCTGCCAGCCTCTGTGGATGGCGACGCAATGTTTAGGTCACCACCGTACCCTCCACCGGCGCTCAGTGACACCACCTGCGAGAGCAGAAGGCACGTCTTGAGCTCAGATTCGCGTGCCGGAAAGCGAGGGTTCTCTCCTAGGGTAAGCCTCCTCAGGCTCAGAGAAGGCCTCCTCCCAACACAGTGCGAGGAAGCGTCAGATGAAGGGTTTCTTATTTCGGGACTGGAGGCAAAAGTTTGGCGCCAAGGTTCTAAAATGAGCTTCTTTAGTCCTTGAGACACTCGGGTTTCACACAAATTATGGGAAACGCAGCATACAGTGTTGCGGCCTTCTCCCGGAAGTGATGGGAGGGAGAGCAGCATTCGGGGTTCGAGAGTCCGGGAAGTCTGCATGGGGAACGACCCTAAATTCGGCCGCTGCTCTCAGCCTTAGGGTGCTGGATACCAGGAACAAGTGTAGAGAAAGCACCGCGAGAGGGGTGCACGCACAGCTGGTGCATCTCAGGAAATGCCTGGCGAGAGGAGCTAGGAGGCCTGGTCCAGTGTTCTGTAGCGTGGCCATTCTTTCGGTAGTCGCCGTGTTATTTGCACGCGTAATGTTTGTTTCTACTAACTTTCGTACGTAATTGCGCAGTTTTACCTGAGCGACGCGACATGACGTAGCAGCCGATGTGCCCTAAAGCCCCAACAAGACGATTGAATTGCAGACGGTTAGATAACCCACATCCAACGTGTGAAATCTGCCGATTTTGCTTACCGTGAGCAAAAGGGGATCCAGAAGTTTTGCACAGAGCGGGACGTGACTTGTGGGCTACCCTATCTTCTTAAAGCTGTTCGTTTGCAGTGCTGTAACAGCTTCAGAAAACATTACGCCGACCTTCAAGACAAATATCAGGAATGGAAACAGGATGTTCTTAAATAGGGATGCGCTAAAAGAGGTGAAACATCGAGCCGACACTAAGAACGAGTATATAAGACATTTATTGCGATTGTGGGATAGAATCAGAAACAAAAGTTCTGCAGTATTGAATCATGTTAATGCGAGGTGAACCCCATGCAATGCCTCTAAATCATATGCTTTTTCAGCAGGCATAATTCGGAAGTGGCGCTTTTCCTTCTCCGGGGACATTTATTTCCCAGGATGCCATATTCGTGACGAATCCCGTCACCGGATTGTCGATTTCGTAATTGTTGAGTTTCCTTTAGGGTGCGAAAGTTTCCAAGATACCACCCGGCGACGGAAATACCTTGGCTAGGCCAGCGTTCATGTTATATTTTATGTAACACTCTTTGTTGCCCGACCATATGATGACCTCGACCTGACCCCTTTCGGCAGGAGTCGTACAACCCGCAGACGGAGGCCATCTCGCCAACGCTGCCGGCGGACGCCGACGAGTCGCCGCTGCGCTCCACCAAGGACGACCTCCTCCGCCAGATCGGCACCATCGACCGCGAAATCATGAAGGCCGAATCCCAGATCGCCAAACTCAAACGGAAACAGGTGGGTGGCCTGCTGCACTAGGCAGACGGGTGCCCGGCAACCAGGAGTACCGGCTGCCCTACACCTGCAGTTGCCTGATCTGGAGTATCTCCGAGGCTAAGTGGAACAGGGAAATCATGGTTTGAGTTTTGTAGCCGAGAGAACGATTGGTGGCTCTTTATCTTTGATTCCTGAAACGGAAATGACACTGGAATGTCCAATTCAAGGCTTAGATGGGACTTTACGTTTAAGAAGTTTATTTTCTGTTCCCTGCTTTATTTTATCCTGACAAAATCCAGTGATGATGAACAGATGTGCTAATTTGACCACTAAATAGTGCCGTGGAAAGTCAAATGAAGGAAGGACATTACGTAGAATACAAATGCTGGAATTGCTTCGTCAGTTAACCTGGTGACGAGTTCCCACGCATAGCAGTGACGTAGATGGAGGTCATTTCTTGGGTAACCAACGTCCATGTTCCCGTCCGCGCCCGAGTGCAAAACCATATCTGGGACACAGATGGGAAGGGGGTCTGCAGGGGTGCGGTCTCCGGTGCCGTGCATTTACCGCTGCCGCGCTACACTCCGCGTGTGGTGCGCCGAAGCTTGTAAAGAGGGCACTGCCGTGATCACGAACGCTGCGTGTCGGCCTGCCTCAAAGGCCGAGGAGTTGTGGTAGTACGCCGTTGTTGTTCTATTGCTGCTGTCTGACGTGTAACAAGCCACCCGACACGCTTCCTTTGGCTCAAAGCATATGGTATTGATAGTCGGGCAAGCAATCAATTTCAGTCCAATGCTCTTACCTGTGGGTCAGGATTTCTCGTCTGGTCAGGATTCTGCTACACGCTTGTTCTTAGGGGTGTTGACATCGCCAGCTAATCGCATCTTGCCCGCTGTGGTGACCAGTGTCGGCGATTTCAGAGCGAGCTGGAGGATCAGGCGAACAGGGGTGACGGCTCTGGACAGGAGGACGACGAAAAGGAGACCAGAAACTGTAGCTTGGCGCAGACCATCTACGCCGAGAATAGGGTAGGTTCTTTGTTTCTTGGCAAGTACACATCTTATGTTGATGTTCTTTGTGATAGCGCTAAGTAACTCCTGTCCCTTTGGAGTTGTTGGCCGTGATGCAGTCGCCAAAGTGCCTTAAAACCCCAACACAAAGAGCATTTCTGTCTTGGTTTAAGCTGTGGATGTTCTTGAGTTTGGCTCGTATTGCTCATATTCCTTGCGACTTGGATTTTCTACGCCGCACATAGCCTAAATGCCTCGTCCGTACAATATTAGAAAATGCAACTTTTTCTAAATCATTTCCTGAGCACATATACTGATAGAGAATTCTTCACTGCACTTGAAACAGGCATGGAAAACACAAACCGTGCTCTGGAAGTCTTTGTAGAGTTGCTTGAAGTAAGCACTCGGGTGCGCCACCCGCGGACCAGAGATCTGCAGCGAAAATTACGTACATTTCATTATGCTTAAAATCGACCATGAAAGCAAGAGCAGGTCAAAGTATGGCAATACCACTATTGTGGAGCCCTTTGCAATGGGTTTTGGTATAAAATAATGCAAAAATAGTTTTGACAACTATTTTATAGATCATTCTCTCAGTATACGGCATATCTCAAAAACTGTTCGATTTACAAATACAAAGAGAGGGATTTAAAACTTGGCCAGCATCGGCCCAGCATAAGACTACCATCAAACGATTCCCAGGATGTGCTCTACAAGGGCAAGTCAAAATATCTTGCGTCCACTTGCAGCCCCGTGCTCCAGATGATATATAATAACTTAGGTTGTGGCTCCAACCAGGCCGCTGCCGTGCTAACGCAACACCGTGGGTTACCGAATAGAGGCATGGACCGGCCAAGAATGAGCAATATGAGTGAACTATCAGAGAACGATGCTATAAAAATGCTGAGAAGTGCTGAAATTAGTTAATACAATTTCAAAGCACTATAACCGTCTAAATTTGTGTATTGATTGCTGTGTTGACTGTTATCCAAATACCCGGAGGGACTGCCGACAACGAACCATTTATTGCATGAGAAATGTTCCTGCTAGGTATGTCAATCTCGGGATTAGGATCCCGCTATTTTCAAAAAGCCCCAATCACGGGATTAAGCCTCTCGTGATCCCGGGATTCAGACATTTATTATAACACCTTTAAGCAATGCCGGACAGCAAAAACGATACCTAAGAATCCTGTTTTGCTGCATATCACACGTTAAACCACATATGGTGAATACCAGTCATACCTTGCCATCCAAATGAACGGTCGCCGTAACCATCGGAGTTCCGAGGTGTCCTAGGGATCCAATCGGGAATCGAATTTCCTCGCCGTTCCCACTGTCACGAGCCGAGGCAAGATGACGCCCGGGCTGCTCAGGTGACCTACGTCCCATAGTTGGCGATACCGCGATATCATATGTAGCGGAGGGTGGGCGTGGGGGGTAGGGAGAAACGTACTGACCTTCACGGACTGATATTTTGATATGCCTTGTTAAGGAAACACAAGGTCGGTATATATTGTACCCCTTTCTTCTACTCTGCGTGTTAACACGCGCACTGGAGGGGCCTCGGATACTCTCCCAACTATTTTTCCGGGATGACCGGAGAACCGCTCGTACCAAAACACGGAATCGGTCGCATTTGAGAACATTTAACAGGGCGTCGAATAGTAAAATAATTATGAAAGTTTGTCGAAAATTGTTTGATTTATAGGCTTCTAAAGTCAGACCTACATTTTGAAATCACCGCGACCGCGCAGTCGAACCGGTTTGCTTGCATTGGAAACCAAGTGGTGACGTCACAGTGTCATATAGACGGGATGATATGTCAAGGTCACCTCACGTGAAGGTCGAGGTCAAAGTTCAAAGTCATACCAGCAATTTCAAGGTCATTGACCCCGGTGCTTTACGTGTCCCAGTCTGACGTATATTATGCTATGACGTCATACTAAAGGTAACCCAGTTGTAAGTTCAAGGTCAAAGGTCAAGGTTAAAGATCATGGGTAAAGGTCAATCCTCCTTTCCAGCACAAGGTTTGCTATAGTGCTACTTTAAGTGTGCATAATAGGGATATACCATATTGTGACGTCGTAGGTCGATGACCTTGAATGGCCTAGACCTCAAAAATGAAGGAAAGATTCTTTGCGACACAACCTCTATGACCGTGGTCCGGCTTTTGCTTACTCCCGGCTTTTCCACGCATTATCAGGGCATTTCCCAACATGGCCAAAATTTGACCTTTATGACCTCGTTTTACCTTGACAATATAGACTTAGGTCAATGAAAATTAGTTATGATGTAGATCACCATAGCCCCCACCCACCCCCAATCGGCATTTCTTAAACCTCTAAGTTTCCGATATCTCAGGGGCTTACCAGCCCCCATCCTGTGCGCTAGTGTCGGACCCCTCTCCAGTGTGGTTGTTAATAATCACTGAATACCGGTTATAATAGAACATTCCGATGCAGAAAAGGTGTTACAATTAAACCAAAAACTGGCTTAGAAAAAAACCAAGCTCAAATACACATTTACGATGCCTCCTGTTTTGTTGTTCGTGGTGACGCTTATGAATTTCTGGCAGACCAAGATTGCTGTATCGTTGTTCATGGATTACATGTTTATTGTTTGCAGTGTTTCAAACTACAATTCGGTCACAATTCATGGCGCCACGACAACATATGCAAAATATTTTACGGACACCTTGGGCTGGATTAAGTTGCTCCAAATGCCCCTCTTTCACTGTCCTGATTACGCCTATGTAAAATAAAACCTATATGTCGAATGCAAGTTTTATGCGCTGTTGAATTATCTGTCAAATGAGCTCCTTTGTCCAAAAATCGGGGAATTTGCGGTATTGCGAGGAGTTTTCCACGAAAAGTAATATTGGCCACGGACGGAGGCATTTAGGGCCTATGTGCGCCGCTGCGGTAGTGAGTGCGTGTAGTTTCCGCCCGATTGACACGGGTTCAAGGCACGGAGAATTCCTTGAGCAAGGAATAATGTGATCTGCCGGAACCTTTCCAACGCAGAGTTGGTAACGTCATATGTTCCCGACACTTCGTGCGTCAATAAACCCCCCCCATTTTATCAACACCCGGAGTAGTTACTAAGTCCTCAAGGAAACCACAAACGACAATCCCACAATGAAGGATAATTTAAGCAGTTTAAGTCAAAGCCGACGCGCCCGCTAGGTCACTCACCAGTCGGTTGCCAGCCCACACTGGGCAAATATACCCGGAGCGTCTCAGGGACGATCCAAGCCGGACACCTCCCGCACACACGCGCCAACGCTCACCAACGAGCTACCGGGCGGACATTAATGTCAAACTTCATAAATTTGTGTGATACTTGTTTATATTTTAACAACACTGATATAGAAAAAGGCCTTTCACATATCCTTTGTCTTGCGATCTCGAAAGGATCTCACAGCGTTGTCAGAGGAACATAATTATGGCAGAATCCACAGAAAACGACCCTACAAAAACATCTAGTTTATTCAAAGTAATTTTGTGGCAATCGTTTAAACTGACTGCATTCCTTATATGTCTGACTGTTTTTGTTTCTTGTTCCAGAAAAAGGCGCGAAACGCCAAGGTGGTGCTGGACAAACTGGGTCCACAGGTAAGAGGGCAGTGACTGTGGACAAACCCGCCTGGTTTGCCTGTGAGGTAACCTCAGATGTGGGCAGTGACTGTGGACAGACCGGTCTGGTCTGCCTGTGCAGTGACCTCAGATGTAGACAGTGACTGTGGACAGACTGGTCTGGTCTGCCTGTGCGGTGACCTCAGATGTGGACAGTGACTGTGGACAGACTGGTCTGGTCTGCCTGTGCGGTGACCTCAGATGTGGACAGTGACTGTGGACAGACTGGCCTGGTCTGCCTGTGCGGTGACCTCAGATGTGGGCAGTGACTGTGGATGACTAGCCTGGTCTGCCTGTGCGGTGACCTCAGATGTGGACAGTGATTGTGGACGACTGGCCTGGTTTGTCTGTGCGGTGACTCGATGTGGACAGTGACTGTGGACAGACTGGCCTGGTCGCCTGTCGTGACCCAGATGTGGCAGTACTGTGGATAGACTAGCCTGGTCTGCCTGTGCGGTGACCTCAGATGTGGACAGTGATTGTGCAGACTGGCCTGGTTTGTCTGTGCGGTGACTTCAGATGTGGACAGTGACTGTGGACAGACTGGTCTGGTCTGCCTGTGCGGTGACCTCAGATGTGGGCAATGACTGTGGAGAGACCCGCCTGGTCTGCCTGTGCGGTGACCTCAGATGCGGGTGCTATCGAGTTCAAGGGCGTGCGAGTGTGCGGTGCCAATGGGTGATGGGGGCCCCTCGTGTGGGCCGGTTTCAGACTTTACATGTTTGTGTCGTACAAGCTTATCTGAATCCGGTATCAGCGCTGATGTTATCTTGCAGTTTGCATGCAGTGTTGCCGTCCCCAAACAGCGAGCCCGCTGTACGGCCTCCAGCTCCCACTCACTGACCCCGTCTGGCCTCTGGCTACATCCATCCTCGTAGCAATGAGTACCGCTCATCTGAGTCTCTGTGAGACAGACGAGAAGTTTGTGATGCGCGGTGATGAAATAATTGATAATGCTCTGGAACCGAGTCAGATACGTCTGTCGTAGTCCGTTACGGCGTATGCACGGTTTTTAGGTAGGGATCTTCAACGTTTGGCCTTTTTCTGTTTGCCGACACTTTTTCAAGCTGCTCACTTACTACTCGGTTCTGTAAATGGTCAGTCTATCTTGAGAGAAATTTAAATACTGCCCTCCCTGCCCCGTTGAGTCAGTGAGGTCTGCCCTGGGCCCGCTGGTAATGCTGTCCTCCCCCGGTGGAACGCTTTTCTAACTTGGGCCGGCTGTTATTGTTGTCCTACCCCGGTGGAACGCTGTCGTCTGACTTGGGCCGCTGCATGCTGTCCTACCCCGGTGGAACGCTGTTGTCTTACCGGGCCGGCTGGTAATGCTGTCCTCCCCGGTGGAACGCTGTCGTCTGAATTGGGCCGGCTGGTAATCTGTCCTACCCCGGTGGAACGCTTTTGTCTAACTTGGGCCGGCTACTAATGCGGTCCCTACCCCGGTGGAGCGCTTTTGTCTAACTGGGCCGGCTGGTAATGCGCCCCCCGGTGGAACGCTGTCGTCTGATCTGGGCCGGCTACTAATGCTGTCTTACCCCGGCGGAACGCTGTCGTCTGACCTGGACGGGCTGTGTGGGCACAGGTGAAGTCTGAGGAGGCGGGGGAGCCGCCACGGCTGCTGGCCTCCAACCAGCCGCTCTACAACCAGCCGCTGGACACGGGCGTCTACCAGCAGAACCGGACGTCGTACCGGCGTCTGAAGCCGGTTCTGGTCTCCTACGTGCGCCGCCGCCACCAGCAGCTGGAGCAGCGCGCCAGACAGATGGTCGACGTCTACACTCAGCAAATGGCCACCTGGATACGAGAAATCGAGCGGCTGGAGAGCCAACCGGTGGGTGTGATCGATCGCTGATGGTAGGAACTGCAGCTAGCAGCCCTAGCTTGGTTAAGTTGGAATTTATCGTGATGAAAACAGCTGTCTGAAGGGACCTTGACTGGTACCCGTACATTTCTTTGTGTTTGAGATATTCGTACCCTGACGTTACCCCGGACAAGGTGTGTCAAGGCGTCCTGTTGCTGTTTCTCACCCGTTCGCCTGATTGACTTGTTTTCCAGAAAAATCGGCAAAAGGCTGCCAAGAACCGGGATTTCTACGAGAAGGTATTTCCCGAGATCAAGAAGGCCCGTGAAGAGCGGGAGCGCTTCAACCGCGTGGGCCGCATGATCAAGTCGGACGCCGAAATGGAGGAGGTCATGGACGGCATACAGGAACAAGAGGCAAGCGAGGGGAAACCGGGCAACTGCAATCCAGGGAGATCATTTTCAATAGAATAGTCGGTATTTCTTTGGCATCCTCTTCTAGTTTTCTGTTGTCGGGAGTAACTCGCCCGAGGACTGTCCTTCACCCAATACTGGCATGCTTAGTCTGCCCATCCTGCTAGAAAGCTTACCCGTTTTACGCCCTTCGGCTGGTGAAGAAACTGCAGCTTAGGGCTCGTTTTTCCACTGGTCACAGAAAGGCTGCTGGAAACGGGGAGGATCCAGGGAGACCAATCCGGTCATGGTTCCCCCAAGCAAAAAGGAGGGCGCCAAGCCTTCTTTCCCCCTCCCTCGAAGGCAAAATAGTGTTTGGTAATGTATTAATCGGGGAGAACGTTCCGTCAGTAGAAAATTCAGATACCGTTTGGTTCACTGTACCACCTTAACTCTGCTTACCGCCGACCCTCCACTCAACGTTGTTGCTTTGTTTGTCTTTTTGCTCTTCGACATAGGTTTGCCCCCCCCACACCAACCGGCTGGATCCGCCCCTGACTGGAAATCTGCCAAACAGCAGCTGCTCTCAGTAGACTCAAGTCATCAACAGCACACGGAACTTATTGGCGGAATGTTACTGAGACTGGATGCGCCACTCGAAAGTCTCATTACGTAGCATTTGATAAAATATAACAATCAGTAGGGACGTTGTAATAACAATTGTAGTAATCATAATAATAAACAGGTCAATAATATCAAAAAAAAAAAACGTTTTTATTGTGATTAGAGTTATTATAGTCCTGTTTGATATTATGCTGCAAAGCATCAATTGCTTTGCAGCTTTTAGCTAGTGGCTGATACTTGGCAATTCTGCTTGAAGCTGGTTTAGTCTATTTGTGTGGGTGCTGTGAAAAGTAGTCATTCGGAGACAAGTAATACCTTTAGTGGAGCATGACATGACTATGCTATCGGAATTATCTTAGAGTTGTACTTGTTCTTAAGTATATACAGCTCTTTTCAGTATCCAGCATTCTAGTCTTGCCTGTTTTTGTTCAGAACTGTTGAACTGATACTGGTTACAACGAGGAAATTTGACAAATGTTACTGTAAGATGGCAGTGAATTTTTGAGACCGTATCTTCAAATTTATCCGTGCCTGGCGCCCTTAACAACATAATCAATTTGAGCCGAACTTGGCACCCCAGCCTGCGCTATGCCTCTCCGGTGCATTGTTTAAACTGGCTATCTGGGAGGGAAACTTCGCACCCACTCGGCGTAAACATTGCGTAACGAAGCTGTGAAGCCCGGCTGAGTGAGTCCGTCTCTTGAGCAAACACACCGCCCGTGTCAGCCCCACCGGACCCACCGACTCAAACAAGCGCCGGCCGCGGCGTGCCTTGCACCTCACGTCACCACGGTCCACATACGGGCCGGCTTTATGGAGCTTACTAGTCACCCTGCGCCTTGCAGACGTTTGTGTCTGGTTCAGCTTCATGACAGTGTGAGGCAACTTCAAGGCTCTTGATCTAGATGTAGGTGAGTTATGCTTTACGTTTGTCTTCCCCGTGTCCTGACTGCTAAGCGTCGGTTTGAAATTGTGCTACATTTCACTGATCGGGTCGGTGTTGGGACTGTCCGGCAGAATGAGAAGCAGAAGCAGAAGTCGTTGGCGGTGATCCCGCCGCCGCTGCTGGACGCCAGCCAGCGCAAGTACGTGTTCCACAGCACGGACGGCCTGATCCGCGACCCCATGGCGCTGCACTCCGAGCTTCCCAACCACAACGTCTGGTCGGAGTCGGAGAAGGAGGCGTTCCGCGAGCGCTACCTCCAGCACCCCAAACAGTGGCACCTGATCAGCGCCGCGCTGGACGCCAAGTCCACCAGCGCCTGTGTCAACTACTACTACCACAGCAAGAAACAGCAAAAGTATAAGGAGCGGTTGAAGAAGGCGCGCACGCGGGGTCGTAACCGCGGACTGACGAAGCCGACGCAGGCGCTGGCGGCGGTGGAGGTGATCGGGGGTATCGGCACCGGTGTCACCACCCGCGGCTCGGTGGCGGCGCTGCAGCGGGAGCGGGCCGGTACCGGCGGCAGCCTCGGCACCGACCCTGCCGCCGCCGCCGCCGCCACCGACGCCGCCGACGCCGACGCCGCTGCCGTGTCGGAGGCCGGCGCCGAGGAGAAGGCGGCGGTGGCGGCGCCGTCCAGCCCTCCGGCCTCCGCGCCGACAGCGCCCACGTCCTCGCCAGCGCCGGCGCCGGCGCCCGCCGAGACGCCGCCCAGGTCAGTGTCGCCTCAGGGCACGGCGGCAGGCTCAGCTGATTAACGAGAATCGAGTTTCGAAGCACACCGATTGTCCAGGCCATACAACGTCGTTAGTTTGAACGGGTAGTTTCTGATGGCGCGGATCGTGCTGGGATAGATGATGGTGAAATCTTCAGTTGGTGATATCGGCCGTTTGCGAAGGTGAACCATGGCGTTTGCGATTGCAGATTACCATTTAAGCTAGCGCGGTGTGAATATATTTTTGGTAGTCATCACTCGGATGTTGAATGGACAAATCAGAAACTGACGAAGAGGAAAAGAAACGAAAGCGTTATGTTTGGCTCCGCAGAGGACCCACCATACATCTCTTGGCATTGATTTGTGTATTCCCAGGAACCATTCAAACCTTTTCAGCCGTTAAGTGGTGTTTGTTTGGGGCGGTACAAATTTGAGGTAAAACTTGCCGTGATTCTTTGCGTCGGAATGCGGATTCCAATTACCTAGGATCTGTTGGATCCGTTGTAATTTATTGCGTCGTCGAAGCTTGACGTCTTCAGCAGGCTCTGTTGGTGGGTTATTGGAATGGTTCTCCAACCTATATGTTCTTTTTCTGCTCCTGATCCACGTATGATCGATTCTGAGTGTGTTGCGTTTTCTGATCTTTATCTGTTAAGTAGCAGTGACTGCAACGTCTTAGGCATGTCGTACGTTGTATGGCCTTTTCATTCCAGAATATTCATATAAGCTTGTTCTGACAAGGCGTGCTTCGGAACTGTCTTGATCACGTGTGGTTAAATGATGATCCACCCCGCTGACAAGATCGCTTTAATGACTACAACTTTACATACTGAGGCTGACTGGTAGCGGCTCTGCCCTGCCCTGGCCGGGGTGTCGGGTAACACGCGCGGTGCCTGCCGCAGTGAGACCAAGGCCGGCAAGAAGAGGGAGCGCCGGAAAGGAGAGGAGGAGAGGCGGAAGGCTGTGGTCAGCAGCGACGACGAAAACGACAACTCGGGTGAGTTAGCCGGACCTGGCCGGCTCTTTGCCGCTCTGCTCGAACGCATTCCAGTGAAGCATATGTGTATTGTAATACGTTTTAGGGTGCGGGAAAATGTGCACACGGCCAGCACAAACACAAACACACACACACGCACACACAAACACACACACTTCAAGTATACACGGCTTCAACAGCTATGCATGCGTTTGCGGGTGAAATGGAATGGCCAAATGATTGGCTGAGATGTGTGGTGGGTATGACATACCCGCGCACCTGGGCCCTCCCTCCGATCACGTGCTGATGCCGGATCACAAATCTGTGATTATTCTAGTCTTGGAGCGGAGCTGGTGACAACACGTAAATATTATATGTCTTGTCTTGATCTATGTGAAACAGCATACTATAATGCTCATTGAGACACTTCTTATATGACCAGTAACACTTAAAGTAAACACCGTCAGTGTCTTGGGTTGCAAATGATAGTTGATAATGACACGATTTCAAAAACGTTCTTGATATAGCTTCTCCAGAATACGAGCGGGCTCTAGATCTCGAGCGTTAAACCGTATTGCCATTAGACCAGTGTGTTGTCATCCTGAACGCCCTGCTCTTTAATCTAAGCAATCGGCGGGCTGGCAGAGGTGGCTGTAGTCAGTTGCGCCTTCTCTTCTGCTCTCGGTCGCGGTGTTCACTCGCTGTGGTAGCGCCGGCGGTGTTTCTGCACGAAGTAGTAGCTGGGGAAGAGGGCGCCGCAGCTCTTGCAGGCGTGAGTGGGTGCGCCGACCCGGCGCCGCCTGCCGGCCCGCCCCGGCCCCGCCACCGGCGGGGCAGCTCCCTGCTGCGGTCGGTTCAGCACGCGCTGGAACCTCACCGGACCGTCGCAGTAGGCCACCTGCAGTTTGTGGGCGGCGGGGAGACTGGCTGTGCTGGCACTGGGGCCTGGCGGTGAGAAGAGGCCGACTGGGTCGGCTGAGGAGGCCTGGGACCGGTGTCCAATGCCGGGCGACTGTGAGGCGGCGGTGATACTGTTCGGCTCCGAGTGGACGCGCTGGTCTGGTGGGACACTCCGCCAGGCAGGCTTACCGTCAGATCCAGGTGCCGCTGGGCTCGGCGGCGCGCCCGTCTCACACTCAGCGGGGTCAGCGTGCGAGGTCTGTGGCTGCTCGGTGGAGGCAGCGGCGGCGGCAGCGGCGGCGTACAGCAGGTAGTGTGGCGGCGGCAGCAGCAGCAATGGCGGTAGCGGCGGCGGCGGCTGTCTGGTGCGCAGCAGCGCCAGCAGCGTCGTCAGCGGCGCTGCCGGCCAGTCCAGGAGTGCGGCGGCGCGCTGCTCCATCGCCCGCCTCCGTCCGACTGCCGCCCGCGCCGCCCGCGCACTCGCACAAACAATGCCGCCCTGCCGACCGCCGGTCCCTGCGGGCACGACGCGCTCTCAATTCAATTCGGCTGCAGCGCCTGCTTTTATTGTCATTTTCCAGTTGTGTGGCATCGTCGGGGCCGCGCTATTTGGGACATCACTGTTTCTTTAATATTGGCGCTGACTCCGTCGTCGAATTGATGCACTGCGTTACCGTAGTGCAATCGCTACGGCCGGCGGTTTCGTTCTTTCGTTAGTAGCTCCACTTAGTGGACACCGTCTTTTGGTCATTACGGTGCGATGCTGCACCGGCGTTACGAGAGGAGCGCGTTTTCAAAAGCTTTCATTCGTTTTTCCAAAGATTGGAATACCGAGTGGAGACAGCTGCCTCTGCAGCGCCGGTGGGCACCGACTGTCGTCGGCCGTGCATCGGAGCTCATGCAGGATGGGCGGGTTCGGGCACTACGCAGCCTCAGTAGCTGCTGAGCCCTAGGAAACTCCAATCATCAGGACGGGTGGGTAATACCTTTTCAGGAAACCTGCACTCGATGAAAAACTGACTCCGGAAAAGTTTCACCCTTTTGCACAGGGTAAAGCAAAATAAAACCCCCTTGCGGGTGTGCGGTGCTGTAGTAGCTAGCGTGTTCACTTTACACGTCGCTGACCCCGGTTCAAATCCCCGGCGGGAATACGGATAAGGACTTCTCGGTCCCGAATATACGCTTCCAACAGGGTGACAGCTGGTGTCACCCATATGACCTCAGCAGTTGGTGCGTCGTAAAGCCCGGCTGCAAAACCTGGTTGCCCGGAGTAGCACTGCCGCCAGTCCTGTGTGTGTGTGTGTGTGTGTGTTTTTAGGGTATGTCGACCCATCAGCGTAATTAGGCCAGGCGCCGTGTGCCGCGGGGACTCCACTCCACATCCGCCGGCGGCCTCGCCTTGTTGTGCCTCTGTCGACTTTCCATTTGTCGGCGAATTGATATGGTGAAATATTTAAACTCTCATTGGGGAATATGGAATCTTGTCAACAATATCATTTGATGGTTCTAAATGTTGGAGTTGTTTTTGTGTTCGGTGAGGTATTCCCGGGACAGAAGCACGGGGCTATATTTTGAAGCCGCGTTTGAATCGTCGTGGAGGCTCACTAGGGGAGAACGATGCTGTCTGTGCATTGTTCATTGAGTAAAGTTACACTGGACGCTATATGATTTCATTGGGGACGCGTCCTTAACCACTGCGCATAGGGCTGACGTTTTCTAGCCCCCTCCTCGCATTACACATTTTAGTATATCTCGTCCCTCCTTGCAGAGGTGGAGGAACGAAATCAGTACCTGCCTTAATTCGGTACTTGCCTTAAAATGATCGTTTCGTACCATGAATTTACTGTCTAAAAATGATTGTTTCGTGTATAAAGGCACTGCCTAAAACGGAATGTTCGGCACTGTAAAAAAATGAGAAATCTTACATGATACCCCAGTTTCGAAGAAAAACTGCTTTGATGTTCGCGTCATGACGTGAGTAATTGATAAATAATAAATGATATTATTTAGTAAACAATCAAGTGGCGGTATATGTATGGTCTTGGTCTATGTACAGTTCAGGTCTGCTCACGGCACGGGTTAAACCCCAAGAATGGTAATGAGTCGAAACTGGTCGATGCCACTCTCTTATACACATTTGTCTTCCTGTTTTGTACGTCGTGCATGAGTCCTAGATTTCCAAAGTTAGCGTTATGTCCGCGCCCTTGTAAACGTTCTGTTTTAGCGTATTTAACTTTGCAAATGCTCGTGGTATCGTATCCGGTCATGTATTTCCATCCCTCTTTAAATAAAAAATCTTAATTACATTGTCTTCGTTGCAATGTATTCAACCCGTGAGCCGCGTGTCAGAACGACAGTGGTGGGCCAATATCGCGCCATCTTGTATATTATTCATACAGCATGCTCTGGAGGCACAGCTCTTCTCAAACTCCTGCTGGTCGTTTCAAAACATTGATGTGGGCGATTAAACAAGTGGAAGCAGAATACAAAAATAGACAGGGCAGAACTCCGCTCAGTCTTAAATATCTTGCATGTAGCCTTGATATTATGACGACTGTGCCATTCGGTTACTTGTCCGTGTTTTGACCGGGCCTGAATTTTACCGTGTATGAGTGAACCCTGCTGTGCATTACAAGGTTCTTCAGTTTTCAGACCGCAAGGCTGGTGTCCCCATGGACACAAATCACTCACGTCAGAAGCACTCCCAACAACTTGTTGCGGCTTTTCTGCTTAGATCGCCATGATCTTGTGTCTGAACTAATTTCCACACCTTGTGCCTCTGACAGTGTCGCTCTCCGGTCAGACACCGGTCCTCTCCCTCTCTCGAGTCGGGCACGGATCCCTTACCGGTCTGACACTGGTGTCCCCTCCCCCGCTACCGTGTCCGTCATAGTTCTCCCCGCTCTCCCCTAACGCGGATGCCTCCCCGCTCTCCTGGCACAGGTGCCCCCCCCACAGTGTCCGACATGGTCTCTCCTCGCTCTTCCCTAACGCAGGCTTCTCCCCGCTGCCCTTTCTGAGCAGGTCCCTCCCCGCTGCCCTGTGTGACGCAGTGTCTGACGCAGGTCCCTCCCCGCTGCCCTGTCAGACTCGTCTCCCTCCCTGCTCGGTCTGTGTGATTCGGATCATTTGGCGCTCCCTATTTCTGACTGGTCGTCTCGCCACTCTGTGACGGGTGCGTTCTCTCCGTCGCAGCCGGTCGGGGCGGGCCACACCCGTGTGCGGTGTGTCAGACGCCGCTGGAGCACCACGGCCAGTCGCGGCCGCTGCCGCCCTCCCAGGCGGCCATCTACGGCCTCTCGGAGGACGCGGTGCCGCCCGAGGCGCGCGTTTGCACCTCCTGTCGCTGCCGCTCCGTCAAACGACGCTACTCTCAGTAAGCACCTCACCGCCACGCGCCGCCGCTAGTATTATCTTAGGCTTATCTCAGCTTGTTTAGCAGTCATTTTGGGCTTTTGAATATCCATTAGCGTACTTAGACGTGCAGTATGTTTTTAAGATGTTTTATCGCCGAGATATGGGAATTGTTGAATCCGCTACAACGACATGCGTGAAGAGAAGTGTACAGCAGACTAACCATCGGTTGTGTTTGCAGCCTGAAGTGTCCGATCCCGACGTGTCCGACGCCCAAGTTCCGCGTGAAGCGACTACGGCCGCTGCCGGCGCGCTGGGCCGAGATCGCCCCCGAGCACCGGCAACGGATCGCCGCCGAGCTGCGTGAGTCGCTGGTCCTCCCTGCGGCGCTTCCAGCTGGCTCCTCCGCCGACGCCGTCACCCACCACATGTTTTGTGTGCTTTGCCTGCTGCTTCGCGATGATGAGCATGTGACTAATGCCAGAATCCGATTGGTAACCCGATGCTGCAATACGGTAGGGCTTGTAATGGGCTGACACGTTATGTCCTCAGCTTTGACTGAAGGGAAGGGCCGGTGAGATGAATGATGTCCGGAACATGTGCCGGGAGAGGTGTGGTTAGCAGGGTCATACCAGTTGGTATGCGTGCAGCCGCCGATACATGTTTCGCACTGCGTTGTTTGTGGGCGAGTGAGACGCCGACGCTACTGTTGGGTCGGCAGAGATCACGCCGGAGGTAGTCAAGTGCTGTTCGGCCTGTCACAACCGGATCGCACGGAAGCTGGCGCCGGGCGATGCGGCCGAGGAGACGGCGCAGGTGTGGTCCGAGGCCGAGATCGAGCGGCTGCGCGGCGCCCTGCGCGCCCAAGGCCCCAACTGGGCCCGCCTGGCCGAGGCCGTGCCCGGCCGCAGCGCCTCCCAGTGCAAGCGCTTCTACATCGACCACAAGCTGCGGCACAAACTCGACGAGGTCATGGCCGAATACAAACGGGTGAGTGGAGAACCAGGCCTGACTGACTGGCGGCAGCGGCGGGGTCTTCAGCGGGACCAGGAGGTTTCAGTGCGAAGCAATTGGTACTGCAAGAAGAGGGCTGCCAGGTTAAGAGGAAAAGAGCTAGACGGAGTCAAAAAGGCCAAAAGAGCCAGACAAAAAGCTAAAAGTGTTGAAAAGTTGATGCTGATTTGAAACAGTCTTGTATCCGATTGTCATACTGCCTCAGTATAGGCTTTCACTCTTCATGGTTGAGAACCTCGTCATGGCAGAGGCCTTAGATATTTCACTCTTGAACTGAAAATTATTTTGCCACCGTTTCTTCAGGCTCCAAACCTGTGAGCTTGTTTTTTTTAATAATATCGAAACACTTTCTGGTCATTCTGCCACGAAGTGGATCAGAAGCTGGGAGCTGTTGGAGCAGTCCGTGTAAAAGAGCTTTGGGTAAAAGCTCTGAAAGTGTTCCAGAAAAACCTGATGTGAGGCTACCGAAGCCAAACCCTGGTTTTTTAAACCAGGCTTATGTTTACCTTTGCCTGAGCTGCCATCCAAGTTTCGATGAACGGGGCCTGAAATAACTCCATCTACTCCAGATCTAGGGGTAGATGATAGAATAACTACATCTACCCCTTTTTTCGAAATTCTAAAAGACAATTTATGGACAAAATAGGTCTGATAATTTAGGAAACCACATTTTACTCCCACCTCCAATCGCTCGAAGCAGAAATATCGCATCTTGTCTTACTACGCTGGGTTGACCCAAGCATCGCGTGTAATCACGAATCTGGCAGCTTGCGGCGGCTTACGACATGTAAGGTTGCGTGGCCATGCCATTTGTTAACATTTTATCACGTGGCATGCGCTGCCAGATGGAAAGGGATTCTGTCAGTGTTTGAAATGGGGTAGTACCCCCCCCCCTTAGTTGAAGTTAAAATATTTCGAACATTTTTATACAGAGAGCTTTGGGTGAAATAAGATATGCCAATGATGGTTTCTCGACACGCTCTACAAAACTGCTCCCTCAGTTCAAAACCCCTAACAAAAGTATGACTCTCCCTTTAACTTCAGCGTCTTCTAGCAGCTACCTGTCCTATAATCTACATGTCGGGTATGTTGAGAAAAATTTTCTATTTGACGCCGTTGTTCGTCTGAAAATAGCCTTCGGAAGGTTGGGTGATTTGGAAATAAAAGAGTTTTAGGGCATACTGCATGCCATGCATTTTGGGCCTCAGGTCCAACGGCATCTCGTTGGCCTCCACCAGCATACTGGAGGTGGGAGATGTGGGAAAAGCACTGGTTATTATTCTGATGGCGTGATGATGGATTGTGTCTAGAATGCGCTTTGAGCTTTCTGTGACAACCTCATATACCATGGAACCCACGGTTCCTATCGATACGGTTCGGACATGACAGCCAGCTGACTGCCTGATTTGGCAGCAAATTGAGGATATGGTAGTATTTTGGAGGGCTCTGTTCAAGATACCTTTGGTTCTGGTAGCATAAGGTAGCATTCAGCGTTTTGATTGGTTGAATGAAACGTTCGAAACAGAATTCTGAAGGAATTAGCATAAAATTCATCGTAGATTTTCCTTGTTGTAAAAGCATGTCAGGGACTAAAACTGCACCCAGAAGATAGCCTGATCAATTTTACTTACCAAAAAAAAAAAGATACCCTTAAGCACCACTTTAATTTTCCCACTGGCCCGTGCTCCAAACCCTTGCAAACAGTCCCATTGGAATTACATGTTAAATTTTGCTGCAAAAAAACTATCAGACCCAGAAATGGAACCTTCAAAACCCCAGAATTCTAGAGAAGTATCTCATGTCCACCCCCTGCATGGAACCATATTCTATTATAGATCGGACCAAGGGTCTGTACAGTAAAAGGAGAGATTTCTAGTCCGCACCGTACTGGAGCTTGGTCAGAACTTTAAGGATATTCAGGGTTTTAAAACATCTATCCCTTAGGCCCTTCAAATGTGGCATGTATATTACTTTCCTATCAAAGATCAAACCGAGGAAATCAGTTTGTTCTACCACACTCAGGGCTTTTTGTACATTGCTTAGACAGGGATACTACAGTAGTTTCGTTTACAACAGAACTGTATACATTTTTTATTTATCCCTTTACAGTGAATTTGGATAATTAGGTATATTTTGCCACGTAATAAACGGTTAAGTGACATATTTTTCCCCCAAAATAACTCGCCATAAGACAATCATACGAAATCGGACCTATATTGTTCTAAGAAAAGATATGGAGATATACCGTGAATAACAATAAGTCGATATACTTTGTCGATCAGCTTTTACCGCATAACTAGAAAGTGATCGACTTCCTTGCATGCTTGCCAGGAGATCTGTCCTCCCCACCAATCTCATGGGACGCTCGGGAATGCAATTCGCTGTTTATACGGCAACGGCGAGAACATCAATATTGTTCTTATTGATTGGAAAAACTGTTTGACCGGTGTCATTATGCAGAGGTTTCCCGTCCTGTGGGAAAACACGGTTCCGCACGTTCTGTTTTTTCCTTTTTGCTGTTGGTCTGCGAAGGAAAAAATGTATCTCATTGGTAATTCATTGGAGCTACCATTTTTTCCTTTGCACGACAGTGATGCTTTTGATACAGGTGGTGTCGTTCTGCGTATGCAGCAGAAAAGAACAAGCAAAAAGAAGTCAGATTTACCTAGGGGGCCAACTGAAAATATTTCAGCTACCATATGCTGAAAAAGGCAAAAAGCCAGAGTCCAAGAAGGGCCAAGCGGAATAAATCCGGGACCGAAGTTAAAAAACAAAATTCGAGATATTGAGCCCAAAAGAAGAGCCGACCTGGTAGCCCTAGGTGGCACCATAATTCAACTCTGCCCGCCGAATGATTCATCCGTCTTGTACATGCTAGTAAAGTTCTAACGACACCATCATTGGTAGACGCTGCTTGGGGCTTTTTGTTTGGGGTTACTGAGACGCGACACAAAACACGGATATAGTAGTCTTGGCATGGGCATTGTGGCACGGCTTCATCCCGTCTGACACACGCCGGGTGCGGTAGATGACGGGCGGCAAGGACAACCTGGTGGTGACAGACGAGGAGGAGTCGGGCAGCTCCACATCCAGCGCCGACGAGCCCGAACAGCAGCCGCCTCCGGCCAACAGCCAGCCGCGCCTGGACAGCGAGTCCACCGCGTCGGCGCCGTCGCCAGCCTGCATCGTCACCACCAACGGCCAGCCCAACGGTGCCGACAGCGCCGGCGAGGCGGTGGTGATCGCGCCGCCCGAGTCGGCGCCCGCCCCCGCCCCCGCCCCGCCCCGCCCCCGCCCCGGCGGCGGCCGCCAGCCAGCCGGCGGCCGCTGCCACGCCACCCGCCGCCGCCGGCCACAACAACCGGGGCGACAGCTCGGAAACGGTGAGTGGGGCGCCAACCCGCTGAGCAGACTACCTGACGAGAGTGATTCATATTTTGTTAGCTTCAGTTAAGGTGAATATTAAACGTAGCCTAGTTTGACGTCGATATGGAAGGGGCGAGTCAAATTGTACTGTTTGTGTATAATTATTAGTTGTATAACCTTCCCTTTCATACGAAGTGTTTTATATGTTCGGAAGGTAGGCAGATTCCTCCGTTTACCCCTAAACAAATTCGATATCCTGAATACCTGGTGGAATTAAGGTTCGAAACCTCGTAAAGAGAACCACTCAATTATTATGCCCGAGTACCTTTGGCAGTACCTGGAGAGGGGCTCGGTTATGGGATGCTATACCTTGGTGGCTCGGACCAATTATTACTCAAATCTTCCAGCAATGACATCCTTATCTGTCATTGACTATGAAAAATCCGGAGGACTGTCGACTCGTTCAAAGAGTAATGTTGACCGTTGCTTGTAGGTATCGGCAGACGAGAACACGAACGAAGTGGAGGAGAAGGCTCCGGAGGCGAAGCCGGCTGCGGCTCCGGCCCCGGCCCCGGCCCCAGCCCCGGCGCCGGCGCCGGTGCAGTCTCCGCAGGCGTCGCTGACGTCGCCCACCACGCTACCCACCTGCACCAACGTGGTGATGGGCGACCTCATCGACGTCACCATCAACAAGTCGTTCCGACAAGTGATGGCTCAGGAGCGCGGTGAGGCGCCGCAGGACCCGCTGCGTTCCCAGCCTAATCTCACCATCACCAGTCTGCTGGGCGTGTCCCAGGAGGCGCCCGCCCGGCACCCGCCGCCGGCGCAGCTTGCGCGCGCCGACAGCAACGAGGTGTTGGACTTTAGCGTCAGGAAGCCGGCGACGTCGTCACCGTCGGGGCCGCCCCCACTGCCGCGGCCCAAGCGACCTCTGGAGACGGGCGGCGGCCCTCCGGAGCGGCAGCCGCCGCCGGCGCACCGCGGCCCGGCCCTGGTGCGGCCCAGCCTGGCCGACCCGCACCGGCTGCAGCCGCCCGGCGACTCCTACTTCCCCGACATGCGCATCCGCTCGCCGTCGCAGCCCGTGTACATGTCGAACCCGCGCCGCGCTGCCGCCGCCGCCACCGCACGTCATGCACTCTCGCACTCCATCGCCGGCGCCGCCGCCGCGCGCGCTACCGCCCAAGCTGGGCCTGAAGCCGACGCCGACGCCGCCGCCGCCGCTGACCAGCTCACGCGCCGGTCCGCCGCCGGCGCACATGTCCGGCCGGCCCGACCCGAAGACGAGCCCTATCTCTGTGCGCACCGGCTCCGGCTCGATCACGCAGGGCACGCCGCTGGCCAACATTCCTCACGCGGCGCCGTACGAGGGTCTGCTGCGGCCGCTGGCCCCCCAGCACCACCACCCGGCCTCCCAGCCCAAGGAGGCCGGCAGCATCACCCAGGGCACGCCCATCCAGTCGGACCAGAAACGCGGCGGTCCGCCGCAGCTGAAGGAGCACCCGACTACCGGGTACGACTCGCGCGGCGTGCTGGTGGTGGTCCAAGAGGGCAGCGGGCCGCCGGGGCCTGCCGCCCCCTATGACCTGTACAAGCCGGGCGCACGCATGTCTCCGGCAGGGCACCCGGTGTACCCGGGCTATGCCGGCGGTGTGGCCGTCTCTTACCACCAGCAGCCGGCGGGGCCGCGCGCGCCGCCGCCGCCGCCGGACCACCTGTCGTCGCGGCACGTGCTCATGACCGACTACATCACGTCACAGCAGATGCAGGGCCGCCGCGACAGTCGCGCGCCGGCGGAGAAGGAGGCGCCGGCACGCCGCACGCCCGGGCCAGAGCCGCCGGCTCAGCCGGTGTACTACTCGACAACGGCGGCGGCGGCGGCGGCCGCTGCTGCTGGGTACCCTCCAGTCTCAGCCTACCTGCGGCACCCGGCGGCCCGCGATACACCGCCGCCGCACCACCAGCAGCTGCGGCAGCAACAGCAACAACAACAACAACAGCAACAGCAACATCAGCAGCAGCAACAACAACAACAACAACAGCAGCAGCAACAACAGCAGCAGCAACATCAGCAGCAGCAACAACAACAACAACAACAACAGCAGCAGCAACAACAACACCAACACCAACAGCAACAACACCAACACCACCTGCAGCAGCAGCAACTGCAGCAGCAGATGCAGCACCACCACCATCAACAGCAGCAGCAGCACCTGCAGCACCACCACGCACAGCACGCGCCGCACCACCCCGCCCAGTCGCAGCCGCAGCAGCGACAGGGTGTGATCCAGCGGCCGGCCGCCAGCCGCGCGCCGGCCAAGCCCGGCCCGTCAGTGCCGGCGCCGCACGACAGCTACCACAACCTGAGCACGCTGGTGGACGTGGCAGTACAGCAGAGCAGCCTGCAGGTGCCGGGCCGGGAGGAGCCGCTGCGCGACCTCTCGCGCTACGGCCGCCCGCCCACACACCAGGAGCAGCAGGCGCGGGTGCGCGAGCACGCTGCCGCCATCAACGCTCAGGTGCAGGCCATGCGCGGCGGCAGGCCGCCCGGCGACGACAGGGCCAGTCTGACCACCATGACTCTCATCGACACCATCATTAACCGGTCCATCAACCAGGAGGTGGGCGGCGCGCGCAGCAGCGCCGGTCCCGGTCCCGGCCCGGCCACCTCCAGCCACGCAGAACATCACCCGGCCGAGCAGATGCACCCGGCGCAGTACACGGTGTCCCGCAGTCCCTCTGGCAAGGAGGTGATGATCATGGAGCAGCAGCAAGGGGAGCGGCGCAGCGCCGGCCCGCGGCCCACGCCTCCACCTGGATCCCACGAGGACGCGCGCCTAGCCCGCTCCACGCCGGGCGCCGCGCCGCTGCGGCCCGGCGCGCCCTACGTAGCCGGTGGACGACCACAGTCGTACCACCCGCTGGAGCCGCAGCAGGCGCGCATGGCGATGATGATGCCACGTTCCAGCGTGGGTCAGGTGGTGGCGCCGCCGGGTCTGCAGGGCAGGCCGATGCCGCCGCCTGGACACCGGCAGCACCTGTCGCCGGCCTCCAGTCCTCAGCAGCAGCCGCCGCTGGACGCCTACCCCTACCGCCACCGCAAGGCGTTGCCGCCGCGGCAGTTGGAGCCGCCGTCCATGAGCGAGGCAGAGCGGGCCCGGCACGCGCGCGCTGAGGCTGAGCGCCACATCATCCGGCGCTCCCGGCCGCAGACGGCTGGCTCACCCAACGGCACGGCGCACAGGCCGCTGGAGATGAGGCCGGACCACAGACTGGACGTGCGGCCTGACCATCGCCCCGACATCCGGCACGATCAGCGGCCTGACCTGCGGCTGGACCAGCGGCCCGACATGCGTCAAGAACATCGGCCCGACATGCGGCAGGAGCAGCGTCCGGACGTGCGGCAGGAGCAGCGCGGCGAGGCGCGGTCCGAGCAGCCGGCCGACCTGCGCGCCGAGCCGCGCTCCGAGCAGCGTGCCGAGCTGTGGCCGGACAGGCGGCCCAGCTCCAGTCCCGCCTACCCGGCCACGCCCAGTGCGCCGGCGCGCGGCTCCATGTTCGCTTACGACTACGTCAAATACCGGATAGCGGACGCTATGCGGACGCTGGACTCTGGCGAGTCGGCGGCCTCCGAGCCAGGCAAGGAGCCGCGGCCGGCGTCGCGCGGCACGGTGCGGCCGCACAGTCCCCGCCAGCCGATGTACGACCCCAACAAGCGGCCGCGGCTGGAGCCGGCCGCCTCACCCTCAGAGCGTCCCATCGACGCTGCCAAACAGCTGACGTCCGACCACAAACAGCCGGGCAAGCCGCCCGGAGCCGACCAGCCTCCTGAGAAGGCCGGCGACCCCATCAAGATGGCCATGCCGGCCTGCTACTACCCCTACAGGCCAACCAACGGCGGCGTGGTGCCGGTGTCCATCTCCGACGCGGCGCCGCCGCCGGCGCACTCGACTCACCCGGCCAACTCCAGCTACCAGGACATCTCGGACGACGACTGAGTGCAGGTGTCGGCTCAAACGTGAGAGGGTGGGGGCGACGGCAGCGGGTAGGCTGACGGTGAGCTTCGGTCGGCGGAAAGTCGGGCTGCGGTGGGTGTCTCAGGTGGTGGTGGATTCATGCTCCCAGAACGCGATGGACATCTTTAGTCATGTACAGTTGTATTGGAAAGAGAACAACGTGAACACGCGTTTGTCACATGGTTTTGCAGGCCAATTTTCACAGCTCCAAAGAAGATTGGCGTAACCTTTCACCGGACTGACTCCGCTGTCGACGCCGCGTGTGAGGAGGTGTGCGAAATGTCAGATTACCTCAGCGTGGATTGGGCGGTGGCTTTGTCGGCGAGTCCCCGCCAGTGTCAGATGTCTCAGTCGGGTAATCGGGGCATCGTGTCAGGCGAGTTGGGTATCGGTCTGTGTCGTATCCTACAGTGTTTGATCCTACCGAGCCGCGGCCTAGCCGGGACCGGGACGTCTGTGGGGCGCTGGCACGGCCAGTCCGGAAACAGCGCCCGACCCCGCGCCACCGGGCGCAGCCAAGAAACGCTTACTAAGTTAGTTGAGTTGACGATGTCTGTACTGCTACCGATGTGTTACCGTGCGAATCAGCTGCTCGAGACGCTGTCCGTTTCCGCCCGCTTTCATGTGATGCGATCTAGCCAAACGCGGCTTCCATCGCCAGCAATTTGTGTAGACCATGGCACGCTTTGTCGGGTGGATGTCCATGACTTGCTCACCGTGGCTATACTTGCTCACTGTGGCTATTCTCTTCATAGCCACAATTACCTTTTATATTAAGTCCATGTACAAAAGTGTCAGCGGTGTAAACCCGATTATGTTCTGTCGCGGCTGTTTTTCCAGTGATCCAGACAGTGATGTTAGGTTTAGTGAGCGAGCTGAGTCGTTAGCCATTGCGTGCGTGCTGACTTTACTTACTGTGGGCCGTAAGGCATCCGTGATCTCTTGTTATTACTGTTGAAATAAATTGTCTGATAATAGTTGACGGATTTCTTTAAGTTGACCGTTCTAGGAAGAGTGTCAGGTTTTTGAAGATATTTATGTTTCAACAACGCCAAAATATTCACATTTCTCCATTCTATTTTGCAAGCGTCAATTGCGACATGGCTGAAAAATGTGAAAGACCGTCAAAGTGTGTCAGTCTGGAGAAAACTTAAGAAACTGGAAATGTCGGCGGTATTGATTGCACGGCAGCCCTATAGCTTCGCTGTCGAGCGTTCGACGGAACTTTGGGTTTCTGATGGTCGGCTCGAAATTTTGAGGACTTGTACGTGTACGGAACCCCACCAGTCACCCTCGAGATCCAGAGGAGGCGCTTGCCCCTCAACGACCCTCGGCGTCTCTTAACCTTCGCCCGGGTGGGGGTCTTTTTAGACCCCCCTCGGGTTTTTCCGAAGTGAGCAAAAAACGGCGGCGCGCAGATCCGCCAAACTTGGTCTAGCTGTTCCTTCATCATTTTTGCATCTTTCCTCAAAATTTGAGCTCAAGGTCATATCAGGTCAGGTCACCAGGCCAGGCCAGGCCATTTTTTGACCTCATCTCAAAAAAATGCTTGGGACTGCATAACTAAAAGGCGGGTTAATTGATCAAGTTGAAACTCATACCACATATTGGGCCCACCAGGAGCTACAACATATGTTCCGGGATTTTTATATTGGTGATGTAAGGTCATGTGCAGAGCATGACCTCCCCATTGTAAATACATGGGGAAAACCACGAAATGAGCTTTTCTCAGTAAGTATGGATAGAATCAACTTCAAACATCGGTTACGGCTTGCTCTTACCTCATTTCTGAAGTTGATGCCAAAAAATTGATTTGTGACCTTTGAAGGGTCACCTTAGGTCAAATAAGCATTTTGTGTGTTTTACTCTATAAATTTTGAATAAACAAAGATAGAACTTTTATTTTATCACCAAAGTGTTTGTATAGTCACTGCAAGTCAAATGATATACATCATGACTATACCAGGTCAAGTTGGGTCAGACCGTTGACCTGGGCCAGGTCAAATTTTTAAATTTGACCTGGCATAGCAATATTATGTATCATTCGATTTGTATTGACGAGAGGATTGCAATGGTGCATTAACTATGGCTGTATCATGCTTGGTTTGGAATTTATTAGCGAAAAAGGAAACGCTCGTATGCGTGGTTGGCTATGGACATTTCCAAGCACATTCCCAATATTCAGTGACCTGTAGCTCCCTAGGCTTTGACCTGACACGAAAATGAATGCCACTGTAATGAAAGAGCAACTCTAGAGACTTTCGAATGGTGTTGAAAAAATGTTTCTAGCTATCATAGTTTCTGAGATATATGAGGCTTTCTTAGCACACCTCATATCAGCGATTTTGACCTATTTTGACCTCTGCTGACCTTGATATTGACCTGACGAAAAAAATGACCCAAGGATTTTCGATATCATTTTCGAAGAGCTTTCGATTGCCGTTTTGCGCTTTTTGTAGCTCTCTTAGTTTTTGAAATCGTGGGGGTCTTCTTTAGTCCCACCACCAGAGCGAAGGTGGCTCCTACCCGCCACCGGGGCAAGGGTTAAAACGATTACGGCGCCCCCCCTTGAAAGGTCGATGGTGTCCCTAAAACGTGGCTTCCCATCCCCGCCCGGATGCGAATATCGGCGCCCGCGATAGGATTTTTGGGCTCTAGCGTCTGACAGGGTTGAGTTAGAATAATTTTTTAGGCACCATTCGCTTCCTCTCGTCACGGCAAATCGAAAGATGTACAATATGACCATACTAGGTCAAAACACAAAAATGGCCTGGCCTTAGGTCAGGTCAAGGTCACTATTTAACCTAGCATAGTCAATATGCATATCAATCGACTCGCAATAGCAATCTAAACGCGATGACATCAAAATAAAAGTTGTGTAATCATTTCATGCAAAGTTATTGACCTAAGTCTGAAAACGGCTTAAATAGCCCCAGATGACCAGTCACAGGTCAAAAAATGCGACATGAACCTGGAAAGGAGTCCAAGATAATATGATTTGGAGAATATGAAGGTATTCTCAGCTGTATCTACACAAATACAGCCCAATTTCTGTTTTCCCATGTATTTCGAATCGAGAGGTCTTGGTCCATACTTGACCTTAGGTCATCGATATGAAAAATCCCAGAATACCTGTTGTAGCACTCGGTGGGGCCACTATGTGGTAGGCGTTTCAATCTGATAGATTCACCCATTTCTTTCTTTTGCCACCTTAAACATTTTTGGAGGTGAGGTCACTTGACCTGCGCTGGTGACCTGACCTGAGATGACCCAAGCATAAAATTTGGGGTAAAGTTGCGGAATCGATCAAAGATAAGGTGTGGCAAGTACGGGGCGCTTTGCGCCGTCGTTTTTTCTTGCCGCCGGAAAAACCTGAGGGGGTGTTCAAACACCCCCCCACCGGGGCGAGGGTTAAAGCCTTGTCATAAAACGTATGATTGTTACACGCTGTTTGTTTTATAGCAGTATCATTTTTAGCATCCATAATCTCATATCAAATTATGCTGACCGATGTGACATGAGGGGGCGGCCCAAAAGCGACGCCATAACTTGGGGCGTGGGAGGGGGCGTCCACCCAAAAATGAAGCCACGACGTGGGTTAGGGTGTCTGAAAACCCCCACGAAGTGACGTAATTTATGAACAGCCCCTAGTTTGCTATGTATTTATAGCCAAGCATATCATAATAGTAATTAGTGGGTCGTGCAGTGTGCAGAGCCCGCAGTTGAAGGGTGGTAAGACGTTAGGGGAGAGGATGATAGACGGGTCGTTGTCCGACACACGATATCAATGATCTGAATTTAATCAAAGCTGGCCAAACCCGTCAGACTCCGAAATGTGCAAAAAACGGCGGCCCGTAAATAACATTCAGCTTATTTTAAAACGAACAATGTTAAAAATACCTTCAACTGATTCTAAAACGAAATATTTGTGTATTTAGCTCCAAAACGACTTAGCGAACAAAACAATGTCAAAATTTCACGAGGCGATGAGTTAGAACTTATCCCACACAATTAATAGTGAGCCACACAATTTTCAGGATTGCTGGTCAGCGGACGGGACGATGGCAGAGCTGAAAATTAGTTTCAATGTTCCTTTAAAATACTGCATACAAATCGATATGTAAACAGTGTTTGTTCATCGGTTGAATTAACGCAATACAATGTATGGCATTGTTCAAGCGTGCTGTAGATACCAGGACCAAACTTTCATGTGTTACCTCCATTTCTATTCTCTAATGGTTTCCTGCCGTATTTGACATCCGGCCCAAAACACAAAACAGCAAAACATCGGTTAAAAAGACATGAAGAGGATATTTCGAAATGTTCGCTTCCCGAGCCATCACCGAAATTTAGAACACTTGCGAGAAGTGCCCATCAAATAAATTAAAAAGTTAATATCTTATAAATTAGAAATAATAGTTAACAATATTACTTAAAAAAGGATTTTTGTAAAGGACTAAAAAGGATCTTTTTAAGCTCAATAGTGGGAAATTTTGATATTTACTCGATTCTGATGACTGGAATATATTTCAGTTTTTAATTTGATTAGGAGCCAGGAACATTTAACAACTATATATGCTCGCAGCACTAAAACTTATAAGTGCCCATCACTTGTAACCGGTTCTTTACTTAAGGGAGCGGCACGCTATGGGAAGGGGCGGCATTTCGGGTGACGTGGCGGCAACTTTACACGCACCCGAGCGGCGCGCCAGCTGCAGGGGTGTCGATTCGAGTCAGGGTCGGTGCCTAGGCACGGAGGCAGCATGTGTACTTGAGAGGGCGGCCAGTTCTTCCAACCAGGGGAGGCACTTCGTATGTAGGAAGAGTACTAAAGGTGAGGGAAAGGCAACTTGTTGAGGCTATTGGGCGGCAGGTCCTGCTATTTACCTGCTATTTACGAACAGATTGAAACCTAACCAACGTCTTCTGAGAGTGCACCTTCCAATCTCATAAATCTCAATAAAAGATAGCACACTACACAGCGACACAAGGTTCTTAATGGCCAGGCCTTACCGCCATCAATTACCGACAATAATTATAGATTGTCCCGAAGTGGAGGCGATTTACTACTCAGACCTACTACCAGCCATGTTCTGAAACCTCGAAACACACATTTCGCGGCACAGTTGTGTTTGCTTCGGTTCTTTTCGTTGAATCATCCCTTCGTGATAGACGCAAATGTGTTGTTATGTTACAAACATGCGTGTAAATCATATAGATGAATGTTCCAAAGGGAACGAGTTGAATGACAAAACCAACAGGCGCCACGAGGGGGACAGCAGCCAGAAACGCTACAGAAACGGAAATCATAGGAGGATCAACGTCCCCAGTGGCGTTGACGCATACGTTTATGGAATAATCACCTTTATTGTTTTATGTTGAAGCGTGCAGTATCCCCAATAAGTATCGTATCGTCATCTAATCCAGGCGGTTTAAGCGCCCCAGACCCAGTTTACCGTCACAATCATGAGCACTTGGGGCGGTTTCCCATACTTAATCATCATTGGGGCTTAATTAAATATATCCAAGTAATCATGATTAGGATGACGACTGAGCCTGGGACTCTCAGACCGCCTAGATTGGAGGACGATACGGTACTGATGAGGAACGATGCTTATGAGAAATACTGTACAGTTCGATTATCATTTCATTGATTCAATTCCAATAGCGTTTCATCATCGCGTTTTTTACGTTTCCTTTATTTGTTTTGAAATGCGGGTGTCAGAGAAAGGGTGGAACGGGAAGAAAGAAAACAGGCAGCAAAGATTCAGTGATTCACGAGATTTACAAAAAGTCGTAATCAGCCACCGAGAATCATTCGATAAAAGCAAACAGTAACCAAACAGACCAACTGATGTACCAGAAAAAACACATACAAAACAGTTGAAACAATAGCATTGAAGGTAGGGCAAAGTTAACTAATTTACCGGCGGAGAGAATAGAACGAAAAATAACCAAAAGGTTTACTGGGAAATACCAAAAGAAAATCGATGGCAGCATATAATAGAAACATTCTCAGAAGTAACAGAACAGTGGCACATTACAGAAGCAACGTAACTGAGAGATGTTTTAAGGAATCTATCAAAACTAAGTCCATCATCGAAGACAAATAAGAATAAACAGCAGAACGGCAATATTAACCCACATGCAAATTAATTCAAGTAAATGGAAAGAAATACAACAAAAATTAAAATTACAGGAAACGGAAAAAAACATGCATGCAAAACTAAAGCGAAACAGACAAAACAACACAAAAAGGCCCAGTTATCGCTTAAATCGGCTCAAGTAAAAAATTGCGCTTATCATTACTCAGAGTTGAATAGTAAGGCTTGAAAAACACGTATAAAGAAAGACGACAAACAAAGCCCATGGGTCTGAGGGATTCGAAATTAACACAAACTGCTGGCAGAAATTTATGTTTGATCTTTACAAGTATATATAGTAATATATATTTATTTATGCTATAACTGTATAAGCTCACCTAGGTATTGCATCCGTTATGTGGCAAATCTGGACGAGTAAAATAACGGGATACATTTGTCGTCTATCTAGGCTCTCAGCTATCCGTCATCAGATGCACCTTACTTTAAGTAGTTAATTTTCAACATTTTCCCACATACACGACTTTCGTCGACAACGGCATTACGTACCGAACCGGTACACATAATATTCTTCATCCAACCGAGAACCATATGCGCCTGGAGCCGTTGGCCTATCCCCGAGATGGGCGAAAAGCCTTTCTTACAATCCTGCTGCCAGCGCTGCAGTGCGGAACCTATGAACTTTCCGTTCATTCTTCCACTTTCAAAACAGCACCACCCAGCAGATACTGGGCTATCTTTTTACATGATTATCATTCATTGTTTCAATAAGCTGATAAGCTCCACAAAATAATCACAATGCGTTATCCTGAGCACGGAAGGGGGATGGGGGGGCGTAAAGTGTTTCTGGACTTTTGGAAACTCTCAGACGTCATCCGATTTCCTAGAAGATACTTCTTTTACGATGTTTGGTATGTGGCCCCGTTGCCCTCCCACCTTTAGAGCCACCTTTCGACCGATAAATACGCCACTGCAAACTGAAGACGACCTTTACTATTCTTTTTGATTAATAATTTACGCTCGCATATTTAACTAAAGGTTAAGAAACGTGTCTTCATCGCACATGATGTAGCTCTATTATTTTCCTAAAAAACCGTTCTTAGGAGCTCCCATCCAGGAACATGGTATCAGATCTCAGTGAACAAACAACTACAAACAGTAGGCATTTCCATCCGGGCTGCCCCCCACCCCTATCCAGGAAGCTTGGAAGGCCCTTCTGCATAGTCCAGCTTCTAGGACCCCATACACCGTACAGCCTTGGCCGTTGGTGCGTCGTGAAGCCTCCTAGGACCCCCTGCCGCCAAAGCCATTTGCCAAGAAACTGTCAGAACCCACAGTGAACAAGGACCACCACTCGACAGAACTTTTAAACCCGAAGATCTCACTAGAACAGTGGGCGTGGATTTTTAGCCGCCTGGCCTTGCCTCGACTGAGTCGGTTGTGGTATCGGTGGCCAGCGTGACGGGTGGGCCCGTGCAGTGGGCAGTGACAGCCCGGGCAGTGGGACGGCACCGCGCCGCCCCACAGCCGTTGCAGGCTGGGAGGGCCGCGCGCGCCGGCGCTGCTGCGGTCACGTCCGTTACGCCGCCGCCTCGTAACACGGCCGTCACGTTACGCGTGCCGAGGCCGCGCATGGTTACGAAGTGGCGAACAGAGCTGGCGGTGATGCGTACCGGGATGAGCCGGCCGCCGAGACAGGCTGACACTCCGAACAGCCTTTCTCTGAAGATGTCCAGAATCTGGGGAGTCTAAACGTTCTTCGTCCTGTTGAACACCTCCCAACCAGGAATACAGGGGCGTAGTCAGACAATTCTGGACACCCCGCACATTTGACAAGGGACACCACTTCTGGAGGGGGCATGAGCATTAGGTGCATTATTTTTTTCGAACCGTTACATTTGTCTGCAATGTCGAGTTCCCGACCTGGACAGAGGGCACCTTTGAGAACAGTTTACTGCGTTCTTTCCAACTCGGTTCAAAGCTTGGTGTTGTTTTTGACAAATTTTATATGATAACAACGGGAGATGATATCACTTTCAGATTCCTCTGGTCTTCGCCATTGTTTCCCGACGTGTTTAAAGATTGGTGAGGTGAGACAGCCGGAGCGTAATCCACATATTTATGCGTCTTTTTAAATATATCTTTAATTTTGTCGCGTTGTTATTCAAATCATATACCCACCCAGTAAGTTTTTCAACAGCCAAATATTGCGTTCAACCATGCATACGTTAAACCTTGCTGCTGGTGCTGAGCGTCATAAATCCTAATCAAGATTCGCTCATTTTTCCTGCCTTGAGCTCACAGACACAATAGACAAAGTGTACCGCACAGGTCAACCAACGGTCTACGAGATTGTTCCGTTTACCGATCATGACCACGAACACGTCAGACGGGCATCGCCACCAGACCGCGGAAAACGGGAAGCGGAGACAGCGATGTGACGGCGGCACCTTTAACAGCCTGACAACCGAAATGCGAAATTGTAACATGATAAGTTTAAGTAGACTAATTCTACTCAGGGAGGAAGATTAGCTGGGTGCAGCCGAGTCATCGAGTTGTATATTTTAGTGTGAATTTTAACGTAAATTTTAGTTTTTGGTTTTACTATAATGATCAGGTTTTAGACTCGGATTTAGCCTGCTGAGTATTTTATGTTTTATACTTTTATTTTTACTTTTGTACTGCCTCTTTTAATGAAATGTGTACGACGAATGATTTGCTTTCTCTTCCATATTGCGAGTGATAGTGGTGTCGCGGTGCAACGTCCTCGTTTGTGCGATCCATGGTGTGTGTGTGATTGACGGGAAAGAAAAGCCCCAAGAGATAATCCGAAATACACAACACTTGTTCCGAATCTTTCTAGATCTTTTTTGGCTTCAGCTGTTTCGTTCTCAATCTTAATCGATTTTCATTATTCTTAGTTTGACGCATACTTGCAAGTTTTGGCGATATCATTTTAGTTTGCTTTGGTATTTTTAGCTAATGATTTTGCACCAGTTCTAAGAGGTTTCAGTCACCTTAGGGTGTTTTTCAGTTTATTCTATCTCAGTAGTGTCTTCGCACGGTTATGTTTGGCTCTTCACGTTTTTGGGCTTCTTATAGAAAGAAGGTGTATTGCGCCCCCTCCCCTAAGGTAAGTCACTTGCTAGACGAATGTTTCCTATTTGATATCGCTAGTGTGGGTCAAATTACAAAATTTGATATTTTTTGTTATTGACAAATAATTCCTGACCTGAAAATAGCCTATTCTAAGAGTGAATTCCGATTTAAGTGAAATTATGCAAAGGGCGCACTTGCCAACGTGTCAGGGTAACTGCACCCGGGGGAGGGCGCATTTAGATTTAATTGCGCCCCTCCCTCATACCATGTTAAGTCAATGGAACGGCAGAAATAAGCATTAGTGTAAGAGCAAATGGAGCTCGGCTGCCTTCCAAGATTTTCATCTGGAGGGCCTGGAAGTCATTTTAATATGGTATTCTTGCATTCATAATGACTTGTAATAATAAAATCACACTCGTACAGGAAAGGATTTGGATTTGATTTTTCAACATATATTTTGATAGGGCGCATTTGACCAGGGCGCCAATTGCTTTTATGCATTTAAATTAGAGATCTCCGCTTTAAAAATCTAACACCAGGGATAGTATATAAATATTGATTTCAGAATATGCGATACATTTCGGTTATGGACAGCCAAAAATACATAAACCTGACTCACCTCTCCGGCCAATCATATCAGCTGTTGGGTTCTTCCACGTATGCTGCAGCAAGACACATCAGCGACCTACTGTCCCCATTGATCGGACAGTCTCACAGACACGTAGTAAACTCCAAGGAACTCTCAGCCATTCTCCGCTACAGAACGGTCCCAGAAAATCATATACTGGTATCATTCGATGTGTTCGCTCTGTTCACAAGTGTCCCTCTCGATGTGGTAACATCCCAGGTACAGAGCGCTCTGGAAAATGACGAGACTCTCGCGGAATGAACTACATTGACACCTGGTGATATTTCAAACCTGTTGAACTTTATCCTTAGAACTACGTTTTTCCAGTTCAACGGAAATTCTTCCAAAAATTGTTTGGGGCTCCGATGGGTTCTCCAGTGGTTCCGGCGGTAGCAAATATCTTCATGGAACATCTGGAAGAAGAAGCCATCATGTCTTATCCAAAACCACCTTACATCTGGCATCGATATATGGATGATATACTCGCTTCGATGCCCGCTGAATATATCGAACCTTTTCTAAAACACCCGAACTCCTTTTATCCATCCCTAAAGTTCACGGTGGAAACGGAAAAGGAAGGCAAAGCTGCCCTTCTTGGAACATGACTCTTTCCCGTTCACCGGAATGGACGCATTACAACGGACGTTTACTACAAAACGACTACAAGCGGTCAATACTTGACTACCAAACTAACTGAACTACCCAACTACCAAACTACCTGAGCCACCATCCACAGGCTCACAAAAGAACGGTCGTGCAAACGCTAGCCCAGCGGGCTTTCAACGTTTGCGAAGAGGTGATAGCACGTGAGAAAGAGCTCAAACACATCAGATCTATGCTGGAGGATAATAACTTTCCAGAAGAGTTCGTGAACTCACAAATCAAGAGAGTTAAGAGACGCAATGGACCTAACCATGAAAAACCAGACACCTATGCCACCAACGCTGAAGAACGAATGAAGACCCTTGTAATACCATATGAAGAAGGAACATCGGAACAGAAAAGAAGAGTGTACGCAAAATACAAGATTAGAACCTTCTTTAAACCGTAAAAAACTCCCCGACAACTTTTAGTTAAACCCAAGGACAAAATTCCAAATGCGAAGAAACCTGGCCCCATCTACCAAATGGAGTGCACGGATTGCAGCAAAATTGATACAGGAGAAAGCGGGAGAATGATGTCGGTTAGGACTGCTGAACACAAAAAGTCTCTAAAAGCCCTAAGGAAGATGACTCTCACCGACCGACAACCGGAAGCCACAGCCGAACATTCGTACGAAACCGGACACACTGTTGATTGGGACGCAAAATATAATAATAATTGGGCTTATCGACAAAGCCAGGAATGGCGTCGCCAACTCCCTGTTGGAAGGGTTGCCGGGAGCCAGCTGGCTCCTTGTCAGGAAGCCGCCGGGCCTGAACCCGGGTCGGCTGCGTGGAAGCCAGCTATCGACCCCACCACCGCGCCCCGACCAAAAGTGATCCCTTTCGAATCCAGAACAAAACAACGCCAAATTAAAGAAGCCATCCAAATTCAGACAACAGCAAGAGAAAAACTAAATAGAAATATAGGCAAATATGTATTGTACCAAGGCTGGCTCGACCTGCTCAAGCGACAATGAGGATCATGGAAGAAAACACGCGTCATGATGTTGAATATTTGAACAACTAGTAGCACGACAAAGATTATTCCAACGAGTTTACCGAAATGCGTTTTATATAACTATGTAGTGTGTGTGATTATGTCTTGTTCTTTTCACTTGATAATGGGACCGAGATGGCCCCGAAACCGGTCGTATAACAAATACAACCTTTGGCTTTGCGTAGCACTAAACCTTTCAGTGATACATTTCTGTCTTTGAAATTAAAACAATCGATTTCGGAATGTAACAGCCGTACTCTTATTTTTCGGGTTCATAAACCTGAGCAGATTTAAGGAAGTACTAAATTTACTTCGCTGGCTGACTAAAATACATTCTTACGCACGAATTCATCGAAACGTTGGGAAAATGCATGGATTAGAGGTAGGAACTGGATTCAGGTGCCCAAACAAAACTGCCACTTGTACCTTTCTCTGCTATTAGGGGGCGCAATTAGTTAGGGGTGCAATACACACACTTTCCCCTAACCACACTATTTTACATTTTCTGATTGGGTGGGTTTCGTGTGGGTTTAAGTTGTGTGATCAGAGGTTTATATTCCATTTCAATTTTGAATCGTCTTAACTTTTTAAGCTAAATATATTTGTTTACAGCTTATGTTTTAAGCGTTTGAAAGCTCCAAAGAAAGTCACTACCTAATTTAAAACAAAATCGGGCTGGTTCGAACACCGTTTTCTCTTTGCCCTCCTAGCGTTCGGTTCTTCGCATTGCCCTCTCTATTTTGCCGTTTTAGGTTTTGGTCTATTTTGCACTTTTAGGTTTTTAGGGTCTGCGGTAAAAATTGGTGCCCTGCCTTACTGCACCAGTCCTTTCCAGACCTCACGAACATATCATTTTCCTTAAAAAATTCAGAGTAACCTTAACACGCGCACTGGAGGGGCCTCGGAGGCACCCCACCTATTTTTCCAAGGTGACAAGAGAACCGCTCGTAGCCGAAAAAAACGATACTGAGCCACATTCAAAATAATTCAACGGCGCGCCAATTGGCGAAATAATTTTGAAAATGGATCTAAATAATTTTGACTTATGGGGTTTCAAAGTTAGACTTACATTTTCAGATCATGATGTCAGGATGGTATGTCAGTGTAATCTCACATGAAGGTCAAGGGCAGAGGTCAAAGTAATACCAGCACTTTTAAGGTCATTGGCACAGTACTACCGGTCAAATGACGCTACCCAGTCTGGCGTACATTATGCTATGACGTCATAGTTAAGGTAACTCAATATCAAGGTCAAGGTCAAAGATTATGGGTAAATGTTTATCCTCACTTCCCGCCCAACGGTTGCTATAGTGCTAGTTTTTGTGTACATGGTAGGGTGTAGGTATACCATATTGCGATGTTATAGGTCTATGACCTTGAATGATCTTGGACCCAAAATTAAAAAAAGATTTCTTGCGGCTTTCTCGCTATGAATCTGGTCCGCCTTTAGCATATTCCCGACGTTTTTCCGCATAATTACGGCATTTCCAAATATGTAGGTCATAAGCACGTCCAAGATTGGATCTTTATGACCTCGTTTGGCATTGAAGAAATTGACCCAGTTCAATCAAAATTGGGGCATGATGTAGATAACCATAGCCGTCATCCACTCCCATACGGGCACTTTTCTGTACCTCTTAATTTCCGAGATATCAGGTGGACATACCAGGCTCCCCCTCCAGTGCGGGTTAGTGCCAGACCCCTCTCCAGTGCGGGTGTTAATATTTCGCTAATTTTGTAGGATGTCTAAGATATATTATGTAAGACACAAACTGTGGTTTTATGTGAGAACTGGGATAATTGCGATTTTGGAAATTCATGGAGACGTATGGAAAAATATACAACACGCGAAAAAAACAAAACTGCCTTCCCTACTGATCACAGACCATATCAGGTTGTCCCTCTGACGTGAGTTGCGCTGCCAGGAAGGATTATGGCAGCTGCTGTACCGGGCCTCCAGACTGGCCCCTGGTGAGGCGGTCTCCACCTGGCACATGGCTCTGGAACTCGGAGGCACCGCAGGGCGCCGAAGCGACACGCACCACTGAACATCCCGTGCACGATTCTAAAGTGGCGGGAGAGCGAGGTGCCAACAAACGCACCCGGCACCACCGTCCCCGGCAGGCAATCTGGCCAGAAGGGCCAACCTGACCAGTCAGAAAATCGCAAAGTGTTGTTTCATAAGGATTGTCCAGGATTAGCAAGGATACTTGAATCAGTCTCCGAACCACTGACATGTGTCACACAATATTATAATCTGCAGTTTCGGAGTGACGATTTATCTGCCAGGGGACACGCTGCCGCTCCATGTTTGGCACCGGAGGCGACACCGCACCGCTTCACCTGCCTGCCGGGTCGCCGGAGAGTCCAGCTCACCTGCAGTGGCGGGGGTCGAAGGCTATGGCGCCGGGCCGCACGGCAGCTGCCGCCGCTGACCCCGATCAAAGATGCCACCGGCTGGAAAACCTTCATGCACCATGGCCGTCTCCGTCCACAGCTCTCCGGAGCGCTGCAGTAGCTGGGGTTCGTTCGGTTGGAAACTGTTATCAACCGGGTGCGGTGGTTTGAAACCCCCGCGCTGGTTCGACCCCTCCGTCACGCTGGGGTGGCCGGCCACCCGCGGTCACCTGTCCGCGGCCGTGTCTCCCGCGGTCACCTGTCCGCGGCCGTGTCTCCCGCGGTCACCAGTCCGCGGCCGTGTCTCCCGCGGTCACCTGTCCGCGGCTGCGTCTCCCGCGGTCACCTGTCCGCGGCCGTGTCACCCGACGCTGACGGATCGTCCGGCCGGTTTGCTGACTATTGTCGGCCGGCGCGCCGGCACGCGGAAACTGGTTCTTTTTCAGGTTCGGCGGCCCGGAAGGAGACCGCGGGTGAATGGTCGAGCTCGGCTTCTGCTGCACTTGCACAACTTGCTCACACTTCAGCTGCAGTCTGAACTCAGAATGATAATCGCGTCCCATATTTGGAACCTGACACGGGAGCGTGACCTTAAGAGTTGTCTCTAATCGTGCTGAACCATTTTTTCTTCTAGAGCTAGATTTTCACGGTGTGATTTTTGCATCACACAAGGTCATCAACCTCGACCAATGACTCAGTCGCTGTTGATGACCACGACAGCGCTTTAATCTTACGCTGCTGCCAAAATCTTCATCCGGCCAATTACGCCCGTCATCAGACAAATGCACTTGCTCACGCCTGACAGCAGACGTTTAGCGCAGCGACGAGCCGGGCGCGAATGGTCGTGCCAGCACTAGCAGCCAATTAAAAACCCACGGGTGACTGATGGGTGCTGCACGAAATGTGACGAGGCGCGGCGGAAACGGCGCGTTCCCGGAAAATATTCCCTATACGAACGAAATAAATAAATATGCAATGGTCATTCTTTTCAAATGGAATAGGCACATCTTACCACACAAAATAGCACATCCGTCAAAAAAGCCACACAACGTATATACACAACGTGACTTTCCCGTGATAGGGACATATAAACAATATATACAATCCCCGTCTTTCAAGAACATAATTTGAGCTTTAGTAACATCCAAAAGTGACCTGAACGAAAATTCTGTTAACATTTTCGGTAGAGATCAAGACTGTCTAAATCCGCTTTCTGCTGTTCCCTGCCTAGCATGGATGCAGAGATCATAAATAGGGGGAGGGGTGGGGAGAGTGCCCGCCCCCCGTACCGGCGAAGGTGGCGCGGGCGCCGATACCTGCGTGTGACAAGGACTGGAAGAACAATGGTGCCGAGCAGAAGAGAATCAGGGCGATAGAGACGGAAACTGGTCCCACTTACCCAGCTTGTACGCACAAAATGCCCTACATGCAACGGCTGTATAGACGGGCTGAAGGCGAAACAAGTTTTTCTCGGAGACAAAAAGCGACTAAATTGAGTCAACGGGTGAGAAATAGTGGAAGCAACGTTTGGATTGTGCCACAGTGGCCAGTGTCGGAGGCCCGTGCTGGAGGAGGCCTGCGTCGGTTCTCCTAACCTGTTGCGACCTGAGATGATGCTGCATGGAGGGAGTTCAGCTACGGCAGCTCTGAACTACGCTTGAAAATTTCGCGGAGGCATTTTGAAAGTAAACAAATGGAGGCACATATACTGAGAAGTACAGACGTCCTAGCGGCAGCGGCGAATCCAGGGTGGGGGGGGGTAAAAAGGCATTCGCCCCCCCAAAACGGCAAAGCTCGTGGCAAAAAATGTTTTTGCCCCGATTACTTTTGGTTTAAAAACAAAGTTTTGGTGCTTTAACTCTCAACTTCAAACAGAACCAGTCTACTTCAGTGTAAACATTGGGCCTTGGAGAGCAAAAACAAACATCTTGTGGCCACATCTTTCACCCCGTGACGTTTTTTCTTCGACTAATAGGGCTTACCCCCAAAACCTACCGTCCACTTAGATTATGACATGTTTCACCACGTGACTTTTTTGCTTTTCTCCTTTGGCTTGCCACCCCTCCCCAAAACCTACCGGCCAGATGCGCCAATGCTAAGAGGATAGCCAGGGCTGTGGATTTATATATCATTGGGGATGCTCGGGTAATTCCAACGTAAGATCGAGTTAGAATGTAAACATCCTACAAATCGGTCGTTTTTCCTTTTCAGAATATCAATTTAGTTTTAGCTAGCCGAAAAGGTTTGCGTGAGGTCTAAAACAAGGATGATATTATATTTCCTCTTTTTATGTGGTGGGTTTTGACATCATCTGATGTTGGGGCCACGAATACTTTTCGGATATCCACAGCCCGGGTGCAGGGGGAGTCACCTTTGGGCAAGATATGAGGACACTCGACTCAGTCTTATGAGTCGTACCCATAATGTTAAAGGAAGTAGGCAATACGTATGTGACCATTTTCGTAAAGCTTGAAATATGAGCATTTATTTTTCACACTTTGCCTAATGTTTTTTTCTGAAAGAAGTGAAGTTCCCTATACCTATGCTTGTAAATATATTTTATAGATGCCATATTTCCTTTGGATATGAGTCGTTTATCAAAAGAAACACAGACGGGAAACGTTTTGTTTTGCGGCTTTGAATTCCCCAATAGACTAAAAAATTATGCAGCTATGCGGTTTATCCCAAATTTACATCCTGGATTAGCCACAAGTAAAACTATGAGCCTCGTCGAAGCCCAGATGCCTCGTCACGACTCCTGTAAGTCGTGGCTTTCTTCCATCCCTCAGGGACCAACCACTGGATGGCCCGCGTTTCCCAAACAAATTGATAGTTTGCCGACTCACTGACGTTCTAATTGCGATACAGTAGCATCTGACGCGTTTTTCCCCCAATCAGACAATGTGACTTCTTGAAAGAGTTGTCCGCTGATGCACTCACAAGTCGGCGTCCCGCTCATACCTGAGAGAGGCGCGTTACGCGCTGTCGCGTGCGCGCCAGAAGTGTGGGCACGTCGGCACCGAACAGCGCGAGGAAAGACAGGCAACGCTTGGCAGTAGGGCCACGTTCGAGAAGATTGTGTGGACACTGAGCGTATATAGATTTCGGACGGCGGAGACAGCGGCCGCGACGCGACGAGCACCGTTAGCGGCGAATGGAGCCGGCTGCTATGGCCGGCCAGTCTTCCTCCGAGGCGACGACGAAGAGCACGCTCGTGCGACCGTGGCACCACCGCCAGCGCAGCACTGCCGTGTCGCTCTTCGTTACTTCACAGCCGAGATGACATCGACAGGTGAGGTGGCAGTGCATTACTAGTCTGCTGAGCACCGCAAGGGAAAATGGCGAGTGACGGATCAGACGCCCAGTTATAGGGCCACACGTTGCTGGGCCGTCACTGAATGATGCACTAAACGTGTCAGCCCAGGAACAGTTGTGATTCTGAGTAGAAAAACCGAGAGCAATTCTGGAATAGATGAATCTCCGTCAACCGCAGAACGAACAATAGCAGTGGATATTGTGAAGTACCGAAGATATTCTGAGAGGAATGGTGTCGATGTTTTTAAACTGTTATTACTTTCGTGCTGAGAGCAATGCTGAGTGAGCCTGAGTTCACATCGATGGCAGTACTGTCCAGCACGTGACTGATCGGAATAGGAGAAGGCAGCGGGATTGCACGATCACATAAAAATCTGCGACGCGGAAATGTATTTTTGACAACCGAAGCTTCCACGCTGAAAGTCAAATTTCAGGCGTGAACGCTTTGCAGACCTGTACCCACTCGAGATCTGCGGTGACCAAGCGACACCTTAGCATAGTTGTGTTCGTCATTTTCTTGTCGTGTGTACGGCTTCGGCCCTCAAAGAGTGTATCCACAACATTCCTTTCGGTAGTGAACACAATTTTGCCTCCCTACTCAAGTCATACCAACAGAGGCGGAAGCTATTCTTCTGGAGAGGAGTTGCTCGTTTACTTGGTTCCGAAAATGCATGTACATTTTACAGACAAATCTGCCCTAGTTATGGTCTGAAAAACTGGCCTTAGGTAAGTTATATTATAGATTCTACGAATACAATGCGTCAGTGAAGGGATAGCCTGCAATGGCGCGAGTAGCTACACGACAATGTTTGAAAATATAGCTTCCTCCTATCTGAAAATGATTTTGGCAGCCCAAAGTGTACGACTGGGCGAGGGGACATGGTGAGCCCAGTTTTCTGGAGTGGAGGTCAGGCCGTGCAGGCCTCCGGGTACTGACGCCCCTGGATACCGCCACGCTCAAATTTGCTCATGCTACTTCTAACTTTCCTAGAGGGATAATACCAAGTTTCCATATACGCTAGAGGGAAGCCAGGTATATTTCACGAGAATTAAAGAAAAGAGAAATATGAAAGATCCACCTGAGGAATCTACAAATCAACTGGATAAGGAAAACAAAATACCTCGTAGATTGAGAGAATACCTTGTAGAAATCTGATATTTGTATTGGGAATATTCTTTTTCTAGAAGAATGCTAGCATGATGGAGGCTGCATGAATGCTATTGACCGCTGCCATGGGCGTCGAGAGCAGAGGTGGGGGACGAGTCCCCCCCATTCACGAATCAGGGGGAACATTCCCATAATCTAGAATCTAGATTATTTTTTGGCAATTTTCTCCCTGCTGCCTGCGTGAATCTAGATACATGTGCTGGTGAAGTGCATCACCATAAGTGTCTCATAGGCAGAACAAATTCCCATAATTTGCCTCCTACCTCACCCCATCCTGATCTTCGCCAGTCCACGGTCCATTCCCCTACAGTAAAAATTCCGTGGCGACGCCCCAGACCACTGTAGGGGCGCCCCTGACCACTTCCTTTATTATTTGATCGAGCCAGAATTTGAACAGAAAATCACCTATTGGAAACATATATTATCAACCGGAATCTTGGTTTCAACGGTATAGAAGGAACGCGTCGCTGAAAGATGCAGCATTTTCTCCGTTCATTACGCACGGGTATCTCCGTCTTGGATCGCGCCTGAAGAAACCGTTTCAATCGCCTCACTTTCATGTTGTAAATCATAACAGGCGGGGACAATCAGCCTTCTTACATAACTGGCGCCACTGGGACCGAACACGCCGCGGTACACACCGGATGTCTGCTTCGGAGGAGTGCTTCAGTCGCTTCTGAAATCACCAAACACAGCAGTCATTCTCATAAGACGCTTTATTAACTGGGAGTTCCAACGTTGGAGTCCGGTCATTCGGCGGGCCTCGTCTGTGGCATGTCCGAGGGTGGCTTTGGCGGCGGGTTTAATTGTCCTATGGTGGTGACGGCGCACCTCCGTGCTAGAGTTGCTCAACTGATTTCTCCCGGGTAATTAGAGTGGCGCGCAGTGAACACCAACAATTAGGGGGTGAAAGCCAAGGTGCACACCACGGCTTAAGCATGCAGCGGAAACGGACCGACTCGTGCTCGAGGAAGCAACTGGCTACACATAAGCTCCAAGTCCCAGGCGGCTAGGGTTATTTCGGCAAGAACTGTCGCGGTTAAATCAAACGATCAGATTGCTGTTTTCGTACGTGAAAGTGGATATGCTTGCGGGTATTTCAATACATGCACTGTTCTCGAAGACAGGGGTGCAGCCGGTTCGTCTGAGCATGTTCCTAACATTCATATTTTATAGTAAATCCAATCCCGGTATAGGATTCAATGCCTCGCGTGGCTCGGACTTACGTTTTACACAAGTGGGGACGGACTATACTTATGCCTGAGATGAGATGGACGATAATTTTGATGCGGGGTTCTCGAACAACTTTGAAAATATGTCACTTCTAAGTTACCGAAAGCCCGAAAACCAGGGGACGTCCTCACAAAAATTGATGGATTTCCTCGCACATACCAATGTGAACCGAATATAATGGTTCCAAATTTCACGCGGGTGAGCTGCTTCGATAGCTGGTGCCAGCAGCTGCTCTGCTGGGTAGTTGTTAAGCTTCGACCTCGTCTGCCCCCCCCCGACCATCGCACAGTGGCGAATACCTATGTCAATTTACCTTGCATTTATTCTAGAAACTGAAGTTCTGATTTCTGGACTAAATCTGCAGCATAAACTCAGAATTTCCTGTATTTTTCTAAAAAACCGACATATTTTTTGCCTAAAGACCCATATTGATTCCAAAATGTATCCAATGTAAATATATCCAATCCAATCCAATGCAATGTATGAGGGGTACATTGCAGGTAGGTTTTAGCTTTTTCTACGGAAATTTCGAGTTCTAAGACAAATGATATATTGAGTACTGAGTTTTCCGACTTGCTTTACAACTTGGCTATCTCAGTTAAAATCACGTTATGAAGGTGCCACCTTCCCTTTAAAGTCACTCTTTCGTGACTTTTGTCGTCGAGGCAGCCAAGCGTAAGCCCTTATGGAAAGTGATGTTAATACATCACCAGGCGATGTTTGTCGGACATAAACATATGCATCGTCATTTAAAAAGAACAAATAAATAATTTTGAGGAGAATATACTAGTTTTAAGAAATTTCATGGATTTCATGGAAGATATATCAACAAGCTTCCACTTCTCAGCCCAGAAGAAATTATTTCGGGACATATGTAAGAAATCAACAATCATGACCACACTAGACCATAAACCCAGTTTCAGATTCGTATAAGCGCACATTTTTTGCACCGGTGCCAATGTTGGTTGCCTGTGGCAACTTGCGGTCTTCGAAAAAAGGAAAAAATGCATCTTGCTGTCATCAGCTGTTCTGTGGATTTCTCAAGTGACGGGTGACTAGCCACTAGTGCAGCTGGGCTGGCTCCCGCCCCCCACGTAAAAAGCCCGCGGCGAAACCCCGGCTCCACCCCAAACCACCACAGAGCAGCACATGCGTGCGAATGTTTCCACCGCGCCTCACAGAGCCGCAGAAACGTTCCTCCGTCGGTACCGACGCGACCTGCCACAAATACTCGAGAAAAGTAACGAAACGCTTGGTAACGTTGTCAGCATTCCCACTGCTAGGCCGCATTGGTAGGAGCGTACACGCAGAGGCTGCTGCTGGTTACCACAGGTGATTTCACCATCAATACCAAATCGGGACTACCCAATGGTCAACTCCGGAGACAGCAGTCCTCATTAAGGTTCACAGTTCCACGCGTAAAACTTGGCAATCATGCATCAGAAAGAAACAATTATTTTGTGTTTCAGTTGCGCTTCAGGCCTCAGCGGAGAAACCACCAATGCTCCCAGTCAACAAATGCCCATTTTCAACGAGCTCTCCTCGCCATGTGGGCCGGAGCCAGAAAGCTTTAAGGATTCCACACGACGGTCCCTGCACCAAGGCCTGCAGGAAAAAATCCTCCACATACTACATAGTGATAATTGATTGTGCTATTCGAGACGCTAGCCGGGGGCCTAGTTGATACGACCCGACTTTAAGGCTGCTTTCAAGAGGCTCCCCGGAAGGATCTTTGACCGAAACATTGCTCGTTCTCAGCTTCCCATTTATTGATCCATTTGTTCATTGGTTTGATTCATCATTGCATCAATTCCCCTTCTTGGGGTTTTTAACACGCGCATTGACGGGGGGGCGGGTACCCGTCCCCCTCGGGTTTTTCGGAGGTAACATAAAGACGGCGGCGCATAGCGCCGCCGTAGTTGGCATACCTTTTCCCCCATCATTTTTACAACTGTTGCCAAAAGTTTAAGGCTAGGTCATTTCAGGTCAGGTCACCAGTACAGGTCAAGTGACCTGACCCAAAAAACGTTTAAGATAGCATAAATCGGAACAGGGTAAACTTATCCGATTGAGACTCATATCACATAATGGCCCCACCGAGTTCTCTAAAATATGTTCCGGTATTTTTGATATCGATGACCTAAGGTCAGGTATGTGCTATGACCTCTCCATTGGAAATACATGGGAAAATGGTTTTAACTGAATAACTTAGTAATGAATAGAGATATAAAGTTTATTTTAACTGCATTATATTTGCCTTGTCATTGCGGTTCTAATGATATGCATTTAGCTCAATTTATGACCTTGACCTGACCTGAGGTCAGGTCAAGTCCTTGATTTGACCTAGCAAGGTCATATTATACCGTTCGACATATACCTTTATACCGTTATATCATTCGATCCGGCTTGCTGCGAAGATTCATATAGTGCGAATCGTTTTGCTCTATCTTTACTTGTTCAGATGTAATGGCCGAAAAACGTAATTTACATGTTATCCCTATTACGGCATGTTTTGACCTCTAGTGACCTTAAATGTGACCTGAAAAAAAATTGTCCGAATATTTTCGATGGAGAAGTGAATGGGCTATCCAATGCCGTTTACCGTTTTTGCTACCTAGCGCGGTTTTCGAGATCTTAGGGGGGCGGGTACCCGCCCCCGTCAAGGCGAAGGTGGCTCAGACCCCCGTCAATGCACGTGTTAAGAACTTCAGTCCAGAGGCCCCAGTTTCTATCTTCATTGCCGTGACGGTCCCCATCAAGGAAACTGAGAGGATCCACAAAGAACAAAGGCCCATTTCACGTGCTCCCCCAACAGGTGGATCATAGCTGGAGAGCCGGCCCACCTGACGCGTCTCATCTGCCAGCTGCCCCTCTGGGAAGACCTCCAGTGAACAGTCCTCTCGCAGTCAATCTGGGGCAAAGGCGGCATCGTGTGCTGACTGCCCGGCCCACGGAATCCGAAGGGAACGTGTTTGAAGCATGTTCCCATTTCGGTCAACAATCGACCATGTTCAGCGTGTATTCAGTCTAGGACAGGGACAAAACAGAGTTAAAACAAATTAAAAATAAACATAAGCAAACAACGTAACCCCTAAAAAACACCTAAAAACCACATTTTACCATAACCGCGAAGTAAAAACGGGGAGTCCGAGATATGGAGGTTTCTAGCCGCTGTTGGCAGACATGTATTGTATATGCGGTCCAAGGGGTTCAGAACTCAGGTAGCTGCTTTGTCAACAAACACAAATCACCACAAATACGGAATCATACCCGAATTCTACGACCCTCACGCGAGAACTTAGGACGAGGACAGCGGCGGGAACGGACTTTTAGATAGCTTTTCCCGCTTATCTCACTATTTTTCGGAGCTGTTCCGGTACAAGATTGTACCTTGAAAATTGTTTCTATTTCTTTAATGATAGGTACTTCGAGAACAAGAGTAATGAGACTCGGCACTTTTCTTAGCGTAATGCACTTGTATTAGGGAAAGGCTAACCCACCCACATATAAATCTTGGTCTTGTGCAGTTGTTGATCGTATTTAGGAAGCGTCTACGACCATGGTATTTTAAACGCAGCCGTTTTATCGAACGTGAAGAACATCGGTCTTTGTTCACGGCGCACTATAAAGATAGAGCAACAAAACCGGTCCATCAAGCAGTGCATCGCGCTCCGGCGCCGTGAATAATGCAGCGCTACCGTCTGGCACGCTCTTCTTGTCGCTGACCCGAACGGCATCGGCGGTGAGACCGGGCCATTGGGTCAGCCGCAGTCGGAGCTGTGCGGACGTGCAGAATGTCCCCGACCCTCGCTGACCAGCGGACCGTGAATCCGGCTCAGTACCGGCCCATCGCCATTCCACGCCGCACTGAGCCGCGGCTCCCATAAGCTACGTTTTTGCCAGTTTTTGCTCCTAAGAGCGCGGAGCTGACCACGAGAGGGGTTGGCAATCGTATGCCACTGTCTAGTGGTGAGAGCTCGAGGTTGCTCCCTAATAAAAGCTTGTGCTGACCCACTCATGAAACTGTAATCAAGGAGGAAATACCTAACTGCTTGGTTATATTGTGATGCAGTTAAAGGGAGATACGCGAAAAATTATTATTGTGGTTTCTTGCTATTTGAAAAATCCTGATTTAGAAACTGCCAATTATTTTTGTATCTTCGGCAAAATTTTGGGAGGCCACTCACTTATTATCGAAATAGGTTAACAGTTCCGATAAAAATGCTGAAACCTTCAACCCATCACTTACTTTTCGAAAACTATTTTAAGCTGAAAAGTAATGTTTTTTTTGTGATAAAAATGTCTGTTCTCCTGTATTTGTATTTGAATTAATTTTACAAAGCCTTTAAAAAATACAAAATGAATTAGTTTGCCCTAGAAACGAAAAAAACATAATCACTCAAGTCTTCAGCCGTTTCGTACCTCGGGTCTTGAGTCGTTTTCTGCTTCAGCCCCAGAATGACGAAACTTTGGCGTCAGAAAGGTCACATGACCCCCTATGAGGCGGCTGCAGGTTCTGATTGGTCAATTGTGATTTCTTAAAAGTCGTATATTTTTGTTTTGATATTATTTTTGGCTGCAGCTTTTTAAAAATTACTTTTTATTTAATAGTTTTAAACTTTCAAGTCACTGCTTAGGAAAAAGGGGACCGGTTTTTAGAGAATTTGATAGCCTTAGCCGGGGTACGTCATTTACATCGATAAGAGGTGTACCGGTAAAGTCGTCTAGAAATGTTGGCTCTGAGAGCAATTTTAAGGTATTTGCAGACCGAATTCACAAAAATGAGAATAGGGCTTATGAAACAACTTTTTGTGACCTTTTGATCTAGCCAATAACATTTTTTTCGCGTATCTCCCTTTAAGTCCATCTTGCACTTTAGGTACAGAATGTGGGGATCAAGCATTCAGAGATGTCGTCACTTTCTGATTTTCAATTTTGAACTAGCATTAGCGATATTTTTGGGTCATGGTATGTTAGAACCTAGATGCATCCTAAAAGCAACTGAGAACGTTAAGTTTAATGGGCGGGGAACGACAATTCCTAAAGAATGTTACAAAAGCTGTATACCTAGGGGTCAGCTTGCTCGTTCACGGACCCAAGCATCTCGAGTTCAAACCCTGATGCAGGTCCCCGAACCTGTCTGAATAAGATGCTATGTGATTTGTCATTAGGAATATTCGAGCAGCGTGAGGCTTGTCGGCTTATATCATGTGACCACCTGGTGCAGTTTTGAAACACCGAAAAACCGTTTGTTTCATGATGGAAGTGATAAGCAAGCAAATATTAATCAGGCCCTGGGGATATCGCTAGTGTTGATTACGATACCAAAGCATTGGGCCCAAGAGCATCTGGCCGAAAATTCCACACTAAGATGAAAACTAGACACAGTCTCACTCCTTTGGGAATATTTCCTGTTTTCTTTCTTTGGAGGGGCCAGGGCCTGATAAATCCAGCAGCTTGCTCATGTCCAAACACGGCTTGGAATGTCGCAGCGATCCATTGCACTCAGCGTTCCATGCTATAACGGCACAGGCTCGCTACTTCCCCGCATGTGCAATGGTGCATTGGGCAATGTGCATGCCTACATGAACTACTGAGAAATTAACCTTTTAGTGTAAGCGAGTTTTCTTACCTTATCAATACTGTTATTCCAGGAATTATTTAGTCCGCTTGTTGAGACCAGGGTGGGTAATTACGCTTGGTCGCTGTGTCAGGCTTACGTACAAGCCACCTTCAGGCTTTGGTGAGTGATTTATTTCAAAGAACTGGGCGGGCCTAGAGAAACGAAGCAAGTGGGAATCTAGAGAGAATAAAGAATACGTTGAAACGCTAGTTAGAGGCTAGCTTTTTAAACATGGGTCGCACTGGGGCGGAATATATACGTATCTATCTGTTCGTAAACACCAAAAACCCCGTGCCACTGTATAGATCACTGTGTGCAGTAGTCGGAAACACCCGATCTTGCGAATTTAGCTGGGGAATATCTCGGAGAACTAGAATATGTAGCATTTGGAAACTGAGACTGGTACCCATTGAGGTGGAAATAAGCCCTTCAATGTAGTACATTATCAAAATCTGTCAAAGAACTTACTCGTCCTGTGTACTGGGGAAAATTATTTCCTCTCTCGAAAAACTTCAAAAGCTCCCCATTCCCTTTGAGGTAGCTTTCCTGCCTCGGGGTAAAAAAAAACTGGCCTCCGTTTGAAAAAATAAATTGTCTCCATCTGACTAAGCACACGGTTTCTCAAACTCTATAACGAAGCGGTAAGACGCCGGCGCTTCCTTCGGCATGAACAAACCAGGGTTAGATTAGAAACTGGTCCTTCCAAAGGGAGAACGAAGGCAGTAACACAAAATTAGAAACAATATGATAACTTTCAGACACAGATCGTGCCAAGGTTCAACATTTCGGTATGGCCACCTGCATTCTAGAGCTATACCCAGAGAGCCTACCCAGGGCCGGATCGATAGTTGCTTGCTCATCGTTCGATCATGAAGCACACATTTTCCGGGTGATTCAAAACCGTACCAGATGTTCACGTGACATGAGTCGGCAAACCTCTCGCTGTTCGAATATCTATCATAGCAAATCACTTTATTTCACATTCAGGCAGGTTATATCTAATTCGGGCGACCTACATCAGGATTTGACCCCACGACACTTGGGTCCGTGAACAGGCAAGCTGACCCCTACGCCATTCAGCTGTTAAATCATTCCCAGTGTCAAGTCTTGGTTAACTGAGTGACATTTTTACACATTTGCTTTTAGAATATTAGTAATATCACCTGTTTCCTCCCATTCACTCATCACATACGCACTCTCTCAGGAGCTCACTCAATCACCCACGTACTCATAGCCCAATCACTCACATACTCAAAAGTCACTCGGCCTGGGGCGTAGCCAAGGGGGGATGGCAGGGACAGCCGCCCCCCCTCCTGAGGAAGCGTGCCGCGCGAAGCGCGGCTCACCCGTGCGTATGCACTGAGGCCAAATTTGAAATTTCATACCACAGGACCCTCTTAAGCCCTCTTCAGCACTCTATTCTGTAACAAGCAGGGCCTTTTTTACCCATCAGGGCCCTTTTGGCGCTGTCGCAGGGGCCCTTTTCCGGGCGCCGCCCGGGCGCCCCTGAACGAAATTCTGGCTACGCCCCTGCACTCGGCCACCGTCTAACTTGCACGCGCGTGGAAGCATGCCTGTGCACAAGCGACCACGGAAACAAGGCTGCTGAAGCCAGTCGTCGTCTGATGTAAACGAGGGGAAATAGCACAACATCAAAGCAACGGAGACTTTAATGCCTTAAAAAATGTCGTTCCCGCCCATTCAGCGACACTGTCTCAGACGTGTTTGCATGTATCTGGTTTTTAACATACTGTGACATAAAGAAATCACTACGGCTAGTTTAAAATCGAAAACCGTAAAAGGACAGCATGGCTTTGTCTGAGCAGGGACGCCTATTAACAGAAACAAATGACGGTCTGAGGTTATTTTATCATTATCCCTCTCGTGAGTGTGAGTTACTCGGTTGTACGCGGTTGAAGGGGCCTTTTTCGTGCTGACATGCAAGTTGCAGTTTGAGAATAAATAAGGATTGAAGCTGTCCACAGCAATTCCATAATACCTACCGCAAGGCAGGTTTTGACAACAGAACGCAGGGAATATAAACTTTAAGAGACAGCAAAGACCAGTGCCAGTTCAGGGTCTGCGCTCAGGTGGCGGGGTGGAATTGCGCTGGCGCCTCTCCCCAGCGCGGGCAGTGCCGCGGCACACAGTGAGCGCCCAGTCAGGCCGGTGTCGCCGGCGATGATTTGCTTCTGAGCAGATGTGACCACTGCCGCTGTGCTGGAGGTATAGCAGTGTCGTTCACCTTGCGGCTGTCGTGTCGGCAAGTCACCTCCGGAGGTGCAAACGGCTCGTAACTGACTCCACTCCCTGCCCAGGAGAGATGTGCCTCGCCCGATCTGGTCACTTTAGTGAGAGTATACAGTGTAGAAGACGTGAGATGTCTTGTTCGGTTGAGCGCACTTCGCCAGCTGCTTGGTCTCGGCGGTTAGCGAGCCGCATAGACGAGCCGCATGCCACGATTAGCGAGAGTGGCGGACGCGGCGACAGATGGTCCAGCCTCGCTGAACACGCTGCCCGGTCAACACCTCTGTCTTCTGCCCGGCCACCACGGAGAGAATCCACAGTTAACACCTCTGTCTTCTGCCCGGCCACCACAGACAGAATCCAGTCAACACCTCTGTCTTCTGCCCGGCCACCACGGACAGAATCCACAGGCAACACCTCTGTCTTCTGCCCGGCCACCACGGACATAATCCAGTCAACACCTCTGTCTTCTGCCCGGCCATCACGGACAGAATCCAGTCAACACCTCTGTCTTCTGCCCGGCCACCACGGACAGAATCCAGTCAACACCTCTGTCTTCTGCCCGGCCACCACGGACAGAATCCAGTCAACACCTCTGTCTTCTGCCCGGCCACTACGGAGAGAATCCAGTCAACACCTCTGTCTTCTGCCCGGCCACCACGGACAGAATCCACAGGCAACACCTCTGTCTTCTGCCCGGCCACCACGGACATAATCCAGTCAACACCTCTGTCTTCTGCCCGGCCACCACGGACAGAATCCAGTCAACACCTCTGTCTTCTGCCCGGCCACCACGGACAGAATCCAGTCAACACCTCTGTCTTCTGCCCGGACACCACGGAGAGAATCCACAGGCAACACCTCTGTCTTCTGCCCGGCCACCACGGACAGAATCCAGTCAACACCTCTGTCTTCTGCCCGGCCACCACGGACAGAATCCACAGGCAACACCTCTGTCTTCTGCCCGGCCACCACGGACAGAATCCACAGGCAACACCTCTGTCTTCTGCCCGGCCACCACGGACAGAATCCAGTCAACACCTCTGTCTTCTGCCCGGCCACCACGGACAGAATCCAGTCAACACCTCTGTCTTCTGCCCGGCCACCACGGACAGAATCCAGTCAACACCTCTGTCTTCTGCCCGGCTACCACGGACAGAATCCAATCAACACCTCTGTCTTCTGCCCGGCCACCACAGAGAGAATCCACAGTCAACACCTCTGTCGTGCGTTCGGTGAAGGACAGAATCCCCGGTCAACGCCCCTGTATTCTGCCTGACCACGAATGGCAGCCTCCCTACTCTATGCCTTAGTATTTTGCCCGACCGCAGCTATTAACCAGCGCCCCACCGGGGGTCCGGCGCCACCCTCGCCCCACGAGGGGGCGATGGCCCCTTCTAACTAAAAAATATGGGGGTTAGCGCAAATCTGCAGAGTGCATTAGAAAATTCGCGTGAACTCTATAAGAATTTATTTCGCGTGTTTGCTTAAGCGCTCAGGTCAATGGTTTGACCTCCAGAGGTCAAGTTAGGTCACAATAGGATATTTTCACTCAAATATGCAATGCTTAAGAAAACCGGGCATAACTCTTATGCCATTAGAGCTATTGAGATCTGGTAAGTACATTTGATAGTAAAATGCAAGACTTTTTCCGCTATGTGGAACGTTATGACCTCCGCCACTGGTTTTACTTCCAGAGGTTACCACGTGACCTAAGATGACCTGAGGTTGCAAAAGGTCAGAAAGTGATCTGGCCGTATATTAAATGAAAACCAGTAACGAGACATACACAATGATGTTTGATTCAGAGCTTTAGCTTAATTAGGTCAAAAGTTATTGACAAAATACCCTTTTTGACCCCTGGTGACCTTGGATGACCTTGGAGAGGTCAACGGGAAAATATTGCCCCTGAGATCCGCGAAAGAGTGTCCAAAAACGCTTTTCTGAGCAAGCTGAGAATTTGCAATCGTTTTGTGACTTTTAGATCATAAGACAGCTTTTCCCCATGCTTTTTCAATGGGAGAGGTCACCTCGTGACCTGACCTCAGGTCGAGAAATCGAAAAATCCCGGATATAAATCTTATAGACCCTGGAGGGGTCATAAAGTGTAGAAAGTTTCAAATCGATCGACTAAGAAATATATCTCTAAAAGAGCTCAAAAATTGAAGTGAGGTGACCTTGGTTGACCTCGCTTGGTGAACCGACCTTGGGTGACCCGGGGTAAAAAATTTCAGGGATGGTGGGAACATTTTGGGATGATAGATAGACCCCTCAACCACGGTGCTGCATCTCGTCGTTTTTCTGCTATCCCAAAAAAACCTTAGTGTGGCCATCGATGGCCCCGGTGGGGCGAGGGTTAATAGCTCCCTTTCTTCCCGGCAAACACCCCGGTCCTGCGCCCGGTCGTGGCGGTCAGGCTACCAGACTACCAGCTCTCTTTCTACCGGCCGCGGCCGATGGCAGCCTCGGTCAACATCGGTCAACACCTCTGTCTGGCCTGGCCGAGGCGAACAGGCTCCCTCTTTAACACGCGACTGGAGGGGGCCTCGGAGGCCCCCCACCTGTTTTTCCAAGGTGGCCGGAGAACCGCGCGTAGCCGAAAAACGATACTTGGCCACATTTAACAGAATTTAATAGCGCGTCGATTGGTGAAGATTTTTGAAAATCGGTCGAAAAATTTTTGACTTATAGGCTTTCAAAGTCAGACCTGCATTTTGAGATCGCCGTAAATGCGCGGTCGGACCAGTTAGCTTGCATTGGAGACCGAGTGGTGACGTCATAACTCCATATAACCGGGATTATATGTCAAGGTCACTTCACATGAAAGTCAAGGTCAAGGGTCACAGGTCAAGGTCATATCTGCACTTTCAAGGTCACTGACCACTGTGCGTCCGGCCAAATGACGTTACCCCGTCTGACATATATTATGCTATGACGTCATCGATAGGGTACCCCAATACAAAGGTCAAGGTCAAAGGTCAAGGTCAAAGGTCATTTGCAAAAGTCAATCGTCATTTTCCGCCAAACAGTGGCTATAGTGTTAGTCGAAGTGCACATTATAAGTAGTATACTATATTGTGACCTTAAAAGGTCAATGACCTTGAATGACCTTGACCCAAAAGTTGTGGGGAAGCCTCTTTGAGACCTCTTCTCTATGAACCTTATCCGCCTTTAGCTTATTCCTGCCATTTTCCCGCAGAATCACAGCATTTACCAATCGATCCCCAGCATGGCCAATATTTGACCTTGAAGATATTGACCTAGGTCAATGAAAATTGGTCATCATGTAGATCACCATAGCCCCCACCCACCTGCCAAGTGGCGTTTTTCTACACCTCTTAGTTTCCGAGATCTTAGGGGCCTACCAGGCCCCACTCCAGTGCGCGTTAGTGCCAGACCCCCCTCCAGTGCGGGTGTTAAGCTGCTCAGCCTTGCGGTCCGGCGCTGCTCAGTTGGTGGTGGGCTCAGCACGGTCCAGAAAATGGAAATCTACCCACGGTTGTATACTCCTTACATATATCGGACTAAGAACGAGTACTCCGATACACCATATCAACCATCTCAAGTGCCCATTTGGTAGATAAATTCCTGGAAGAAATATGGTAAATCCACCAGCACATAGGCGAAGGGGCCAAGGGGGCAGCCGTCCGCTCAACTTTCAACTGTGGGGGCAGCTGTCTCCTCGGCTTTCTGAGCATGGGGGCAGCTGCCCCCTCTTTTCTTTTTCAATTTTCCCCAAACCCTCCGACACCCGTGATTATCAATTCAAATCCGATCCATCTCCGGAAATGCTGCTAAATAGCAAACATGGTCCTCCAAATTCCTGACAAGATCAACGACTACCCAATTTTTTGTCAACCCAATCCAATCTACCGGTGGGTTGGATTGGAACTCCAATCCACGACACACCCTTCTACCATGCAAACTATTGTCAATCTCGCTTACGTAATGTGTAAAAAGCTACGGATATGATTTCGAGCGAGGGATAAACCCTCAAGGCGGCACAAATATGTCATCTGAGTCAGGGGCGCAGGGACACAAGCCCAGGGGTTAGTGCCCCTCCCATCGGTACCGAAGTGCCCTGGGCCGCTGGTATGCCCCCCAATTGGGCGTGTGCAGTTGTACCTCGGTCCAAAGTGCCTTACATCCACAAATATTGATGCGACTAGACTACACGTGGCCATGAGAGCCCTTCTGTGGAAAGCTTGTGCCCTCTCATGGTCAGCTGAGGCGGCCTGTTGTTAGCCGGGGCCCCTGAAAGGAGTAGGGGCAGTTTATCTGGAGGGTTCTGAGGCTCTCTGTGAGACAATTCCGATCCCACTTTTCTCCGCGGCCAGATGAGGCACCTCGTCGTCAGTTAAGGCAGTGGTGCAACTCGGGAGCAAATACGTGGCCCCAATTGGTGCCTGAGTGACCCTCGAACTCTGAATAGTGTGTATGTTGTAAAGATGCCCTGGCCGTTGTGAGGTGCCCCCGTCCGACATAAAGTAGTCAAATTCAGATGCTACTGGACAACACGCCCTACATGCAGGTACGCACAGGGGCCGTACCGCCCAACGGTGCCCAACCGCCAGCTGGCACCATTCAGTGCCCTTTCTCTCAGGGTGCCCCTCGAAAGAGGTGTGCCCCCATGATAAATTTCCGACTGCGCACCTGGGCCCAGAGAACACTTTTTAGAAATGGCAAGAAGCGCCTTGCAAACGCAGATTTTTATATAGGTAGGGACAAAAATGTAATCCGTCATCGCCCGGGGTCCAATCGGACATGTCCCCCTGTTTTCTCGCTAAGTTTTCCCGAATGATTTTACTTATCGACGGTTCGCTTTGATAAGTGTCAGGTGGTCAATCTGAGAACTTGCGGCGGGCAAACACTGACATCAGGTTAGATAAGGCCGCCGAGTTATGCCGTCGTTTCTAAGCTCATTTAAGGCAATTGCTTTTCTAAAAAGAAGCAGCTCAAAGCAGTGGGTAACTTTCCTCCCAGAAGAGTTAGGCCAAGTTTCTAAGCATCATTTAAAAGCATTTGGAAAGAAAAATCGACAATATGCCAAACATATTGAAGCCAGGGTCACCAAGGTCACGCTTTAAGAATATGTTCTTGCCTATCACTTTTGAACGAAGTGAGACCTCATACGCGTCGGAAAAGGGGGCCAGGGGGCCAGGCCCCCACTTTTGGCCAAAAATTCCTGATATCAGTCAAAATAAGAAAAGCCGGACATTCTTATATCCAGCCGCTGCGGAAGGCAACGAGGGGCCCAAATTCGAACAGTTTTGGTACTGATGTTGAAAGTTTTTTCAGCATCAGGTTGAAGTTTGACTGGCCCCCACTTTTTGCCGGTGGCGACACTTATGTGAGACCTAACAACAATTTTGATACCATATCAACGAGAAATGGAATGAGAGAATAAATAAATGAAATACATGAATAACGAGACAAATGGAATGCCACATAACCATGAAAACTCCTTATATGACTTTGAGCTAAAGCTAAGGTCTCTCCGCGAACTAAAAGCCCGCATAGGATATCAGTCAAATTTTTGGGCCAAGACGATTACATTAGTTCCATTGGCTTTGTTCTAGGTCTAATGGTCCCCAGTTATACCACCCGCACTGGAGAGGGGTCTGGCACGCGTACTGGAAGTGAGGGGGCTGGTAAGCCCACATAAGATCTCGGAAACTAAGAGGTGTAGAAAAACGCCAATGGGGGGATGGGTGGGAGCAATAGTGATCTACATCATCACCAATTTTCATGGACCTAGTTTAATATCTTCCAATGTCAAACGAGGTCATAAAGGTTAAATCTTGGCCATACTGGGGAGCTATAGGGAAATGCCGTGATTGTGCGGGAAAAAGACGGGAATAAGATAAAGACGGACCACGGCCATAGAGAGAAAGTCACAAAGAATCTTTCTTACAATTTTGAGATCAAAGTCATTTAAGGCCATTGACCTTGGTCACAATATGACATACTACCTATTATATACACTATGACTAGCACTATAGCCACTGTTTGACAGGAAATGATGATTTACCTTTACCAATGACCTTGACCTTGACATTGAGGTACCTTAACTATGACGTCATAGCATAATATACGTCAGACCGGATAACGCCATTTGACCGGGAGCACTGGGGTCAATGGCCTTGAAAGTGCAGATATGACCTTGACCTTCTTATAAAGTAAACTTGACATATTATCCCGGTTACATGGCGTTATGGCGTCACCACTCGGTCTCTAATGCAAGTGAACTGGTCCGACCGCACGCTTACGGCGATCTAAAAATGCAGGTCTGATTTTGAAGGTTTATAAGTAAAAAAGTTTCGACCTATTTTCAAAATTTATCCACCAATCGACGTGCTATTAAATTCTGTAGAATGTGGCCAAGTATCGTTTTTCGGCTACAAGCAGTTCTCCGGCCACCTCCGAAAAACAGGTGGGGGGGAGGCTCCAAGGGCCTCTTCAGTGCGCGTGATAACATACTTCCTTTGTCGGTCTAAATTTGACCCATTTTGGCTCCTTGTGACGTCAAAGCCCAGCGGATATGGCTCAAAAATAGTTGAGATTCAAGAATAGATAGCTATGATTCAAGAAAAGATAGTAGGGCGTTTTTAGTACCGTTTCTGATTTTTCCGTATCACTTTTGGTTTCCGAGGTCGTCGCAGCTCCGATCAGGCCCCGCCCTCAGGCGATGGTAGGTGTGAACAGAGTCCATGCACCGCCCAGTCAAGTCTCTTCGGGAAGCAGCAGATCTAAGGCTTTTCCCGAGGGACACCACTGCCTGCGGAGTGGCGGGCAGCTTGTCAAGCAGGATGTGTGTGATGTCAAGCAGGATGTGTGGCGGGCAGCTTGTCAAGCACCTGCAGCCAACAGGATGTGTGTGATCACATAGCCGGCTTGCCACTGACCGCGCAGTGGCGGTCGATAAAGAAGCCGGCAGCCTGAGACAGTAAATCCATGCCTGTTGTCTGAAGAGCGCTGACATAGTAGGACATGGTGCTTGTATCGCATTCTAAAGACAACTTCAAGGCTCCCTTATCAAACAGTTTCAGTATTACGCAGATATTTTCCTACGTATGCTCGGTACCTTCAACAGGAGCGCCGTCGCGTCAACGTCAGCTTTGTCACCGCCTTAAGGCTGGGTGCAGAGCGGATGACATTTGAGAAATTTTCCGAGCATTTTCGACAGAAAGTTACCAGCCCCGCAAACTAAGGCACTTCCGATTTGAATTCCTTGTCTTGTTTCAAGCCTTCTCCCCATACATGTTGTGTTCAATTTGGCGGATATCAGAAAACTTGTTTATGAAATTAGTAACCAGGTCATCCCTGGCCACGCTAGTCAAAACGACCCTGCCCCCCCAACTTCAGCACCTAGTGTCGAGTCACTCTGTGGTGCTCCCACGCATGACACACATGTAAAAAAAAAAATCATGCTCTCATCTTCAGTCGCTCGCACCTCATCATCACCCGTCAAAATTCAAAACAGGTGAGTATAGACTTGACGTTGTTCTGTTTCTGACACGACTCTGGGTCGACAACTAGACGAGAAAATCATTTATTCTCTCCGTTGCCCTTGAAGGCCGGTGAACAACAGGTTTCACCTAGCTTGCTGGCCCGACGGGGCAACGGAGGGAATATACACATTCATGCTCTCATTTTCAGTCTCTCCCACCTCATCATCATCCAAAATTCAAAACACGTCACTGTAAACTGTATGACGGGCATTAAACATGTCTGTGCTGTGGTTCAGCACCCAGTGTCAAGCCGTTCACTGTGGTGTTTCCACAAGAGACAAAGATTATAAAAAACTTGAAAATAGTTCCTGCGCCCCTGCACCATCTCCTTTGTGAAATAAGCATAATCTGAGACAGTATCCTGACGCGTACTTCTCTGTCCTTCCACACGCCTCTACAGAGTGTGGAATAGCCCTCATCATTCCCCGTCTCAGCCAGCTGTCGAGGTTTGCTCCGGGCGAGGGAGGAACAGCCGAACCCAGCCGAGGGACAGCTGGGAGGGTTTGATGACACGTCAAATGGAAGAAAAGAACTTTAAGGAATCTCTATTAGAAGAGAGCATAAAACAGGAGCTTTTGGTCATGTATTGTTTGACTTCCTCAGCCCCTCAACGGTGAAGTGCGGCCGGAAATCGGATCGAGCGTTATCAGTTTACCGGACAGGGGCGTCACCAGCTACAGCGAGAGGTCAACGGAAACGCCTGAAACATCAAACATCCACGGAGGATTTCTTAAGTAGACGATATATTATCACATGTACACACAATTCAAGAATACTAAAACGTTGGCAAAACATGCCCTATACAAGATGCATGTTGTAAAATCATTGCACATTATTACGTAGTCGCCAAGAACGTGAGATATGTATAAAACATAGGGCGGGATTGAATTTTTAATATGTCTACAGAAAAAGAACGGACCAAATCCTGTCACTGGGCAGCGAAACGGCGTGTTCGGCAGAATGGGAAAAACATTCCAGACTAATTATGTCGTCACAGCCGTGCGCTTCACAATATTCACACATTGGTTCATATAATTTCTAAATGCCGTCATTTTAAGTGGAAACTAAGATTAATTTTTGGATGACTCATTGTTATTCTCGAACACAATCCCGACAAAATCGTACAGTAAGTCCACACGCGATAGATGAATGCCTCACCACCAATCTATATGGAACATAAAAGAAAAAAATGATAGGAAAACGATAAAAGACTCGGGATTAATTTTTCCTTTTAGACTTTTTTCAATAAACTACATCTTCGGGGAACACGCATCCCAGGAGTGGGATGGGGGGAGAGGGGAGAGCAGCCTCGCTCTATGAGCATAACGCAGCAACGTAAGGCCGCTAGCTACAAAGTGAGGGCACTGAAACCTCATCACACGCGATTCACTCCCTCGATCCGGCTATGGGTTGAGGCTAAATAGGTTTCGATCCAACAGCGGAATCTGCATTATGTTCTGACAAATCACAGCGAATACACACTTGCCCGGGAGTATGTTTACTTGTATTTACGGAAATGGACCTTGGATATTTTCCTAGTAAGAGCAGCAGGAACCACAAATGGGCTTGAGGCAGCCATTTTTTTGCTCCAGAATTGGCTCTGCAAAGCTATTCGACATTGGAAGTTTAATAATTTTATGGCAAGAACAGTATAAAGTACACACTGGCTTGAAACAATCACTTCTGGCTCGAGTTTAAGTTCGCAAAGTCACTCGATACTGAAAGTTGGGACGGCCTTACCTTTCGGAACAAGTGCAACTGACATAACATTGGCTCCTTCGGCTCACTCGGTGGGCAGACCGGGTTGTATTTATCACAAGTGTTTGTGCCCATTCAGTTCACATTGGTTTTCACCATTCAGGTTTCGGCCAGTTGACGCGTGAGTAGCTGGATCTCCAGCAGCAGCTTCTGCTGCTGCAGTCTCAGGGTGTCGGCCTGCAGCGTCTGCAGCTGCTCCGTGTGGACCAGGAAGCTGGCGATGGTGCGGGACACGTCCGCCAGGCCTGAGGTTCCTGCCTGCTGGTAGTCAGGTTCTGACTCAGCCATCGTCGGCAGCACCAGAGGAGCAGCTGTGGTGATGGAATCAGTCACAGCCGGCAGACTCCTGGCGGCCACGGGCTCTTCACTGGTCGAGTTGTAGCATGCCACGTCTCCGCCCATCGGCGGCAGCGCGTCGCAGGACAGTCGGTGGGGCCAGTGGACGCCGGGCAGCAGCAGAGGTTCGCAGCCGGTGCGTGACTGTTCGCACAGCTCCCTGCAGGGCAGCAGCAGCTCGGCCTGGTCAGCGCGGCAGGGCGGGAAGTACAGCAGACACAGCAGCGGCTGCATGCTGGCGCTGCACCCGGCCTCCACCAGAGACCAGAACTCCCCCGCTTCCCGCTCAGCCTCTGCAAAGGTCCGTCAGACCGAACGCATTGGGCACCCAGGCGCTGTCGTATTCTACGCCGCGGCACAGTGGGGCAGTCTGGTTCTTGAAGTCGATACACTGCCTCTCCGATACCGCGACGACTAGCGCCAGAGAGAGGCAAACAAACCTGACAAACAGTAGCATGGCCACTTCCGCGTGTCTCTCCTTGAACGCTGGCAGACACTGGCTGCTGGGATGTTTACATGCTACCATATATACAGACACGGGGCTGGAGCCAGACCCATTCAGAACAAATTGTCCCCGTGTGTTTCGCAATACTGTCGTATGAAAGACGTATGCCCAGTGCGCATCTTTCATTCAACAGATCCGGTATCTGATCACGTGGTTCATCAGCCAATTGAGACGATGATCCGTTGTCACTAGCGCTTGACGTCATCGGATACTCACATTTATCACGTGCTAATCAAAGCAGCGCGTCACTCGTCGGACCGCACCGACGAGGGTAACCCTATAAATTGACATTATTGCAGACAAGGCGCACTTACGAATGGAATACAAAAATAATATATTTGCACAAGACTATCCCATGAACCTATATTTTTAACTTTGCAGGCTGGCTAATTGACACTGCCTTTTCCTTTGCGCAAGGAAAATGCTGCAAAATTTGGATTACGTACAATTACATACAATTATGCCCCCAAATTCCTCACCATGTCTCCCACTGTGTTTTAAGTCAACTTGGAAGACAAATTTCCTCAGAAAAAAACAATGTATGGAGAGTAAGTAAAATAAGACTTTATAATCAAAAGCATTTGCGCAACTAAAACTTACGTGGCAAACATTTGGGAGTGATCTTTCTTCAAACTTTTTAAGGTGACTGAAGATTTAACCCGGAATTTTGGGCGCTCAACTTTTGAGACCAAAACGCAACGGAATGAAACAAAATTCAGCAAATTTAATGGTAAAATAGAAATGCGGCGTCAAAAGAAAAAATCCAAACTTGCGAGATACACAAGATTTGTCAACATTGCGAGATTAGCTGAGCTGGATTCTGCCCTTTTCTTGCGACGCGACCAGTTTAGGGGAACATAACTACCTATGCATGTGTAATCATTAGACTCTATGGTCTGGCGCTTCATACCAGCGACATATCCTTCAATTCGGAGCAGCACTCTCAAAGCACTGTGTAAGTAGATGCGTCTGACCTTGCATTCTTCCGCCCTCGACCTTTGACTTAGTCTGAAACTTGACGCTCAGGTGGTAAGATGTTCTTACATGTGTTAGCCTGTCTTGGTCTATTATTAAACTTTCCGGCAATTTGGTTTGCTCGCAGTTTGAGGGCACGTCCAAGCAAATAAAATCTACCTCCATTTTTATTTGCATTTCATCGGCCTCCTGTCTGCTAAGAGTTTGCTTATGGTAAATGTAAAAGCCCAACTGTGCATCCAAAGCAATTCCTAAACAGTTAAACCTTGTCTGACCCAAAACTGACCTGACCTCGGATATAAGGCGGGAGCCGGCAGGCGAAATCATTCACTCGCGGTCTTGCAAAGAGCCTCCGGCGATCTGCTACGTATGCCCTGAGCACAACGACAGGCTGAGGGGTGGTGGCCATTCCCTCCGTCATCTGAGGCCCCCAACAGCACATCTATATCTCAACCCAAGCCAGGCAACTCAGGTGACTGCATTGAGAGCCAGCGAGCAGCAGCAGTGATGGTTTTTATTTTTCTAGGGGGAGCCTGAAGGGGGGCCCTTTGGACATTTCATGGGTGACCTCTAACGTCAAATTTTGTGGTATATAAAGTGATTATTTGGAAATTCTCACCGAAAGGTAGCATTAAGGATTTCGCCAGATGGTGTCGCTTAATAAAACAGTGATGGCAAAGGCTTCCCATGCGCCTCTCTAAGCACCCGTACCCTGAGAGATATGGTTAAGAACCCTTAAAATCATTCGCAAAAGGTGGAGAGAGAATTCAGTGACTTGGTGCTGTAAATTAAAGAAAGAAGCTCGGGTTTATACTGGCAGCCTTCACTATTTGCCTACATCTCAATCCTACTCTTCGGATGTAGCCAATCACATTTTGGATATCTTTCATTTTGAGGGAAGTGTGCGGCGGAGCCGGATATTTTAACGACATCTTGTTCTACAACAGAACCAATTCAGTTCCATCGATCGTGTGAAATTACAGGGGCAAATTGGGCCAGCAGTCACCTCGTACGTTAAAAACGCCCCTTCACTGCTTTGAATCGTATAACAATTTTTCGGCAGTGAGAATTTCGTTTATTAAAGCAGAAATAAAAGCGGGCTTTATTTTTAAACACTCGGCAGCTATCCCTGGGAACGTCCGGAATACTGGGAACCGAGAGGTGCTTTTCTTTATGGTGATCTTTTAAGAGCTAATTGTGAGTGTTTTTTAAAGCCTCCAGTCTAGTGACTTTACGCAACCATTTTATCTTTACCAAGTAAGCATCCAATCTTACTGCATAAACGCTTCATATCACGATCAATTACACCAGATACACGAGCGGATTCAGAATGCTCGATTTACAAAACCACTGCGGGAATGCACTGAGCAACTCCTGACTCTTGTATCGATAAGTCCGTTCCCGAGGTAGCAGCGTAAATACAACATTCTGAAACTGCTTATATACACGGGGTAAGTGTGAGGGCTGGATACCAGGGCTAAATTGGCTCCCGTTTCCCCTTCTCGATCGCTGCAACAGACGACCTCCGGAGGCCGGATGTTTTTTCTGGACTGGGCCACCCTGGAGGACAAACATTGTGGTAATCGGGCGTGCCGTCTGCGACTGGTTTAGTTGATGCGGTTAATGCCGTCTGGTCGACAGTCGTCGGAGGCGCCGCGCGCTGGGCAGGGGCGGCTCGTGCGCCGGGGCTCCCATCATCGCCATCATCAAATTTGGGGTTATACGGCGCAGTGACAGCTGAGGTCATACAGCGTCCAGTAGAGGTGGGGTTCTCACATGTCCGCCGTTGTCGGCGTTCGCACTCTAGGGATGTCACCCCTCCCCCTCCGTCACGGCACCCACTGGCGACGCTGTGTAGAGGAGGCGGCTGTCCGACCAATCAAGCATCCATAATTATAAAGATAACAACGCATTTCACCCTGACCAGCCGCCGGGAGTTTCCCATGAACTGCAGGATATTTCCCGGGCCCCTTTTCGCCAACAATACTGGGAACACTCACGTGGGTTGAGAATGAACTGGGTTTTGAAAACACTACTAATTGGCATTGAAGCGTTTTAAATTTCCCTTCGGGACAATATATTTAAGCATCGAACTGATTACCGACAATCGCTCTCCTGGGGCGACGTATAAACCCGTGGGCCACTGACTGACTTCAAACAAGTGAGGGACCAACCGCTGACTAAAAACCACACTCTAAACCCTTATCTCCACTCGGGCTCATTGCTGTCTTTCGTTCAGACTTGGTTTCTTCAATGCGACTGAAATAGGAAGACTTTTGGAGAGTTAGTGAGAGACTGGCCTTTTCCGCCCACCCTTCCCTATTCTACCGCCTACGCCTGCAGCCAATCACATACAGCTCAAACACCACGCTTACCGCATGGTGGGCGTATTCTTCCCACGTCACCGTGCCGTAGGACATGGTGACACATTGAGGACTTTAACATTGAGGACGCGAGACACATTGAGACCATGTGTTCCGCGTCGAATTGCTCAAACGCGACAACGCGAATGGGATGAGCTCGAATGAGCATTTCGTTGAGCACATCACGGTACTCGGTGACAGCAGAGCGCAAGGTATAGGATAGTAGGGTGTTCAGGCACTGTACCAAGGACTACAGCTGAACCGGCCACTGCTTGCCCGAGGGCGTCTCCTCGGGGAAAATGTGGCGTCCTCACGTATATTCTGACGTTTTTGTTATGAAGGTGCAACGACTTGAGCTGAATCTCTAGTTCCAATATGCTCACGGCGGGCTTTTCCGCGCAGTTTATCTGATAGCAGGAGCTGGCCGTTCTGACGAAATGAACTCCCTCCTCGGCGCCTTATCCACGACTCAAATAAAGTGCCTATTGATAAAGTGGTGTTTTTTTCTCCATAGGAAAGGCCGTGCCTGTATTCTTCTCAAATCGCTATACAAACTGAATATCATTTCCTTGTTTCTCTGGCTCCTCAATTTCAGTTACTTTTTACAGGACGCGGTTCAAAGCTTGACCAGCAAACGTGGTGCATACGAAGCAGAAATTTAATCATGATTTCGATTGGCACACACTTGTCTGAGCAGTCACAAAATGAAAGGGCGTGGATAATTAAAGGGGGATACGAGAAAAAATTTCATTGGCTAGATCAGAAGGTTACAAAAAGTTGTTTCAAAAGTCCTATTCCCATTTTTGCGAATTCGGCCTCCAAATACGTTAAAATCGCTCTCAAAGTCAACATTTCTAGACGAATTATCGATAATTCTCACTATCGATAAAATGACGTAGCCTTGGTTATCACTATCAATTTCGCTCCGAACTAAGTCACATGTGTCCTACAGTGGTGTAGCACCTCGAACTATCACATAAAAAATAACTTAAAAAAACAAAATTCCCAAACTTTTTTGAAACAGAAATATAGGACTTTAAAGAAATCACAATTGACCAATCAGAAGCCCAGGAATTCTCATACCTGGGTCACGTGACCTATCTGACGCAAGAATTTCGTCATCCTAGGAATTTTGTAGAAAACAACTGAAGAACCTAGGTACGAAACGATTGAAGACTTGAATAATTATTTTATGCTCTACTTTTAGGGAAAACTGATTCATTTCGTTGTTTTTATAGGCTAGGTAAACTAAATTCAAATTCAAATACAGGAGAACAGACATTTTTATTACAAAAACAATTACTTTAACTTTTGAAAATATTGAGATGAAGAGCAGGTTCCAGCCTTTTACCGGTACCGTTAGCATGTTTCAATAATAGTTGAGTGGCCACCAAAAAATTTTCCGAAGATACCAAAATAATTGACAGTTTCGTAATCAAGATTTTTAAATAGCAAGAACCCACAACAATTTTCGCGTGTCTCCCTTTAACGTAGATGAGGGGCTGCGGCCACAGCAGATAAGAAGGGATAAGCACGGCCCATCAGCCCGCAGGGGGCCATTTGTAATGTGAGGCATCGCCCGGTGAGATTAGCGCGCCGGGAGGAATGTTCCCACGCCATCCGCCACGGTTCGGTCATGTCAGGTCAAAATACTTCCAAATAGCCTCAGTGCGCTGAGCGTTGCCCATAACCCCGATTTCGACTGCAATCTGTCAATTTCCATTTTAAAATTTACTGCTGCCAAATACTAATACAATTGCCACAAGTAATCGACCACTTTACAATGTATTTAGGGTAAACCATCTGTAAAAACAATTATTGGACCTGTTATTACTAAACCAACAGCAAATTAGGCGGTTTTTATTCACTTAGCGGCGTTACATCAGTCCGATCCAACATGCTCAAAAATTGATCAGTTTGATTTGAGCCAAAGAACAGGAAAAATTCTTTGTCTTCCGTAAAAAAGTGCACTTATAAAATGGTCCAACGTACAGTCGCCCACAATTGAATCTGTACACACTAGGTTCGGCAGTTTTTGTTCTATTGCTAGCGAACTTTTGCTTACTTAGTCGTGATTCAGCATACAGCTCGTGCTTTGCTCCCAGCTACAGATTGTAAACCCACGAATAACCGGCAGGCCCATATTTAGAAATTAAGCAATAGAAGCTGTCACGAGACTGTAAGTGTGTGATGGAGTTTTAGGGCAGTGCAGCTGCAGAGGCTATATGTGCCCGTCTGTACCGGTGAGAGCCATAGAAGTTTTCTGCAAATCACGTTTGCAATCAGTTGGGGCCAACCAGTTTTGCTTCGGCAATCTAAAGCTAAGGGCAAAAATGCGATTGTAATGTTTCTAATCATGACCGAGGGTGAAACTGATCGGTAGAAACTAACTGAAAGCTGCCGAGCCTTGCCGTTCAGTTGCAGGGAGCTGTGCTTACTTTCGCATGATAAGAGATCCCATTCCGGAGAACTCGATCGTGCCTAATCGCCCCGTGTTTGTTGCAGGCGCGAGAATGCACTCGGCTCTTCTGGCTGTCCTGTGCTTCTGTTCGGCGTGGGCGGCACCAAACTCGCACCCCTGGCCAGCGGTAGACAGGTAACCGACACCTTCTAAGCGAAAGCTCCGTAATGTTAGTGCTAACGCATGAGAAACATGATGCGAAACAGAAACTTTCCCCTTCTGTTCCTGCTATATAGTATGTTAGGTTTAAGGGCACAACAACTAATCGCTATATATTACCCGGAACTGCATAACGTTGGCCGAAGTGGACGGTTTAGCAATGACCGTAATATCTTTGCGGGAAACTCTTGGGAAGCAGTGTTTTAAGTATTCTTATAGTTCCAAGCAAGGCCTTTAAATGTAAAGGCAGAACGCTCCACTCTAAAAAAATGGCAACCTCTGTTTAACGTTTGTGACGTCAGCAATTGCTCTCGAGGTGTAGCCGCCCATTCATTCAATGTAAATCGGCCAGATCGTGGGATGTTCGTACGGTTTCAAGATGCATCTGGCGAGGGGCAGACCCAGGATTCATCACCCCACGTCCACAAAAAACAGTATTATTGCCCCTAACACGCAACCTATCTGCTGAACCCCGTCTTCTACATTACACAGCGGCCATGAGTTGCTAAGCATTTCTAGGTGATCGCTGACGTCATCGCCATGGCGAATGCCAGATTTGCGGTTGCCATTTTTGGCCTATGCTAAAAAGCCGGAGCGCAACCCCTTGGTCGAAGTATGCTTTTAAGATATTGCCAGTGTGTAAAGTAATCTCCCGAAGTACATATCCAGTTCACATTTTGCACTCGAAAACGACAGAAATAAAGCTGATATCGTTAATATAACCAGACGCTACCGCAATGCACCCACAACTACTCTGCCACAATCGGTCAGCAATGCCCCAATAAAACTGATTCACCTTTGACGTCACTTATGCTTGGCGAATTTCACCAGTCCTTTCTCATAATAATTGTTGGGGTTTAACGACGCACCAACTGCCAGGGTCATACGGCGTCGCCAACTCTCACCCTGGTGGAAGGGATTTTGGGGATCAGATCGACTTATTCAGAGGCTCCGCCGGGACTTGAACCCGGGACCAGTGGCTTAGAAGACAAGGGTGCTATCCACTAAGCCACCTCATCCCCATAGTCCTTTCTCAGTATGGTCGCCCGACGTCCACTGTGTAGCTGCAGCTGCCCCGGTGCGCTGCGCTGACGGCCGTGTGGCGGCGCTGTTTCAGCCGGAGCTGGGACCAGCAGCCCTCGCCGGCCCTCTTCCGCTACTACGTGCTGGGTCGGCGCGGAGAAGTGGAGCGCACCTTCCTCTCGCCGCTCGACTTCTCCGGCCTGGCGCCGGCGCGGCGGGGCGCCCTGCTGGACAGCACGGGTCCACCCGACGGGCCTCAGATGGACAGCGTCATCGCCACCATCGGCACCATCGTCAACGCAGAGGCAGCCGCCCACAGCGACTCCGGTGACGGCGGCGCCGCGGCGCAACTGAGCCAGCACCCGGCCCAGGAAGGCTCTCTTCAGTGGACACGCCCCACAGAGGTGGAGTATTCCGAAGAGGATGATCTGGAGCCGATCTCCGCGGAGCCATCCGTGAACCTGGCCGCGCTCTGGCAGCGCGTGCCAGATCCAGAGCCTGTAGAGCAGGAGCACCCATCACCGGGCCAGATCATGCACACGACCGAGTACGGTGGTCCGATGTGGGAAGGTGACCAAGGCGAGGGCCCACAGCGGACGCAGCACCCGTCACCACTCTTCACCGATGAGGTCGATCATGATCACCCCACAGAGATCACGTTCGAAGGAAGCGAAGAGGAACAGGACATGACCACCTCGGCGGTTGAGTCGGACAATGCCCCTGCATCGATCTCATCACTCTTCTCAGACGATGGCGATATGTACTACAGCCCTACCGTGATACCCTCCAGACTGCAGGCGGCTGATGTGGCGATGCTTTCCAGGCTGAACGTGCCACTGATGTCCGACCCGGAGATTGCCATGACAACAGAGGTGCCTCTTGGTGAGCTCGCGTACCTGCAGCCCAGCTCACCGCCACAAATCGAGGAGAACTACTACCAGCCAGGGCACAACGGACAAGACTCCGAGGAGCAGGCAGATGTGGTCGCAGATGGCGACAGCGGAGCGGCGGGTCAGACCTGGTCGCAAGCAGTCGGCGGGGAGGGACCCGAGTGGGCGTCGGACCTGCTGACGCTGGTGTCGTCTGATCAGTCGCCGTCAGACGACCTCCTGCCCTACCTGTTCCAGGCCGTGTCCTCCAGGCTCATGCCCAGCTCTGTCGGCGGGGATTCCCCAGAGGACGCCCAGCAGGCGCCGGCCCCGGCCTCGGACGGATCCGCAGTTGTGACCATTGACAGGCAGACGGTGACACCGGATCAAGAGCAAACCATGCAGAATCTCATGCAGTTCCTCATGCTACCGACTGAACAAAAAAGCGATGAGGATTCAAGCCCTACATATGTCACACATTCACCAGAAAGGCAAGAAAATCCTGAGGGGCTGCCTGATCAGGACGAGTACTCCAACGTTTCTTCAGGGGATGGAACACTGGATGCCGAACAAGACCCAGCTGAAGAAGAGTATTCATATGATGACTTAATGCTGGTGTCTGGCGATGGCCCCTTGCCAGCGCACAGCCCGGAGAGTCTCGAACAAGTTATTGACGAATCAGGGCCTAGCGATGACCAAGAAGACACGACAGAGGGCAGTGGGGTCGGCCCAAGCGCCCCAGCAGGCCCAAACGTACAAGAGTCCTACAGCACCTCAACTCTTCCCAGCCCGACCAACGGAGGTGGTTTCACTCTGTCAAACCTCTTCCGCCCTGGGGTGCAAACGACTCAAGATGGTCATCTGCTCCTGTACAGCACTCACAACGAAAGGAGAGAGAACGATGGTTCTGAAAACCAAGTCAGTCCGGGCATGGTGGCGATGCCATCTAGTACGATGCTGCAAAGAATCGATCCGTATGTACTCACTCAGGTGGAACAAGACAACGAAGATGGTGACAAAGGAGAACACGCACAAAACAGTGAGCATGACGAACATGATAGGGAACTTAACGACCATGAAGCGCATGGACAAGACGAAGACCACGGTACTCATCAAGCAGAAAACAATGAGCATGGGGAACACCATGAGAACCACCAAGGAGAACACGACGAACAAGGCGAGCACCATGGAGAGCATCAAGGAGAACACAGTGATCATGGAGATCACGATGAAAACAGCGGCCATGGGGAGCAACATGAAGAATACGGTGACCATGGAGAGCTCCACGGGGAACATGGCGACCACCATGGTGACCATGGGGAACATCATGGAGAGCATGGCGACCACCATGGTGACCATGGGGAACATCATGGAGAACATGGCGACCACCATGGTGACCATGGAGAACATCATGGAGAGCATGGCGACCACCATGGTGACCATGGGGAACATCATGGTGGCCATGGGGAACATCATGGTGACCATGAGGAGCACCATGGAGAGCATGGTGACCATGGGGAACATCATGGTGACCATGGAGAGCATGGTGACCATGGTGGGCATCATGGTGACCATGGAGAGCACCATGGGGAGCATGGTGACCATGGTGGGCATCATGGTGACCATGGTGACCATGGGACAGCGGGTACATCCCACGGTCCAGTGCTCTCGAGCCCACCCGAAAACAACCTCGGTCTAGAGGAGGGACTCGAATCTCTCGACGATGCTACAGCCACTTTCGTCGCAAATAACAACCGGATAGCCCTGGCCGTGTATCGCACTCTGACACCGACCTTCCCGAAACAGAATTTCGTGATGTCGCCGCTAGGTGTCAGCAGCAGTCTGGCGATGCTGTTCTTGGGTTCGCGCGGCGACACCGCAGACGAGCTGAACTCACTGCTGCAGCTTGACTCTATCACAAGCTTTAACCCACACGTGGGCTTCTTCAAGTACCTGCGCTACATGAACGAACGCGGCCCACCCCACACGGTCGCCATCTGCAACATGCTCTACAAACAAATGGTGGGTGGCGCCAATGAATGCCTCTGGTATAATTACTGTATCCTTCACTACTTTCCGAGTGAGGGATCATAGTTTTAAAAGCCAGCTTACAGCTGTCTATATAATATTGTGGGACTTCGACAAAAGTTGTCAAAAATAAGTCAACATCAAACCCGAAGTGATTTTGTTACTACTCTCACCAAGGAGGGGATGCTGATTAATCCGTTCTCTTTCCCCAGGATAAAGGAAACATGTTCAGCGGCTACCAGTTCCTCATCTCCCGCTTCTATGGCCCTATGATCAGACCATCTGTGAGTACCACGAGGAAGTTGCGCCCACCGTGTTATCGTGTTTTCCCTCACACGTCACACTTCCAATAAAGGACAGGCTGTTTTCCAGGCTCAGCTGCTTCTCCCATTCAGTAACGATGCACCGTTTGGCGCATCACAGCTTCAGTATTTGCCGTTTTATTTTGCATTTATTTTGCATATACTTTATACATCCCCTGTCAACATACAAGACGCACGCTGCCCAGTACAGCCGGCCGTTTTCTCCCGCAGGCGGACCTGACGGCGCCCTCTGCCGAGATGGCGTCTGATGTCACAAACTGCATCTCCAGCGCCACCGACGGCCGCGTACAGGGCTTCGCCGACGACCCCGCCTCCTTTCCCACCGTGGGGCCTTCACTAGTGCCGCTCTCCGCCACATTCTTCAACGTGAGTCCAGATGCTACAACAGCCCGCAGCGTCCCACGATGAGCCTCCAAATGCTGAAGTATTTTGGTAAACGCGTGCTTAATGTCCATATGACAATACCGGCTGGCATAATAATACTATTTGGGGTTCAAAACCGCAGCAACAGCTAAGGACCTAACGTGATGCGACACCCTCACTTAGCAATGTTAAGCCGGCCTGGTTAACTAAGGTGCGACGTTCTTTCATCATATTCAAATACAAGCCTTTCAAGTAATGCGAAACCTCTTGATAACTTGCACTGGATATGTAGGTACAAACTACTGAAACCAGAGTGCGCCGCTGACCCAAGTTCAAATCCCCGGGAGGCTACTCTACATGAGTCTTTCCGATCCCCGTAATACCCTCTAACTGGGTAAGAGTTGGCCACGCCATATGACCTCAACAGTCGGTGTGTCGTAAAACCCCCAAAGTTGCTTTGTGTTTGTCAGACCATGTCATGAGAGACTGCCCTGCTCTGAGTGCAGGCTCCGATCTGACGGGTACCACACACCGGCTCTCTCCCGCAGGCGACGCTGTCGCCGTCGCTGCAGGTCCAGACGGTCGACATGAGCTTCCTGCGGTTCCCGTCGGCGCAGCGGCGCGTTCTGGAGACGGCCGGGCTGCGGGTGCGCGGAGTGGTGCCGGCCGGCTACAGCGCCCAGCTGGACTGCAGCCTGGTGGCGCTGCCGTACGCCGGCGGACAGCTGCAGCTGCTGCTGCTACTGCCCGGCCGCGGCCGCCGCTTCAACGCCAACGGGCTGGCCGGTCTGGAGGCGCGCCTGACGCCGGCCACCTGGCGGCAGCTGATGCGCTCCGCCGTGCCGCAGCCGGTGGAGGTCACGGTGCCTCTGATAGCGCACCGCAGCTCGGCTGACCTGCGAGCGGCGCTGCAGGCGCTGGGCGTCAGCGTGGCCGAGGAGACCGCGGCCGACTTCTCCGGAGTGAACGGCATCCGAGACCTGGCGGTCGGCGGCGTGGTGCAGCTCACAGAGTTCCACCTCGGAGACGGGTCGGTGCTCCACCAGGGAGCGCATGGCGAGCATGGAGACCACGGAGATCACGGAGAACACGGTCATGGTCACGAAGACCACGGCAGCCATGTTGGAGAGAAATCCGCCGAGTATTATATCGACCACGCCAGTCACCACGACCATGGGGAGCACGATGAGGACAGCCACGTTGGCGAGCATCATCACCTTAGAGATCTGACCAAAACCGGCGGAAGATCCTCCCGCACCCTGTGGACGGTAGGGCCAGCACGTCTACCCTGGGAGAGGCCAACCATCCTGTCAGAGACACCGACACCGCCTTCTGAGCTGCAGCTGCGACAACCTCACGTGGAAGTGTTCTTCGAGCGGGCCTTCATGTACGCTGTGCGGCACCGGGCGACCGGGGCCATTCTGATCTCTGGGCGCTACCTAGACCCCTACAGCTTCGTCTGAACCTCCCTTCACCCCATGGCGAGCAGTCGTCGTACTGAACATTGTCTGGGCAGTCCTCGGGCGGAGTGCTGATCCAGCAAAGGAGACCTACGCTCGCGAACAGGAGTTAAGCCAGGAGCTGACTGAAAGCCAACAGTGCTAACCTGAGACGCTCTGAAACATCATTTTACTGCAGTGATCCTAACGATTCCTGTTATCTCGGTCAAGAACGAGTGAGCCGATGCTCAGCTAGCAATTCGTACACTCCGCCAACCGCTACATCAACGGCAACGAGGTGAGAGTAGCTGATGCGCACTTTCAAAGCAGGAAGAGCATGCTTCCAAGCCGGTAGAATGCAGAACTAAGTGTGAGTGCGCTGGCCTTGTTTATTGTTACTGTGCCAGTGAGAACCCGCTAAAAATGCGAGGAGACCAGACGCCGTATTAGGCTTATAACTCTGTTACGGACAGATGAGATACCTGAGCCTTATCCCAGGTGACAGCAGTGTTTACTGGTGGAAGAGAGACAGTTGGTAATTTAACGAGTGAGTGGTAGTGTACAGTGACTGGCATTGAGACAAACGCTCCCGCGAGAGACTGACCGGCAACGTGAGCCTTTGGCGCCCGAGCTGGACTTAGCAGAAATGAGCAAGGTAGAGAGAGTGACAAAGCCCCCCCGTCTATAAACCAATCCAATTCGTTTAAAAATGTTCATAATCACGATTAGGTGATACTGCATGACAAACCACAAATAGCGCAGTCTCGTCGATAGTGGAGCGGGAGTGATTTCTTTCGTTCTACGAAAAAGACTACCTATAGTCCCCACTGCTGACGGTGAGATGGACAAGCCCTGTACGACTGTTTTCGTCTACTATTTGTCGTTACTGCGATTTCACTCAACACTGTAGTATAATACGTGTGCTCAGCGCGTTTTAGTGAAAACCCTGATGGTTGATGCTAACTACAAAGCGCCACATATACGAAATAAATGAAACTGCCAAGCTGATGAAAAAAATGACACAATAAAAACACGAGCGGCGCATTTTGCAGCGCTTGTCCATAGCAACAGTCACAGGGGCCGTGGCCCATCATGCGGACTCGTGAGCATCTGGCCGCAAAAAAGCAAAGCCGAGGTTTGCCCCTCGCCGGACCTCCAATCACGTGTGCTTTCAGGTTCAATGGTCTGGTCATGATCCAGAAGCCCACCCTCCTCTCTCCAACACCATTGCCGGCTTGAACATTCCGCACGCCCCAGCGTCCGCCCCAAAATCGTCAATGGTCTCCATCCGCAACATGGATCACCAAGGACAACTAAAACATCCAGTTCCGACACGCCCGTGTCGGTATTCACCTGCAGTTCCGCGGGACGTTTCGCGTCGGTTGTATCACTGACGTTTTGCATTTCGTGCGTGGCTAAGATCTTCCCAGACAACAGCTACAGATGAGGCCGCGGAAAGTAGCTCTACAGGGCGGGACACCGCTGGCTATCGGTGACATGTATTTGGCACTAGGCCATCAAACAAGCACACTTCCCGAACTAAGCGCTGACACGGTGAGCGAGACGAGGCGGTCCTCTGAAGAGACGACGTGGACGGCAGGGAACAATTCTATTGCCAGAGCTGACACCCAGACTAGCTTATCCAGTTTTCACGTCCGATTTGTCTAACGAATCCTCCCACATATCACGCAACAGCCTTAACCCAAGCGTGTGCTAAGTAGTTTTTACAAAACGATGACTCGGGGGAAACACTAGATGTTTCAAACTGCGATGTACAAGCTAGGGCTGTATGCCAAATTTTCAGATCACATTTTGAACTAGCACACAATTCAGAGACTGCGTCTTGACTGCCCGGTACTAGTTATATGATATACGGCCTGGGGAGCACACAAGGAGACAACACCAGAGAAAAGATTACCTGAAACCATGTTCGCGACCACGCGCACACTGTTCACACAAGTATGCGTCACCTAACACCATGCATAACAGTCGCATTCAACGCGTGCTCACATCGAAAAATAACACCATAAAAATAAGGTACCGTGTCTTTCAAGAGGCCATTTTGTACTTCACAAGCCAAACATATAAATGAAGCCTTACTTCAAATTTCCTTTGGCAAGAGGGAGCCAACACGTTCTCTACTTTACAAACTAAACATCAGCACTCAGTCATGCAAACCGTATCAGTCAATATCTCCGTAACACTTGTGTCGCGTCACAAAAATCGGCTGGTAGCCTTATGCTAAAGGAAACTGCCAAAAAATACTTTACAAACGGCTTAGAGCTTTACCATTATTTTCCGGCAACCAATGGAAAACATTAAGCCGCAAATGGAAATGTATCGCGCAGATTCATCATTGGATGCTTAAGCTAAAAATTATGTTATTGAGCTTTAAGCTGAACAACCATAGGGTACCAGCCTGAGGGTATTATCTGAAAACTGTTTGTCCCGGCTCCTTAACTCCATGGATTCTTCCGGCTTATCTTGACGGCAAAGTAACTGCCCCGACCAAATATGTCCATCCCGAAGAAACTATCAACGATTTACAAACAACTACTTACAAAATAGACTCACAAAACAACACGTATTCAACCCCGAGCCCCACTGCGTTAGCTGTATTTATCAGCAAAAGTTCCTCTCGGAGGATTCCCATTTCCCATAAGCACACAACCTAAGTTAATTGAGTACACACACGCGCTGGAGTTACGGAAGCCTCATGCTTCACGCAAAAATGGTGTCTGCAATACTATGCTGATCCAAACTCACAGTTCCACCGCACACAATGTCCCACCTTCAGACACCATGGTTTCCAACACGCGTCCGCACGTAGACTTCATTCACGGCCAGGCTGCCTGCACGACACCGAGAGGTAGGCTCCCCGACAGACACCACAGCCCCCACGCGCTCAGAAAATGACTCCGCTCACACTTTTGTGTCGTTTACGACGAACACCGCCTGCTTTCCAGCGGACAAAACACACGCTTCACTTTGGTAGGTTTGTCTGCGGTCACGAGCCATTTGAACCTCGGCCAATCCATCCATCCACCATCAGTCTCGCCAGCCCGCGGAAAAGCGACACCAAGTCAAACGAATGGCCGCTCAGCTCTCTCAAACCAAACTTTCCGTAACCTGTACAAACCAAACTCAGCTTCTTGAAAAGAGGGGTGTTGCACTCACCGCGGCGGCGGGCGCCGATGGCGCGTGATGTCTGATGGACGGCGCGGCCGCTCAGTAGGAGAGCGGGTTGTCTCCCCTCTCCTTGATACGGCCGCCGTCGCCCTCAGACACGAACCGCTTACGGCCCCTGTAGCGGCGCACCACAGGATCAGGGGACGAACGCGGAGGGGCGATGGGGTACGGCACGGAATCACGCTGGAAACTATAGCTCGTGGATAGACCTTACGCGGGGAGGCACGCAAAAGTGAGCGCATTAAAAACGCTTGTGTGCGGTACTTCACATTGTAGCCGGTTTTCTTTCGACTAAGCTATTCGCTTACATTCAACACCAAAAATTCATCTCAGAACATAAAGACGGAAAGTTACCAGGGTCAGGCAAAGCAAAACTGCATGTTCCAGCCTGGTCAAAACTTGCAAAGCGAAATTATTCGGGGATACCAGGTTTTCACCAGCAGCCCAAGCACAAAAAAAACGGCCCGGGAACCGTACCAAGCCAAGGCTGCAGTCTTTTCAACGTGATCAAACCCAGTTGACTAAAGGGCATCATCAACCCCATTAGAACCTCCTCAAAAAAGTCAGCGACTCCTACACAGACCACTTCCCTGCTCCAGCCTACCACTCCCGCCAAAGCCTTTACCCCCGCTGCAATGGCATCGCGTCACACCGGTACCTGGTTGGCATCCTTTTCTTGGTCTCCTCCGAGATGACGCGCTCCTTGAAGGCGCGGTTCACCAGCCGCTCCACCAGGGTGTAGGCGTTCGGCACATCCAGCTGAATGTCGTCCAGGTTCTCGTACATGCGGACAAAGCCCTCTGACATCTGGTGGGGACTGAGCACGCAGACGTCCGACATGGCCTTCAGCAGGCCCAGCAGGCGCGCCATGGTGGGCTCGTCTGAGCGCTCCACAGCCATGGTGAGTGCCTCGTACACCAGCTCGTGGTGGAAGTGCGGCACCTCCAGCTCCTTCAGACACCTGCCGGTCACGGACGAAGGTTACGGTCGGTTACCTGTCGGTCACGGACGAAAGTTATGGTCGGTTACCTGTCGGTCACGGACGGAGGTTACGGTCGGTTACCTGTCGGTCACGGACGGAGGTTACGGTCGGTTACCTGTCAGTCACGGACGGAGGGGCAGGCGAGAACTGCGCGCCAGCTCGACTAAACAAACGTCCAGAGAGCACCTACTTACGCATGCATAAGTACACATCAGAAGCTGATATGATGGATTTGATGGCCTGAGAACGTTGAAGAGACCCGTGGTTGAAATGTCATACAGTTGATCTTAGCTTGGTTGTTGCGAACTGGTTTGTGCTCCATAAGCCTTTCCCGCAGATTGGCACACAATTTCCTAAACCCTCAGGAGTAACAATATCATGCCAAAGTTGTTGCGAAAAACTGATAAGGGTTAACTTTAGTTCTGCGTACAACACAGCTATATCTCGGAAAATAGCACACCATGATAAACCCAGCCCTGCTTCAAAACTAATTATCAACCCTCCAGCTCCAAACAACAAACCTCTCCACGTCCTTCTACTCTCCACCACCAGTCCTCGGCCAGATGTCTTCCAGCCATCGTCAGCGTGAATGTCCCACCTGATAGCTTCCTCGGTGTCGCTGGAGCTGATGTACTCCTTCAGCAGCAACACCATCTGCTTGATGAGGGAGCGGACGGGCCTGCGCGCCCCGCCGCAGCCCCACACGTTGTCCAGGCGCACCATGCCGTGCTTCATGTTGATGAGCACGTCCGCGTGGTCCAGCGCTTGGCTGCCAGAACAGGTCGGTCAGGAGGCGACAACAATGCTGGTTCGCCAGCGACCCAGACAGAAGATAAAGTAACGCATGCTGGTTGCATCCCTGATGCAAGCTTGTCACATAATGGGGTCGCAGCGTATTCTGTATCATACCAGAATTAGTTCGTTCATAATTCAAACCTAACGAGTGGAGCTTTATTTGGCCTTTGGAGAGAAGAATACATCAAACTTTATTATTTGGGTTAACATATGTAACAACCATCGTGGTCACATAGCGCGAGGACATACCGAAAGAATTTGCCAAAACAACGTTGTTGAGATTATGCCTCGTTATTGGAGGACAAAACAACGAGGCATAATCTCTGGAAGTACGATAGGTAATTGATAGATTCAACAGGACAGGACGCTTTTGAACGTTCGCTTGGTAAAACCAAGGAACATACATCTTACTTCACATAAGTAATCTTCCCGAATGTGTAACGGTCCATACACAGAGCAGTGCTTCCGTGGCCGGTCAGTCAGGGGAAAATAATACTTGGGTAGAGCACAAATTTTTACGCAGTGGGCTTTCAAACAATTACAAATTTTCCGCCATGCCCCATGCTAGCAAATTTACGCAGCGCAAGAAACCCATGGGATTTTAAACATCAAGGCTGACCCCGCCATTTTTGACGGTGGTGACACTTATGTGTTTGAGTACGTAAATTTGAAACACCCTTTCTTCATGCCCTGGGTGTGGCCCTGCGTTGTCCTCGTTCAATAAAAATTTCAACGACTACCGATATTTTAGCCCCCTCCGTCAGAAAACGTCAGAAAAGGCCCGACCCCTCCTCCTTTGTCAGAAAAGTCAGAAAATGCCGAACACTTTCCGCCTTTAGTGGGTGATGTACTATGTAAAAAACCCCGTATCATATGGTCATAACAGAGAGACCCATTTAGTAAGACACCCGGGAAAACCCAATGCTCAGCAATTACTTTCCTCAGAAGTCGAAATTCTCGTAAAAGGATAAACCCCACCTGAAATCATAGACCGATCCAGGGGGGGCGAAGGGCGAGGCCGCTCCACCTAAAACACAAAAGACGCCCTTTTGAGCCTGAAAACGCTCGCCTCAAACTAGTCGACACGACGTCTGCGACGCAAAAAAATCCGCTAACACCCCGCTCCCTCAGGATGTGGTACTAGGCGCCCTTTGGGTCAAAAGTGGCGTCCTTTAATGGCAAACTGCAAAGAGAGGGGACCAAAATCTTAGATTCGTCACTGCCTAAAAGCAGTCACACAGGGTTCACTACGGTTTTTAAGGCTGTTAAATGGTATTCTGCTGTTTGTACGCAATGCTGACATAATGGGAACCTGACGGAGTGATGTGATTTTCTGGCATCATACGCAAAAGCACGTGCTATGAAGGTATCTTGCGTGCTACGTGCATGAAGTCCACTACAGGCGATTCATTCATTGTGAGGTTTCGTCATATGCCTTAAGCGGGACTCGCCAATGAAGGCGATGCCGTCGCTCAGTTCTGTCCGTATCTTTACGCTTCTGTATTCTGGGGTGGAAAACTTACGCATTTGGACGGAACTTCTCAAATTTTACGCCGTGGTTTCTCGGCGCAAATCAACTTTTATTTCCCCTGCGGTCAGTGCACGGTGCCTGGTGCACTTACATGGCAAGCGGACACTCGAGCGTGCCCTTATGGCTGGTCAGGTACTTGGGCGGCAGGCAGTCGTCAGCCACACAGCGGGCCAGAAAGTTGCCCAGGATGGTGGGCGCCTCCGGGCAGTCCAGCACCAGGTCCGGCAGCGCCTTCAGCAACGCCTCAAAACCTTCGGCAGCAGCGGGGGTCCACGTCAAGGACGCACATCACACACAGCTCGGCGAGGCCAGAGCCAGACAGGGGGTCAGCCCCATCCCGCACGTAATCGTCGGCCGCCGGCGCCGGGGTGACTGGTGAGGTGAGCGTGGATACAGCAGGGCGGAAAGCGAGGAAGCCGAAACGATCGGTGAGTGGACGTCTCAGCCAACTCAGTATCTGTCTCATCATGATCTTTTGAAAGATGTTGAAACAGAGACCGAAAACAAACAACTCAGGAACAAAGAACACAGAACACAGAAAGGCACATGCTTCTTAAAAGAATAATAGTAATCGAGGGCAAGTGAAGGCCGAGCTGCAGCTGCGGCCACCATTGCTCTGTGCGTCCATCGGCACAGAATTCAGGTCATACACAATAACAACATCCTGTCGCTACCGTCTGCACGGGTCGATACCACAAAATGAGAACTTCTTCATCCAGACTAAGCAGTTGTACAAGTTTCGAATGCCGGCGCAGCAATTCGTTCGTCCAGTTTTAGCAATCCTGGTTTTAAACCAGAAGCAGTAAAGCATATCAAAACGGAAATTTTACCCAAATACGGACAAAACAAACCGGCAGGTATGGGGAATGCCTATAAGAATATTGTACAATCCTTGTAGCTGTTTTCACGTGTATTTATAATAATTGGTTCCACCTTGATCGGTCCCTCGTAAAAGGCCACGTATCGTATTGCATCTCAATGAATTGGGCTGTAATTGCACACGCTGCCACGTCCCCCTGAGGCACGTATACATGGACGGGCAGAGAAATTGGCTGGGAACTCGCAACTCGCCTACGAGGTGAGAACCAAATAATACGTGCTGAGGTCTGATTATCACCAGCAGTACAAATCCCCGTTATCTCAGTGTCCGAGGCGTGCTCTGGCGCCGCGGCAGGCAGTGAGAGGCGACTGGACGCCGGCCAGAACGCACCTCTGGTGATGTCCGTCTGAGTGAGACACTCCTGGTACAGGTCCGAGATCAGCACCGAGATCATCTCGCGGTGCGACGACTTGTGCTCCATCGCCACCTCCACCATCGTCACCACCACCTGAAAGCCGCATGACCGTGAGGAATTAAATACACACCCTTTTTGGGCATGGCACAACAAATAACTATTAACCAATCTAACATTGAGCATACATAACAAGTTTTCCAAGCGCCTTTGTCCGTTCTATTCAAAGTAGCAAAAGCGGATTGTAGCGTCCCATCTAACAACCAGTTATTTGGCATATTCTGCTGTCTCACTTTTTAAAGCAGTAAGGTCCAGTCCAACATAATAGCCACCTTTCCAAATCTTTATAGGACTTCATGACCCCAGCCTAAGAAATAAATACCGATTTAGAGAAAAACGAGATTAAATGTTTAACATTGTCTTGGTTGCACCTCTTGACACACATCCCTTGAACACTGCTGTTCGCAGCAGCAGCTAGATATAGAGTTCATGAGTATTTAGTCCAATTTTTTCAACATTTTTCTATATCCAAGTTAATGCTGAAAAAATGGTCCCACGAAACGGGTTTTCTTTTCGATGAATGCCATTTTCGAAAAACCGACAAGACAGATGGGTTGTAGGGGACGGTGTCAGCTTTTCTAGCGCATGGCTTAAAAATCGCTCGAAATATTGCAAAACATTACATATTTTCCCGCAAAATCTATCCACGTCTTCACCTAGCGCCCTTACGATACACGTTTTGTTTTCACATCTCTACCTTTGCAGCCATGCACTCATTATTCAAAATGTGTTCAGGCCGCGCGCAGTTTGTGGAAGGTATATTGTCATGACTCCGTCAAACTTAAATCAATCAGGCTCCATACAGGCCCGCTCAACTGCAACCTTCACCCTTCACCGCCTGGGGGTACGATCGGATCCTCTCGGTTTTTTCGCGAATGATTCCGAGCCGATTTAAATGAGAACGTGCGTCGCTTTGCATGCCCCTAGGGTGATCGATTTGACGAATTATGAGAAATTCACGTCAGGTTAGGTCAGGCTAAGTCTATGAATTATGATGTCATTTGTAAGACCATGCAACGCAATTCTGTTCTTCTGAAAGGAGGGTGACAAAACCAGGCTGGAACTTGGCTTCTGGAAAAGCTAGATCACGTTTCCAAATGTCATTCGAAACCTCGTGGAGACAAATCTACACGCTGCCATCCATTCTGAGATGAGGTCAATATCAAGGTCACCAGAGTCACCGAAGTCACGTTTTTGATTTGTTTTTTTCTATAACTTTTGAATGAAGCAAGATACAGCAATGAATTTTGTATCATAGTAATGAATATGATCCAAGGATTCAAATGATATGCTAAGTGACTCTGAAAGGTCATTATGTGACCTCAACCTAGACAAGGTCACAACGTGATCTTACAAGGTACATACCACATATTATCTCAATCCTTGGGTCAATATAAACACATCAATACCTTTGGCTTTGTTCTAGGTGCAATGGTTCCCGAGTTATGAGAGATTTGCTCAATGGGACTAAAATTGACCTAATTTCGCCCACTGTGAATTTGGCACACCATTTTTTTCCGTAACGCCCCCGGTTCCCGAGATCGTGGCGGGGGGGGTCCGATCGGACCTCCCACCAGGCAGGAGTGGGGAAGGATAGAGCCGAAGGCGTTGACGGGGTCAGATTCATGGTTCGAATTCACAAGTGTTCGTGACGCCCACAGAATGACTCCCATCACCCAAATGGGGTTATGACCCACCGTTTTGGGAGCCATGGCTTTAGAGCGCCCTCTCATCGGCGAAAACAGCCTGCACTGGTACGTCCCTCCCCCAGTGTGACACTGGTAGGGTTTGCGGTTATAACCAATTGAAAACGAAACGGTGCAGCACGGTTGGCAAAACACAGTAGGAGGAGTTTGATGAGATACCAGTTCTACCGGGTGGCAGTGGACTAGTCTGGGTCAGTTACCAGCTGACAGTGGGAGGATCTGGTGCAGTTACCAGGTGATAATAGAAATAATCGTTGGGTTTAACGATACACCAACTGCCTAGGTGTTGTGGCGTGGCCAACTCTGCCCTGTTAGAACTGTTTTTGAGATTATATTGTTCTTAATCAGAGAACCCACCGGGCCTAGAACCCGGGACCTGAGGCTCAGGAGGCAGGCGTTCTTCAACTGAGCCGCACGTTCCCCAGCTACCAGGACCAGGGGGTAATGAGCCTGAGCTGGCTACCAGGACCAGACGATAATGAGGCTAAACAGACTACCAGGACCAGGCGATAGTGAGCCTGAGTCGGCTACCAGGACCAGGAAATGGTATGCCTGAGTGAGCAGGCTACTAGGACCAGGGGCAGTCAGCCAGTAGGGTACCAGGACCAGGGAAAAAGCTGGCGCCCAGGCCTGAGCCAGCTACCAGAGCCAAGGGATAGTAAGCATGAGCCTGCTACCAGGACCAGGAAAAAGTGAGCCAGAGCTGGCTACCAGAACCAAGGGATAGTGAGTCTGAGTCGGCTACCAGGACCAGGGGGTAGTGAGCCTGAGCTGGCTACCTGGTAGCGTCGCTCAAGGTTGATGGCGCGCCGGTTCTCCGTCAGCGAGGCGTCCACTTCGCCGGTGTCGCCATGGTCAAAGTACTCCAGCACCAGACTCTGCGTCATTTTCTGCCGCGCAACGTTACCCATCAGTGTACTCTCGTAGCGAACCTCATGCCATCTAGTCTTGACCTATACCGCCACAAAATAAACATTTTTAGTTTTCAGTTAATTTCACACTCCTAACGGTTTTTGACACGAGGTAGCGGGTTCAAAGTACACACCATTTACACACAGACTGGCACGCTGAGTGCCGGTGTGCTTAAATCGAGCGTCACCTGCCTTGATCTCGTCCTCAGTCATCTCAACGGTGACGGGCACCAGCTGCACGTCATTGCCCATGGAGTCAGAGTCGTAGTTGGGGTCGTGCGCGTCCACTGCCGCGCCCGTGTCGTCCTCCAGCTCCGAGCCAGGCTTGCCCCACACACCCTTGCCGCCAGCGCCACCTGCGGAGGCGGCGCACAGACGGGGTAACATAACCACAGCAGTGACACATTTTCCAACTCCTGCACCTAGCAAATATCTCAGTGTTGAGCACCGGGAGAATGATTCGCTTCTTGTCAGGTGACGGCACTCGCCCGCCTGCTGATTGGCGGATGGTCACGTACCTCGCGGTCGAATCATACCGTGATTGGTGGCGCAGGGAAGTGGAGTTTCTGTCAAAGGGGAACGTTGTAACAGGCCGGATGGAGCCGTCATCTCTCGGTGCATTGTCAGCCGTTGCAGCGGGGAAACATGGCTGCGGAGGAGTGCAAGTAGGTGAAGGCAGATTTTCGTGACCATGGGCTCGTGGCTGGCACTGCAGGCCCTGTGTTGGTCACCCTTTGGCACTGCTTGGAGAAATCTAGTACCATGGCGTGGCCACCAACCCGGGTCACCCTTGGCACTGCTTGGAGGGGAATATGTTAGTGACCATGGGCTGGTGGCTGGCACTGCAGGCCCAGGGTGGGTCACCCTTTGGCACTGCATGGCAGTTGACCTTACCACACTAAACAGCAAAACAAATCTAGCGTAACTGCACGAGCGTGCATTTTTTGCATAGTCCCTATGTAACTACCAGGGGTATTGCCATAGGCGGTCTGGGGGTTATGCCACCTGCTTTGGAAAAGTGCCAGTGCCATCACTGTTATCACTGCAGGTGAACTTCCCTGACAAATAACGGTGGCCTCCTGTCCAGACTGGCGTGCTGCTCGCCACCCTAACACTCTCATTTCGTCATTTCAGTCCTATTCTATGACCCTATCCCATCCATCAGGGTGTCGAAAGCAAGTCTTCTCATGTGCAGGGGAAAATAATACTTGGGTAGGGCATGAATTCTTACGCAGAGGGCTCTCAGATCATTATAAATTTTCCCCCGTGCGCCATACTAGAAAATTTAAGCAGCGTAAGAACCCTGTGAAATTTTTACGCATTTTCGTAAAGATCAAGTAGATAAACACGGCTTATACATGTTTATTTTTCTTGAGAATTCTTTAACACTTTCCACGAGAACCATTCCTGAATTAAATAACATTTTTTATCGATCTTTAACACTGTAGGAAGGTACAAACAATTTCAAAGTGGCCCCATCTACATAGCTATGAAAGGTACCAACAATTTCAAAGCGGGCCCCATCTTAAAAAAACTATCATAACTGAGAAAATCCTATGCTCAGCAATCGTTTGCCTCATACTCGAGATTCTCGTAAAACAATAAACCCCACCTGAAATCAGAGATGGATGCAAGGGGGGCGAAGGGTGAGGCCACATCCCCTAAATCCTAATAGACTGTTCTGAACCTCAAAAGGCTCCCCCTACACCCAGTTAACACGAGGTCTTCGATGAAAAAAAGTTAGCACTTGCACCTTCCCCGGGATGCGCCACCAGGCGCCCTTTGGGCCAAAAGTGGCGTTGTTTGATGGAAAAGACCAAAGAGGAGGGTTCCCCTCCTTTTAGAAATCTTAGATCCGTTTCTTCCCGATCTCTCTCTCCCGAAATCTTAGATCCGTCACTGCCTTAAATCAGTCATACATGATTCACAACGGTTTCCAAGAGCGTTAAATAGTTTTCTGCTGTTTGGACGCAATGCTGAAGTGACGCAAAATTTACGTAGTGTTGGGATTTTCGGGCATCGTGCGTGGTATGTAAATGAAAGGTTAACCCCCACAACAGGCGATTCATTCATTGCGAGAGCTTTCGCCCCATGCCTTAAGCAACACTCCTCGATGAAGGCAGTGTCCACGCTCTGCTCTGTCTTTGGGGTGGCTCTGTCTTTACGCTTAAATACTCTGGGGTGGAAAACTTACGCATTTTGCCGTAACTTTTCACATTTTACACCGTGGTTTCTCGGCGCAAATAAACTTTTATATCCCCCTGCGCATGTGCAGTGTACGACAATGTCACCGCCGCTTGGGTCGCTCGCGCCTCAGCCGCCGTGGGCACCTTCCCTGTCGCAGCTGGGGGCGCTCGCGTCGCCGTCTGCTATGGGGCCACCGCCATGTCCGTCGACAAGACTTGGTCATGAATAAGAGACACCTGGATCGGAGACTCGCCGCCTCCGACCGACAGCGCCGATCACTCCGTACTGCGCATGCGCGAAACGACGTACAGGGCGCATCACTTCCGAATGCATTAGTTCGAATGAGGCGTGCGGGGAGGTTGTGTTGAAATCAGTGGCGTAACCAAGGAGGTGGGTCCTAGGGGTCTGCGGACCCCATTGGGCCGATCAGGGGCCCCAGCGTCAGACTCTGGAGGTCTCCGAGACGCATTCTCAGGAGCCCCGAATCGGCCGCAGGGCTCGCTTCCAAGAGAGTTTATCTCAGGCGGGCCTCAAGAGTTGTTCTCAGGGCCCCCGAAAGCTATCTCAGGGGCACCGCGAGGGGTTGGTCTTAGAGCCTGCAAGAGACGGTCTCAGGGCTCCCCGAAAGTCGGTTCAGGGGCCCCCGTTAGTCGGTCTCAGGGGCCCCAAGGACCATTTCCGGACCTTTTTCGTTACATGACTACCTTTTTCTACCAACTTGATTATCGCGCCTATGTGCGATGTGGAACCATGGGGTAGCCCCCATCGAATACTTATCACGACCGGGTGTCTAAATTCATATTGACCCCACTCCCCGAAATAAAAGGTCCATCGGCGGACCGTTATTTTAGGTCCATGGGGCACTCATAGAAGGCTAATTTTGGCCCCTCCCCTACTTTAGAGGCGGGCAAAGGTGCTTTGCACAGAACGCCTTATACAAAGCCCTTAACTAACTAACCCCTCCCCCGTTTAGCTCTTAGGGGATCCCGGAGACTGGCTCTGGGGCTCCCTGAGACCAACACTTGGTGGCACTCAATAAGGCTCATTTCGGCCGCTCCACCGATTAGCTCTCAGGGAACTCAGACTGATTCCTGGGGGCCTGTTAGAAGAAAAACTGAGGGGCCCCTGATAATATCTCGGGGCTCCTGAGATAAGTTCTCGGCAGCACCTCTCGGACTATATATCGCGACCCCAGATTTGCTCCGAGTGGGGCGAGGGGCTGATATTTACTGTCAGGGGCATCCAGATTAGCTCAGGGTCCCCTGAGGCTGACTCTCGGAGGGTGGGGATGGAAATGATTTCCGACAGCCCTCCGAGACTAATCCTGGGGCGCCCCCAATTACTCTCGGATTTAACACTAATTCTGGGTCCCAAAACTAGCTTTCAGGGCCCCCTTGAAACGAACTCTTGGCTCCTGAGAAAGACGTCTTTGAGACATGGGGGCCCTGAAACTAACACTTGGCAGCACCTATGATAATAATTCTCGGATCCCCATATTAGCTTTCGGAACCCCTGAGAGGAGGTCCCCATAGGCCAAAACGGATGGGCCCTGATAATAAGTTGGGTCTCTTGTGATTAAATCTTGGGGGCCCCTGATACTGGCCTTTGAAGCCCCCTGAGAATGACTCGAGGGACTCCTGAGGTCAACTCTCGAGGGGAGGGTGGTCCTGAGACTAATTTTCAGGGTCCCCTGACTGACTCTCGGGGACCCTGATACCGGCTCTCGGGGGCTTCTGACACCGGCTCGAGTGGGGGCTGGGGAGCACTACCCCCAGTCCGAAAGTTATGGGGCAGCCGCATCCGCCCCTTCCCCCTGCTTCGCCTATGACATCACGTCATCGTGTAATGCAGGGAAAATGTGTCTTTTGGGGGATTCAGTTTGCCACCCTCTCCCCTGTCCCTGACCCCTGTTAAAGGCAATGCCCTGGAAAAGGAAAAGCGTGATACAGAACATGCTCATCTGTCGGCTGGAACCACGCTGTCTGCAGAGATGTGCTAAATGTGGCCTCGATTTCGACGAGTCGTGGCCGTTTTCCCCATTTGACGCGCCTGCGTCCGAGGCGTCCGGCGGCCGGCGCCCTGTATGTCGAAGCTTCCCACTTTTCCCGCTAGGCGGACGACCGCTGTCGCTCACATCAAAGGCGCCGACAGGGAGTCTCCGATCCAGGTATCTCTTATTCATGACTTGGTGATGCCCGCCGCTCTCGGGTCCTACCATGCACGCCGCCGTCGCCGCGTCGTATTATTGCCCAGTGTCGGTCGCTTTAGCGGCCTGCACCCGTTGCTTTATCGGCCTGCACCAGTCCCTTTTGTGGCCAGCGTCCGTCGCGTCTCCGCCCGACGTATGTCGAGTTTCCAAGTCAAACACCGCTCATTGAGTCCCGTTTCCGCCTCCGTCCTGTTTCTGCAGCGTAATTTCTGTCAGTGTCGGTGTTCATGGACCACTGGGGCCTGGTGACACACAGCTGTTGGGTGGCTCGTTGTTTTCCGGCACCACCAGGGGTTTCCTTTTTCAATGTTTTTATTTTTAGCCTGATTGTGATGGGTGTCTAGTATGTGTGTGATGGCTTCACAGTGGGAGAGGGGGCTGGTCACATACATACAACCACTGTAGTTGATACCTCCTAAGACCCCAAGCATTTTGATGGGTGGAGAGGGGGGTGGTCCCATATTAGCAGCCCCACTGTTTCCCAAAACATGTATTTGCACTGGAATAAATTGAATAGATAAAATTTTAGATGCAAATTTCCCTTTCATACTTCTATATAGCTGGTGAGCTAGAAAATACATTTCTATCATACCATCCTGCAGTTAGGACATAGGAAAATTGGACTAAGCTTCCAATGAGTAGGTCTGACCTTCCCTTTCAACACAACTGGCAATGACCTCATTAACAACAGGCATCATCACAAGCAACCTTATCAACAGCAGGCATCATTCATTTTTTACAAGTGGAATACAGCTAGTCAATTTTAAATTATAAAAATATAACATCACTACTAACAAAAGAGCACAGAAAGACAGCAAGAGTACTGGAAACAGATACTGCTGACATTTGTAGGAAATAAAAACAGCATTGTAAAAGCAAAGCAATTCAAAACTAGAATGAAGAAATACTTAACTCAAGTGTAAGCATATGGCTAAAAATAGTTTACCTTTCTTGGGAAGGCCCCTTCCAAATCCTGCCCTTGACCTTCTGCTATTCTTAGAGAACTTGACATGACTTTTGCTGGGCTCAGGCTCTGAGATTGAGACAGATCTCACTCTCTTGGACTTGACCTTGGCCTGGGCAAGTCTGTTTTGTACAGAGTTGCTTCTCTCCAGCTTGGCCTCTTCCACAGATGCTTTTGCCTGGACCCCTTCATCGGCCTTTCCTTGTTCAACATCCATTTCTTGTTTAAGAATGTATGCCTCTCAAAAATTATCTGAAACATTATATACATCTACCCAACAAACAAATAATACACTACAAGACATGAAAACTTATCTTCATGGTCAACAAGAAGTAAAATACGGTCAAATCAATGTTCCATGAAGAGTTTAATTAACCTCTTTTAGCAATCAACCAATACCAATGCCCAAAGCCATAATTGTTCTTTGTCTTTGACTAAAACTTGGGATGAAGTACAGAAAAAACAAACTTGTATGAATCAAGAATATTGGATCCAGATTCTGTTCATTACAATTCATTGATTAGTATGACTGTTTTAGTGTCCATGCAAAAGAGAGATCAGAATCACACTGTCCTTTGAGTCCAACTACCTAGGTAGTGCTATTTCTCAGCACTATTGCTATAGAACCTACAGATCAGGCTTATATCAATATGTTCCTATAAGAAATATCACCCAATGGGATCAATTGCCCCATGGAAGATCCTGATCCTCAATTCCATCTCGATTGCACTTTAAGGAAATTGTTGGACTGTTGTACTTTTGTTACGGAGCCTATGCCCCAAATGAGATCCCAGTCGAGGCTGTAACAATGGCTGAAATACAACGCAATAACAATCAAACACGCAAAATTCACTCGTAGAAAAAAACAGCAGCAGGCACATTCTGATGCTTATGACATAATAATGTAATATGTAACCTTTCGTCACCCAAACAAAACAATTCATTCATTGCACACAGGCCCCCTCCCTCCTCCTACTCATCACCACCCACAACAACAAATAGCACACCACCCACCCACCTCCCTTGTTGAGAAAATACGACGCACGTTGCCTTTGCGTTGTTGTTTTCACCATCTTCAAGGACAGGGGTAATTTCACTGTGGCCTCTATCTCCAATAAAATATACTTTAAAACTCCGCAGAATACCTCCGTATCCCCCGTAATCCTGAATTCTTCCGGCACGGAAACAGCTCGGGGTCTCCGAGCTGAGTCCATAAGCGTTAAAACAGGGGGGAGGGTCTTTTACTACCCTTAGTGGGACAGAGGACATGACAAAACAGGCCGACCCAGGGGAATGAGGCACCTTCCGGGGGAGCGGGCAACACTTTCTGCCAGAGAAAACCCTGCCGGTATCGGTGGGCGCAAAATTCTATCGGTAGGCGTCGATTTCGGCATCCTCGGGGGAGAGGGTGGGAAGCGACCTTTCAGGGGGCGCCTTGACCATTTCAGAGTCCGCCGAGGGTCAATCGTGGGGGGTGGGGGGTGGCACGTGCCCCCTGGATCCACGTGTGACATTTTCAAGATTCTGAGCTGCAGGATGGCTTTTACTGACGATGTAGCCCAAAAATTCAGAGCTTCAAGTCCCAGTTCTTAAAGTTCTTATATCCATTTTCCGGTGGAAAATTTCGCAGTTCGTTACAATGAGTGAGAATAACCAAGAGTCTCTTTGGATAAAACTCGACTTTCGGGGAAATTTAATTTTCAAACGACCATACCAAGCTGGATATGACGAGAGCGTGTGCAACCAGCAACTGAAAGCGTTCCCAGAGAAAAAAATGCAACAAGAAGAAAAATAATCTAGAAACAGGCAGAACAGCAAGCACAGCACGCGCAGCCACTGAGGCAGTACCACCGAACACGGGAACACGTGTCCTGCTTAATTATAACACAGGCAGGAAACTATCTTTAAAGCCAATTATTGTCACTGCGAACTCAGCAGTCCCAGTAAATGAATAATAATCGCGTGCGTATAGAAGCGGCTACAATAACCTGCCCAACAAACATTCGAAGTCCTTGACGCGGGTGGAGGCGTTACCTCTCGCTGTTCTCCAGTACTGTGAGCGAGCGTGGTAACAAGGTACCTAAACGAAAAGCAAAAACACGATAAACCAGTCACATGTTTCTTATGTTGATGACGTGCGGGCTTCTGCTTAAGTTTGGCATGTTTCTTTTCGGCACATGGTGACATATTCAATGCCTACAGGGAAACCTGTCGCACACGAGACTAAAATAAACATTCAGAAAATGCAACTCTGGGGGTTCAATGAGATCGGTGACATGAAACAGACTTACTGATCGAACTCAAGCTCCCTGAAAACATATTCCCCCGTATTTGGAGCTTCGGCCTCCCCACTAGCCCAACTATAACTAATAACCTTTTTATCACCTCCGAACCGCGATTGATGCCATCTTTTAATGATTTTGAAGGACCACATGAGCAAGATACAGGGCCAAGCCAGCTCCCCAGTCCGCCAGAAAAATACCATCACCGATAAATTGCATACTCTTTAAAGATCATTATCCAACGGTCTACGAATTCACAGTTCCGACAATTACAAGCATTCCTTGGCGCTGATGCTGGCTCAGAAAACTCATCGGTACATGTTGAGCCCTTAGACAAGTCATTTTTCTACCTAATTCGTGTACAATTGGATATCAAATCAAACCCACGGGTAGGAAGTGCTCAGGGGTAGCAGCTCCCTTCCTTAAATCAAACCTAGTTTTCACGGAAAATAACAAATCCGATTTAACATGATGCAAACAGCAAAGTCAATAGAGTAAAAAATCCCAACGGGCATTCGATGTGAAAGCCCTTGGAAGTTCAGTTGAACGGCCACCGCGTGGCCTCAGCTCTCTTATGGAGGCCGCCAGGCAAAGGCACTGACACCTCAAGCAGCCCGAGGTCATGGGGGCTGAACATCACTGGAAAGGCACTAGGATCTAATCACCGCAAAAAAGCAGCGAACAATGAGCAATACCCGGGGTTGAGGAAAGCGAACGGCTAAGAGCTGCAGCCGAAATGAGGAGCGAATATCTTTCCATAGACAATACTACCGGTCTACCGGTTTGGCACTGATCGACACACTTGTTGCACTCCCCACCCCGGCTACTGGAGTCCTCTCCCCAGGCACTGCCGTGGCGGCAGACGCTGCCACCAGCTCCGACTCGGCACATACTGATGTCGCAGTCTCGACCGTATCCATCACAGGCAGCTGCCGCAAACTGGCGTCCGCAATCGCCTGCCGCAGGCTGGGGTCCGCAGCTTCTGGAGTCGCCTGCCGCAGACTGGGGTCCGCAGCTTCCGCAGCCGCCTGCCGCAGGCTGGGGTCCGCAGCTTCCGCAGTCGTCTGCCGCAGGCTGGGGTCCCCAGCTTCCGCAGCTGTCTGCCACAGGCTGGGGTCCGCAGCTTCTGCAGTCGCCTGCCGCAGGCTGGGGTCCGCAGCTTCCGCAGTCGCCTGCCGCAGGCTGGGGTCTGTAGCGTCCATAGCGTCCGCAGCCGTCTGCCGCAGACTGACGTCTGTAGCGTCCGCAGCGCTCACAGGAGGCCCCGAGCGGCTCGGACTGACCACGGGGGCCGTCCATCCACTCAGCTGGTCATCGGCAGCGGGCCTGGCGAGCTCACCGCCAGGGTCCGGTCCGTCCCCATCACAGGCAGTTGACACTGCTGTCTCCGTCCGAGGGCCATCACACGCTGGCACAGCACCGCCCTCCATCGCAAATGCGTTTGCAGCAGGGACACCCTCCGAGTCCAACGGTGAAGTGGAGACCCCGTTTACTACCGGAACTGAATTGCAAGGAGATTCCGTTGTACTGGTTCCGCTCTCACCCGAGGCCTGCCGAGGTAAGTCAACATAAACAAACAAGCCAGCCAACGCCGCTATGACGGTCCGAATTTACAGCGACACCGAAATGCCAACATCGGGCGCACGTGACCAGAATACACAGACCAGAGACCGACTTAACCCAGTGCTGTATTCAATCAAAACAATCCTATTTAAAGGACCACAAGCGATGGCCCCCGAAATTCGATGCGATAAATAAGAACACGAAGTTTGGGGAGAAGCGCACAGCCACTTACCTGCCAGCGCTGAAACTGGAGCTCGTAAGGCCGCAGCGGGATGACGAAGACGCTGATGTCGTCGACGGTAGCGGCGCTGCCGTCGGAGCGGCGCCAGAACCGGTCCTCCAGCTTCCCACGAGCGGACATCACCAGCTCCTGCGCCGCCGACACACACCTGCCGGACACGCAGCCACCATCAGACAACACACAACTGCAGGACACGCAGCCATCATCAGACGACACACACCTGCCGGACACGCGGCCACCATCAGATGACACACACCTGCCGGACACACGGCCACCATAAGACGACACATACCGATCAGACACACGGACACCATCAAAGACACACCCGGCTGGCACACGGACACTATCACACGGCACACACCGGTCTGACACACGGACACCATCAGACGACATACACTGGTCTGACACACGACAAAATCAGACTACACACACCTTCCGGACACACGGACACCCTCAGACGACACACACCTGCCGGACACGCAGCCACCATCAGACGACACACACTGGTCTGACACACGGACAAAATCAGACTACACACACCTGCCCGACACGCGGACACCATCAGACAACACACAACTGCAGGACACACAGACACCATCAGACGACACACACCTGCCGGACACGCGGCCACCATCAGACGACACACACTGGTATGGAACACGGACACCTTCATACGACACACACCTGCCGGACACGCGGCCACCATCAGACGACACACACTGGTATGACACACGGGCAAAATCAGACGACACACACCTGCCGGACACGCAGCTACCATCAGACGACACACACCTGCCCGCAGGACACGCAGACACCATCAGACGACACACACCTGCCGGACACGCGGCCACCATCAGATGACCCACACTGGTCTGACACACGGAGAAAATCAGACGACACACACCTGCCGGACACGCGGCCACCATCAGATGACACACACCTGCCGGACACACGGACACCATAAGACGACACATACCGGTCAGACACACGGACACCATCAGACGACACACACCCGTTCTGGCACACGGACACTATCACACGGCACACACCGGTCTGACACACGGACACCATCAGACGACACACACCGGTAGACACACGGACAAAATCAGACGACACACACCTGCCGGACATGCGGCCACCATCAGAATACACACACCTGCCGGACACATGGACACCATCAGACGAAAATACCTGCCGGACACGCGCCATCATCGACGACACACACTGGTCTGACACACGGACAAAAGCAGACGACACACACCTTCCATCACGCGGCCACCATCAGACGACACACACCTGTTGGACACGCGGACACCATCAGACGACACATACCGGTCAGACACACGGACACCATCAGACGACACACACCGGTATGGTACACGGACACCATCAGACGGCACACACCGGTCTGACACCGGACACCATCAGACGACACACGGCTGCCGGACACGCGGACATTATCAGACGACACACATACACCAGTCAGACACGCATCTAGCACAGACTCCGGTACTGACCTATAGCGGCACAGACTCCGGCACCGACCTGTGTAAAGGCACAGACTCCGGCACTGACCTGAAGCGGCACAGACTCCGGCACCGACCTGTAGCGGCACAGACTCCGGCACCGACCTGAAGTCACAGACTCCGGCACCAACCTGAAGTCACAGACTCCGGCACCGACCTGAAGTCACAGACTCCGGCACTGACCTGAAGTCACAGACTCCGGCACTGACCTGAAGTCACAGACTCAGGCACTGACCTGAAGTCACAGACTCCGGCACTGACCTGAAGTCACAGACTCCGGCACTGACCTGAAGTCACAGACTCAGGCACTGACCTGAAGTCACAGACTCCGGCACCGACCTGAAGTCACAGACTCCGGCACCGACCTGAAGTCACAGACTCCGGCACTGACCTGAAGTCACAGACTCCGGCACTGACCTAAAGTCACAGACTCCGGCACTGACCTGTAGCGGCACAAGCTCTGGTCATCCTCCGGGAACTGGCTTAGCGAGCGCTCCACGATCTCGGCCACGCGCCAGTTGGGCGTCACGTCCCAGAGACCGTCGGTGGCCAGCACCAGCATGTCCGAGGAGGTGACCCGTTCCTTCCGCAGGTCAACCACCAGCACCTGTGCCACACAGCAGGGTGGCTCGTGATAAAACTACAGTGATATACATACAGTGGAAGATGCAGCCATCACACCTGTTGCAAGAGTAGCTACTAAGACCACGACTGTGAAAAGGGTCAAAACGTCGCAACGGTTTGAAATACAGATGAAGGGGGATAGGAGAGCTATACAAATGAGAATGTAAGCCGTAAAAAAACGGGCAATGTGTTATCAACTAGAATTACACAGCTGACAAAGCATCTATCCCATCTCAAACGCTGCTCCTCCGTATTCTCATATTCTCGGGGATGGGGGGGGAAGGGTAACGACTATCAAACTTGACAATGCTTCAATACCAAAATGGCCTTTCCATAGCAGACAATGCGAGTATAATAACCGCAGAAATAAAAAACTCCAGTGATCTTGAGCCGCAGCTGTCACCTTCATTCTGACATAGGTGACCCACATACTGCATTTGTTTCTGCTCTTCTGGACCTTTCAGTAGACTACGTTCTTCCAAACTTACGAAATAATAAATTAACATAGGACCATTCACATAACAACAGGACAGCAACATATAAAACTAAGCAAGGAATGCAAAAGCCGAGTCCAGCCGTGTCCAAAAGCCACATCTTCCGCGCATTATCCTCCGACGGGGCGCCGACCGCACCTCGGGCTGGGAGAGCAGGAAGGGCTTGAGGTAGACGCTGGTGCGCTGGGCGCGCAGGTCGTGGTCGCCGAAGCCGCGCGTCACCCCGATGGTGGAACAAAGCCGACTCTACCGGCGCACACACAGCACAACGTCAACAGCCAGCGCGGCGCCACGGCGCTCAACAGACCAAGCTAAAGATGGCTGCGTGTCAGCTGATTACCACAGTCCAATCATTCTATCATCCTATGCTGCCGGCACCATTTTATCGTCTTAAGGCATCAGGCACCACATTCGCCAGCTGGATTACCGCCCGCCCGAGCAGCTCTCACCCGCTTGCCCTCGCCGCCGACCACCGGAGGCTTCACGTCCTCCTCGGTCACCGTCTTGTAGGCCCAGCCGGTCATGTGGGCGTCCCTGTAGAGGCAGTCTCCTGCCGAGGTCGGCGCGGGTCACCCGGCGACCGAAGTCCAGGTGCGTGAATTCACCCCCACCAGGTGGGGCTGCTGACTCGCCTGCGGGCACGTGAGTCGGCGGTCACAGACAACCTCCCACCTGGCACCCGCGAGACCGTGGCATATACAACGGGGTAGCACCAACGTGACGATACGGTTGTAATTGATACCTTGAATGTATCACTGCAAGCACACAATAAGTGGCTGATTTCAGCTGGTGAGGGTAGAGCTGCGGGTTGCGGGCCGGGCCACTGACCAGCTGACGGAGTCGCTGCCGCTCCGTCTCCGGCGTGAAGTCGTGTGAGGCGACCATGGCGCGACCGCGCCGGCACAGCAGTGCCCTCGAGTCGCCGGCGTTGGCCAGGTAGAGCCGACCCAGCAGAAACAGCGCCGCCAGCGCCGTACACCCGCCCCGCAGCTCGTACTGGCGCCGGTCAGTCGCGATCAGCGCGTCCTGGCGGCGGCGACAGGCCGAACTCAACTCCCGCCGCTGTCCCAGCACGGGGAGATCTCTGCCATCCAAAGGTAATCAGACGCGGTATTTGGCTACTTCTAGGCAGGCGTTTCAGTGCTTTATTTAATAGCTCTTAGGAACATTACACCTTAATCTAAAATTCATCCCGGAGGCGTAATTGCGTACCCAAACTGCAGTCTAAAATTCAATTTCATGGATTCTATTTTTTCTCTGACACCTTTTACCATTGGTTTCTGGTGAGTCTGGACTGAAAAAGCAAAGCCAAAAGTGGCGCGCGGGGATAAGATAGTAAAACTTGCAGAAAAATAAGACAGAGAGACGTATAGACAGCATTACGTCCTCCTGCCTTTGTAAACTAAAATCTCAATTACGTTCGTGTTCTGAGCAGGCCCACGAATTTTCGCAGGACACCCGGGCTGTTCTGACCAGGGAGGCAATTTGAGTATATCGGTACTACGCACCAATGACCATTAACTCAAAAATTTGGGACATCCCCCTGGTGCCAACAGGGGCGCGTCCCCCCGCTTCGGCGCCCATGGTTCTAAGCATATTCACCAGTGCAGAGGCTATCATACTTTTTTTGGCATTTTGTTGATTTGCATGTGGGACTGTATATGCCGCACATGGATTCCATTGCATCGTCTGCGCCTACTGATTTGAAGTTATAGCAAACGAAAACAAGAAAACGTGCTTCAAACGTTTTTTTGGCGGGAAAGCATCTTGCAATTTTCCTTAAGCTTTCGCATATGCAACGGATGTCTATGCTCGCATTGGGTCTACGCTTTGCTTTGGATTGATACGGAAAATGGACGCATTAGTCCAAATGTAGACAGACGTATTAAAACGATGTATTTTTGCCAGCTCGTACATACCACGGTGACAATACGTATTCTGTGAAAAAGACAAAGGCTACAGAGCTGTTTGTATTGCCCTGGTGACGGTGCTCGATTTTCTTGCACCTCCTACACAAAAGCATCCAGTTACGTTCTTTCACCCTCGAAATCGCGACCATAAAACCAATTGTCATGGTTTACCTGGAGGAAAATAGTTCCACCTGTGGCACCCTCTTTTTAAGAATACGATTGTATATTTTTCGAATATGTGTCTCGAGATGATTCGAATGCTATAAAAGGCAATGTTTCACAAAAATGTCGACAAACATCACCGCCTTTGGGCAGAATATCTATAACAGAATGCACAGGACACTAAGACAGGCCCATTTTCGTGATCAGCTCGAATAACAGTGGTACAGTATTTCTTAAACGGATTACAATACATGCACAGACCCGGTCGAGCCAACAACCACCCGCGCTGGCCCGCGTCTACCGTGCACCACGGCTCTCACCATGTTGTGGAAGCCACCCGCGCTGGGCCGCGTCTATCCTGCACCACGGCTCTCACCATGTCGTGGAAGGCGGCCTCCAGCGCCCCGGTCACCAGTTTGTCGACGGAGAGCTCCTCAGCTCGCACCCAGAGCAGCTCGACTCGGTGCGACCGGGTGACCGCGCCCTCCGACGGCTGCAGCAGGTGCTCCACCACCTCCTGCAGCTTGTCCTGTCATAACAATCCCAGCGTCTATCACACAGGCACCGGATTAACCGTTCCAATTCACAACGCATTCACACTGGGGGTGTTAATTGTTCTTTGGGCAGAAGAGGCTCAACTGTCTCCAAACCTACCATTTACTTTTAAAGCAACGAAAGAACGCCTATCTTCCAGTATTCCGAATATGGACCAAACAACAGAGGCGACAATATGTCCAAAACGTTCACAACCGACGCAAATTATCAAACCACACTGAACCAAAAATGTTCACCACACTGAAACGAAATGAAAAGCAGGCCCTCAAAAGTATGAAACTGAAATGAAATGTAAGCCCTGCTGGTCGGAGGCGGCGGTGCGGCCTCACGTGTATGATGCGGTGGAGCTGTCGGGCGGCGGCGGTGGAGGCGCCATGGCCCGAGTGACCGTCGAAAATGCCAAAGTAGAAGTAGGGCAGCGTGCGGCTCCCGCCCACCTCGCGCAGCACGCCGCAGTGAGCATGAGCGTTGTCCTCATTCTTCGCACTCTTTCCTGCGTTCACAGCCCTGCAGTACACGGGTGACGCCATCAACTGATTGGAATCTTGTGGTTGCGTCGATTGGAAAAGTGAGTGGGAATATTCTAACAAAAGAGGGCAAGCAAAATATTGGGACAGAATTCGAACCTTGCAAGTTCCCGGAAACTATCAAAACAAAAACACACCACCAATCTGTAAGGACACATATTCACAGTTCCGTGCACCTAGTTAAAGTAATTAAACACAACAATATTCGTAGCTGTCCCCTGGCCACTTTGCTGCAGCGTGCACTCACTCTGCATATCCAGCGTGCCAGGGCAGGCGGCTGCCGTGGCGCGGCACGATGATGGGCCGCAGACTGTGGTCCGCCGCCGCCAGCAGCTCGTCTTCGCTGCTCAGCTGCAGAAACTCCGGCCGCGAGTACGGAAACTTGGGCTGCCGCATCCAGGCCGCCACGCTGTTGCCCTCGTACCCGCCCACCACGCTGTTTAAGGCCACGCGTGACTTGTTCAGCATGGCGGGCTGTCTTACTCCCTGTAAAGAGCATAGCTGAATGTTAATAACACCACGCGTGGTGACGTGATGAACGAAGCTGCTGACTGGACAAAAAGGCCAGTGGGAAGATCACACACTTCCCACTTAGTCCCACTATGAAGTGGCCAAGAATGAGTCCGGTCAGGCTCACTGAAAATGCACACAGCTGGTCGTTTTTCTTAGCCGCACCTACTTCTAAAGCACAGTGCTGCCAAGGCTGGGCATTGGAAAACTGACACCTTTCTCAGGCATCGGGTAGGGGCAGATTTGGGTATAGGTAAAGTTGGGTTATGTATATTTTTACCAGGCCTTTCACTGGACCCACACCCGTTTGGTGCTCAAAATAGCCAATGCGTGTGGAATCTACGATTGCAAAAATAACCTGATAAAAATACATTTCTAAAATTATAGTCACAGAGTCAGATTGGATGGTGACTCAAGCAGTAACAGATCCAGGGGGAGGCATTTCCCCCTCCAAAACGGAAAATATCGGGGAAACTATGTTTTGCCCCTCCCAAAGCAGCTTTGGTCGAAAGAGCTGTCCACTTCAGCAACTTTGCTGTCGACCTCCTTTTTACCCAGACTCCCTTTTCAGTTTATAAGCAAGGTTTTGGTGTGTCACCTCTCAACTGCAAGCAGAACCAGTCAACTTAAGTGTACAGACTGGGTCTTAGATAGCAAAAACAAGCACCTTGCGGCCACATTTTTCACCCTGTGACGTTTTTTTTTGTTTCCGACTTTGGCTTGACCCCCAAACTTGCCGACTAAATCCGCCACTGGACTTAAGGCCAGCTCAATCTGAATGAACATTTTAATCTGACCACCTGACTCAATTGTGTGAGTTAAAAGTATCTCAGTTTGTATGTCTTTGCAGGGGCAGCTCCACAGGTGGGGGGAGGGCAGGTGCAATCCCATCACAGCCCTCCAAAAAATAGAGGGGAGGTGAAACCTTTTTTGACATACGCTTCCAAAGCAAACTGGTGTTTCATAATTGATTAATTAGGGAGGATGCGTCTGTCAGTAAAAAGTAAATAAAATGAAACAAATAAAACGTTTTGGGACCGCCCAAATCACCAGCCACCGCCGGATTGAAACACGGACAGAATGGAATCACTGCATGTGAATTTATCACGGTGATAGTGTGCGGATATGTTCGCACGTGGGCCATGGAACGGAATTAATTGTCCCCTACATTTTCCTCAGTACAAAAGTGAGCCCTAGGACTAGGTATTCTATATATACTTGTATCAAATTTTGACATCTTTTGCTGATACTTAAACACCCTCTGTTAAGTACCCATACAAATGGATGCTGAAAATGGTCAGAAAACGGGCAGCTCCCCTTCAAATACAGGCAAATGCTCCATTCTGCACCTTGGGTCGGCCAACGTTCATCAACAGTATACAATGTCCGGTGGGCCTGTCCGTGAAGTCACCGAGGAAAAAGACCTGGACATCACGATCGATTCCGAATTGAAGTTCAGGCACCAGGCAGCCTCTGCGGTATCCAGATCCAACAGGGTACTTGCTGTAATCCGAAAGTCATTTGCCAACATTGATAAATTCACTCTAACCCGGACAAATTCACTCTACTCTGCTTATACAAAGCACTTGTGTGTCCTATAGTCGAGTTAGGCAACACTGTGTGGGGGCCGTTTCATTGGGCTGACCAGCAACTGGTGGAGAAGGTACAGAGACGTGAAACTCGTATGATCCCCTCACTACGCCATTTACCTTATATGGAAAGGCTCAGAAGTCTAGATCTCCCGTCATTGTATTACCGTAGATGAAGGGGAGATATGGTGAAAATGTTCCAGTTGCTGCATGGGAGGGGTGATCTGGACTCCTCAGACTTTGTAGCACTGAACACAAACACCCGGACTAGAGGACACCCGCTGAAACTGATGAAACCCACAGCTCAGACCAGGGTCCACCGATGTGTTTTCAGGGTTCGAGCAGTCTCCAACTGGGACTCCCTGCCCGAGTCAGTAGTTTATTGTCAGACATTGTCTCAGTTCAAGGCCAACTTATGTAGACACTCACTGGAACCATCTCAGGTACCTGATCCCTGAGAACGACTGAGATAAGTACAATTTCATCTGGAGCTTGTGGAGAACGGGACCCACAGGCCACTCAGCAAATAGTCAAAATCCCGACAATTTGTAAGGTAAGGTTTCTTGATTTTCAGACCTATTTTGTCCATAAACTGTTTCTAGCATTTAAAAAAAAGTTGTATACTCCCTTCCATATTGGTTTTAACAGTCTGTTAAAACTATCATGTCAAAAATAGTTCTTGACAATTTTAACAACTGCCATTTGTCAGACATTCTGTGTAAGAAAAACTGTATCAAAAACAGTTTTCTGATAGTTTAAGACACCTCAGCATGGATGTATGAAACCACTGTCTTTTTAAAAAAAAAAAAAATTATACTTTAATTCTTTTAATCCTAATAAATACTATAAGAATAAGAATACTTGATCTAATGGGAATTGGGCACAAAATGAGCTCAATAATTGATGATTAGCTCATAAAATAATAATAAATGAGCTCATAAAACACCAAATGATGATGATCTAATGGGAAGAAATTTGACATAATGTTTCCTTCAAATTTATATTTTTACGGATTACTATTGCGGAGAAAACACAAACCAAGCACCTGTTCTTGGCTGGGTAGAAAATCTTGTGACAGCACCTGTGTCACAAATTTTGGTAACACAATGGACACTGTAAAATGGCTGTAAGTTTCCCTTAACTTCCATCCCACCCCACTCTACCCCACAGAGCCAATGTGCAAAGTATGGCAATTTCAACCAGATCTTGTTGGTGTGAATGCTCTTGAAGACAGGAGCAAGTTGTGCAAATTTTATTAACCTTGTGCAAATTTGTGAGACTGGTGCAGGGGAGGTGGCACTGACAACTAAAAAAAGGATGAATGGTTATAAAGATACAGAAGGGGGCCTTATAAAACTAACTAATAATAGAGGCAGCCTAGTCTGCAAAGTATGGCAGCAGGCCACACAAGTCGCACCAGCCATCTAAAATTCTCGCACCACCAGACTCCAAAAAATCGCACCAATCTGCCACATACCAGGGAGAAAAATGTACCCATTCCTACCCAAACATGCAATATTACCTCCATTATTAGTTAGCTAATTAAGTCCTTTTTATAAGGCCCCGTTCTGTGTCATAATAACCATTCAGCCATTATTTGTTTGATTTAAGTGTCACCTTCCTCGCACCAGTCTTGCAAATTGGCACCAGGTTGATAAAATTTGCACCACTCGCTCTTGTCTCTAAGAGCATTCACACCGACCAGTGTGCAAAGTATGGTATTTTCGACGAGATCTCGTCGGTGCAAGTGCCCTTGGAGACAGGAGCGAGTGGTGCGAATTTTATCAGCCTGGTGCGAATTTGCAAGACTGGTGCGAGGAAGTTGACACTGAAAACTTAAAAAAAATATGACTGAATAGTTAGGAAGACACAGGAGGGGGCCTTATAAAAAGTCCTTAACTAACTAATAAGAGAGGTAGTATTGCATCGTGTGGGTAGGAATGTGTGCGTTTTTCTCCCTGGTGTATGGCAGATTGGTGCGAATTTTTTTAGGCTGGTGGTGCGATAATTTTGGATGGCTGGTGCGACTCGTCTGGCCTGCTGCCATACTTTGCAGACTGGCACACCGATGAGATCTCGTCGAAAATGCCACACTGCACGCTGGGAGGCAGCATTACATTGTGAGAATAGGGATGAGTGCATTCTTCTCCCAGGTATACTGCAGATTAGTGTGAATTTTAGGTGGCTGGCAGGGCAAATTTGTGAATTTTAGATGGCTGGTGTGTCTTGTCTTGCCTGCTGCCATTCTTTGCAGACTGGCCACAGAATTTTTTTAAGAGAGAGAGAATGCCCTATATTTCACACACCATTCAAACATGACAATACAAGATGACAAACCGATGGACGTCGATCGAGGCACAATAAATCGGTTTGTCTGACAGAATCGTTAATGATGGAGACGATCTAGGCCCGTACACAGCAGGAGAGGGACACTGAAGAAAACAGGGACAGAGGGACACAGAATGAAAACAACACAGCACTCCGATCAAACTCCAAACCAAACCAACATTACTAGCCTGGTTAAACTAAATACTTATCAAAAATTAAATTAAGTAAATATAAAATATCTGTGACATTGTGCTTCTCTGGGTAGAACGATCTGTTTTAGCTTGCTAGTTCAAATTTGTGCAGCATAATTGTGCCTAACAATACTTAACAAAAACAATTATTTGAGGAGACTAGAATGTTGCCATTTTGTCAGAAATTTATAGGACGACTGAGACAAGCTTGAAGAGTTTAAGGGGCACTGGAAATGGAAGGGAAGGAGCAGGGTAATAGAGGACGGAGTATCTACCCTGTGTTGGAGGAGCTTTGGCCAGGCTAGAGGAGGTTCGAGGAGACGCTGCAACATGCCCATCAATAAGGGGTATTATGCATATACTTGGTATATACTCTCATATACTATGCATATACTCTGCCTTGGTAGGCAGATCGGGGGGCGCCGTCAATAGCCGTTTTCACAACGTGAATTAAATCTTGGGTGTCTTTTTGAAACGTTTTTTGGTAGCACTGTAATATTGCTGCCATTTGTCGAAATTTCACAAGAGTCTTGGGACTTTATTGAGTAAATTATCTGGCACATCTGGCAATGCTTCACAGTCGCCGGGCTCCCTGTGTTGAGTGTTGCGGAATTAAAAAGAATGAAATTCAACTTTAATAAGTCGTATAATGAGTGAAATTTGCATCAGTTATGCTCCTGCTACCCATTCGCTTGGATTTACTTGTCGTTTTTCTCTCAGTTTCTATATTAGCTGTGTAATAAGCTCAAAACAAAAGGAGTAGGGATTAGGGTAACGTCTGCTTGTGTAATACTCTGGCAAGTTTCCAATTGCATTGAGAAAAAGTGTATTACCTAGGTAACCAACTCGCATACGAGCAGGGGTGTCCTAAACAAAGGGTGACAGGCAGAGGAATCCCTAAATGTAAATCAGGGTAGGTATTATGCCAAATTTTCGGGGTTGAATGATGTTTTTATTGCATTCTCATTACAATTAATGTGTGGATCCACCCAAATTTTGAGACTTGCTAAATTTTTTGGCGAATTGTTTGAGCAGTATCATTTGAAGACAAACAATTTGGTCCAAAATTTTGTCCCACTGCATGTTTTCCCCGCTATTTGTAGTCTGAGCATCTCCTCAAATAAAAATTAAGTGGTGATGTTCCGTATCCTTAATTCAGGGTATGGGTGTTTTGACTGTAAGCGGTTTTCACCTTGAAGTGGGCGCTACTGGAAAATTATAATTTATCTTGGTTTCTCAGGTTTGCTTGGGAAAATGTGCTATGCAACTAGCAATACTCTAGCGTGCAAAGTATGGCGTTTTTAACGATATCTCGTCAGTGCCAGTGCCCTTGGCGACAGGAGCGAGTGGTGCAAATTTTATCCACCTGGTGCAAGTTTCTGAGACTGGTGTGAGGAAGGTGACACTGAAAACCTAACAAATAATGGCTAAATGGTTATAATGACATAGGAGGGGCCTTATAAAAAGTCTTCAACTAACTACCTAATAAGAGAGGTAGCATTGCATTGTGTGGGTGGGAATGAGTGCGCTTTTCTCCCTGGTATATGGCAGATCGGTGCTAATTTTTGGTGGCTGACGGTGTGAGAATTTTAGGTGGCTGGTGCGACTCATTTGGCCTGCTGCCATACTTTGCTGACTGAGCAATACAAAACACTTTGTTTATTATTGAAATAGAGCTATATCTGCTTTTCAGGCCAGGTCAGGCTTTTCTTGTCATTTTAAGAGGTTTGTTTCAAGGTGGTTCCAAATGAAATACAGGATATGTACAGATTATCCCTGTTTTCAAAATATACCTACAGGCATTAATGCTAATTCACCATAATAAGATGGCGTAGCTTTGTTGGTTGCATTGCTCATTTACCAAAAAGATACTGGGTTTCCTGAGATAAGTAAGAAGTAACTAAAGGAGTTTCCTGATGTTGATCATTTTGTCATGCTCTTGGGATTCATACTTTGATACCTTAAAAGTATCAAGCTCTAAAGTGATGCAGTATCAGGCTTAAGTTTGGTACCATTTTTGAATTACATGTGTCAGCAAGTCACATGGTGCCTCACATCGGCGCCCCTTCCAGTTAGGGGCACCGTCACAGAGTTTTTACAGGGGGACAGACCCCAGCTGGTGCTGACCTGGGAAGGCGAATTTTGAGCATATTTGGTACCTGACAGCATGAGTGGCAATGGACCAAAAATTTTGAGGGGCATACTTTTGGTTGGCCAACAGGGGAGATGCCCCCGCTTTCGGCGCCCATGCTTCTAGTGATGTGAACCAAAGTTTGAGGTTGACATGCTGGGTGAATCAACCCCACATGCTTCAGCAAGCTTGGCTTTGCACATTAGACATCTACAGCTGACATTTATTGTGTATTTACTCCAGGAAAATACAGTGGATGGTACGATTCTATGCAAAGGGTGGGAAGTTGAGGTACACTGTTTTTACCATTCTTGTACCATTTTAACATGCCCAGCTGGGGTCTCTTGCATGACGCGCCCCCTTCGTATCTCGGTCCCCACGAAAACTAAAGGAAAATTATGGGTGGTGTCGGAAAGCTCTTGACAAGACGAAGCAATTTTATACGAAGAATTTTCATGTCAAGTCAATATTGAGGTCAGCATAGGTCAAAGAAGATTCCATAGGCTTACAACAGAGCAGTGTACGTTTCTCTCTCTAGATCTGCCCTCAGGGGAGCTAGAGCAAATCTTTATGCATCATTAGATTCCTCTCATCGCTGCGAATTGAATGATGTATAATATGACCTTCCTAGGTCAAATAGTGAAAATGTCTTGACCTCGAGCTAGGTCAGGGTCAGAGAGTGACCCGGTATCGTCATGTTGCTTATCAATCGACTTCTCGTGACAATATAAGAACAATGCAAGCAAAATTGGAGCTTTGTCTCAATTCAATGAGCAGTTATTGGCCAAATAATCACTCTATGCTCCCGTGACCTGATTTGACCTTTGAGAGGTCAGATGGTTAAAAACTCGACTTAATTTTCAAGATCGTGGTAAGAAAAAGACGGCTTGAGGATTTTCAGCTTTATCTATGCAATATTTACTGAAAACGAGCCCATTCTATTTTTCACCATAGACTTATGATGGGGTGACCAAGAAATTGACCCCACCTTAGGTAAAAATATAGAAATTCCGAGATAGCAGATTTGTAGACCTTAATGATTTTATCATATTGTGGAAGTTTCAAAGTGATCGGTTCACTGATGTTCCCTGGGCACCGCTTCAAACTCGTAATTTTAGGTTTTGATGTCGGGTCACTTGACCTTGAATAGCTCGTTGACCAGGGATGACCTTAACTCAAAGATTTGGTCAGATGTGTAAAATTGATTAGGAATAAGGTACTGTAAGTTTCGTTGCTCTGCGTCTCTTCGTTTTTGAGATATCTGGAAAAAACCAGGATGGGCGAATTTCACCCCCTGCGGGGCACGTGTTAAATTCACAGACGCACACTGCCCATTTCACCATGTTGACCTACAACCCCTATGTATGTTTGGTAAGCTATGGCCGATGGAGTTGCCGCCTACTGGAGATTGCGCGGCAACTTGCCGGTCGCCGCATTGTGAGAAGTTATTCGGCGGCGGCGGCTTCCCTACCTGGGCCTGCGGCAACGGTAGTCACCTGGGTAACTGTGGCCCAACCCGGGCCAGCGGCAGCGACCGCCCAACCCGGGCCTGCGGCGGCTCCTTGGAACAGCGGTGGCCCCCTCTGATTCAGTCAGTCCTCGACACACTCGTGAACGTGACACCGGCGATATATCGACGGAGGAGATGCCTCAACTGTTCGATGAGCCGATGTGCAGTCTACGGCGTCATGGTCTCCCCCACCTCCCCCCCAACTATCCATCGCCTCGCGCCTCACGAACACCGTCGCCTCCCGCCTCCGGCCTTGCCAGTGCCGTCACCCCCGCCTCACCAGTGCCGTCACCTCCCACATCACTAGTTCCGTCACCTCGCGTACACGGATCTTGGGGGGGGGGTTAGGATGGGCCCTCGGCGCCATCTGAAATGGTCATGGCAACCCCCTGAAAGTTGAATAGCGCCCCCTGAAACGTCGCTTCCCACCCCCCTAGAATGCGAGAATCGGCGCCCACCGATAGGATTTTGCGCCCACCTGAAAAGTTTTGCAGGCAAGAAGTGGCACCCACTGGAAACCCCCGATCGGCAATGTCGGCGCCGTCTAGGCCTTCCCGGGGGCGCCATCCGGACCAGGGGGCGCCACCTTGGACCGGCAAAATATTTCAGGCGGGCGCAAAATCCTAACAATGGGCGCCGATTTTCGCATCTTTGGAGAAAAGGTGCAAAGCGATATTTCAGGGGCGCCATCAACCCTTCAGGCGGCACCATAACCATCCAGGGCATAGGCAGAATCCAGGGGTGGGGTACGTGTCCCTCCGATTGACGCTCGGCGCCCCTAAAATGGTCACAGCGCTGCCCTGAAATGTCGGTTCTCACCCCTCCCCTCCCCAGGATGTGAAAATCGGCGCCCACCGATATGATTTGGCGCCCACCTCATAGTTTTTTGGTCAAAAGTGGCACCCTCCTGGTCTGGATGGTGCCAACCCGGAAAGGTCCCCGATCGGCTATCCGGGATCCGCCCATGATTCAGGGGCACAGATGGTCGATAGGAGGGGCACCTGCCCATTTAATTGACCCCCGATCTGTGTGGTGACGGGAAAAATGTCTGCCTGACTGCCGCAAAAAATTGGTAACGATCAAATAATTTAAATCAAATATTTAACTTTTTGTTCCTAAACACACGTAAAATAACGATCGTAGCTCATATACCGTGACAAAAGAAACATTAGAGAACAAACTTTTCCCGAGCACGTTTCCGAACGCGACCTCTCTCTCTCTCGGGCCTTGAACGCGGCCATGCTGCTCCCAGAATACTGTCCGATGATTGGTTCTTGGGTATGACGTAGGCAGTGACGTCAAGCGGGCAAGTCCTGCATAAATCACCGACCTCAAAATTCGCTCCTGCATATGGAAGCCTCTGAAAAATCTCTCCAGACAAATCTGGAGACCGAAAAGACAGGATCTAGAGGCTTGGGTGTCTTTTTGAAAAAACCGACCTCCAGGGTCGGTTTTTTCAAAAAGACGCCCAAGATCTTGGGATATTTCCAAAATATATATCCATTAATTTAGATTTATCTATTGAGTTTAATGCCAGGAAAAGCTCAGAATCAAGATATTTAGGGTCATTGCTTTCAATTTTGGGCAAGCATATTTCTGAAACTTGTAGAGTTTCACTGAAATGAACGCTGTTTTTTTGGCTTGGGAAATGTTAAAAAAACTACCAAAAGACACCCAAGGTTGATTTCAATTTATTCACGTTGTGAAAACGGCTAATATCTCCATAATCAAAAAGTCAACAGCTAAACCCACCTATAAAAGGTTCTAAGACCCACAGTTCATATTACCCACATGACAGATAGTCCACGATCTAAATAGTCCCCGGATCAAAAAGTCCACACGTACCCCTGGCGGCGCTGGCGGCAAGGAATAGGAAACACCACATATAGATGGCTCTACAAGTCGGAAACTTAACGGATCAAAAAGTTCACAAGGAACGTGGCAGGGTGGCACTAAATGAAGCTGTAGTTATGTGTCTGCCCGCCAGATGTCAGAGCGCAGGACGCTGGCAGTGCACTATGTGGCGATTAAAAAAATGGGTATCAAAAGTAGTTTATTATTAGTGACAAATTAGGCTACGCTACCGAACAGGCCTTGTAGGTATGTACATTTTGGGGAACCAAACGGTCAGGTGTTTGAGGACTATGCATTTTTAGGAAAAATGGGTGCTTTGGCAGTAGCACAGCCCGATCTTTGGGTATGGGGACGCACCACCTTTAAAGGGAGATACGTGAAAAAATTTTTATTGGCTATATCAAAAGGTTACAAAAAGTTGTTTCAGAAGTCCTATTCCCATTTTGGCGAATTCGGCCTGCAAATGCCTTAAAATTGCTCTCAAAGTCAACATTTCTAGACGACTTTACCGGTACACCTCATATCGCTGTTTATGACGTCTACATGACTACGGCTATCAATTTCTCTAAGAATTAGGCCATATCTATCCTAAACAGTGATGTAGAACTTAGGGCTACTCCAGAAAAAAAATTGCTTTAGAAAAACAACATTCCAAAGCTCTTTTGAAACAGAAATATAGGGTTTAAAAGAAATCACAATTACCCATCAGAAGCCTAGGAATTCTCAAACCGGGGTCACGTGACCTATCTGACGCAAGAGTTTTGTCATCCTGGGGCGGAAGCAGAAAATGGCTCAAGACCCGAGGTACGAAGCCGCTGAAGACTTGAGTAATTATGTTTTTTTTCCGTTTTTAGGGCAAACTTATTCATTTTGGAATTTTTAAAACTTTTTAAATTTAATTCAAATACAAATACAGGAGGGTAAACATTTGTATTATAAAAAAAACATTATTTTATTTTCAAATAGTTTTCGAAAAGTAAGTGATGGGTATGGGCATGGAATAGAGATACCATGGTATCTATATTCCATGGTATGGGCATGGGCAAGTGATGGGCATTTCATCGAAACTGTTAACCTATTTCAATAATAAGTGAGTGGCCTCCCAAAATTTTGCCGAAGATACAAAAATAATTGATAGCTTCGTTATCAGGATTTTTCAAATAGCAAGAAACCACAATAATAATTTTTTCGTGTATCTCCCTTAAGAGCCAGGGGCGGATCTAGGCGGTCGGTTTGGGAGAACCAAAGTCGAAAAGCAAAAAAACTTCACAGTTAAAAATTGTGCTACAATATGACTTGCCGGCAGAATGTTGAGCATTTCAAGCGAAAAGCAAAGCAAAGAAATAACAAATAAATTGAAATGTCACGGGGTGAAAAATATGGGCTTAAAGGGAATGTGGCACCTTGGTCGAATCCTGGAATTTAGTATAACTAGGCGTACTTTTAGTAAAAAATAATGAAACCACTCATGATTTCTCTGAAAAATGTATAATAAGCTCAATATTTGGTTTTTAAAAATACTCTTCTAGAAAAAGAAATAAATATCAGCCTGTGGATGATATCACGATCTGGCAACCACTACCATACTTGAAACGCTTCAAGAGCTTCGATTGGCTGATGCTCATCGTGACGTCAGGATATGTCGTCACACCAGTAGCTCACAACAATGGCCGCCGGCAACGGGGGGCTGAGGGGGGCTGGTGTCAGGTAGGGTTTAGCTTTTTTCTACGGAAATATCGAGTTCCAAGACAAATGAAATATGGAGTACCGGGTTTTCCGACCTGCTTTACAACTTGGCTATCTCAGTTAAAATCACGTTGTGAAGGTGCCACATTCCCTTTAAAGCGAAGGTGAGCACCTACTTTTTCCCATCAAAACCCCAATATTTTCACTGAACTTTACTGGTTCTGTTTGAAGTTGAGAGTTGAAGCACCAACTTCTTGCTTATAAATTAAAAAGGAGTCGGAGACAAAAGGAGGTTGATCGCTCTGGGGGGAGGGGGCAAAACATAGTTTTGTTCCGAGCTTTTCTGTTTAGGGGTGGGGCAAATGCCTTTTTGCACCCTGAATCCGCCACTGTGAGGGACATCCCGGGAGAGAAGGGGCACTTTTTAGTGTCCCGAAAACACAAGCGGATACAAGGGAGGGTCAAAGGGGCCATGGTATCCCGGAAAAACCTTAGGGGGGCCATCGATGGCCCCCCGGTGGGGCGAGGGTTAATGAGGAAAATAGCGAGAGTAAAATGACATTTCTGTCTTTGGGGTATCATTGTAACTGTATTCCAAAATTTACCAAATTTCCCTCCGTGGGCAGTTGTCTATGGAGCTTTATCTTTATAGATCGACCATTGAAAGTACGTATCTCCACTTCGAAACACCTTTCCAAAATCCTGCTGATCTTGGAATTCGAAGGGCTCGAAGAGTAAATCAAGAGATCGTGCACATTAAATGGTGTCGAATCAGTATTTGGTAAACGCAAAAACATTCTCTCCAGTTCACTCCCGGAGACAACTAGATATTTTGCTTCGTATCTGCCCTGGGCAGCGTTACCCAGAATTGGCTGCCCTGCTGTTAAAGAAGTGGCCGCCCTGCCGATTCGTGCCTTCGACAGCGGAACCTGCCTCTGGCGTTGATCTCACTGCACGTTGAGTGGACTGTGTGTTGTTCGGCACGCCAGTCGTTTGCCACGTTACCAAACACTCATCTAGCTGGTTGGCATCCAGGAGTTTGGTGCAGCTCAATATCAGATAAGGTGGCAACCTCTCGAATGTCGCTCATTTCGGTATGGCATATCGCACTGAGGTTTATGACTGGCGTTGGGAAGCGGCGGACGGACTGCTCGGCGCGGTGTCCGCGCACCTGCTTGATCAGACCGACAGCTTCTGCAATGGTTGATTCCTTCGGGTCACCCAGCGCAGCCAAAGGGATAATTTTTGTGCCAGTCATGTAGGAATTCCTGGTGACACTTCCCTGCACCACCTTCAGGTCACTGTCCCTAAAGATGGAGCAAGGCGTGCATCAGATCCCACTTTGATCTGATATCCAGGGTGCATAGCACATCTGCACCCAGGCGACTTCTACAACGGGAATTTAACATGGAAAAGTAAGCATACTGGCGCTGAGTTCGCGCGCAAGCTCCTAGAATTCCTCCAGGAGCTGACGTCAATATTGAGGGCTGTGATCGTCGGCGGAGACGGAACGAATCATGCCAGAGCCTGGCAGGTAGGATGAATGGTAGTGTTGGAGCAGGCCCTTGGCCGTAGCCTCGGACGAGTGGTGTGTCTGCTTCACCAGGCAGACCTGGTGTATTGTGCTCTGTTCTGCCACCTCGACGGCATCACTACCGGACCAACAGCTTGAATAGGTCCAGTAGCCAAGGTTATCAATATACAGGTGCACCTTCTGCGAGTTAAATGCTTCAATGTCATAAAGCATAACGGCTTGTCAACACTGCCAAAATCGTGTCACGTTTAGGTCGCATTTTCAGCTGGTGTACGACTGTGCTGGAGCGGTACTCCCAGATGAAGTCGGTACTGTGGTTAACAGAAAGCATGGGGTGATGCATCAGGCAGGGTGGCAGACAGCATAGGGCCTCAATGCGTCGCTGTCGACCCTGGTAACATACGTGATGTGTGTGTATGTGCCATGCGTCGTAGATATCAGAACAAAGTGGGATCTGATACTCGTCCCGCTCCAACTGGCTGAGCAGGCCAGTCGGCAACGGGGGTGTTTCAGGCACAGTAATCTGAAGGTGGTCCAGGAAAAAGGTGCCTTCGCCTTCGTGCCTTCGCCAGAGGCAGGTTCCGCTGTCGAAGGCACGAATCGGCAGGGCGGCCACTTCTTTAACAGCAGGGCAGCCAATCCTGGGTAACGCTGCCCAGGGCAGATACGAAGCGAAATATCCAGTTGTCTCCGGGAGTGAACTGAAGAGAATGTTTTTGCCTTTATCAAATACTGACTAGACAAGATTTAATGTGCACGATCACTTGATTCAGTCTTCGAGCCCTTCTGTTTCCAAGGTCAGCAGGATTTTTGAAAGGTGTTTCAAAGCGGAAATACGTGCTTTCAGTGGTCGATCTATAAAGAGAAAGCTTCGAAAGTTGAAACATGACAATGATTTGGTTTCACAAGCACTTGTTAGTTGTTGGCGCTTCCGTAAATATCGAAATAATCTGATCAGCAATTCAGACCAGCCCATTCAATTCCATAGACAACTGCCCACAGAGGCAAATGTGGTAAATTTTGGAATACAGTTACAATGATACCCCGATGACAGAAATGTCGTTTTACTCTCGCTATTTTCCTCGTTGACACCACGTCTGTTAGATTGCATTACCTATCTTCTCAATATTTCCAAAGGTGGCGCTGGGATTGGTGCTGCCAACAAAAGAGATATATTTAAAACCCTGTCGCACACAGTATATATGAGCTTGACCCGGGATGTTAATGCTGAAATGACTGCAAACTATCAGAAATACTGCGAGATGGGTAACATCACTGCTTTGCTGACCGATTTTGACCTTACGCAGTCAAATGCTCGAAATTTGGTATTTGTGAGAATTTTCATTCGGCATGCGCGGTCTCGAAATTTTACAAATTTGTACTTCTGAGGTCGTATTCGGAATCAGCGCCCCAAAATACATTAGAAAACACCCTGGGAGCAGTGTTTTCAAACAAAAGTTGCAAAAGGGGTCACCCTAGTGGCCATCGAATGATTTTATCCACATAACCAGAACATTTTTGGGATCATCAATCACCCCCTCCCCACTTTTTGACCAACAAATTCCTAATTTCAGTCAAAATGGGAGCAAACCGGAAATTTGTATAACCAACCGCAGCGGAAGGCAACGAGGAGCCCAAATTCGAAAAGTTTTTGGTACTAACGTGGAAAGTTTTCTGTCAGCACCAGTTTGAAGTTTGGCTGACCCCTCGCTTTTTACCGGTGGTGACGCTTATGTATGCTACCACCGCAATAATTAATAAAAAGGCTAAGCACTTCATAACGCCACACCAGCAACCGGTCTTACACACTTTGACTACACCGTGTCCCGTCTAATCCACGAACGAGCTCTTAGCGCTGACAACTGACTGCGTGTGAAATGGGAGCATCATGCAATGTCACGGTACTGGCTGGGATGTGGGCTTCCGGTCGGATAAACCAGGATGTTTGATTGGTTGTAGACCAGCGTTGTGATTAGTTGATGCTGAGGCTGCTTTGCCGGGATTTCCCGTAACTACGAGCTTTGTTTCGTCTTCGCACGATGGAGTAGACGGCCACGGGTGGCTATTTTTAACAAAATTTTTGTGGATTGTCAATTTGGGACCAGAAATAGAACAAAGTTATAATTATCGGGTGGGGTTCTGTCTTATTTTCGTAAGGCGAGTCTGCAGTTGATCAATTTTAAGTCATCTGTCTTTTTTCACTGGGGGGCCAATTTCCGGGCACTGGGGGGGGGCGGGGGCATTTCGGCCGACTGGAGGAAAATGGCCCCCAGTCAACATGCTAAAAAAATGGCCTGCCCTAAGTGTGACCTGACAAAAAATGGCTCAAATATTCTCGATGGAGAAGTGGATGGGCTACCCATCGCCGTTTACCGGTTCTTGCTACCTAGCGTAGTTCTCGAGATCTTAGGGGGGTACCCGCCATCCCCCGTCAAAGCGAAGGTGGCTCAGACCCCCCGTCAATGCGCGTGTTAAACACTGCAAAGGATGCTTTGATCAGGGGACCCCAGAGTTAGTCTCAGGGGGCTCCCAGAGTCAGTCTCAGGGGGCTCCCACGATTCGTTCATTGGGGGCCCGAGTCGAATTCAGGGCCTTTCGCCCCGAGAGTTGGTCTTAGGGGCCCCAAGAGTCGGTCTCAGGGCCCCCGACAGTCAGTTCAAGGGGCCCCGAGATTCATAAAATGTCCAGAGGACATTTTATTTTAGTGATAGGCAGGTATTTTACAGCATTTTCCAAACATGTTCACTTTTTAGACGGCATCCAAAAACTAAACAGAGGTCTTAAAATATTCCAGCCTGAGTTGTAGATTTATTCACGATTAAAGTATAACTATATGTTTTTGGAGTTAAATGCTACCTTTACAATGGCAGAGTGGATGAAAAGTGAAACGAAAGTCAAGGAATTATTCACTTCATGAAAAACTCGCGGAGAGCCCTCCAAACAACGTGTGTATTGTTATCTAAACATCAATAAATTTTATAGCCTCACTGCATCTGTACAAGCCCTTTGTTTTTGCCTTAAAGGGAGATGCACATTATTGTGGTTTCTTGCTATTTGAAAAATCCTGCTCACGAAACTGTCAATTATTTTTGTATCTTCGGCAAAATTTTGGGATGCCACTCACTTATGATCGAAATAGGTTAACAGTTCCGATAAAATGCTGAAACCTTCAACCATCACTTACTTTTCGAAAACTATTTAAAGTTGAAAAATAATGTTTTTTTGTAATACAAATGTTTGTTCTCCTGGATTTGTATCTGAATTAATTTTACAAAGCCTTTAAAAAATAAAAAATGAATTAGTTTGCCCTAGAAACGGAAAAAACATAATTACTCAAGTCTTCAGTCGTTTCGTACCTCGGGTCTTGAGTCGTTTCCTGCTTCAGCCCCAAGATGACGAAACTTTTGCGTCAGAAAGGTCACATGATCCCCCTTTGAGGTGGGTTTACGTTCTGATTGGTCAATTGTGATTTCTTAAAAGTCATATATTTTTGTTTAAATATTATTTTTGGCTGTAGCTTTTTTAAAATAACTTTTATTTAATAATTTTAAACTTTCAAGTCACCGCTTAGGAAAAAATGGGACCGGTTTTTTTAGAGAATTTGATAGCCTTAGCCGGGGGTACGCCATTTACATCGATAAGAGGTGTACCGGTAAAGTCGTCTAGAAATGTTGACTTTGAGAGCAATTTTCAGGCATTTGGAGGCCAAATTCGCAAAAATGAGAATAGGATTTCTGAAACAACTTTTTGTGACCTTTTGATCTAGTCAATAATTTTTTTCGCGTATCTACCTTTAACGCCCTTTATTTTTTGCCCAATACACAGCGGCGGCCTGAATCAGGGTGGCAGGGATGAGTCAGGGGCGACACGAATCAGGGCAGAAGGGATAAGCCGAAGGCGGCAGTGATGAGCCGGGGGCGACAGTTATGGAAAGAGACGGCACATATTTGCACGAATCAGGGTTGAACTGATAAGCTGCGGGCGGCAATGATTACCGGGGGTCGGCATTGATGAGCCCGGGGCGGCATGAATCAGAGAAAAGGTGATGGCCGAGGACGAGAATGGTGAGTCGGGGGTAGTAGCTATGACCTAGCGGTGTAAATCAAGGAGGAAGTGATAAGCTGGGGCCGGCAGTGATTACCGGGGAAGACACAGACTTGAAGGGCGGTACAAGTTAGGCTGGCAGTGATAAATCTGGGGCGGCATGAATCAAGGTGACAGTGATGAGCCGAGAGCGGCATGAACGTGTATTAGGGGTCCTCAAAACAGGATTGGGGGTGCTGAAATTAGGATGGGGGTGCTCGGGCACCCCCAAAGGAATATAAAATTGCGCCCCTACTAGAAGCGTGTTCTTTTTCATTCTTCGCGTCACACACATGTTCGTCAGATTACAATCGGACGGGCTTCATCGACTCTCCCAAATATCCATTTACGTTTTGATACCGCTTATATAGTCACTATTCTATTGATGCTTCTGCGCGCGTGCAGTCGCTTTTGAAGCCAGACTTGCATAAATTTTACCTTCGACCCTAACATCTTGGCTTTGAAATGACCGACCCAACCAATAATTTGTGCTTCTTTGTTGTTCTTCCAGACTACATGCATTTTCGGGTTGAGATCCTTACGATACTTTGATTTTGCAGAACAGTTGCTCGTCTATGTACGGTTAGGTTAGGAGCCTGTCATAACACTCTGAGATTCCTTTCTTTTACTTGTATGTATGTACCTACCTCCCGTAAGCTGTTAAGTTAAACTTCCCCTAAAGCAAGTACTCAGCTGTACTCAAACATATAATCCCACATCATTTCCTCAATTTACAATCCAAGATTCGAGGATAAAAGCCAATCACCAAATTTGAAGAGGGCTTTGAGGACTCGAATAAAGACAGCATTTTTCACTACTAAACAGCATATACGTGTCCCCGTGCATCACATTCGGCAGAACGTAATTGGTAAGACAAGACGATACGCCCTGAGCTTCTTTGCCATCGGAGCATAAGTTTATGTGGAACCATTTGACTGCACACCATGCTTTGCTTTCTGTATTGAGTTTGTTTACTTTGTCCCTATTCGGCGCCACCGGTATGGAAGGGTGAACAAGTCGTACCCTCGAGTTTATTATTTTACTAACCGTTCATCATTCCCTTAGCCTTGACTGAACAAAGTGATTAATGTGTGCCTGGAAAGCATGTTTGCTCTCGCAAGCTGAAAGTCAGTCGGCGGAGCATGGGTACGGAACTCTTGGAGTCCTACATTAATATATATTCGCCTCAGAGTCTCCATATTGATGGACATTAATCTTCAACAGCTCATTACTGATTTTCTCGCGTATGATTCTTAGGATGCGTATGGTGCACACGGCAACATTTGGAAATAGAGGTACTTCAAAAGGGAAGGCGGAGAAGTTTTCAATGAGCCGATGATGGAAATACGCCGACTTTATTAACAACGAAACATAGTATTTATTCTTGTGCTCCAGCCATGAACTTTTCATAATCGGGCCAGGTAGTAAGTTTACCTGTAAGGTTTTATTTGACACATCAAGATGAATCAAGCGTGTTTCTGCGCCATTTCTGGACGAAATCTGAATTCAGCCCTCTTATTTAAGCGTTCATGCATTCACTTCTTTCCGGAGAAATTCATGACAATATAATGATTAAGTGCCTTTCTGATCGACACGATCAGTATTTTCGAAAAGTGTCCGATATAAGAAAGGGAGGGCTAGGAGGTCTCAAGCCACTGTCGAAATGTCAGAATGCCTACAGCACCTGTGTAATGGGCCCTTTCTTTTTAGAGGAGCCCACACAACAAACAAATATTTATATTGAGAACAGAGGCCGTCCCGGCGATGTTAGATCGGCTTGCTCTCTATGAGGCGGGTCAGTTCAGGGTCATCATATAGGTGGTGGGTCTAGCCTCCGCGTGGGTGACTCAGTTTTTCGCTCCCGTCCCCCTCTGCAATGTCAGCATTTCCCTTTTAATTTCTCGGCCGGCTATAGAGCGATCTAAGCATTTGAGCAGTTTTTCTCGTGAAAAAACCCATTGGTCCTTAAAGCTACAGTCGTCACTTGAGTCATGAAAAAAACAGAACAGTCAAAATTATTTAAAAAATAGTAATATGTCCCCCTTGAAATCTACTCGAAAATAACCCTCTGCGCTGGAACGGTTTGGTGCTGGAGGTCATGCTATTTTTTCATGAAAAGGTTTTTTGTTCTTTTGCTCTTGTAGTAGACAATGAGCTTGATCTTGTTCTCTTTGTCCGTAGGCATCAGGTTGTTGTTTATAATGTTCTTTATGACACGTTCGTCTACCTTATATGAAGGAGACGTCTGATTCTGGTGGTAGAGCTTTACTACCTACCAAAGCACCTGTGTAGTGTACAAGTTTACTTGCCCACATGACGACTGTCAGCGTCATCCCTGTCTCTACATAGGTGCAACAACGACCACCCTATCAAGGAGATGCACAATGCACAAGAACACCGGGGGCCCACACGAACATATGACACAACAACATGGAATTGAACTGACCAGACAAGACTTACAGGAGAACACGGTCATCATGAAATCATGTAGAGATCATCGAAAGTTGTGGATATTCGAGGAACTCCTGACCATTAAGGAACGTCCTTTCATAAATAAGCAGGTCAATTCCTATCGCAGAACTGAACTATTTGGCAGTGACTTCTAATTCTGATATTAAAAGGAGGGGGAGGAGGAGAGTGTGTACTCGGTAGTTATCGACATAGAATTTCTTCAGCCGTACTAATCAATGTTGCATTAATTTATTCATGTGTGAGGGTCTCACAGCAGTGAAGTGCTCCACCTTTTTTCCGCTCGAGGAACTAACAGAATTATTCAAAACCATGAAACACTAGTGAGCTATCTTTAGAATTTTGTCCGATCGAATCGTCGAGTGTTTTGTATATATCTAGATATTAATATTTACACATAATGATAACTTAGGTAGTGTTTCCATCATCATTTTCACAGTGTATTGCTCTAAGTGCTCTAAAGATGAATGATGCGTCGAAACTAGTTAGCTGCAGCAGCTTTGTGAAATATGTGTGGCCTTGGAGAAATAATACATGCTTTGCCCAGCAACACAAAAATATTGATACGAAATTTGGAACAAATATCTAAGAAACTCTCAAAATGCAACTATGCTCTGGCATTCAACACCACATGCATAAAAGAAAATATACTGCCGAAGTATACAGATATATATATATATATATATATATATATATATATATATATATATATATATATATATACTTGTATATCTATTATTTTAGAATACCCAACCCATGCTCCACCGACTAAATCAGTGTTAATCCAGGGTTGAGCACTTCTGCCGGAAGCTGGATAACACTTAGTATCTATCATACCGACACGAGGCTTTGTTTGTTGTTTTCGGTCGAGAGGCGGGAAACCAAACGTTATTGCGATTCAGAGCCGGATATACAGAGGGTGGAGAGAGGGGCCATGGGTGCCTATCTTAGTGTAACCCAATCAGGCTGAGGGTGGAGAGAGACGGGGCGGTGGGCGCCTATCTCGGTGTAACCCAGTCAGACTGAGGTGGAGGTCGTTTCTGATCAGAAACAGGAGGGTGCCGAGCCCGCACCGCCTTCCAGCTGAAGACGCCCCTGGCCCCGCCTCACAATCATTTTATCAGCGCAAACGATCTTGGAATCAGTCGTTGGCGCTTGGTCTTTGACAGTGGTGGTGGCGGCGCTTCACCGACGTCCTACAACACAAAGTCGGGAGCATCGCTTAGTCTTGTCAGGTCATGTCGTCTGATAGTACTGCACAAAAAGGTAAGGACAATTTTTCCATGTTGCCACTACTTGTGCTCAGTGCATTTTTAAGGAAATGTCAGTGGGGGGGCATTTCTTGTGCTGGCCATTATGTGTCTTCAGGGGATCGACACCCCGTTGGGGGGAGGCGCGTTAATAAGACTTAGAAGCGCCAGTGTTAAAAAATTTTGCCCAATTTTTGTGTATTTTCACCTTCTAGAAATTATAGATGCTGCCCAGGGCTGCCAAGTTTTGCAGTAGAAAATGGCCAAACCGAGTTAGAAGCAGGGCCAAAAGGGACCAAATTTTTCTTTCACTAAAACAGCCAAATACTTATCACGGAAGTAAGATTTGAGACTAAAACGACCCTTCGCAGTAATCATAAACTCACAGAAGTAAAAGTTGTATCACTGTTTAAAACTAATTTTTGACAGTTTGATCTTGACGCAATATTCTTTTAGCGCACTGGCCATTTAACCTTCGTCTTATCGGGGGAACAACGATGGCCCCGTAAGTTTTTTTTCAGAATAACAGAAATACGACGAGGTGCAGCACTGCGGTTGAGGGGTTTATTTCTCCGCCCATCGTTTTCCCACGCACGCTAAACATTTTTACCCCGGAGCCACAATAGATCAGGTCACCAGGCAAGGTCAACCAAGGTAGGCTCACGTCTACTTTTGAGCTCTACATTAGCTACATTTCTAATCTAATCGATTTGAAACTATTTACGCTTGATGATCCTTCCAGGTTTTACAAATTGTATATCCGGATTTTTTATGTTCGGTGACCTGCGGTCAGGTCACAAGGGGACCTCTCCCATAGGTAGAAAAAACATGGAAAATCCGTCTTAAGATCTGAAAGACGTAAAAATGGTTGCAAATGCTCAGATTTCTCAGAAAAGCATTCTGGGCTACCCTTTCACGGATTCCAGGGGCGATATCTTCCCTTTGACCTATCTGAGGTCATCACAGGTTACCAGGGGTAAACAAACATTATTTTGACAATAACTTTTAACCTCATCAAGCTAGAGCGCTGAATTAAACGTCATCGTGTATGTCTCATCAATGGCTTCCGTTTGATGTACCGCAAAGTCACTTTCTGACCTTTCGTGAACTCAGGTCATGTCAGGTCAAGAGGTGCCCTCTGGAGGTCAAACCATTGGCGGGAGGTCATTATGGTCCGACATAGCAGAGAAAGCCCTGGCACTTTCCTATCAAGCGTACTATAGTAAATTTAAATATCTCTAATGGCATGAGAGCCATGCCCAAGTTTCTTAAGCATTGCATATTTTAGTAGAAATAGCCTATCGTGACCCAACTTCACCTCTGGAGGTCAAACAATTCCCCTGAGCGCCTAAACATGTTAAGTAAAATCATACTGAAGTTACATGGGCTTCCTAATGCACTTTGCAGATTTGCGCTGACCCCATATTTTCGGAGTTAGAAAGGGGCTCATCGATGCCCTCGGTGGGGCGAAGGTGGCGCCGGACCCCGGTGGGGCGCGGGTAAATAGGAGGCCAGGAGTGCCCTTCAATCCCGCGTAGCTATCAAATGATTTTAGCCATATAACCAGAACATTTGTTACCATCATCAAGTATCTTAGCCGCACCACTCCCCGCTAACATTTAATATTTTTCCTGCTTTTCCAACTGTGAATTTTTTGCTCTTTCAACAGTGGTGGATAGGGGAAAGTGGGGGGTCATGGACACCGTGGGTAAGACGGACACCCCCTGTTTGGGACTAACTGACAGTTCCACGACCGGGAAAAGCGTGTAATACGCTTCCTTTTAGCCCGCGTCGGTCGCAGAGTAACGTTGGGTCCGGTAAGCTCTCCAGGTTTTTACACAATTTTCATAAAAGTAAAAACTGCAATTCATGTGTTTTTTTCTTAATTGAATTCGTAAGGTCATTGCATGGATGTTTCTATATATATTTTATTGGTATTACGTAATATGGCTCTTCAAGATGTTGCATTTTGTTCAACGCAGTCGCTGACTGTGTCTTCGCAATGGCGTCCGATTCATATCCAAGTTTGTTTAGGAAGAGCAAAGTGGGGTAAGACGGACACCATGCGTGGGGCAAGATGGTCATGGCTGTTCATGTTACCCTGCACAAGAGTATATTTGATTTTATATAATATAAGCTTAAATAAATAAAGGCTGATGGTTTGGGGGGACACAGGGCCCGAAATGCTGGAGAACATATAATTAAATTTGAGGGTCATCCAGGGGGAGATGTACCACTCGGCCCTCAGCGCCCCCTGAAATGGTCACGGTGCCCCTCTGAGATATTGATGGGCCCCTAAAGTACCGCTTCCAACCCCTCCCCTCAGGAGCGGGGGAAGGGCGCTCTTAGCCCTGCGAGAGGATCTGGCGCCCACCTGATATGTTTTGCGTTCCAAAAGTGGCACCCTCCGACAGGCACGTAGCCAGGATTTTTATTTGGGGGGGCGGCTGACGAGAGGGGACACCAGGCTGGTGGAGGAGGCAGCATTTTGCCTCCGGGGGCGCACTTGTTCACCCAAAGGGCAGTCAATTTTCGCATCTTGGGGGGGATGGGGCTGAGAACGGTGAATTGTTTGCTCCACAGACCTAGTGTTTTCTTTTAGGGGGCGGTGTGTTGGGTGCAGGGGCAGCAAAGTCAGTGTAGGGGGTGGCATTTTGGGTGCAGGGGCGGCAGTCAGTGCAGCACTACCTCTAAAAGTCAGGTGAAGGCTAATCCTTCTCCTCGATGGGCACCTTCGGCGCTCCACATGTATAGGGGCGGCACTTTGGAGCCAAAGTGTTTGGGGGGCTCGCTGCCCTCCCCCTGGGTGTGCACCCGCCCCTGACCCGGATGGCGCCCTCCGGCAAGGTGCCCCGACCCCTGATCGGCGATCCTGGATCAACCTATCCACAGTTCCACGACGGCCCTTGATACTTTAATCCTCCGTCATTAAAAATTCAGAAAAGGCATAGCCCCCTTTGACTCTTTGACGGAAATAGTAAGAAAATGCCCACTTCCCCGCGGCGGACGGCAGTTGCCTAGTGGGTGGATGCATATGGAAATCTTCAAGGCCTGGTTCGATCACTTTGTTCACCTTGTCCATCTTTCCCCATGGGGTGACCATGTTACCCCATTAGGTTGGGGAAATGGATTTTTGCTTCTTTTTCTAAGCTTCACCCAAATTTTAATATAATAATTACAGACACATAACTGCTTGCACAGAGGTAGGTAAATGTCTGAAGTATCTCTACAGCCAAAATAGGAACGAAACAAGCTCATTAAGTCATTGAAAACTCACACCATCGTTACGGTGTCCGTGATCCCCCACTTTCCCCTATAGGATTTTGGTAAGTAGGAGGGGGAGGGTGGAGCCTCAAAACACACTTTGCCGTAGACTTTCCACCCAAAATATGCCTATAGTCGGCATCCTTTGCGTCCGGTTTTCGGTGTCCTTTTTTTGGATCGCGTTTTTTTCACAGAGTTCTTCTTCCACTGGCATAGCAGTTATTTCTGCTGCTCTGGTGTCCTTTATTAGTGTCAGAGCATCTTATTCAAGCCCGGAAAAGGCCAAGAGAGAGCCATATTTATACAAGGGACAAACGAAAAAGAGCTTAGGTGCCAGCTGCTAGAAAAAGGGTAAAAGAAGGCCAGATTCCAAGAGAGGGCCAACCGAAAAAATCATGCGGCCAAACACGACAAAAGCCCAAAATCTAAATGTTTTGCCACAAAATGGCCAGCCTGGCAATCCTGGTTCTGCCGCAATGTATTCGAAGTGAATAATTTATTTTCTTATTTTTCTTTATGAGTATAGCAAGGTAAGAAAATTCCTAAAGTATCGAACGCATGTGGTTTATAGTCTAAATGGAGACAAGTTTCTATGTACGTACCTACTATGATGTGTGGCTGTTGCTGTCAAAATCTTCTAGGAAATGTAGTGCAAAAACCAGTTAATAATTTTCGGGGCTTATCGACGCACCAACTTCCAGGGTCATATGGCGTCGCCAACTCTTTCCCTGTTAGAAGGGTTTCTTAGGAGCCAGCTTTGATTCTGACGAAGGGCTGGCCGAATATATAATCTCTCCCCATTTACAACATCAAGGAATCGATGAGAAAAGCCAACTAACAACTTATCAACTTACAGACAAAATTTGCAGCGATCTCACTATAACTTTTGCCAATGCTACCACCACAATAATAAATAAATAAATAAATCGCGAAGTGCTTAGAGCATCTTGCAATCCCCCCGGTACTGGCTGGGCTTCTGGTCGGATAAAACACGATGCTTCATTGGTTTTAGGTTACCTCCAGCGTTGTAATTAGTTGGTGCTGAGGCTGCTTTGCCCGGATTTCCCGTTACTACGCGCTTTGTCTCGTTTTTGCACGATGGAGTAGACAGCCACTGGTGGAAATTCTTAACACAATTTTTGTGGATTGCCAATTTGGGATGAGCAATAGAACAAAATAGTTATCATCGGTTGGTGTTCTGTCTTATTTTCGTCAGGTGAGTTTGCGTTTGTTCAATTTTAAACCATCTGTCTATTTCACTGGGGGGCCAATTTCCGGGCACTGGGGGGCAGTTCGGCCGACTGGGGGGCAAATGGCCCCCAGTTAACATGTAAAATAATGGCCTGCTTGTGCTTAGTTAAACGGAAGTGCCATCAGTTTTGAAAATGAATCGTAGCTGTGTTTCCATGGACATTCTGCAACATAAGCTTACAAAGTGGGATTGAAACTTGGCGCCATGGTCGTGTTTCCAATAAGAACCAATAAGAACCATTCAATGGCACAAATCATTTAAAAACCATGTAGTCGAATATTTCTCTGTTCAACAACCTCTAAAATACTACTCGTACGGCAACAAAATTTTGAACTCCCTTCTGACGCAACTCAGAGTTGACATGTCCAAATTAAATGGCCACACTTATCAAATCCTCGGAGCCGAAACCCCATTCTGCAGCTGTGGTCATCAAAACGAAAATACGAAACATTTTTTTATTCATTGCGTAAATTATACAGTGCAGAGAAATGTCCTCCACCGAAATATATCGACCATAAACGCCACAGAATTTTCAAATTTATCAACTGAACAAAAACTTAAGATGCTGCTGCATGGAGGAAATGGAAACGATGACACAAATCGAGCGATAGCGAAAGAAACCCTGAAATTCATATCAAACACCAAAAGATTCTCACATTGAACTCTTGAACAATTTATGCAAAGGACGCCGACGCCGTTGTGGGTATCCTGTGTGTGACTGTCGGGTGAGCGGCCATGGGCCAAGGGTGGTGCGACCGTGGCACTTGAATTCGCCAATGTTGTCGAGAGGCGCCAAGAGTCAAGCGCTAGACGCTTTTGCGCCAATCGATAGATATCAGAACTGTCATTGTACTTGTTGATAAATATATGTAATATGTAAATAAATATATGTATGTATGTATGTATGTGTTGTCTTTTTTATCTATTTTACTCCACTGCCCCCCACGCACCCAACTGCTGGTGACAATTGTTGGCTTTTGTAATGGGCTTTGTTTCTATCGAATTATTTTTTGTAGTTGATATTTTGAAAACGTATGTTTTCGTGCACAGATTTGGTCTTATCTTCATCTGGAATATTTCCCACAACATTTTGATTTAAAGCATGCACTACAACAACACTTGCACAAATAATTGTTCAGTAATGTTGTATTGCAACACTTCGCCATCGCATTCTACGAAGCGAAAATGCCCCCTCCCCCATAAAAACACACCGACCGCCTCAGAGCTGTCGTACAGCAAAAGAGTAAAGCAAAGTTAAACAGGCCTCAGACCGAGCCTTTTTCTCGCTGGAGCTACGACACAGTTCATTGGTTTCAAAATCGCCCGGTCAAAGAGCAGAGCGCCCGGATCCGACTCGGACGGCGGGTGAGCCATTGACGTTGTTATGATATTGCGAGTCTGGCTTTCCCTCTGAGTAACGCCAATGGTGTCGAGCTGTAGATCAGTGGGGAGCGTTTTGGTTGGTCACAGGCGAGAAGAAGAGCGTTTCTCGTACCACCAATTGCATTTGGGTACAGATCTGTGGTTGGAATCTCGCCTTGTCCGGTACAGGCGTTACTCGGGTCAGTGACCTCAACTCTCTCCAAAACTTGGAACATCAAACAGTCGATTTTTTTAAAGAGACAAAAGTAACCGTTCACTATTTCTAAAAAGCCCCCAAAGATCACCCCACCAGCCCTTGCACATTTCCCTGGCCCTGAAGAATGTTTGGATCTACCTAAATACGGTTTTTACGCTGTTTATGTAACGAACCCTGAGTGCAATGTTCGTGCACCGCACATACCTCTCCCGCCCTCTCCACGCCCTGGAGGTTGGCCGCCGAACATAGACATGCCTATAGTCCCCGCCGGTGCGGCCGAGGGCCGCGTTACTGGCTGGATTGAACCGGTGGGCAGTGGTTCGGCACAGGACAGTGGTTCGGATCAGTTGATCCACTCGTGGCGCATCAGTCACGTGTGAAAGAAATTCAAGGCGGATCCGGGGGCGAAGAGGAATGGATGCCTACCCCCTCCCCGATCAGGCACCGGAACCGGCGACAGAGCGTTGACACCCCAATGAAAGTCAGCTTTCCAACCTCCCCCGAGAAGCTACTTTTTAAAATTGCGAAACCGCTACCGACTATTCTGCTACTCCTCTACCGTAACTTTTTATTGCACAGCACAACCCAAAAAATGGTTTTTCATTGTTATTTTGAGATGAATTTTCAAGGAAACTATAACTTATCTGCATATTATATAAAAAAATTAAGATCCTTTTGAAGAGGGAGGCAAAATCACGGGACAAAAATATTATTTGCACATTCCCCTGCTTTTCTGATGGAGACAGGAATTCTATGAATCTCCATCTCCTAATTTATTAGATACCTCCTAATCTAGCGCGGCGGTCCCCTAGCAGGCTGCCGGTAGCAGTTTTGAATTTTCAACCCGCTACTCCGCTATTTTTGGCCAAATAAACCAATACCTCTACACCACTACCGTTTGGAGGGACGGCAAGTAGCGGAGTGGCGGACCGCCCCGTTCTGCCCCCTTTTCCCGCGGCGAAAAAGATAGGTGTTCTAAGTTCAGGAGTGATCGCAACTGTGCAACCATCGCGAGCCGTGATGGGAAGACGGGGGGCCGTATTTCCCGCAGCCTCTGACATTCTGAAATATAATTTATGCTGCTGAAATGAATTCAATTGTAAAGTTGCGATGGTAAAAATAATTCAGTATATATACTTTCCATTGTATACTTTTGGGGAAGTCCCTCATACATAAAATAGGTACAAATTTCTCCCCTTCGTAAACAATATAAATACTGCTGAGTGCGCAGATGATGCTCACCTAGATGATCGGACGATGCAGCTAGATCATTGTCAAAACCGTACTGCTGTTGCCGAGTTCTGCGTAAAAAGAAGTGTGAATATGCACGAGTAACAGTGCCTTCTCTGCTGGGCAGGGTGGCGGCGGCCGCCGGTGAGACTACTGGTGCTAGCCCTAACCACCGCCGCCTTCATGGTGCAGATGGGTCTCCGAGTCTCCCTCTCCGTGGCCATCGTGGCGATGGTGAACCACACTGCCATACCGCACGCCAAGACACCAGCTTATACCTCTTGTCAAAACCGTTCATCATTGGTATCTATCGATGCAGACAACTATTCGGCTGCGGGCTTACCGACGCTACCACCACGAGAAGATTTGAATGAGGAGTTGGATTTGAACGATGAGTTTGTCCTAGAAGAGGGAGAATTCGCATGGGATGAGGTCACACAGGGCAGCTTTCTTTCTGCGTTCTACTGGGGATACGTCTTCACGCAGATACCTGGAGGGTTTCTGGCGGAGAGATTCGGCAGCAAGCGGGTGCTGGGTGTCTCCCAGACTCTGAACGGCGCCCTCATGTTCGTACTGCCCACAGCCGCCGAGTGGGGCGTCGAATACGCTGTAGCTGTGCGCGTCCTTCAGGGACTGGTCTCTGGACCCGTGTACCCGTGCTTGTTTCCTCTCATCGCGCGCTGGTTTCCTCTAGACGAACATCAGCAGGCGTTTGGCTTCATTAACGCCTTCACAGCATTTGGCGTAACGGCCATGACGACACTAGCAGGTCTGGTATCCGCTTCCGTGGGCTGGAGAGCCGTGTTCTACCTCGCTGGAGGAGGTGCCCTCTTGTGGGGCGCCGCTTGGTTCGCACTCATGCACGACACGCCCAGCGAGCATCGCTGGGCAACTGAAGAAGAGATTCAGCGAATAACTTCGGGCAGCGTAACGAAGAGACGCACAAAGAGACGTCCTCCCTTCCTTGCCATCCTGAAGTCACCCCCAGTGCTAGCCATCGTATGTGCCGAGATCGCCAACACGTGGGGCATGGTCTACTTCCTCACCACACTTCCAACGTACATGAAACACATCCTGAACTTCGATCTGAAGGCAAACGGAACGCTCAGCGGGTTGCCGCTGCTGTGTCGCGGGGTGACCCTGATCCTCGCCGGCCTCAGCGGTGATCTGGCTCTTCGGCGCGGTTGGCTCTCGGTCAACAGCATCCGGCGCTCGGCAGCAGCCATCGTCGCAGGTGGTGGAGCCCTGCTCCTCCTCATTATCACATTTGTCGGCTGCCAGCCTGCTGTTGCTGCGTCCCTGTTCTGCTTGGCTGGCGTGGTGAACGGCTTCGTCGGAACAGGCCACTTGGTCAACCCGCTGGACATTGCGCCCAACTACTCTGGCAGCGTCTACGGGGTCGTCAACATGGTGAGCATGGCCTGCTCCACCTTAAATCCCCATTGTAACGGGACTGCTGATTCAAGGAGAGCAGACCGTGGAGACGTGGAATCGTGTGTTCTACCTGGGCGCATCCATGTTTTTTGCCAGTTTGATCCTCTACCAGCCCATGATGTCCACAGAAAGGCAGTGGTGGGATAAAAGGGAGGATGATGTGGAGGAACAGGAAAGAGAAGGAGAAATGGGAACTACGGAGGATATACAAAAGTGAAAAAGGTTTAGTGACGTAGTCAATGGGTGACTGGGTTATCACTCCCTTTCACATATAATTCTCAAGCGGATTAATCCCCATGGTCACTTTCAGGCTACATCAGCGAAATCCGTGGTGCTGTTGCCTGCTGCCTGAGAATGTCCTGCTTGCTTCCTGAGAATGTTATCACCCATCGCTTTTGTTGCCAGTCCTCTGATATTTTTTCTACCCTTTTCTGTCGCCTAGAGCGTTTTTATGAAAATACAGTCAAAGGCTAAATTACGAACTTGGAAAATGAATGCGGGTGGCGAGGGCCTTCAAACCCGATTAAAAGCATACATTGAGCCACAAAGCTGAAGAGTAGCCACACGAGGCCTTGGCTGACGATAATGCCCTGTTCGCCATTCCCGACTGGAGATGCGGTGGCGCCATGGTCACCCCCCTGACAGACGCCAACGAATTGCGGCCGAGAGCACCAGGCTGCCTAGAAGCTCCGCGCTTCCCACTGTGGAATAAACTGGGCGGTTTGGTACGCGTTTTACACCTTACCACGAAAAGACCTATGGCAGGGCAAGATGGGTCATCATAGCTAAATCAGTGCTGAACTCGCCTTAGGCTAGACTCTTCCCGAGAAAGAACCTCCACGACAAATTTGCTTGCTTGATGGCAAAAGCAAGGCTGCTTGCTATTTGTACATCGATTTCATGTGCGCTAGTATGATTGTCAATCCAAGTCGGCATTTTTCATCAGTGGGTTCATGTATCCACTGGAACTGAGCATACACAATGAAGATAGACGCGAGTCTGACAATAACGCTCCAGATGGCCATGCCATGTCGGACGGCAGCAAGCGTGGTCGGAATCAAGGACATTGCGAAACTACATTAATTGATGGGAAATTGAAATAAATAACTTTTGAATGTAAATGATATTTTTCCCATTTAAACACTTCCAAATGTTCTCTTTCATTTGTGATTGGACTCCACATTGCAAAACATTAAAAATATTGCGAGCGTCATGTGTTTTGTCACCCTGAATCAATGTAAAATCTCACATAAGGCACAGCAGTTCTGGAACGTCTAAAAACTTCAATATGACGCCCCAAAAGCGCAGTTAGTATGAATTCAGCAGGACTCGGGAGTCAATTTTGAATGAACATGGGGTCCCTTGACTAAACCACTTGGAGACCCTTTCAGGACCATTGTAAATTGTAGTATCTACTTTATGTGGTAACACGGAGCGTGGTCAGTCCGCAAGTAAAAAAACATCAGCTGAGGCATACACACGCTCCACTTCCCCGCCCCACCTGGCATCCTCGCCCTTGAGCCAGGCTGCGACCTTCCAGGAGAGTACCAAGGTGCACCCGCTGCACGGAGGGCGACAGCGGGCGGGGAGACTCAGACCCGCGCTCTTCCCGGATCAGATTTGGTACAGCACGTGCTACATCTGCAGAGCAAAGAAACGGCTAGTAAGCCATCATCTTAGGCAAATGGAGCAGAAAAAAGAACTGGGGTGTGTGGTTATGCGCGTCGAAAATGGGCACACGCGTCCCATACTTTTACATGCTGCACAACGCAGTTGCTTTGGCTGTAATTAGTGCAGCACTGTATTTCTTATACTGTTGGGTATTTCAATGACTGTGGAATGACGTTTTTTCATATTGACGAGCTTTTATTGGCATCCGACTTGTTGCACATTGAACTGTAATGAACAAGCTGGTGGACCAGAGGGGCCATTTTTCTAAACGTTCTAATGTTTCACCGAGGTGTTTGACCTTTCTCGTTACCACTACGGATCTACGATAATGGTGGCCAGCTTCAGTGCTTCTGGACTGTCATTGCAGCGCTCTCAAGGATAGCTTACAAGTTGGGATTTTGCTTGCTAACCCCAGCCCCCTCCCGGTTATTGCCAGTCCGTGATATACTCGTATATTAACTATATATTTATATATTTCTATATCATATGAATACTTTATACACAATGCATCTGACGATGGGAAGACACGCTACAGGCAATACTACTATTAAATTATGAAATACACCATACTTACACTGATCGCGATAGGCGGGCAAGCTTGTAATTTCCTTGGCTCGATCTTCACAGATAACAATCTACAAGTTATCAATTCTGTGCGCAAGTATCATGGCACCCCCCCAACTGATGCGCACTGATTCACATAGCCAGGATGAAACAAAATCACAGAGTTTCCTTTCACATTCAGGCACAACCTGCACGTTTACAAGACGTTCACGAATTCCACCTGGCAGCAATAGCTCAGTCCCATTAACAATAAACAATACAATGTTATCCGGGGAAAATGTAAATGCTACTAATCTGGTGATGAGAAACATCACAAATACAAATACCCGTCACCGTCACCACGAAAAACTAGGCAGTCCACACCAAGCCATCCGACTACATACTCCTCAAATGAATTCATTTTTTTAGAAAGTATTTAAGTGTTCGCATTAGCTCCGATATTGATTTAAGCGACAAAGGCCAAACACGTGTTACACTATCACGCTGCAAAAAGGAAGACAAAAATAAAAAACGGCGGTCAAAAACGCATAGGGCGTGCAAGAAACGGTAAACTTTTAAAGGGAATGTGGCAACTTCATAACGTGATTTTAACTGAGATAGCCAAGTTGTAAAGCAAGTCGGAAAACCCAGTACTCAATGTATCATTTATCTTGAAACTCGAGATTTCCGTAGAAAAAAGCTAAAACCTACCTGCAATGTACCCCTCATGTGCCCTTAGCAGCACGCCACAGTTGTCATGACTGTTGGTGTGACGACATATGCTGACGTCACGATGAGCACCAGCCAATCGAAGCCCTTGAAGCGTTTCGAGTATGGTAGTGGTTGCCAGATCATGACATCATCCACAGACAGATGTTTATTTCTTTTCCTAGAGAAGTTTTTTTTAAAATAAAAATATTGAGCTTATTGTAAATTTTTCAGATATATCATGAGCGGTTTCATTATTTTCGGCTAAAAGTACGCTTAATTACACTAAATTCCAGGATTCGACCAAGGGGCCACATACCCTTTGAGCGAGCCAAAATATCTGGTCTCCAAAAATTCCACGGCTTGTCCCACCGAACACACACATTTCAACCTCATACTCAGTCTACTAAGTTCTGGCAAATGATGATGCCTTTTCCAACAAGCTGCCACAATAGCACACACGCTGGCCCTTCTCAGCTCACGGAAAAAAATCCGGCTAGCTAAGAGCTTCGTCAGATTAGACAAATGACCGAAAAGCGAGTGAGAAAATCCTTTAACGTTCCGCAAATACAAATAATTGCATCACAGTTTAATCAGGCTATCGTTCGCACAAATTCTGCAAGGAAATGCCCTCTCTCGGGAAGACAATTATAATAAAAAGGTAAAAACGATTTTACTACACATCACCAACTGGGTCGTTCTTTTGGTTGTTTGACTTTCACCACGTTAACAGTCTCTTCTGAAACAAAGCCAAACTTGAAGAGCAGAGCCTACTCAAAAAATCGAGGAAAAGTTCACGGGAAGACGGCGCACACAAACTTCAGACATGCAATCACCGATACCTGCACTGACACCATGCCGTCCGGATACAATGTTGCCACCGAAACTTCCCACCGGCCTATTCAGAGATCCCACTCACCAGCCCCAAACCACCGCACATAATGAAACACTCAGTCGCCAGGTAAAAATACGTCTTCCATCTGTGCTATGGCTTCTGGTTTGACTCGCTTTACTGAGGGTCTGGCAGGACGCTTGGTTCCTGTATTGCACTTGACAGGCAGGCATTGCCCGGGGACGCTCACTTTTTGGAGATGATAGGACGGGAGATAAGTTCCCTCATGATCTCATTACTGCCGCCGTAAATTGTTTGAACCTGAAAAACGAGGGCATTAGGTAAAGTCAATGTGACGGACTACCAGAGTCCGGAAAGGTTTAGAAACTTCAGATCCGGTCCGTCCCGCTAGTGCTGAGACCAGAACCCAAGGACGTGGGGCTGTTCGAACCATTCCCCGTCGAAAACAACTGTACCAGTCCGACCCTATCAGAAACCACAGTCACGATTTACGGAATATGTTTCTGACTCGATCATCGACATACTCCTGTCAGTAGCTTTATGTGACATACTGAAGTTGTATATTCCGGGGAATAATGACAACCTCCAAGTATTTTGGGCATCATTTATAAATTGCTCATGCCTGAAGGATTATTTATGACGTCAAATCATAAAGATCTATAAGTGACATTTCAAAGGAAGTCCACCCAAAATAGGTGAAATCACAAAGAAGTAACTTAGTAAGATTTGCAATACGGGCAATGATCAAAGCTGTAATGCGATGCAAATTCGATCCAACAGTTCGAATCGAGAAAGCAGTCGGATTCTTCCGAACCGTTATGGGCTGTGTGCGGTATTGCCATCCATAAAACAATTATAAGGGGGATGGTTCGACGTTGGAGTCACGCGCTAAGCCAGTGTTTTATTTAGTAACTTTCTATAAGTCTTTGGGAAAATAAAAGCCTGCGAGAAACACGTGTTGATTGATGCAGTTTATACAGAGCAATGTGTCACGGCATCTAATTGTAGTCAATACACGATGCACGCAAAACATACAGCACACTTGGGGCGGGCACCAACAGCACGATGGTCTACAAGCGAGGGAGGCTGACGAGCAGAAATAAAACCAGAAAAACATCAATATAAGCACAGCACACTCAGTGTGCCAGCCTTTGGCTCTAGGAAGTTCTGCCATGCTCTGTCATCTGTTATCTGGGTTCGTCCGATGTTGTGAATAAGACCAATACAACTGCAAATGGTTCAGGACTGAAGATGGCCGTTTCCATTGGGATTTCTGTCCATTCGGACATATGTTGGAGTTTGGTCGATCCACACAGTATTTTATAAACTGTCACGTTTGCAGGGGTTTCGATGGAAGGTAAATCTGAAAAATTTGAAGAATTGCGCCCGAGAGGAGAAACCATCACACCAAAAGGACGAAATAACCCTCAGCCCTATACGTATACACTGCGGAAAAGACAACGGAAAGGAAGACTTGCTGATTAAACATTAACAAAACGAGTTTCTTCTAAGTGACAAAAATATATACCATTTTGGCCCATTTTCCCCATTTTTACTCACCCGAAGCACAATGAGTGCCCGGTCAGATCGCCCGCAGCGCCACCTACCTTGGCGTCGACGTAGGCCTTGCAGATGGGGTACTCCCACATGTAGCCCCAGCCGCCGTGCAGTTGCACGCACTCGTACATCACTCGGTTCTGCATGTCGGACATCCAGTACTTGTTCATGGATGCCATGCTACCGTCCAGCTTGCCCTGGGCGTGCAGCTCGATGCACTGGTCGGTGAAGGCGCGGCACACCGCCAGTTCGGTCTTCATCGCCGCCAGACGGTGCTGGATAGTCTGGAAAGCGACACAGAAACGGCCCGGTAAGGCGAGGTGGGAATGCGGTGATAAATATGCTCCCTGGTGCGATACCCGAAAGCCTCCGACGTTCAACTACTCCAAAGTGGGAGCGAAAGGTGGAGGTGCGACTTAAACCCGCGATTATTTTTATTTTATTCATTAGCTCCGTACATTTCTACACATGAGGTGGCTTTTCAAGCGCCGTCGTAATTGACGTGAAGTGATGCAAACTATGGAAGGAGACGGCAAGGATTAGGATGGATGGGGTTAACGGAAGGTGCGATACTACCTGGAGGGGTCGCTGCTGCCCAAGGCGCATGCGCTCGCTGCCTCCAGGTAGTTACAGGATGAGGAGGAGAATAAGGATAAGAATTTCCGGCTACTACACACACACACACACAGACAGACACACATATACGCACACATGAACTGAAAGCAAAAACTGAAGAAGATGAAGGTGAAATCGGCGATGCTCGGCTTTGTATTCGTTTCATGTTCGTATACGGTCCAGAATGAGTACTTTCTTCTTCTATGAATCTTGTCTTCATGTTATAATTTTTATCTTGTCTCCGTAACTTTATTTTGGAATAAGGTAACTTGGCCAAGTCCGTTATTCATAATAAACATTGACAGTGGATGATATTTTTAAAAGATCTGCTCCAGACACTTCTTGTCCAAGTGGCTTCCAATATCACCTGATTCGCAGTGAAAAATCAAGCGGAAAAATGGGCTGCAAAAATACGATGGAAGACGAAAACACATGAAATATTTCATTTTTGTCTTGCTTTGTCTTGTCCCACACATGTTTGAGGCGAATGCAAATCAGTTCACGATGTAGCCAAGAAAAATAGCAATACGCCATTGCAATATCAACTCCGAGTGTAAGTTAGAACAGGATGAACTCTGTCAATTTCTTGAGCATTGAAAACACGTCCTCCCCCTGTGAGCGGCCGACTCGAATTGTTCGAGTCGACTCGAATTGCTGCCCTCAGCATTATACCTCAGCCATGGCCTTTCGAAACATTTACAAAATAATGCTCCATGGAGGAAAGGTGATTCACTGGCGCATGACTCGCTAAGCAGTCACCGAGACGCGCAACGATTGCTGTTTACTCAGCCTCCTCCGATTACCTTCCAACTGAGTCGTGTCCACTCACCTGCAGGTTGCTCAGCGTCTTCCCGAAAGCCTTCCTGTTGATCAGATAGTCCCGGGTTTCCTCAAAGGCCCACTCGGCGTTGGCCACAGCAGCCACACCCAGCAGCAGGCGCTCCTGCGGCAGCTCCTGCATCAGCTGGTAGAAGCCGCCATTCTCTTTGCCGAGCAGAGCCGACTTCGGGACCCGCACATCCTCGAAGAACAGTTCCGACGTGTCCTGCGCCTTCAAGCCCATCTTGTGCAGCACCCGTCCCTTGCGGAAGCCGGGCATGCCATCCTCCACCAGGAAGAGGCTGATGCCGTGAGCCGGCGACTTGGCGGTCGGGTTGGTGATGGCTACGACAATGACGACGTCGCACATGCCTCCGTTAGTGATGAAGACCTTGCTGCCGTTGATGATGTAGTCGTCTCCATCTTTCACGGCGGTGGTGCGCACTCCCTGCAAGTCGCTTGGAGAATGGTGCGTTGTTAACATAGAATAGCTCGGGACGGTGAGGAAACTGAAATGATCCGCACACAGTCTTCCGTACAACGCACAGTTGTCAGCACGGAGAAAAGAGCATACAATAAGGCGATAAAAATGCTTCCCGATTGTACAATTACATACTCCCAGATTACCTGGGAATAGAACGGAAACTTTTTTCTTAAAGGCACCGAGGAAAATAAAGAAAATAGTAGACGTAGAGAAACAAGAAAAGTAGCAGAAGTGAAAGAAGAAAACTAAATGATAAGAACAATATGGCTTATGAGGTTAACAACAGAACCATCAAGGGCCAGGGTCATATTACATCACCACAGGGTCCTGAAATTGCTTTCACGCAAGGTGGAGAGTGAGGCCAAAATCCCGAAAAGAGGCCAAAATCCCCCGCTTTCTTAAAATGCCTTTTTTTGTTTAGTATTTACAGGCTTGCAAGTCCCATCACAGCCTTTTTCCTGGACCTGTTTATTGCCTCTTAACAAACCAATACTTTTTTAGGATAATACTTTGATTTAGGACTGTATTTATGTGCCTTCATAATACAAGCAACAACTACCACCAGCTTTTTTGTTTTGACTGACAGTAGATGAAAATATCTGCTGTAGAATGGAAGTGAAGAATCATCATTCTGCTACCTCCTAGTGGAATGAAAACATTCGGACACTCCGCAATTGTAGGTACCTCATATATACATAGATAGGATCTCATAACCCTGAATCTCTAACCCATTAACATAGAACTAGGAAGCTACATGATTTCTAATGCTTATATATAGAATACATTATTTGACCCTGATGCCATGGTGAATAGCCAACCAGATAAAATCCCTCTTCCCCTTATTTTGATATTCTCCAACTTTCCCCCCATGCAAGCACCACACAGGCTAGCATTATCTAATGCAAGACGTGGGGTTTAAACACTCAACCTCTGCCACGATCATTTTGCTTCAATGTGTGAAAACCACCAGCCTATATAGCCTAAAATAGCAAACATACCCAGCCTTAAAAATCATGAGCCACAAAAGGTACAGTCTGAGCCTTCCTCCGAGCTGAAGAAAACTTTTGAAAGGTATTATGACCTCACCCAGTACTGTACTGAGTAGGTAGGTACCCACCTATCTCCAGTAGATATCTAAGATGGGAGAAATGGTTCAATTAATCGTGAATTTCCGGAAAGGTAAGTTGCAGTATCAGGGATAAGAAATGAACCTTCATCCACAATATCCTTTCCAACAGCAAACTCAAATTCCTTCCACGCACTCAATTTCCAGTCTTCTTTCCTCCAAAAACCATACTGACCTCAAAATTCTGTATTCTCTGCCTTGGGGATATTCCCACCTCAATACAGGGCTCGCCAAGGTTACCGAAGTAACTAAAAAACTCACCGCGTGCACTTGCGCACCCATTCATGACACCCGAGATCATTTCGGCCCCCAAATACGACAAAGTGACGTCATTGTTCTGAATGGACGAAATCCAGCTGAGGCCTTTTCACCGAGGCCAATTCGGTACTTGGATGTCTTTGGAATCCCATTTCTCATTAATAAACGCACGGTTGAGGGCAATCGAACGCTAGAAATGTTGCTAAAATATGTTTCAACCTGAAATAACTAACAAAAAGAAATATAAATCTGTATTTTACGAAATATATTGAAAAGTGGAATCGGCCTCACTTAAAGTGGATATTTTTACCGAAATCACGATGTGGTTCTGAGCGTTTAAAAATTTCAAAGAAGCTCTTAAACCGCATAATAAAAATACCTAGAAATTACCTATTTACTTTTATTGAAGAAAAAATGTATTACTTTCCAACTCTTGTTCAATAAAATAATATATATCCTAATTTATTCCTCAATGTCACCAACACTAAAAAAATAGTCCAAAAATCAGGGTTGACTTTGGCAGCCTCCCGGGAATTATAAGATTACTTTCACATTATTGGTGGTCTTGATAGGAATCTACGTTTCATTTTGAACCTTTCAAATGTGACTTGTATCCTATTCTAATGCGAATAATTGCCGGAAATTAAAAGTGGACGAAAACGAATGCGCCTCAATCCAACCGGCCTCACTGAACATATACCCACGTGAAGTATTTCCCTCGCCTGAAAATCTGGTAGCAGCCAATCCCAAGCCGGCTTAGGCAAAAAGTATGCGCCATCTTTTGTATTTGAAAGGGCCAGAAACTTCTGTGACATGACAAAGTTTGTTATACCTCCAGAAAACCTTTGTTAGCTCACTTTTCCAATGTCACCGTTGGTGTTTTTTCTGTGGGTTTTATATTTTAGTTTGGGGCAGTCCGGGATTGTTTTGTGTTTTGTGCGGCGTTAACATGTAGTCATATCGTTCTTGGTGTATGTGGGAGGAGTAGTATTGGCGTTTGAGATTGGCGGGCGAGGGGCGTAATCAGGCAAGATATTACATCAATGGTGGTTGGGAATTATACTTATATGGTTTGGGTATTCACTGTCATAATTTAGATGTGTATTATACCGGTTTTCATGCCCGGGATTCCTCTGCCAAGTGAGGTCAAAACAAGTCCCTGGTGAGCCCTAAATAAATCTGAAAAAGATACGTTTTCCACTTAAAATTGTGAATTTCAGGACACTGCATCACCATCATTCATACATCAGGGAAGGATTAGGGAGACCAAGCTAAAAACTATTCAGGGAGCCAGCATGTACTGTCAATGCCAGCGAAATGAAAAACTCTGCCTTCTCAAAGGGAGGAAGGTCACGCTTTCTTCATACACTAAATATATATTTTACAATAATGCATAATACATTGTGTTTTAAATTTCGTATATCGTTTTATTCGGACCACGTCCGACAGGCAGACATGACCCAATGAAAAGGAGACAATTTGCGTGGGCATTTTTTCGTTTTGTATGGATTTTACCGACGCACCATCTATACGGTTAAACGGTGCCGAAAGTTGGCAGACGCCGCCGGGACTGCGGCGAAGCGCGGCAGCCGTCGTCGGATTTCAACACAGAACCTTTAAGCTCAAGAATGAAGCGCATTAGCCGTGAGCCAGACTGGCCGCGTGCTTACCTGCCAGCCCCCGGCTCCGTCATGGCAATCGCCCCGATCTTGCGGCCGCTGGTCATTTCTGGAAGAAACCGCTCGATCTGCTCCGGCGTGCCGTAGTGGGAGATGTACGGCATCACAATGTCCGAGTGAATACCAAACCCCGGGCCCGAGCAGTTGCTCACGCCCCTGAAACAACGAGCACGAGTGCGCAACCCAGCGAGGACGTGGCTGGTGCTCACGTCTCGTGAGGTCACATTTGGTGGCTGAAAACAGCTCCGCGGGAACTTCCCTAGCCACATATATAGGAAAAATCCACCGGGCGACAATGCCAACAGTGTTAACATTCATAAACAATGACTACTTCGCACGATACTTATCCAGTCTCTTTTACGAAGCAGTTGAGCCTTGCAGCCTTGTAACTGAGAAAAGCCACATGAAGAAAGGGTCAAACTTTCCGGCATGGAATATCAATTCTAAGCCCAGCAACCAGTTTCCGAGTGAAACACCGGCTGAAAAATCCAAACCACATGGCAAACACCTTGGAACTGCATATAAATTAACCATAAATAAGTCATCCAAATTAATAAATACATCGAAATCTGAGGTCCAAATTAAATTCCGACATATTTTGCATGGTATTGCATTATATATAAAGCAAAATCCTACATCCAGGGCCGGTATATCCACATGATAAAATGGCCTGGTTAAGAAAAAACAGCACATAACACTAAGAAGAAAAATCACGGCACATAGCATCAAGAACAGTGCAACATGTTAGCTAACAAGTAACAACAGCTGACTTTTTCACTATTGTCTGAGGTCGGTGAGGTAATCCTCATGCTGTATTGGCTTTAACATATGAAATTTTTCCTTAAACAACCTGCTCTGTTCGTAAACCGAAAGTGTTATGCATTCTGAGAAAATCCAGCACCAGAAAAGTAAAAAATAACTTCAACGAGCCCCAGCGACAGCACCCAATAATCTGCATGACATTAAAAGAGCACTTTATCTCCCTTGGTCGAAACCAGAACATACTGTTCCTCGAGTACGATGGTGGCATCGAGCCACTCGCCGCCAATGCCGCCGTGTTCCTCGGGCGTGTTGACCCCCAGCAGACCCTGTTCGCCGGCCTTGAGCCACACCTCCCGGCTGACTTTGCCGTCCTTCTCCCACCTAGCCGCCACAGAGAGATTCTTTTGAAAACGGATACAACTATGATCTCACAGCACTACCACATATGTGATGATTGTGATACACATCAAAACAAATCAAACTACGAGGAGGAAACAGGGTTTATAGGAAAAAAAACATTCAAATGACTGAACATGAGAATTAGATACATTTTACCAGGGTTGGCACTTTTGCCAGTTGAGAGGGGTTTCTGCCGCCAGCCGGTTTTTTTACCGGTTTAAACCGGCAAAAGTGGCAGAAAGTGGCAAAAACTCGGGGAGGCCAAATTTGCCATTATTTATGGAAACTGATCTTTAAAGGGAATGTGGCACCTTGGTCGAATCCTGGAATTTAGTGAAATTAGGCGTACTTTTAGCCAAAAATAATGAAACCACTCATGATTTCTCTGAGAAATTTACAATAAGCTCAATATTTTGTTTTTAAAAATACTCTTCTAGAAAAAGAAATAAATATCAGCCTGTGGATGATGTCACGATCTGGCAGCCACTACCATACTTGAAAAGCTTCAAGGGCTTCAATTGGCTGATGCTCATCGTGACGTCAGCATATGTCGTCACACCAGTAGCTCACAACAATGGCCGCCGGCGACGGGGGGCTGAGGGGGGGCTGGTGTCAGGTAGGTTTTAACCTTTTTCTACGGAAATATCGAGTTCCAAGACAAATGAAATATGGAGTACCGGGTTTTCCGACTTGCTTTACAACTTGGCTATCTCGGTTAAAATCACGTTGTGAAGGTGCCACATTCCCTTTAAGCGTTTTCCAATAGTTGTTACCAACATCATGCCGATAATTACACTTTATTTCCGGTATTCTGATCATCTTATTTAGCATTATATATTTTCTAGTCTTAGTCTTAGGCCTTAGTGCAGCAAACGCAGATATAATCGCATGATATTCACATTTTCATCAGTTCAATTGTTAATCCTCGATAATATTATCAGCTGAATCAAACAGGGGCTAATTCTGATGTCTGGTGGTAGTCTAGATGAAATAAGATGGTTTCCCTGACTAGAAAGTCAAGTCGCTCTAGCTCAGTAAGAATCCAGCCCATGCGTTGGGGTCTCGGATGCAGTTCTCCATCAGAGGCAAGGCAAGCGCCTTTTAGGTGCACGACATATTACTGAGAAGACCGTTATTATTTTACGTGTCGTATTTGGTGACAATTTTGAGTCTTCTTCAACGCCGGACAGTGGCGAACATTAGAAAGGGTACAAGCTGGGGATTCCCAAGCCCCTCCGAGTGACTAATGTACTGGATCTTTTATGGCGAAAGACATTATTTCAGCCTGAATACATGGAAACTGCATTATTAGCAATACTTTTGAGCTTCTGTAGGCTATACTTATCAAGTGAAGATCAGTATTGACTGACCTGTTCTGGTGAAAACATTCAACTTTTTTTCAAACATGTTGTCTCCTCGAGCTACTTTGTTCGTCTCTTCTGAGAATAAGCTCTCAAACGTAGTGGCTTGTACCCCCAGTGGTCGGTTATACCATACATTTATCTCTTGGCAGGCGCACACCCAGGATTTTCGTTTGGGGGCGGCAGGCTGATGGGGGCGGCATGTCACGTGCAGGATTTTTCCCTGGTGAGGAGGCGGCAGTTTCGGAACAGGGGCGGCTTGAATCACATATTGGGCGAGAGCTTTAACCCGCGCCCCACCGGGGGCATCGATGCCCCCTCTAAATCCGAAAATATGGGGGTTAGCGCAAAGCTGCAAAGTGCATTAGAAAGCTCGCGTGAATTCAGTAAGAAATTACTTCACAAGTTTAAGCGCTCAGGTCAGTGGTTTGACCTCCAGAGGTCAAGTTAGGTCACGATGGGCTATTTTCAATCAAATATGCAATGCTTAAGAAAAATGGGCATAACTCTTATGCCATTAGAGCTATTGAGATCTGGTAAACTACATTGGATAGGAAAATGCCAGATCATTTTCCGCTATGGGAACGTAATGATCTCCGCCAGTGGTTTAACCTCCAGAGGTTACCTCATTACCTCATATGACCTGAGGTCATCAAAGATCAGAACGTGACCTTGCCGTATATCAAATGAAAGCCAGTGATGAGACATACACGATGGTGTTTGATTCAACGCTCTAGCTTAATTAGGTCAAAAGTTATTGCCAAAATACTGTTTTTGACCCTGGTGACCTTGGATGACCTTTGAGAGGTCAAAGTGAAAATATGACCCCTGGGATCCGTAAAAGGGTGTCCAAGAACGCTTTTCTGAGCAAGCCGAGCATTTGCAATCGTTTTTGTGGCTTTTAGATCATAGGACAGCTTTTTCCCGTGCTTTTTCAATTGGAGCGGTCACCTCGTGACCTGACCTTGGGTCACGAAATCGAAAAAATCCCGGATATACACCTTGTAGACCCTGGTGGGGCAATTGACTGTAGGAAGTTTCAAATCGATCGACCGAGAAACCTAGCTCTTATAGAGCTCAAAAGTTGAAGTGAGGTGACCTTGGTTGACCTCGCCTGGTGACCTGACCTTGAGTGACCCGGGTTAAAAATTTCAGGGATGATGTGAAAATGATGGGGTGAGAGATAGAGCTCTCAACCGCGGTCCTGCGTTTCGTCGTTTTTCTGCTATCCCGAAAAACCTTAGGGGCCATCGATGGCCCCGGTGATGGCCCCGGTGGGGCGAGGGTTAAAGGGAATGTGGCACCTTCATAACGTGATTTTAACTGAGATAGCCAAGTTGTAAAGCAGGTCGGAAAACCCGGCACTCCATATGTCATTTGTTTTGGAACTCGATATTTCCGTAGAAAAAAGCTAAAACCTACCTGACACCAGCCCCCTCATCAGCCCGTCGCCGGGCGGCCATTGTTGTGAGCTGCTGGTGTGACGACATATGCTGACGTCACGATGAGCATCAGCCAATCGAAACCCTTGAAGCGTTTCAAGTATGGTAGTGGTTCCCTGATCGTGACATCATCCACAGGCTGATATTTATTTCCTTTTCTAGAGGAGTATTTTAAAAATCAAAATATTGAGCTTATTGTACATTTTTGAGAGAAACCATGAGTGGTTTCATTCTTTTCGGCTAAAAGAACCCCTAATTGCACTAAATTCCAAGATTCGACCAAGGTGCCACATTCCCTTTAACGCAGGGGCGGCACGCTAGGGGCAGGGACGGCAAGGTGAGAGTACAACTGGTGCTACAAGCCAGATCAGGCTCATTTCTGCCCTCCATGGGTGCTTGCGTCTGCCTCTCCCCCTTGGGTGGACTACTGTCTCTTCGAATAAAATATATTAAATAAATAATATAAAATAAAATAAGGTTGAATGGACCAAACTGTTGTTTAATACATGCATACGATTTCTTGCGATTAGAGAACAAATCTTTATAATGACATACCTACATTTCTGATGTGGTATTTCACTTGTAGCGTCATCTAAAATGTATGTACCGGTTCTAACTAACAATAGAAGCAACGACACTTCATCCATTGTAAAAGCCCTTCATATCAGAAAGGTGAGGTCACTTGGGGATCCAGGCGGTCCGTTTGGGGCGGGGCAAACTGATCGGTAAAAAGCCGATGAACAAAAAATGTCACACAGCCTAAATGGAAGCTCACTGCTTCTAAAATTTCTTGCTGCCGGCCGTGGGGGGAGGGGGGGGCAAAAACACTATTTTTTACTTTATAGGACTGGCCTCTTCCCTCCCCCTGGATCTGCCAATGGATTGGTTCCAGCCATAAAAGACCATTCGGTTTTGAACAGATTGTTGAAGTTGTGTGATGAAATGGAAGAAGAGAGTGCTGAAGCCTCCCAATACACAGTAATATAGGTCTACACCCTAGAAGATGCCCTTACATTTATATCCAATGCGAATATCAGTAAATATTTAGAATTTAATAGTTTTTGCCACTTTTTGCCACCAGGTTTATGCCAGCCAGTTTAAACCGGTTTAAACCACTTTCTGCCGGCTGCTGCCAATTCTGCATTTTACCCAGATGTGTAACTCCCAACACACAGTAAGAAAAATTGTGTCGCTCATGCAGAAGACGTATGTACAATACCAGTCAATATTGACTCAACAGGATTTATGCCAGAACATACAAGAGTGGGGCTGGGTCATGTAAGCCCGCCAGTCTGCGGAAAAATAGTCTCTGTCACTGACACCTGCACGTCCATTAGTCACGCCAGTGCTGGACAGTTGAAATAAGCATTTAGAATATCGTGGCTGACGCACACCACGCTCTCGATGACCAAATAAAACTTTCTGTAACAAGCCCTTGTTCTATTGATCGCTGGATATTTTTAATCCTCGTTCCGGGATTTCGGTCTGACTCTGCAGCTTCCCTGAGACCGAATTCAGGACACTTGCCTCGCACTCTTTCAGTGTCACGCTTTCACTGCTTACTGTGAATGATGTGGCTTGACTTCAGTGTCAAAAATTTGCGGACGGAAGCTCGAAATATGTCATGGTCGGCGTTGAAGATGGCACGGCAGCCGATGTCAGTCAGCTTGGGCATCTGCGATGGTGTCGGCCGGTATTCATTCCGACGCCTGAAAAGGACGGCGAAAAGAGTGATTAACTTTCAGCACAAGACTTGTCTTTGTCACAGTTTAAGTTTGCTTATTTCTTTATCACACAATGACTTAGAAAGGCTGTTCATAAACATCAAGGAATTGATAATCAGCCGGTGCACATGCTCAGGCATATCTGTAAGTGAAGAGGAGGTAATCATTCAATGACCTCGATGTCCTCAGGCTGATTAAGCGACTTTGCTTGTCGCCATGGGCACAGCTGGCCACAGAGGACCCTGCTGGCCACAAGTGTCCCCAGATGACCACAAAGTGTTGGATACAGGGTCCTGAAACTGGAAATTTGACGTTCAAAGCCATACACAGACTTAATCAATTATGATATCATATATCTTGGATATTGACAACCTAAGCAGAATGAATTAAAATGAAGATAATCAGTTTCCCTGTTCTAAAATTTGAGGAATGCAGGCACAGCCACAACAGCAAGTAGAGCCAACACAACACACACTGGAAAAGGAGTCTGCAGAACTATATTTGAGAACCTGTTACCTTCGCATGCCATCCAACTTTCTTTAAGTAGCCTTGTCATGGTTGCTTCCAAATTAAAATAAAACCAAACAATACACCATCCCTGGAGGGAGAAAGAATAAGGAACACTGGGAGATTCTAGCACAAACATTTTACAATAAATACTCAAAGGAACGAATATCAGCAAATCAAAACATTCTTTACAATCAATTCTTCAGAAGGGCACTGGAAGATCTTGCAGGATGTGAAATTGATACCAGGCAGACAGCATGTCTAAACATGATCTCAATGAGCTGATTCAACTGCATGACAACTGTATGAATAAACATAACTTTTAGTACTGTTGATTACAAATGCATGTAACTTGCTTTATTGACTAGTTTAAAACATGAAATATGTTGCAATAGATCAAGAAAAGTAGGAGAAATTGACAAATGTCTGTTGGTTCGCCATGGTAGTCTCTTTTAGCTGTGAAGACGCTTCATTGGTATTCATATTCATTTTTGGTGGAACTCAAACAGATTAAATCTGGCACAAACCATGACCAGCTGTTACACCAATTTGATGTCAACTAATTTGGAAACATTACTGCTAATAGAAGAAAGTTCAATGAAACAAAACATAATAATTTTGAGCATAAATAAGGCCAAATCCATTATTTTCATCCTACCTGTAGATTGCCCTAAAACAACTTTTCTGGACTGGTACTGAGGTGCCTAATTTAATTTAAGATACTTTTAAGACCTTATGCATGTGATTTTACATTTTGTGATGGCAATTAAACTTCATAAGTTGAAATTTCAGCAGGTAAGCTTCTAAAAATTAAGGTTTTCCGTGCCTGACATTCCTTCTGGCAGAGGAGAAAGTGAGAATCTTTACAGCTGTTTTCCTAGGATGCTCTAATGATTCTGCATTGGGGTAAGTGCAGGGGGTTGCGCTCCGGCTTTTTAGCCTATGCCAAAAATGGCAACCTCAAATCTGGCATTCACCATGGTGATGACGTCCGTGATCGCCTAGAGTTGCTTAGCAACGCATTGTCGCTGAGCATTGTACAAGACGGGGCTATCAGGAGATAAGTTGCGTGTTAGGGGCAATAATACTGTTTTTTTAGGACGTGGCGTAATAAATCTTGGGTCTACCCCTTGCCAGATGCATCTTGAAACTGTAAAACACTCCATGATCCGGAGTCGATTCTCATTGAATGAATGGGCGGCTCCACCTTGAGAGCAACTGCTGACGTCACAAACGTAAAAGTCTCTAGAAATAGAGGTTGCCATTTTTTGAGAGGGGAGCGTTCTACCTCTACATTTAAAGGCCTTGGGCAAGTGTTAATATTTGTGATTGATGCACCCGAAAAAGAAAAACCTCTGAGCATGCTGATTATCAAGGAACAGGAATTTTGGCAAGCAGCAATTTTCAGCATTGGAAGCAGCCCCTATAGCTAGATACCATCCTTACCCTATTGAGGTACTAAGGAAGAACTTTTCATTACCATGTATCTTCAGATATCTTGACGAAGCTGCAGTGTTTCTTGCAAACAATCTTGCATATTGACATGACACACAGCCACGAAACATTATGATTTTCAGTACGAATTCAGGTACCTAAATGACTATAAGTATGCAACACCAAACACCAAAACGTTGCACACCTCAGCAGCAGATACAGCCAACGGGCTTACATAACAAGCTACAATAATCACAAGATCACAGTGCAACGCAGCCAGTTTTAACAATAGACACCAACGTAAAAATAATAAACATATGGTAAGTAAGCTGGGGCCACAAAATAATGAATCAAATCAGAAGACGCTCATCATTTTTGTTGTTGTTTTGAGGGGAGAAGAAAAAAACGTGGAAATTAAATAACGGTACCCTCCGGCGACCGCCTATGCTCGCAAACGCAAACCAGCTACTAGCATTCAGAGTTTTCTAGAACTTTAAGAAATGTAATTTTACTAAAAATTAGTCTTTTTAATTCATTTATTGCTAGAATTGTAACTGATAATTTATAATTATTCGTAAAAACTTAACATATAATTTATTTGAAAGCAGGATTGTATGTATTAGGGGTGCTCAGTCTAAGAGCAAGGCAACTCGCGCATGCGCAGTGGACAGCGATGGTGCCCTGCGGCTGCATTTCGCAAAGACGCAGTTTTATAGCCCAGGGATTTCTGGAATTTGCTTGCATTGTATCTTTTACTCAATATTTTTAAGAAATCTTAATCGATATCAAACGTGCATGAATGGCAATAAAATAGATCAAGAAATGTTTTATGTGGTTGATTGGTCATTGTTTCAGTTTTATGAACCAAACTCGCTCATTTCTCAGGGTAAAGGTGCCACTTCAAAAACATGTGCAATCCAAGGTGAAGTATCCGCCGACGGGGCGCTTGTGTCGCACCTGGAGGCCGAGAGGGCGCTGGCGTAACACCGCACTGCAGTGAGGGCACTACCGTCGTGCCTCACTGCTATTGGTGCGGGTGCGTCGACGCAAACGTCGGGGGAGCGGGCAGGGACGAATCTCAGAAAGGCGATGATCCGATCTGATGGTAGTTTTCGATGGTCTCCAAACTTTGGTATAAGAAGTAAAAATCCGAGCATCGGCGGATCTGGGCGGGCAATGGGGCCAATGCCACTACATACATACATAGGGTAGAAACTTGGAAAACCATGCGAATTTGAAAAAAATATCATCACTTTTCATTTATAAGATCACACTTTTCACCCTCACTTGCCCCCCTCCCGTCAAGAGCATTATCCACTCAGGAATAGACGTCACGCCCCACCCCGCCGCACTCGCTAGAATCGCGGGTCAAATATCCCCTTTCCTCTAAAAAAGCTCGAGTCCTGGATCCACCTACAACCGGCGGAGCAATATGTTTGAAGATGTGAGGCACCCCACAAACCCTCACCCTATAACTTGAATAACGGCCAAAACGCAGTGTTTACAACATTATATTATCAACAGTATATGTGTGTTCATAACGATAGTTTTGCACTTATCGGCGTGCCAGCAACGATCAGCAACCCGGTCCTGAGACCGGCCCTGTCGCCCCCTTTATGAACCCATGTGAGCTTTTCCCCGTCCCTTTTACTCACCATACGTCGAAGACAGGAGCATATAATTTAATCATTACATTTTTCTGATTACGTCACCTGTTTACGGTTGAACACCCAAATTAATTCGCCTGTAAATCACCGTGGTATTTCTTGTTTCGAACCGATATATATATATATTAAAACTTAACTCAAAGACAAGACGAACTCGGGAAACATCTGTCTTTTGAATGTTTGTTCAAGCTGCCCTGCGTCGTCTGCGAGGGTAGCAGCTTTTGACTCATTTTAACTGGTTTATACCTGCTCTCTATCACTTCCTCACTTTATTTGATTATGGCTCACGACAGACCTGTATGGCAGAGCATGTCATGGATAGGAAATGATAAGGGATATACTGTCTAACCAGATCCATGGAATGATGGAATCAGAATGACCCTGGTTGCTTTCGAATTCGGCTATGTGTATGAGTCGTCCTTTCTTTCGTCGAATCAATAGAAGTATTCACTTTTTTCGTTTGTGAATAGGACTTAGGTAGATTAGTAATCGTGGTTTTCAAATGGATTTGCTTCGAATTTTCCCGACAACTTCGGGTATGGAATGAATGGTATGATTATATGTGAATTTTCTTGGCAATGACTAACTCTACCGCACGGAACGCTACACACAATCAAGCGATAAAAAGCTGCTTGCAAAACACACGTAGGAGGAGGAGGCTCAATTTGACAAGGTCTTCATCGTGACGTCTTTGTTAGATCCTAAGCAGTTACCGCCCGTCAGGATGGATTACATAGAGGTCAGTTCCCAAATGTCCATGCCAGCAACGCAGTCGCTCCGCTCTTCACATGTGTCCTGGCGCTGCCCTGGATGCTGGTAAAATGAATAGCAAAAGCTGCTGCATGATACATGTACCCGCAAAAACCACTGCGTCGTCGGCTCCGTGCCTTCCTGCCACAAAAATACACATATTTTTTCCGCAAAAAAGTTCATCTGCATAACCGACAATCTGCTAAGTAACAGCACCGAATTCCACAAGAATAGCCAATGTACTTTTGCCGATTTCTTGCGCTTAACCTCTATGACGCAACGCGGCTTGGTGCTCTGATTCTATCGCAATCGCAGGATTCGAGTCAAATTCCCGACGACCCATTCAAACTTTCGCAAAGTTTCGCTCTGCTGGCCACCACCGTCACCAGCTGGCGCAGCACCCGTGAAGAGACGCTCACGCTTTCCAGGGTCGATACTATCCTCCTGGAGACGAACCTCCCCGCCACCTTCCACTCTGGAGAGCAAGCGCCGGCGTCCACTTCAACTTTGATGTAGGCCTGAGGACGTAACGCCCTCGAATCTGTCCGGAACACCGCAGAGGAGGCACACCTAATGTCACTCTCACCACGAATTACGAATAAGTGTGGTTAGATGATTCTCCATGAAGGTCGGAGTCTTACGAGGAGATGGTGGTGCCCCGAGCACGTTTCAAAACGACGATGGACGTCAACTGAAGGCAGCGGCCGGTCAGATCTGCTCAAGCAGCTGAGCCGGGCTCTCCGCCCCGCGCGCAGCCTTACAGGTAATGCGAAATTCGGCAGAAGTCACCTGTGTTGAGTCCATGGTTGCATGCGCCGGCCCTCTGGCTATGCTGTACCTGCTGGCGAGTGACTCTGCCGCTCACGCCTTCGTCTGGAGGTGGAGCTCAAGCTGCTGCTGCTGCTGCCGACTATAGACCAGAAGAAAAGCTTCATACAATAAATCCCTGGACACTGCAGCCATTCCAGGAATGAACGAGCCGACATCCTGCCACGGATGTGTCTAGCCTGCCTCAGGAGCATGCGTGCGTCGATGAAGAGACCCTAGCCAAGGCTGTTTTGCACACTGCCATCTGGGATGAGACGATCAATGCAGTCAGAAGCTAAATGTTGTTTACCTCTCCAGCAAACTATTCCCGATGAAAAAGTCTGAAATAAAAGGAAAGAAATTCCTTTTATAAACAGCATCATACAAACCTCAAATAGTTTTCACCAGCTTCAGCCAAATATACAATTTACTTAGCCAGAGAAGATTATATTTTTGGCTCTTAATCTCAAACATATACTGCAAGCAAAAATATACCGATTTCTTAAGGAAAAGAGGTACCACAATCATTGAAAAAACACTTGCTGGGTTCTATTATTAAGTCCCAAGGCCCCACTAGAAGTATCCTCCAGTATCAACAGCTATCAATTAAAGCAAAATGGTTCAAACATAAAAATACATAAAAATTACTGTTTGACTAATATATGCAGCAGAATAACTAATTGATGTGGCAGGCATTCTGGTAAACCATAGAAGCATGGGTGCACAACATAAAATGAAGATTCCAACTCACCCACGTGAACAGAAATTGTGGGTCTGTACCAGATATACAAGATCTTAAGGTTTAAAAAATCAAGTTGGTTTCTCATAATCAACAACTGAAAGAACAGAACACAATTTTCACCTATTTACTCGATGAAGTACCTAGAAGATGAATGTACCTAAATTCATGCTGGAAGCCTTACACAGGTTTTTATTGTGAATCAAAACATAATGTAACTCACAACTTCCAGTTAGCTTCTTGTTAAATAACTTATTTAATAGGTGGCTTATTCAAAATCTTACCTTGCTTGAATACAAATACTGGGAGTTTAGTCTGTAACTTGATTGTGTAGAATTTCACTCAATACTCTGTGAGCAGCTAGCTAACCCGCTCTACCCCTTTATTTACAGGAACATTCTGCATTATATAAATCTGATATGACCTGAAAAGTGAAAATATCATAACATTAGCACATTCATGAGTACTTCTAGATATTCACAGTGAAAATAGATATTTTGTTTAAGATACAAGTACATTTCAGAAAATAATTAGCACATCTGACACAGTCTGACACAGTGAACAGAAAAAGGACAATTATATTTCTGACATCTGAAATAATATATTGACATTCAGATCTGGCAATGTTTGACAACAGGCATAGGCAACAACAAAAAAGCCTGACCTTCATTAGAATGTTATTTTATTTCATACTCTATATGAAGACACATGGACAGAAACTATAATAGCTATAATTAGGTATGAATACTATAAGAAGCCAGTAATAATATAAAAATAAATAATATGATGAGTTATGTACGCAACCACGAGAATTTCCTTTTTCACTTACATTATTATCCACTGTGCCCTGCAAATTCCTTCTTTACCGTGGGTAGTGTCCCTTCAATGAGTTTTCAAAAGCTCATCGCCATCTCGGCTAGCTAATTCGGAGCGATTGACCCCGGTCACGCTCACCAGAGGCGCTAGTGTGCCCTCCAAGATGGCCGCGAAAGAGGGACTCCGAAAGGTAAACAACGTTAGTGGGCCCCGGGAATAGCATGGTGAGCGTATAATTATACGTGTTTTATATTTGGTATGTGGCAGCGGCTTATAACCAGCCACTGCGGAAGCCAGAGAAGAATCCAAATTCGAAGAGTTTTTGGTCTCAAGGAGCAAAGCTTGTAGTCAGCATCAGGTTGAAGTTTGCTGCCCCCCTCCCCCACTTCTTTGCCGGTAGCGATGCTTGTGTTTGGAAACGCATTTTCCATCGTACATTCAAACTGGAATTTCAGACAGCTTGAAACAAAGAAAGGCGTATATCTACCGAATTATTTCAAGATGTCAGTTTTTTGGGCTAAAAGGAATGCAGCCACAGGCGGATCCAGGGGACGGCAAAGTGGGCACATACCCCATAGGTAGATCCAGGGGCAAAGGGAGTATGTGCCCCCCACCATCGACCCTCGGCGCCCCCTGAAATGGCCACGCTCCCTGAAATTTAGCTTCCCACCACCACCCCCTTCCAGGATACGAAAGTCGGCTCCCACCGATAGGGTTTTGCTCCCCATCCGATAGGGTTTCCCGGTCAAGAATGGTGCACCGCCCCCCGGGAAGGTGCCCCTGATCGGCAATCCTGGATCCGCCTATGATGACGGCCCAAGGATTAAGGCTTAAGCTCCTGCTAGAAGCAGGCTCAAGGGAGTGGAAGGAGGCATAAGCGGAACTGGAGATTGCCTCACAGCCAGTCTGCAAAGTATGGCAGCAGGCCAGACGAGTCGCACCAGCCATCTAAAATTCTCGCACCACCAGCCTCCAAAAATTCGCACCAATCTGCCACATACCAGGGGAAAAAAGCACCCATTCCAACCCCTACAATGCAATGCTATCTCAATTATTAGTCAGTTAATGACTTTTTATAAGGCACCTCCTGTGTCTTAATGGCCATTCAGTCATTATTTGTTTAGTTTAAGTGTCACTAACCTCGCAAATTCGCACCAGGTTGATATAGTTCGCACCACTCGGTCCTGTCTCCAAGGGAACTCGCACGGACGAGATCTCGTCGAAAATGTCATACTTTGCACACTAGCCTCACAGCCGCTTACCAGGTGGATGTGAATGGAAGTCAGATGGCTGAAAATGTCTGCAACAGACAGCAGCATTTGAGCCCATCTTCTTCCCAATTCTCAGTTTCGACTTCCACTGGTTGGACAGCACCTTATCCTGAGGAAACTTGTGAAAGCTGAGACTTGGACACTTTCTTCGGAAGGATAAACACTGAGGAACGCAGCAGTTCTGACTGGATGTAATGGTTATCCTTCTCAACTCCATTTTCTTTGAACTTTCCAAGATTATAACAAACAAGAAAATAACGCCAGTCTTCAATATTCACGTCCACCCAACATGAACTACACTTTTTCACAGCAACGAGTTCACCACGACTGAAAATAAACGTTCAAAATCTATATCGCGTTCAACAATGCGCCGGATATGAAGCAGCCGCGCCAGACGTCAGTCCATCTACTGGCGTTTTCAAAAAAATCCGCCAGGTGCCAACACTTTCGATGACCGAGGCCAATAGGCTTCTTTTGATGACGTCACATGCCCGGAGGGTACCGTTATTTAACTTCCACGAGAAAAAAATTGCACTTTTTTCAATCCCGATTCTATCTGTAAGAACCGTGTCCCAATTCATAGTAGTTTGGTTAGGTAGTAAGGAAAAAAATCAATAAACTCTCCAAGAACCCTCTGAAAACTATTGCCATGTTCCCAAGCACACATATCAATATTCCAAAATCACATTAGCTCGATCAAACTGGGGGAGGGGCAGTGGCGGATCTAGCCGGTCGGTTTGAGAGGGGCAAACCAAAATTGAAAGTCGAAAAGCAAAAAAACGTCACGCCGTGAAAGCTGCGCTACAATACCACTTTTCGGTAGAATTTTGGGCATTTGAGTCGAAAAACAAAAAAGGTCACGGGGTGAAAAAGATGGGCTCGAGATCCTTTTTCCAGTCCAAGGCCTAATATTTACACTGAACTTAACTAGTTCTGTTTGGAGTTGAAAGTTGGGGCACCAAAATATTGCTTATAAACAAAAAGGAGTCAGGGAAAAAATAGCCCATGTCGTCACACCCACAGCCATGAGAGCTTTGGCCTGCTGCTAAGGGTATAGTAAGCATAGGCGGATCCAGGGGGGGCAAGGGGGCACGTGCCCCCCCCGATCGACCCTCGGCGCCCCCTGAAAGGTCGATGGCGCCCCCTGAAATGTCGCTTCCCACCCCCCCAGGATGCGAAAGTCGGCGCCCACCGATAGGATTTGGCGCCCACCTGATAGCTTTTGCCGGTCATAAGTGGCGCCCCCTGGTCCGGATGGCGCCCCCGGTCCGGATGGCGCCCCCCGGGAAAGTGCCCCCACCCGATCGGCAATCCTGGATCCGCCTATGATAGTAAGTGCATTTCAGGTTAGTTTTAGCTTTTTCTACGAAATTCTCGATTTCCAAGACAAATTATATATTGAGTACCAAATCTTCCGACTTGCTTTGAAACTCGGCTATATCGGTTAAAATCAAGTTATGAATGTGCCACATTCCCTTTAACACATGCTTTGACGGGGGTCTGAGCCACCTTCGTTTTGACGGGGGGCAGGTACCAGCCCCCCTAAGATCTCGAGAACCATGCTAGATAGCAAAAAGCGGTAAGCGACGTTTAGTAGCTCATCCACCGCTCTATCGAAAATATTTGCACTATTTTCAGGTCACATTTAAGGTCACTAGAGGTCAAAACATGCCGTCATAGGGATTACATGTAAATGAAGGTTTTCCGTCATTACATGTGAACAAGTAAAGATAGATCAAACAATTTGAACCATTAAAATCCTCGCAGCAAGCCGGACCCAATGATATATAACATGGGCTTGCTAGGTCAAACCAGGTCCAATATGTCATTGGGCATGAACTGAGGTCAAGTCAAGGTCAAATGAGGTCAAAATGCACATATTTAGAACTGAAAAGGCAATCCCATTCTACTGAAGCTAAAATAAATTCTCTATCACTATCTATTACCAAGTTATTTAATTAAAACCACTTTCCCATGTATTTCCAAGGAAGAGGTCAAGCCTCGTACCTGACCTTAGGTCATCGATATAAAAAATACCGGAACATATTTTAGACAGCTCGGTGGGCTCAGGATGTGGTATTAGTTTCAATAGGATAACTTCACCCAATTCCGAATTCTGTTATCTTAACACGCGCATTGACGGGGGCGGGTACCCGCCCCCCTCGGGTTTTTCGGAGATAGTAGAAAAACGGCAGCGCGTAGCACCGCCGTACTTGGTATACCTTTTCCCTCATCATTTTTACAACTTCTGTGAAAATTTTAAGGTTAGGTCATCTCAGGTCAGGTCACCAGTACAGGTCAAGTGACCCGACCTCAAAAAAAGTTTAAGATAGCATAAGTCGGAGCAGGGTGAACTTATCCGATTGAAACTCATAACACATAATGACCCCACCGAGTTCTCTAACATATGTTCCGGTATTTTTGATATTGATGACCTAAGGTCAGGTACGAGGCATGACCTCTCCATTGGAAATACATGGGAAAAATGGTTTTTGCGGAATAACTCAGTAACAGATGGTGATAGAGCATTTATTTTAGCTGCATTAGACTCGCCTGGGCTTTGCGGTTCTAGTGATATGCATTTTATACAATTTGACCCTGACCTGACCTCAGGTCAGGTCAAATCCTTAATTTGACCTAGCAAGGTCAAATTATATATCATTAGATTCGGCTTGCTAAGAGGATTCATACAGTTTAAGTCGTTTTGCTCTATCTTTACTTGTTCATATGTAATGCCCGAAAAACTGAGTTTTACATGTTATCCCTATGACGGGCATGTTTTGACCTCTCGTGACCTTAAATGTGACCTGACAAAAAATGGTTCAAATGTTTTCGATGAAGAAGTAGATGGGCAGCCCAACGCCGTTTACCGTTTTTCGCTACCTACCGTGGTTCTCGAGATCTTAGGGGCGGGTACCCGCCCCCCGTCAATGCGAAGGTGGCTCAGACCCCAGTCAATACGCGTGTTAAGCTTTTTAGGTCAGGTTACTTGAACTGTACTAGTGATCTGACCAGAGTGACCTAACCTTAGATTTTTTTACAAAAGTTGTAAAAATGATCAGAGAAAAGGTATGCCAAGTACGGCAGCGCGTGCCGTTGTTATGTTGTCTCCAAAAAACCCGAAGGAGGCGGGTAACCAACCCCTCTCCTCCGTCAATGCGCGTGTTAAAGCGAGCACTGACTGTATGTTGGATTGGGGAAGCGTCTGAATGCGGGCATTTGCGTGTAGAGTATAGTAGATAGTTTCGTATAGTATAGTAGGGTATAGTTGCGTATAGAAGTATAGAGATAAACCTAGCTGCCTGTCTCAGCCTTGCCTACTATCAGATCGCAGTACTGAGACATCGATTATAAAAGCAAAATGTCAATTAACACTCTCGCCCACTCAGGAAGCCTATCTCACCGGCTCACACGAGCAGCAGTGCTCAAAGTACCCCATAACCTTCTTGCAAAACAAGAAGATTATCTTGAGATTTGCGGAGCGGTAACAGGACGCCGGTTGGCACGGTCGCGTGTGCCGGCCTGTTGGTGAGCGTGTCCGGCAGGCTTCTGCCCATGGCCAGAGGTGCAGAAGCATGCTGGCTGTCACAAACTCAATGCGACGTATGCCTCCTCTGTCACACAAACCTGAAAATCATAATTGTATACTTGAATACTATTTCCAATATGCTGAATGTCATCTACCTGTCTCTTACTTTTTGCAACATACAAGGTTCAAGCACCAAGCCATTACCGCATTAAAGTAGTAAACTGTGTTTTCATTTTTAGATCATGTTTATGTTTTTGGAAGGAAAATTTCCAATTATGGATCATTGTTTCCAGTATTGGGATCATAACTATTATTGGTAACTGTGACTGCAGTTTCCCCCAATGACATACATTTCCTTTTGAAGAAGTTTCCATTTTTGGAAGGAGTGTTTACAATTATGGTACATTTATCCATGATTAAATGTGGCAATTATCATGAAAATAATTATTATTGGGAACTAATCTATGAATGGGAGCGTATACCTACACACAATTGGGAACCCTGATCACAGCTTCCCCCGCCACTGAACTTCTATCTCACACATCAACAAAGGGGACAAAAATATCAATGTCAACATAGGATTTGGATCTACCTAAAATGTGTTGGTAAGGTGGACCTTAGGTAGCATTTTTATAGACAGATCAAATGCTTAAAATTTGCCACCAACACCTGCTTATCACCTGCCTGGTCGTTCCTTCTTGCAGTAAAAACTCTGAGGCAACAACCCTGCATAGATGTAAATTTATGTCTATTGGCCTAATAGGTACCGAGGTATTTGAAGTCTCATTCCAAAGAAAGATCCAGTGTAGTCGAAATCCTGCTTTAACTCCATGCAGTTCAGGTCCTGTGTGTTGCTTACCAGTGACGGATCTAGGATTTCGTTAAGGGGGGGGCAGGCTCGGAGGGCGCCGAACCTGGGGGCGCCGAACCTGAGGGGCGCCAATTTTAGTGGCGGATCTAGCCGGTCGGTTTGGGAGGGGCGGAACAAAGTAAAAAAGCAAAAAAAAACGTCACGCAGTAAAAAGCTGCGCTACCAATATCACTTGCCGGTAGAATTTTTGGTTTTAGGCGAAAAGCTAAAAAAACGTCACGGGGTGAAAAAACTATGAGCTCGAGATACTTCTTCCTATCCAAGGCTGGCTATACTATGACTGGCTATATTAAAACTGAGAATTATTGATATTTTCTCCATGATTCTGATGAAGGGCTGTGCCCGAATATATAATCTTCAGTGTTATTTTACATTTCCGGATTCGAGGGGACAGGCCAGGGAACATCTTATCAACTTATGTTCTGTTTGAAGTTGAGCGTTGAAACACCAAAATCTTGCTTATAAACTAAAAATGAATAGGGGAAAAAAGGAGGTCGATCGCTTTGGGGGTCAAAAACATAGCGTTGCCCCGAGCTTTTCCGTTTGGGGAAATGCCTTTTTGCCCCCTTTGGATCCGCCACTGGCCAATTTACCACCCAAAAGGCGGCCAGTGTCAATGTAAAACGCGTTTAAAAAGGATTTGTAAATGCTTATTTTCATGAAAGCTTCCTCTTAGTGAGGACATGTTCACGTTTACCATCAAGCATATTTCGGGCCAGCTAACGACTGGCACCTTGGTAGAAAATGCTGAAGGCACCCACTGACACTAACTGAAGCACGATGAGCAAATAATACAGTTATATTCGGTCATGGCGAAAACTGAGGTGTCGTATCCGCCACCTCCACTTATCACAGTTGTCCTGGCCAACTGCTCCATACTGAAATAGCCGATTGACGCTAACCTGAGCCTCATAGGCCACAGAACCTCTGCGGGCCTGGGCCCCTGAGTTTTTGGTGACTTCCCTGAGTTTATATCGAGTCCCCCAGCTAATCTGGGACCGCTTTAGTTAACCAGGCCCTCACACTGAACTTGAAACCTATGTGTCGCCGCTGAAGCCTATTAAGCTTTTCGGGGCCCTTTTATTGATATAGGCCCTCCCAACAGGTCCTGGGCCCTCTGAGCTAAAAGTTGGAGCTCTGAGCTCTGAGCCCCAAGCTGGATTAGTGTCCCTTAAGCTGGTGAGGGTCCCCTGGGTTGGTACCGTTTTCGTTTAACTGATATAGATCCCTTCAGCTTGTTTGGGGCCCGTTGTGCGTATCTGGGCAATAGTTCGTCGAGGCACCCAGCTAATCTGGCCCTATTAGTTTTGTGGGCCTTTGAGCTGCTGCAGGGTCCCCTCAGAGTGTCTGGGCCCCATGAGTTGAAAATTGGACCCCTGGGTCAATTTTGAGTCCCTGAGCTTATTTAGAAACCGTTTAAAGAGGTAGGCAGCCCACGCTGGTCTTGAGAATCCTGTGTTGGCACTGAGATCAAATGAGCTCGTTGGGGGCCCTTATCTGGGCCCCCTGAACTGGCACGGGTCCCTCAGCTGATTTTGGAGACCAAAAATCCTCCCTACCGGATTCCACCCACGCCAGATTTCCTGACTCCCTGAGGGCCCCTGGGGGCCATTGGGAATTTTCCCGCGATCAGCGCTGGGGTCCCTCACCCGAGACAAAGCTTACAACATGTCTCTGTCTCTATACTCTAGCGTCTGCCAGAGTTGAGCTAGAATCATTTTAGGCACAATTCGCTTCCTCTCGTGACGGCGAATCATCAAATAATGTATAATAAGACAATACTAGGTTAAAACATAGAAATGACCTGACCTAAGGTTAGATCAAGGCCACCATCGTCCCTAGCATAGTCAGTATGCATATCAATCAACTCACAATAACAATAAAAAATGGTATCAAAATACGGGTTTTATCAATATTTCCTGCAAAGCCATTGACCCAAGTCTTAAAACCTGCTTAGGAAGCCCCAGATGAACTCTCAGAGGTAACATGTCTAAACTTGCAACATGAACCGATAGAGGCCTAGGGTACTATGATTTGGGGAATCCGAAGGTATTTCAAGCGGCGTCTGCAGACATAGAGCAATTGTTCGGCACATTTCTGTTTTACCCCATGCATTTTCAATGGAGAGGTCATGATTCGTACCTGTCCCTAGGTCATCGATGGAAAAAATCCCGGAATAAATTTATTAGTTCTTTTGGGCCCATTATATGGTACAAGTTTGAATTCGATAGATTCACCCTTTTCTTACTTACGCCAACTTAAACATTTTTTGGGGTGAGGTCACTTGACCTGCACTGGTGACCTGACCTGAGATTACACAACCTTAAATTTTGAGGGACAGTTGCGGAAGTGATCAATGATAAGGTGTGACAAGTACTGAGTCGCTTCGCGCCGACGCTTTTTCGTGCCACTGGGAGACCTCAAGGAGGTGTTCAGGCACACCGCAACGGGCCGGAACGGGGCGCGAATACTCTAGAACAGGGCTGAGGGCAAAAGGGAAGGCTCTAAACAATGTCTGAAATTTTGGGGTCAAGGTCCTTCAAGGTCATTGACCTATTACGGCACAACCCAACATATTATGCCTAATTTACGCTAAAACTAACGCTGCGCCCAAGCTTACCAATGACTTTTGATCAAGCCTTGATCATCAAGGCCAGTCACCTTTAAAATTGACCTTTGACCTTGATCTAAACACTGAATAACCTTAGCTTTGATGTAAAAGCATACGTTATAATAGGTGTCGTAACATTATGCAACGTCATTTATGGGCTGTCCAAGAGTAACTGTGCTCATCAGGGACACCTATGCTCTCTGGAGGGGCCTTTGCTTCGATGAGGCACCTGTGCCACCCAGGGGCGCCTTCGGTCCCCAATGGACGCAACCTAGCTATCCAGGGGCATCTTTGCTGTTCCGGGGGTGCCTTTGATACCCAGTGCCCAAGGGGAGCTTTTTCTTATCCAGGTTCACCTTGGTATTAAGGGGCGTATTTTTATTCAAGGCGCCTACCCTATGCAAGGGGCGCTTAGGCTATCCAGGGGGCGGCAATTTGCTATACATAGGGCGCCCTTATGCTCTCCATGGGCACCTCATTCAGAGGGTGCCTCTGATATTCAGGGGCGCTTTTCCTATCAGCAGGGTACCTGTGCCATCTTGGGGCTATTCATATCAAGGGACGCTGCTGTTATTCAGGAATACCTACACCACTGTCGAGGGTCGCCTTTGCTACCCAGAGGCGCCTTTGCTTCTTAGGAAGTTTGGCGCCCATGCTTTAAGGAGTGCTTTGGCATCAATTGATGGCTCTATTATTGGGCTTAGGTGCGCGTGAACCTTGAGATCATGTCGCGCCCATATTGTTGCTCAGAGCTGCAAAAAATCTCAAATCTGTCGGGCACTTTCGAAAAAACCTCCAAATCTGTCGGGTGGTTAGGATAAGACTATTAAAATTGTCTAAAACCCATTCAATTGGTAAAATGTTCCTACTCTTTTTCCACATTCTTAATAGAAAATAATAAAATTAGCATAAAAAACTTCAAGTTTGGCACCAATGGATATCATTATCCTTATTTTTGTGCTCTGATCCTTATATGTGTGATATCCTTATTTTCGTGCTCTGAAGCCGCCTATGGCAAATCTAAGTGGAATGACACAAGTCTATTAATTTTCAAAACTCTAGAGCTGAAACTGTTCTTCGGGTTTTCAATTATCAGATGCGCTCAGGAAATTAAGGTTATCGGCAGAAACCTATAACAAATTGAATACCGAACCACCAATTCCCATTTTCTGGAGTCACCATTGGTAAAGGAAATTTATTATTGGATGTAATTTGAGATTTGTGGACGTACAGCATACAAATAGTGTGTGTCAAAGTCAGCTCGACTGGGTCTTGAATAAGACTCAGTCTTGAATTCAGATGATTTAGGTCACAGGTGGAAATATACAATAACATGAAAAGCAGCCCCCCTTTTTCAGTCCTCTGCAGCCGCCATTGACAAAAAATGCTGCACTAGAATGAGAATAAGTGATATTTTGTTATTATGTTACATAGTCCAGCCCAGAATACTTGAAAAATATAGTTTGCAATGGAAGAAAGCTGACCTGGTTCCCATACCATGCGGTTACTTATGCCAGCTTCTGCAGATTTTCATGATTTCAGTTTTTTGGAGGTGGGAGGGGGTAATTTGGAAGGAACCCCCAAAATTTATATATGGATTTTGCTCTGACGGCCAGACAAACAAGATTGGAGGGGTACTTTTTTGATATTTTTGAAGTTAAGAGTAAAAGGAATGAGTAAAGGTTGCACTAGGCTGTGTTTTTGTTATATCTTTGTCCCCTTGACATAGATCATAGGCATATTTAGGTAAGTGAATAAAATGAAATAGGAGAAGTAGTTTGGTACTTAAAACTCAAAATAATGTGGAAAGGTGAAGAGTTTTGTTTCTTTGGCATCTACAAATCCCCTGATGAAGGTATGCAACTTTTGTGGTTATTTCTGGACAAACAGGCATTGGATTTAAAAGAAGATGGAAGGGAAAATCAAATGTTTTAGTCTAATTTGACCAGTCTGCTGGTAAAATTCATTTTTACCTTATTAATATCATTTAAACTTATTGATCAACAGTGAGCATAACATACTGTGTGGAAATAAATGTAAGCTGCCGAAATTACAAAGAACACCACATCACTTACTTCTTTGTTTTCTCCCCACACTGTTCTGATCTGCCCGCTGTTTGATCCATTCTTCAAAACGACCTCCTTGGCCAAAACCACTGTTCCTGAACTTGCAGGGCAGCCCAGAATGCTTGATTCGCTGATGCTCCTTAAAAAAACGTTTCTCGCCAAAATACCCACATCCCTCAAATCCACATTTAAGCTTGACACGGGACGGTGGAAGGGGCTTCAGCTTAATCGGAGCCATTTATCAGCCCTTCAACTATGGACGATGAAATCCAGGCTCAACCAGTTTACTCAAGATGTATACCAAAGTAATGCAAGAGAAAAATAATCAAAAACACAACCTTGCAACGTATTGCCTCCACCACACCACGGGATTCTAGGGCCTTGGCCTCCACCATATCCACAAGGCAACACACCAAACCGCAGGGCTGCTTTTCTTCAAACCAAAGATACCTTTTACACCGAGCTTTGCCGCAAGGGCGCTGTTCAAACAGCGCCCTTGCGGCAGCGTTGAGCGTACTTCCAAACGAAGGAAACAAAGGAAAAAAACTGTTTTGCCTGTCGCCTTTACCTTTACGGCGGCCTGTCGGGCCAAGCTGTCGCGTGCTATGGAATACAAATCGGGCCCGACAGGCCGGTGAAGGAATTTTTCCAGCAGAGGATTTTCTGGGTGACGTTTAAAAGGCCCTCTATTCAAAGGTTCCTCGATTCATAAGTCCCTCGAAAAGACCCTCTGTGCATAAGGCCCTCTATTCAAAGGTCCCTCGATTCATAAGTCCCTCGATTTTCCATCGGTTCTTGCCGCACACTGGCTTGATATGGGAGAGGTGCAAATTCATGAAAAACTTGTTGAGTGAACGAGGTGACAATTCTAATATTGAGTTTTTTAGAACAAAAAATATTTTCTGCTTCCTTTCAAGATTTTTTTCTCACAGATTGTAAGATCTGTCGCAAGACCATGCCGTGCCCTAAAATCTGTCGGGCACTTTATGACCCGAGAGCCCGACTTTTTGCAGCTCTGTTGTTGCTAAGGAACGCTTATGCTATCAAAGGGCGCCTTTGCTATCCAGGGCCTCTGTTTTATTCAAGGCAGTCTGTTCTATCCACGGGCCTCTGATATTTCGGGGGCGGTGCCTAGGTTATTCAGGAGGCGGTTTTTTTCTCCACAGGGGCGCACTATTGCTTTCCAGGGGCGCCGTTACTGCCCAGGGGTGTCATTCTATCCAGGGGCGCATATGCTGTCTAGGTGTATTTTTCAATCACAGACATGATTGAAATACATGCCCCTACGTTATCCTGGGGTGCTTTTTGTCTCCGGTAAGGCGCTATTTTTCTCTTCCGGGCACCAGTTTATCCACGGTAGCCTATGCTGTCCAGAGAAACTTTGTTATCTAGGGCTGCCTTCGCTGTTAAGGGGCACCTTTGCTACCCAAAGGGAGCATTTCACTTTCCTGGAGCGCCAATTTCTATCTAAGAGGCGCATATGCTATCTTGGAGAGCCTTTGCAAACATTGGGGCACACTTTTCTATCCAGGGGGCCTTTGCACTTGAGCGGGCGCCTCTGCAACCAGGAGGAGCCCAAAATAGATGGAGAATAACAATTCTGAAATAAGGCGCTCGAACACTGAAATAAAGTCCCTAATTATCAGAAAGAGGCGCTCATCTGCTGAACGGGGAGGACTGCTGGTTGGTGAGGGCAACGTTCTCGGAAGTGAGGCGCACATACTGAAAAAGGCACCCGGTTGCAGCGATGGAGCACTAAGCCTTCAGTTATAGGTTAAAGAAATGTGGTTAAACGCAGTCCATGCTCAAATTGAGCGCTCGAGCCCTGTAACAGAGCGCGCGACTTTCGGACAGGTGTGCCGAACCATAGACAGTAGGGCAGCTGAAGATGGAAAGGGACACCTATGATATCCTGGGGGCGCCTGTACTCTCAGGTGAAGCGCTTGTTTTCTTTCTCAGGCGCCTAATTTATCCATGGCCGCCTATGCTGTCCAGATAATCTATTTCAAGAAGGGTTAACTTTGCTGTCCAGGGGCGCCTTTGCTATCCAAGGGCGCATATGCTAGCTGTAGGGCGCTTTATGCAAAGGGCGCAAAGGGCGCTTATGCTGTCCAGGGCACCTATGTTACCAAGATTTGCCTTTGCTGCCCAGGGGCGCCTTTCCTAGCCAAGGGCGCATATGATATCCGCAGGGCGCTTCATCCAGGGGGCGCCTAGGCTATCCAAAGGCGGCTTTTCTATCGAAGGGGTGCCTTCCTAGGGGCGCCTTTGCTACCCAGGGGCGCCTTTGCTGTCCACAGCACTTGTGTTATCCAGGGTTGTCTTTGCTGTCCAGGGGCGCCTTTCATAGCCAAGGGCGCATATGATATCCGTAGGGCGCTTCATCCAGGGGGCGCCTAGGCTATCCAAAGGCGGCTTTTCTATCGAAGGGGTGCCTTCCTAGGGGCGCCTTTGCTACCCAGGGGCGCCTTTGCTGTCCACAGCACTTGTGTTATCCAGGGTTGTCTTTGCTGTCCAGGGGCGCCTTTGCCATCCAAGGGTGTATATGACATCCGTAGGGCACTTTTTCCAGTGGGCACCTAGGCTATCAAAGGGCGCCTTTTTCTACCCAAGGTGAGCATTTTATTTTCCTACAGCGCCTATTTCTATCTAAGGAGCGCTTATGCTGTCCAGGGCACTTATGTTACCAAGATTTGCCTTTGCTGCCCAGGGGCGCCTTTCCTAGCCAAGGGCGCATATGATATCCGTAGGGCGCTTCATCCAGGGGGCGCCTAGGCTATCCAAAGGCGGCTTTTCTATCGAAGAGTTGCCTTCCTAGGGGCGCCTTTGCTACCCAGGGGCGCCTTTGCTGTCCACAGCACTTGTGTTATCCAGGTTTGTCTTTGCTGTCCAGGGGCGCCTTTGCTATCCAAGGGTGTATATGACATTCGTAGGGCGCTTTTTCCAGTGGGCGCCTAGGCTATGAAAGGGCGCCTTTTTCTACCCAAGGTGAGCATTTTATTTTCCTAAAGTGCCTATTTCTATCTAAGGGGCGCTTATGCTGTCCAGAGCACCTATGTTACCAAGATTTGCCTTTGCTGCCCAAGGGGCGCCTTTCCTAGCCAAGGGCGCATACGATATCCGTAGGGCGCTTCATCCAGGGGGCGGCTAGGCTACCCAGGGGCGCTTCATCCAGGGGACGCCTAAGCTACTCAGGGGTGCATTAGTTCCCCATGGCGCAATCCTGCTATCTAGTGGCGCCTTTTCTTTGCCGGGGCGCTTTTGTTAGCTTTCTAAATTTCATCTTCAACATTTTACTGGGGCGCAAAAGACCAGTAAAGGCGTCTAGTGTTTGGGCAGGGGGCTTTGCCATGGTTTTAAGGACTATGTGTAAATTCCAGCGGAATAAGTGGTATCTACCACCTTGGCGCACGAAATGGGTACAGGCGCGCCGCTCATATCGGGCGCCTTCGGCTCCCGATATGAGCTAAGCTATGCTGGGGCGCTTCGGAGCTAAGGGGGGGCCCGGGCCCCTGGGCCTCCCCCTTGGATCCGTCACTGTTGCTTACTACCACTGGAAGTAAGCAACACACCCCAACCAGCGTTTTTTGAAGTCTCTTTCTTTCTGAGATTTTCTGTGATTTTCTGAGATGAGAAGGGGGTCTACTAAGCCCCCTCCAGTGCACGTTAGTGCCAAGCCCCTCTCCAGTGTGTGTTTTAACACTTTGTGGAGGACTGCATTGGCACACATTTGCTATCTGTAGAATATTGACATGATAATTTGATCATGAAATCTCACCTGAATTACTGTTGCTGTCAGCCTGTTGCTGGCGCCAACTCTCCCAACTTTCTCCAGCTCCAAATCTACCTAACCAATCTTGATCTAGGGCACAAATAAGGCAAGGCACAAGCAAGCTAAGGAATGAAAAACCAAGTTTGATATGTGAAAGTGCATCAGTCTCAAAGTAGCCTACATTCATCTTAGATCAGCCATGGGCAGCACTATTTATTCCAGCTAGTTTTAGCCTGCACTTATCTCAGATACATCTAATAATTATGCCCTCAAAAGAAGTAGTTTCCCACCTGTTTACAATTTTTTGGCAGGCTCTACATCACATAAGCATTTCGAAGTTGTCTTGTCGCTGTTGCTTAGTTTAGGTAGAATTGCTGCCCAGCTATGTTTATTTCTTTCACTCACTTAGTACTTTTCTTACTAGCTTTTAAGCGTACTTAGTACTAAATTCAAAGAAATAGGGACCGCTAAATCGAAGAGACTCAAACTTTAAATATTATTTAACCAGACAAAATGGAGAGAGAAGTACTTAATAACGTATCTGCGTTATCCTTAATGCCTTAACACGCGCATTGACGGGGGGCGGGTACCCGCCCCCTTCGGGTTTTTCGGAGATAGTAGAAAAACGGCGGCGCGTAGCGCCGCCGTACTTGTTATACCTTTTCCCTCATCATTTTTACAACTTCTGTGAAAATTTTAAGGTTAAGTCATCTCAGGTCAGGTCATCAGTACAGGTCAAGTGACCCGACCTCAAAAAGTTTAAGATAGCATAAGTCGGAGCAGGATGAACTTATCCGATTGAAACTCATATCACATAATGGCCCCACCGAGTTCTCTAAAATATGTTCCGGTATTTTTGATATCGATGACCTAAGGTCAGGTACGAGGCATGACCTCTCCATTGGAAATACATGGGAAAAATGGTTTTTACGGAATAAATCAGTAACGGATGGTGATAGAGCATTTATTTAAGCTGCATTAGACTCGCCTGGGCTTTGCAGTTCTAATGATATGCATTTTATATAATTTGACCCTGACCTGACCTCAGGTCAGGTCAAATCTTTAATTTGACCTAGCAAGGTCAAATTATATATCATTCGATTCGGCTTGCTAAGAAGATTCATACAGTTTAAGTCGTTTTGCTCTATCTTTACTTGTTCAGATGTAATGGCCGAAAAACTGAGTTTTACATGTTATCCCTATGACGGGCATGTTTTGACCTCTCATGACCTTAAATGTGACCAGACAAAAAAATGGTTAAAATTTTTTCGATAGAGAAGTGGATGGGCAGCCCAACGCCGTTTACCGTTTTTCGCTACCTACCGTGGTTCTCGAGATCTTAGGGGGGGCGGGTACCCGCCCCCCGTCAATGCGAAGGTGGCTCAGACCCCCGTCAATGCGCGTGTTAAATATGCCCAAAATTGTGTATTTCTCGAAAAAATTGACTGTCACATTTCGGGCATCTAGGCGGCAACTTTCTGGCAACTACTAACAATCGGCACCATTGGGCTGCATGTTAAAATCTGGCAACTGTGACAGCGGTTTCCGGGTTTTCTGCAGCGGGGTCCCTGGCGTTTTAGCAGAAACTGAACACAGTACCAATATTGTATCACTCACTGATGGTACGCTGTGCAATTGAAGAACAGAGTTGCTAAATTAAAATAATCGCTACACGCTTCATTCTGTATTTCGAGAATATGTGGTTTGATTTTGAACCATACAGTCACGATCGCTATTTTATCACACTTATGCACCCCGATTTTCGTAAATGTGTCACAAACTCCAGTAGCCGAGTTTGCATGTTTCTGCACCTCTGCCCATGGCTGTCACCATCGGAGGAGCGCCATGAAATCGGCTTATCCTAAACTATTTTATAATGAACGCATGCTTTAGGTGTTTGGTTAGTTGATTTTTTTCCTTTGAACGGGTATGAATAAATACATGGGCTTATTAAAGTTATCGTGAGAGTACCACCAAGACTTAAAGGGAGATACGCGAAAAAATTATTATTGTGGTTTCTTGCTATTTGAAAAATCCTGATAACGAAACTATCAATTATTTTTGTATCTTCGGCAAAATTTTGGGAGGCCACTCACTTATTATCGAAATAGGTTAACAGTTTCAATAAAATGCCCATCACTTACCCATGCCCATACCCATCACTTACTTTTTGAAAACTATTTAAAGTTGAAAAGTAATGTTTTTTTATAATACAAATGTCTGTTCTCCTGTATTTGTATTTGAATTAATTTTAAAAGCTTTTAAAAACTACAAAATGAATTAGTTTGCCCTAGAAACGGAAAAAACATAATTACTCAAGTCTTAAGCGGTTTCGTACCGCGGGTCTTGAGTCATTTTCTGCTTCAGCCCCAGGATGACAAAACTTTTGCGTCAGATAGGTCACGTGACCCTGGTTTGAGAATTCCTAGGCTTCTGATTGGTTAATTGTGTTTTCTTTTAAGCCCTATATTTCTGTTTCAAAAGAGTTTTGGAATGTTGTTTTTCTAAATTAATTTTTTTTCTGTAGAAGTCCAAAGTTCTACATCACTATTTAGGATAGATATGACCTAATTCCTAAAGAAATTGATAGCCTTAGCTGTGTGTACGTCATATACATCGATATGAAGTGTACCGGTAAAGTCGTCTAGAAATGTTGACTTTGAGGGCGATTTTAAGGCATTTGCAGGCCGAATTCGCAAAAATGAGAATGGGACTTCTGAAACAACTTTTTGTAACCTTTTCATATAGCCAATAATTTTTTTTTCGCGTATCTCCCTTTAAGCCCTCTGCGGTTTTTGCACAAGGCTTAACGCTGTCTCTGTAATGTCTGAAAACCTGGCCTTATCCATATATGTCCACCATGTCTTTGCAGCAGCAATGCTGAATCGTCATTATGTCATTAAGTATGTGAGGCGCTTTGAGAGAGGGGATTTGGGGATTTAGTAAACGTACCGTCAAGGTAGGTAAATTATTGTGAATAATGAGGCGAGCACGGATCGCTGTGCAGATCCTGATTTTAGTTCTTTTATATCTGATAATGCTAATAATAATATTGGAGATAAGGTTAGGGATGGTTTTGATGATGTTGGGAGCGTTGGTAATGAGCTATTGTCAAGTATTGCCCCCTGGTTCCGTCCTGGCAAGTATAAGTTAATCAATTTCAAGAGTTGCCCTAAGTCCCCAGTAGGTACTATGTTTACGCTTGGCGAGGAGACCATAGTGCCATGGAGATGACCATAATTCTTAAATGTCGTTATAATTAGTTATAAGTTCAGATTCATTACTCAGGTCAAATATGTGATTTGACCTGACCTGAGGTCAGGTCAAGGACTAATTAGGTCAAAATGCATATCGTTAGAACCGCAAATAATGAAAAATCTAGTTCAGGTAACATAAACGCCTTATCACTATACAATTTAGGGTGTGTCGTCAATCACAAATGCAGTTGATAATATATAATTATTTTGCGCAATATTCTAAAATGATGATACCTGAAAGAATTTCGGCTCAAAATTAAAATTCCAGCCTGCGCGAGACACTTTCCTGCAAACCACTGAGTATGCTAGCTTTGTCGAATGAACCATAGCTGGCGCTGACGGCAGAGAACTTGATTGGCAGCATTACGTCATCATCGGAACCCCGTACATTTGACATGCTGTAAAGGACTCTCTGGAGAATATTTCACTTTCTCCCCGAAGCTCTAAATAACAATATTCGTATCTGCTTATCACCAGAAACTTATATTTGAGATAGAAAGTTCTTTAATATGCAGCCACCTACCTGTGCCACACCATCAGAACTAACATATATGAAACGTGCCATGGGTTAGTGAAAAACTAAAATGTTTACTAATTTTCCGGAGTGTCAAAATAAGGAGCAGGTATCATTCACTAATTGAGATGAATTTGCAATAAGACTAGTCTCGATTTTGATATGGCTGTTGATTACTGACCTTTGAATTTAGTCGCGTTTAACCGTTGGGAGTTACCTGCAGCAGAAGACAATAACACGGCATCGGTGAGTCTGCTCCTGAGCGAATGTAAATTTATTTCTTGTCAGGCTATTAAGTAGGCCTGAGTTGATCACCTAAATCATGGCCTTTCAGCAAATCTTTGAAGTGTTTAAAATTTTTCATTAGATTGGTGAAAAATACAGCATGCTCGCCGTTGAGATCAAGGTTACTGTCACTGGGTGAAACAAGTTGATTTCGATCTATGCCCACCTAGATTGGTGCCAAATACGAGCTTAAACTTGGGCCTGTTCCAGCTGATCCTCTCCTCAAAACTTAGTAGACTCTCCCCATAGCCACCTAGTAGGAAAGCGCCGCAGCGTCCCTCGATGAGGAGGACTATATTTAGTAGGAAACTTGGTATGTACCCGTATTAAAGTACCCTGAATGAACCAGTCTCTGTCGCTCAAACGGCGGAGAACTTGATGTGCAAATATCCGCGTCGAACCCCGCAAAACATTTGCATGCTTTAAAGGACTCTCTGCGCATGATTTATCATTTCTCAGTCAAATCCCGGGCAACCTCCACGGTCAGAGACTATTCGGCGTCGACGTCAATGGCGAGTAGCCTTCACGGCTGCGCATGGTGACTCTGTTTGGCTAAGCCATGCTATAATTCTAAACCGATGCCACACCACGATCTTTAACATATATGAAACGTGCCATGGCGTTAGTTTCAGCCATTGACTGAAGATGTACAAATTTTATCATCGGATTGTAACAAGATCTCGAGCATTATCCTAGGTCATAATTGATCTAATCGTTCCACAACATTAGTAGTCACTTTGAAATAGTTCATAAAACTTGGTAGCCTCCTAATACAGGATCCTCCGACCAAATTTAGGCGCCGTTTAACCCGTGCAATGGGAGGCGAAATCAGAGTGTAGAATTTTAAAACGGCGTCAAGCTGTTGGCTCCTAATCAAGATCTTGTCCAAGATTTTCGGTGTCCTCACCAACATCAGAAAGTTCTGGTCTGGAAGCACCATGGTGTCCAAATTGGGAAAAATTCCAGAACAGCTGATCTCTCAGCCCATGAAATCACCCACTAGTGACAGCTGCCCCGCTTGCCCACCCTGAACCAGTAGGAGGCCATGCACTTTTCATTCGTCAGTATCATTGTTCTCATCTGTGACTAACCAGCCATGCATGGCCACCTTTATTTCGGCCTTTTAACTCGCCCCGGAGTTGATGCAGTTTACGCCAATCGTAAGTAGCGATTTGGCCTGAGCAGGTCTCTAGTGAGGTCCAAATGCCAGCCACCACAATTGTATTCCAGATAGGACTTCATTCTCTTAAAGCTACATTTGCACCTTGAAAACATAGGCAACAATGCCTCGCATCCAACATAACGGGCAACATCCGTACGGTCAGGGAACATCAGCTTCGGCGTGGAAACATCAAGGACGAGTAGCCTCTAGGGCTGCGCATGGTCAGATTCTCCTTGGCTACAGCCTGGCTATCAGGCCCCAGAGCATCTGAATGTTAACGAGCCTCCAAAGATTTTTAAACTCAGCCAAAACGTGTGCACTGAGGACACGCTGTTCCAGCCATTGCACTCTGGAGATGTCCCATATATATCATCCATTGTCAAGATCTCGGCGTATTCTAAGGGTGATCCCCATTATGGAACTATCGTTCCACAACATTGATTTGTCACTTTCACACTGTCATTAAAATGGTAGCCCCAACGTTCGAATACACTGGATCCATCGAGTCAAATCTCGGGCCGGATCTTAATGCAGCTTTGGAGGCATAAATACGCTTTTTTGTGGAAAGGGTCAAGCTGTTGGATGCCAAAATATCATAGTCTGCCAATGTCGGTGTCAACTCTCTATACATATCAGAATAGTTCGAGACATCCAAATTCTGAAACTCCTCCGGGACGAAAGAGAGGACTGATCTCACAGCTTAAACGTTCCGCATGAAGCTCAACTTGTCACTAAAAAGGCAGGACTTTTTCGATAAGCTATTTACTCTTGGAGGCAGGTATCAGTTGCTTTGCATCGTGAGAACGCCTTATAAAGACCTTAACAATTTCGGCCTTTTAAAGCATGCCCCAAAAGGATTTCAATGCAGATAATAAAACGCCAACCAAGTCACTTGGGATTGCCCAGGGAAGGCAGGTTTAGTCGAGGTCCAAGCCAGGACCAATTTCTTCCAGGGGATGAGGACCTGGTTGCTCTGAACGCTCAGCACTTGGTGCACGGGGTAAAACAGTGCCTCGTCCTTTACATCCCTTCTGAATCCTACCCATAACATCATTGTTTTTTCGGGCTGCAAAAGCACTCGACTGGTGTGTAGCTCAAAGAGTCCAGGATCTCTCCTGTGCTACAGAAATGCAGCCCTGGGAAGTATCCAGAGACACTCAAACAACGGACTCATCATGACCTTTCGTCGATTTTGAGAATGCACGTGATACGGAAAATAGGATGCCTCTAGCACATTCTGTATTAGGGAACAAAATGTTTATATCCTATGTATATCGATATATATATTCAACACACAAAAAATATATATGCTAAATATTTATATATATTATTCCGACGTAAAATATTGACGGGTGATGGCCCCATTGTGGAAATGGCGGTGCCAAATGTTTTTTGATGGTACCCTGGATATTATCATAAAGTTTTGATTTGGGTCCGGCAATAGAGTCTCTGTCGTGTGTTGTTCGAAGTTGGGATAGAAGTTTGTCCGCGGGGATCCATACTGTTGCCCAGTGGCGGATCCAAGGGGGGGGGCAAAAAGGCATTTGCCCTCCCCCAAACGGAAAAGCTCGGGGCAAAACTATGTTTTTGCCCCCTCTCCCATAAAGCGATCGACCTCCTTTTTTCCCCGACTGCTTTTTAGTTTATAAGCAGGATTCTGGTACTTCAACTCTTAACTTCAAACAGAACCAGCTAAGTTCAGTGTAAATATTGGTGCTTGGATAGGAAAAAGTATATCGTGCCCACATTCCTTACCCTATGAAGTTGTTTTGCTTTTTGCCTCTGAAACCTCAAATTTCCGGACAGGTTATATTTTAGCGCGATTTTCACACTGTGTGACGTTTTTTTGCTTTTTGACTTTGGTTTGCCCCTCCCAAACTGACCGGCTAGATCCTCCACTGCTGTTGCCGGTAGAGTGCCTCTTGGTACTCTAATTCGGGCCTGTTGGAGGGCATTGGAGTTCAATCCTAGACCCCAAAACTGAGCTTGCTCTTGCTGGGCTAATCGTTAAAAATGTTTCCTCCTCCTTCGGAGCTCGGCCGTTCAGCGATAGCGATCATATGCATCCCGACGATGTGTTACACTCGTACTTGGTGGTGTTCAAAAGGTACTGAATGAATTTCTTTATTTACACGGACACCAAGCCGATGCAGCCCACCCTCAAACGGACTAGGTTTCCGATAACCCTTCCTAATCGACGACTCCCAAAACACTGTCAACACCGCCCCTCGTTGTCATGCCAAAAACGAAAATACACTCTGTTTTTATCAACTTCAAACATTAGCTAGATAACAGCGCAGCTGCTTAAAGTAAAACAAAAGTCCTGACGGCTTTCCCATGGTAAGCAGCTGACGGCAAGCCTTGAAACCCCTTGTAGTCTGCAATCGCAACTAAATCTCAACTATAGATTCACCTAGCTGAAACCGACATTTACCTGAACATGAAAGGGGAAGACAAGAAAACAATCACAATCAATGACAATCCTGTCTTGTCATCAAAGACTATGGTTGGAGCAATCTGAATTAAACAAAAACTATGAAGCAGCCTATATGTCATAGCGTATATAACTGAACACTATATTTCACAAGGTAATCGCGATTGGTCTAAGACGAAAAGTTTCACCTTGCTCATATCGAATTTTTTTTTTTTTTTTTTTTTTTTTTTTTTTTTTTTTTTTTTTTTTTTTTTTTAATTTAAGGGGGGGGTTGGGGGGGGGGGGGCCCAAAAAAAAAGGAAAAAAAAAAAAAAAAAAAAGGAGGGGGGGGAAGGGGTTGTTAAAAATTTTTTTTTTTTTTTTTTATAGGTTTTTTTTTTAAAAAAAAATTTTTAAATATAAAGAAAACAAGGGTCAATTTTTAATTTACTCTGAAGTTGATTGGTTTTGTGTGAAGTTGACAGTTGGAACACCAAACCCTTGCTTATAAAATAAAGAATCAGGGTAAAGGGATGTTTAAGGGTGGGGAGGGGAAAACACATACTTTTCCCCGAGCTTTCCGTTTGGGAAAATGCATTGTTTGCCCCTCCGCTCCCCATATCTCCCACAGCGTATATCAATTACAAACTCTGCCATCATAAACTCGCCCTGCCGGTTATACGAGGTATATATCTATCTGATGTATAAATCACCTGCCTCCTGAACCACAGGTCCGGGGTTCAAGGCCCAGCGGGTTCTCTGAATAAGCATAACTGAACCTCCCCCCCCAAAAAAAGACTCCGAACAGGACCGTGTTGGTGGCGCAGTATAACATTGGTTGTTGGTTGCATCGTCAAGCCTAAACAATGATTGTTCTTATTCGACTCGCCATGCCACCAGCAGCAACATATCTCCGCAGCTTCATATAACGAATGTACTAGCACGGCACCACCTGGGGTCTGTCGTTCCCCAACGCCGGGAGGACGATCGGACCCCCTAAGATCTCGGGAACCCGAAGAAATACGGAAAATATTAACGTCGCTGACAGCGTCGTACCGTACTTTACTCTGGAACCGAGTTTGAACCATATCCGCTGAACCTGTGACGGCACAGTGGGCCAAACTGGGTCAAATTTAGACCCATTTAGGAAATTCGTCTAGACTCGGGAACCATTGGACCTAGAGCAAGATCAAAGACATGAATGTACTCGTCTTGACCCAATGATTCAAATGATATGCAGCATGACCTTGTAAGGCCACATCATGATCTGGGCCTAAGGTCAAGGTGAAATAATGACCTTTGAAGGTAATGTTATATATTATTCATGTTTTTGGATCCTAATCGTCACCACGATACCAAACTTAAGTCTGTATCTTTGTTCGTTCGAAAGTCATAGACACGCATATTCTAGAAACGTTTTTTTTTTTTTTTTTTTTTTTTTTTTCCCCCCCCCCCTTATTTTTTTTTTTTTTTTTCTTTTTTTTTTTTTTAATATTTGTAGAATGATTTTCAGAATCTTGGTTTAGCTCTTCTAGAAACCGGCTTAGCCTTGGTTTTGTCAGTCGCATTTTACAAGAACAGAATCACCTTACATGGGCTTAGAAATGACGTCATAACTCGTTGACCTGACCTAACCTGGTACCAATTTTTGGTCATAAGCTGCCAAATTGATCATCCAAGAAGCATGCAGAGAGACGCGCATCACATTAAAATCGGCTCAGAGCCATTCGCGGAAAACCAAGGGATAGGGTCTGATCGGACCCCTCAGGCGGCGAAGGGTTCAGAAACGGTCAAATTAGTGGTAATAAATTAGCCCGCGCAGGCTGAACTTTTATTTTTGGGCCAAATTTTCTGAATACGCCATTTTCTTACGGGCATGCGCAAAATAATATCATATTATCATTTGTATTCTCGACAAAAAGTTCCCCGATGACACAGTCTACTATACATTACTAAGTTATTCAGTTGAAACTATTTTTCCCATGTATTCAGTATTTCCAATAGACAGGCATTGGCTCCTATCTGACCTTAGGCCATCTATATAAAAAATACCGGGACACATATTAAATAATTCGGTGGGCCCATTATGTGATATGAATCTCAATCAGATTAGTTCACCCTGTTGTGACTTCTGCTATCGTAAACTTCTTTTGAAGTCAGGTCATTTGCCCTGTACTGTTAACCTGACCTGAGTTGATCTAACCTTAGAATTTGGAAAAAAGTGTAAAAATGATAAGAGAAAAGGTGTGCCAAGTGCGGCGGCGCTAAGCGTCGCCGTTTGTATGCTACACTGAGGAAAATGTTTACTCCGAAAAAGTATTACATTTGGGTTCAAAATGTTCCATCTACTGGCGTCCAAAAGCCCATTTTTTCACGAGTTGATTACTTTTTTTAGTTAACGGTACTTTTATTTTCGGGGTAACCCGAGCATCTTTTTCGACGCACCACTACACGGGGTGTTCTATTACGCATATAATAGAGTACCGGTATGCCGGAATTAAGGGTAGCGAAGCAGTGGAGTAACGTTACACCCACCGAGTAGTGCCAAATTGACTCCAGTTTTCATTGAACTGGTTACTATCCCCGGAGTAACCGAGGCATTACCCTTGAATCAGGAGTAATTCAAGCATCCTTTTAAACCCTCCATTTTTATTCGCGACTTTTTCACACACCAAAAAATTGATCGTATCATACGTTCTTTCAGGAGGCATGTCCATTTTCGACGACTCTTAGCAACACACTGCGCACTAGACTTAATAACTACTTATTTGATGGCAGGTTTTCATGTTACATTAGCGTCCATCAATTGGCACAATTAAATGCACGAGTGCTGTTGCACCCCACAGCACTAAGCATAACGCAAATACTTCGATGGGTCAAGTATTTCACTGCAGGAAAATGAGTTCCGACTCACGAGTCATCCACTGAGGCACAGATCAAACACAATTCATACAACTGTTAATCTATTGGTGAAACATTAAACCTCAAATTTATGTTATTTCTGCTTTACAGCATAAACTAAGAGAACAGTGGAACAAATATCCACGACACAATGTATCAGGAAACTGTGCATAGAACGCAGGCATAAAAATATAAAATCGTCATCTAGCCTCACCTAGAAATATCCTTGCTACAGGACACACATTGTTCTAACCAACGCCTAAAGCTTCACCTTGCACCTAGACTTGTTGAGGACTCAAGATGGTCGAGGAACAGAACACAAAAATCTCCAAGACGCAAAGGCATCAGGAGCCCCCGCTGAACATGCCTAAAACATGCCGGTTGGCAGACTTGACACATTGAGTCCGCTTTTACCATGCAGTCAATGGAGGTTACATAATCAATCGTTTAGTAGGGAAGGCGGGCACAGACTGCGGTATTGAGCTTGAGTTTCGCAGTGTGTTTCAATCAATAAATAGGGCCCTGATGTTAAATTTCACAATTTCTGTACTCCAAGTCGGAAAACCCGGTACTCAATATATCATTTGTCTTGGAACTCGAGATGTCCGTAGAAAAAAGCTAAAACCTACCTGCAATGTACCCCTCTTGTACCCCTAGCAGCAGGCCACAGTTGTCATGGCTGTTGGTGTGACGACATATGCTGACGTCACGATGAGCATCATCCAATTGAAGCCCTCGAAGCGTTTCAAGTATGGTAGTGGATGCCAGATCATGACATCATCCATAGGCTGATATTTATATCTTTTCCTAGAGGAGTATTTTAAAAATCAAAATATTGAGCTTATTGTACATTTTTCAGAGAAATCATGGAAGGTTTCATCACTTTCGGCTAAAAGTACGCATAATTACACTAAATTCCAGGATTTGACCAAGGTGCCACATTCCCTTTAAGCTTTGCTCACTCGCTGAAAATACCAGGATAGCGAGTGAACCAGGATGCAACTACTTGTGAACCAAAAACTTCAGGCAAGTAGTCGTCCATTGCAGAGCGTCATTGGGGCCAAAATTAGCCCAATGACCGCAATACACATCACGTCCTTCCTCCCCCGTAGTTGCCAAAACAGGGTTCAATTGTTTTTGTCGAAATCCAGCTCTGAAATTGTCTCTTTACATCAGGCATGTGCATAATTCTTCCAACGCTGAATAAGTTCAGCCGCCATAACATCTGTCGTTCAGTCTTTTCACCAGCGCTTTTAGTACTGCATGCGCTTTTTGACACGGGGAAGCGCTGTGAATGAACCTTTAGAGTGAGTCTATCATCAATGTTTTGAATTTCACTTATCATTAAAAGTGTTATTTTAATGACGTCACATACCTATTGTTAGAAAAGAAGAGATGTATGTTCTTAGCGGATGGAAGTGGGGGAAAATCCTGTTTCATCATTTTCAGACCTCTCGTGTTCTTAAATTGTTCTTTTTAGGGTTTTGAGAAAGAAGTCCATTCCTTTTAGGGGCCCCCGAGACCAGCCCTTGAGGACCCTCCAGATTAACGTCAGGGGGCCCCGTGACAAAATCTTGAGGGGCAACCGATACGACCATTCAGGTGGCGTTTGATTTCTCCCAAGTGAACCTTCAGAGGGTCCATCAGACATCACTGGTGCCACCCTGCGGGGACCTTTTGTAGTTAAGCTCAGCCCAAGGAGGCGGCCGCCCTCACCCCACCCAATTCAAGTCAAAAGAGATAAATAAAAATATATGATGACTTTCCATAATGCCAAATATGATTCGCTGCAGAAGGTTCTTTGGCTCCCGACATAGGGACATAGGGAGGCTTGAAGTTTCGTGCAATCAATGCGACGCTGTTACAGCCGCTGCGCATGTCAAATTTAGTAGTGTCGATGAAACCAACCCCAGTTCTGTATTGCATTTGGACTAATCAATGGGAATCTGGAGCCTGGTGGTAATAAGTAGAATGGGCAGCCCTACACTGCCCTGACGCCTATGGTGTTCTTTGTGGCATGACATATTTTTTTGTAGGCATACGTACAATACATACATGACGTTTAGAAAATGAAACACGGTGATTCTGCGTTCATTTTTATACTTCAGTACAAAATAGGTTATGTAGTGAGGCAACACACATTTTATTCCCACATCAAGTGGGTTCATTTCATTCTACCAAGGCCCTTGACATAGGCGTAGTCAGAAGACACAGTAGCGAAAACACGATAACAGAAACCCAGATTCCACACAAGTCAGCGCCGTTTACAACAGATACCACACCTCAAAAGAATAGAGGTCTCATTAGTAGCTAGAACTCCGACATCTTATGGACATAACTCCTCTCAAGTTGACAGCACCAGGATACTTCAAGTCCTCTTTCTCTAACCGGAGCGCCCTGGAATACATTTCCACATTCACAACACGTTAGACTATACAATATCGACAAAACCTTAATGCGGATTTGATGCTTTACCGCTTAAAACTAGTTGCGAAACATTAAATTAATCTATTGATACAAATTCATGAAGCGCCGGATGGGGATTTTTCTAATGTGGAAAAAAAAACTAGAATTCCCGGGCTTTATTCTAAACTCCAGCTGAAAGAACAAACGAATTTCAAGGTACTATCGAGCCATGATTTCATGCATTTTCAAAGATGGTTTCAATCATAAGATCCATCCTTGATTCTATGTGTAAACATTAACTGATTCTTTGGGTGTTTTCTTACCAGTGCATTTTTCACAAGAGCACGTTGCACACCAGTGCGGGCGTGCAAAATACTCGTGTGTAGCACTCCAGACAGTACATGTTGCTGGAATGGTGTCATAGGTGTTTCTATCTTTACCCTTCAATCGAACATAGTCCCGTTTCGCCATAAACCCAGCCACGCACTCAAACTGTGAGTGGGCATATCACTATCAGGTACTGTTTTGCTACTTATTTGAGATGTGTTCCGCTCAAATAATAATGGCTTATGATCATTTCGGGACTTCGAGATCCCCGGTGACACACAATTTTCATCAGATACCAACTCGGAATTGGGCGGCGTTGTGCTTTATGGTATTAGGCCCAGGTTCGAATAAGCGATATATTCATTCAAAGTTAGTATTTTTGCATATACATACTCAGTTATAAAGATAGACATATTTCCTGAATACTGCCGGTGCGGTTTTGTGATGAACATTCTGGACCATCCATGCTTTGATAATTCCCTTGATTCGATTAGTGAGCTTTGTAATTCTCGTTTCTGGATCGGACAATAATTCACCAGAGCTTTCTTACTACAACTCAAAAGAACACCGGTGATATCTTTCTGGCATCATACGGCGACAGATCTCCAAGTAAGACTAATCACAACGGTCACAGATCCTAAGATTCGTCGGCACCAAACAAGCTCGCACGTATATAAAGCATACAATATAACGATGAGCCTGGGGCGGTTAGTGATGAATCTAACTTCTCGGAGACAACTACAACTGAAAAAGAAAATTTGGCTCGAATCAACATAAATTCGATACAATTTTTCCGTTAAAAAATCCGATGCACCTCTACCAATGATAGTACATCAGGCCTCTAGTTCACTCTCAGTGCTCCATACCCCATGCGGAAATTCAGTTTCATTCTCAGAAGCGTTCAAACCAGACAAAAAAGGAAATATCCAAACATGTTTCACTTTCAAACTTGGTAGCATTTTACACACGTAATAAGCTCTGTATTCCGGCTGCACCATTCAGTTTCCCATCCCCAGATGAAACAGTTTGCGGATCCACTTCGGCCCATTCCAGTTGCCACTGAAACAAAAGAATCGAAATGACATGATCAGCGGTGTACGAAATGAATGAAAATGAGGAAGTTCTCCACTCAGTAAGAAGTTAGTCACGAAATTTATATGGAGTGAAGAACATCCATCATTTTTCTTGAAACAAAAGAAGTAAAGTAAAACATTCGGGCATCAATAAAGAAAACAACACCAAAACACTGCTTAAGCACCACTAAGAAGGGGTTGGCTGGCCCGAAGTGCTGTGCGACTGACGTCAAGGAAGTATCAGCTACCTTTGTCTCCTGACCTCATGGAGACGATGATGATATCAGTATAAAGGCTCATTTACAGTCCGAATCCGAAAATATTACTTCCGGTCAAAACTAAAGAAACACGTGCGGAGGTTGCCGGCAGGCATAAATCTGGTCAGATTCTGCTACGTGTGAATAAACATTTAGAAACTCAGCCAGCTGCAGAATATGCACGAGAGGAAGTGCATTTACAACAAAACTTAAACATCTTGTACCGACTAAAACTACATATTAGAAGAAGACCTAAGGTATTACTACCAGTGCTTCGAGATACTCTGGAACGGAACTCTTGTATTTCATAGCTCACAGCAATCAACGCGGGGTCCTGAGGATCCACCAGCTAAGAATGTGGGTAAATGGCCTAACGCTCATCTCTCAAAATCCTTAGACATCAGTAGAAAATCGCCAAAAAGGATCAAAACTAAAGCCATATAAATATCCCAGTCTTAAATTTCGAATAGCCCTTTAAGAGGAAACAATTCCGAAAGCTGAGGAAATATATATATATATATATATATATATATATATATATATATATATATATATATATATATATATATATATATATATATATAGCGTGAGCCCGGATTCGAACCCGGATACACTTCTCCGATTGCTGGACCTGAACCGCCAACTGGTACAGCTATTGAGCAACGAAATTCAACCATATATGAAAAGCTAAGTTCCAAGCGTGAGATACGGAACAGATTTTATTGGCTATATCAAAAGGCTTAACAAAAAGTTGCTTCAGAAGTCCTATTACGGCGCTTGGCTGCGATGCGGCTTAAAACATGCCTATAATACAAGTTGAGCTGTCAAAGTCAACATTTCTAGACGACTTTCCCGGTGCACTTTGCTCATATCGATGTTTATGTACGTCCACATGGCCTAAAGCTATCAATTTCTCGGACGCAAAGATTAGGTCATACTATCCGAAACATGCATGGTAGTTTTCCTGTGCTAGCTCACGGTTTAAAAGTTATGACGCATCAAAGTCATCGGCCACCACATCTCCCATAGACTCTTTTGAAACAGAAATTAGGGCTTAAAAGAAATCTACAATTAACCAATCAGAAGGAATTTTTCAAACCGGGTCACGTACCTAGATCTGGCACCCAAAAGCGGGGCGGGTTTGCATCCTGAGGTCTCCATTCCAGGTAATGCTCTAGTCCCAAGGTATTACTACCAGAAGGCTTCGAGTTATTAGTCTGATTTGCGATTTCATAGGGCACAGCAATCAACGCGGGTCCTGAAGAGCCATCCAGCTACGAATGTTGCTCTGGCCTAACGCTCATTTCTCCCACGCAAATCCTGCGCTGGAATTCGTGAATAACCAAAAACAAGGATGGCAAAACTAATTGCATATTAAAAATCCCAGTAACTTTTTCGAATACCTTTAAGAAAGTTTTCCGAAAAGCAAGTGAAATATATGGATGGATATGATGGGCATCGGATACGACCAAGGCTACATCTATTTCATCCGTATTGTGGACTCTGAAAATTCCGAAGATCAAAAGAGTGGTTACAGTTACTATCAACAACAGTCCTTCAAGAAACAGAATAATAAATTTTTCGCTAACTCCTTTAAATCCTACTCTCCTAACTCAGAGAAATTATTTACAAGTGCATGCCCCTCACTTTGGGAGAAGTGTCATTTTGTTTGACTTAAATACTTTCCGGTTAAGCAACTGCCCATGCAGATGATCACACCTATCTTAAATCCCTGTAGTTGAATATGTATGTAGGTATACAATCTTGGCTTGGAAAATCTCAGTTTATTGCGAGCCGTACCCAGTAAAGTAACTGAGATTATATCCAAAGGGCAGTGGTGGATCTTCTTCGTTTCGGGGAAGAACTTCATTTTGGAGAGGAAGGTAGGGGGCTCGAGCCTCCATCGTCATTGCCTCGTAACAGCCTCCGGCTATGCATTTCCTATAGGCACTCTGATGACATTTCAGGGGAGGCTTGAGACCCCTTGCCCATCTGTATCCGCCACTGCGAAAAGGGATCTCAAATCTGCAGCCCCGTATTGAAGAAAAAATTCAAACAAGTACATTCATTTGCCACTGCATACCGTTGATGCCAATCATTTCCAAAATTAGATATTGTAACGTGACAGTGGGCATCAAAAGCTGTGAAAAACACACATGTTAAAGCTTGTATCACGACACCAGCAATGAACAGAAATCTGCTGAGCCTAACGTGTACAGATTGCATCGTAGGAAGGTGTCCACACCCTCTCACTAAGTAACTTTAGATAACTCACTTGAGCATGAGCTTCCAATAGAGTAAAGGCATGAGTTCCTTTTTCATGTAGAAGGAAGTGAATCGCTCCTTGCCCTGATCTACAGGAAGCGTCTCCAGCGGCACACCCTCGAACTTGAACTCGGCCAGGATGCACTTGTGGTAGCCGGTGACGAGGGGGCAGGAGGTGTAGCCGTCGTAGGCAGCCGAGCCTTTCCCACCGGCCATCACTGCAGAGAGGTTCCGCGCCAGGATCCCGCTCTCCGCCGCTGTCCGGACGCGAGGGAGACCGTCACCATACTTCCCATACTGGCAGTCAGAGACCATCTCTCCCACATCGACAGTCAGAATAAATATCAGTCACCATCTCTCCCACACTGGTAGTCAGATATCAGTCACCATCTCTCCCACATCAACAGTTAGATATCAGTCACCATCTTTCCCAAAAAAATTTAGGGAGCTCTTCTTTATCATTTGAGCATTTCAGGGCCCTTGAACCCTTGCCCCCTTAGGAGAAGACTTTCACCCTCCCTACCCGGTCGGTAGCGTGAAGTGCATATAAAATAATGAATGTCGCAACGGTCCTGGCTGGTAGAAAATGAACATAGAGCTTCCATTCTTTTCAGCAAGATTCCCTCGCCTTGTTCTTTGTGCGGTTTACATATCAGAAAGCTTGTTCCAATAGATTGCTAGAAAAAAGGTTATAACATGGATGGTTTTCACTCTACAAGCCCATGCTAGAAAAAAACTGAAGGCCAAAACACTAAAAGTTGCAACGGCCCTGGAAGGTGAATGAATCAACATAGAGCTTTCAATGCTTGTGAGTACAATATTAAAGAGTCGGTATTTGTGTGGTTAAAATATCAGAAAGTTTGATTTGATAGATTGCTGGAAAAATTACAATATTGATGGTTTTCACTATCCATGTTCATGCTCGAGGAACACTAAACGCTTAAATCACGGAATGTCGGGACGGCCCTGGTGGGACAAAAAAACAAGCCCAGAGCTTTGAATTTTTGTGACCACAACGCAAAATGATTGTTATTTGCGTGGTGTAAATATAAAAACTTGCTATACTAATATGCTGTCAAAAAGGTTATAACCTGGAAGGTTTTTAGCATACAAATCCATCCTCAGAGGCAATTGACAAAGTAAAAACTGCCCAAGTTGTTGCAATCCCTGCCAAAGATCTATGAGAAACATGATTAAATTTTAGACACACACAAAAATAAACACACAAAAATGCCTTTGGAATTGTGCTCACAAAAGTACGAAGCTCTAAGTTCATTGGCTGTCTGTTGGCTACCCGTTGGCTATCGTTGCAGAATGCAGTGTTTTATTTCCATTTAACAGTACAGAAGGGTTAGCATGGCCTAAGCGGACCTGAACCTTGCCCCGTTTAGGAGAAGACTTTCTCCTCCCCTACCGGTCGGTAGTGTGAAGTTCATATAAAACATTGAGGCCGGACGGGGTGGAACCAACTGGGCGCGGCACGATGACTGCAGAACTGACACCCTCATCATTGATCGGACAGCTGAACATCCAGTCACTCAGGCCTAAGTTACCTGATCTGCGCACCGACATCCACCAAACTTACGGCTTTGACATCCTGGCCCTCTCGGAAACGTGGTTAACTCCAAACATTCCAGATCGACTTTTGACTGTTAGTGGATACAGTTTGTTTCTACGTGATCGACCGGACAACATGAATTACCGAAAGGTAAGGGTGGAGTCGCCATCCTTGTGCGCGATAACTTGAAATGTGAACTCATTCCGAACCCAGTGACAAGTGCTCAGAATTCCAATCTAGAAATTGTATGGGCTAGGGTGCATATTGACAATTGATACACAGTTGTGATAAGATCTGTATATAGAGTACCAAATACTAATGTTCGACAAATATCCGATGACATTGATGATTTAGAGCAGCAAATCCAGGCCATGTTTGTACGTTTCCCACGTTCGACTTTTGTCATTGCAGGAGACCTTAACCGGTGCTTGTTGAAGGCTGAGCGTGAAGAGCGTCAAGAACTTAGACACTTGCTTAGCATGTATGGTTTTCACGTTACTAACTGCTCCCGGCCAACCTACAGACCGGCGCAAAGCTTGCTTGACATTTTAGCAACCAACAGACCTGATTTAGTACGTCGCGCAGGTGTAATAAGATGTCATTATGGTGGTCATCATGACTTTACTCGAATTGTTCTGGCTAACGACAGTCGCAAAACTGCTATAAACGCATCGCGTGTGTTCAAACGAACACTTGGTTGAGTTGACCGAACCGATTTTAATTTGCAACTGTCTTGTTCTGACTGGTCCCGCGTTTATGATGCCGTGTTTCCCGATGATAAGTGGCGTGAGTTTAAATTGATTTTTATTCGTGAGCTTGACAATGTTGCCCCTTATCGGCGTGTATGCGCCCGTGATCATAAAACGCCTCCATTATCGGCTGGCACCCGGGACCTGCTGCAGCGCCGCCGCGCGGCTCTATCTGTAAACGATCGAGATGAATACGCGCGTGTTAACCGACTGAGTAGATCTGCCATCCGCCGTGACAATGTTAGGTTTTACAGTAGGGAGATAGCCCAGGGACGCCGTGGTGGACTCTGGCGGGTCCTGCGGCCTGTAGTTGGCCAAAAGAAGCAGTCGTGCTCCATACCCGACATCACACCTGATGCGCTGAATGATTATTATGCCTCATTAGGACCCAATACGGCGCGAAGTGTACCCCTTCCTTCGGCTGAAGTAACCACACTGTTGCCTCAGGTCTCAACAACCTCCTTTAAAGTACATCCAATTGATATCAACACTCTTTGCATCACTTTAGGTACCATGCGATCCTCAAAATCAACAGGCTTAGACGGAATTAGTGTCGAAATGTTGCAAAAGTTTTTCTTTGGTATACGCTTCGCGCTATTAGAGATTATTAATTCCAGGCTTGTTAGTGGTCGTGTACCTAGCACCTGGAAGCATGCTTTAGTTACGCCTATCCCAAAGAGCAGGGTAGTTGCGGAACCAGGGAACTAGCTGATACCCGCCCAATCTTTATTCTTCCGGCCATAACTAAAATCGTCGAACGTGTTGTGCAAAAACAGCTCACTCAGTACTTGAAAGGAAATTTCTTATTTTCGGACGCGCAACACGGATATAGAAAACTTCATTCTACTGAGACAGCGCTTTATGTCATTACCGATACAGCTTTGCGGGCCATGGACCTGGGCGAAATTGTGATTCTAGTACTTTTGGATCTTTCAAAGTGTTTTGACGTGGTCCCACATACCAAATTACTTGAAAAACTGGCTCTCTATGGAATTGACACTGCCTGGTTCCGCAGCTACCTTGAGGGCCATACACAGCAGGTGCAGCTGCGTGGAAACGTGACCGGCGCCGATCGCGGAGCGGGCGGCAGCTGCCGAGTAGGGGGTACCTGTCCAACCAGCTGCGTCTGCAGAACTGGGGGTCAAAATTTGTCTAAAAGGCGGGATATTAAAACTGGAATTTTTCAAGGAGGAGCGCTAAGTTGTATTTTGTACGCGCTTTTTGCGAACGACCTGAGCTTGTGTATAGGTGAGGGAGTAACGACGGTCTGTTATGCAGACGACACGAGTATCATGGTTTGTGGTAAAAAACAAGATTTACATTTGGTTATAAACCGCTTGGAATCTGCCCTCAGTTCTGCCTTCAATTGGTTCTGCCATAATGGCATGAAAGTCAACACTCAGGAGACGCAGATGGTTGTGATAGGTACCCAGGCCATGCTACGCGGTCTGCCTCCGGTCACCCTAAATTTTTGTGGGAATACCATTCATGACTCACGCGTTGTTAAAAGTCTCGGAATCGTTATTGATAGGCACCTTTCTTATGACTCTCCTGTTGATTCAATCACAAAAAGTGCACAGGCATTCTCATGGCTCTAAATCATCCGCGACATGTGATCCCTACCTCGGCTTTAAAATTAGTTGTCGAACCTTTAGCCATTTCAGTCGTCCGGTACTGCACCTCTGTGTATGGTTCCTGTGGTGCAACTCAGCTCAGGTGCACCGTATTAAAAAATTCTAAATGTCTGTGCGCGTGTGGTGTCTGGCCGACGTCGATATGACCACATATAAGACGTTATGGAGCTCCTGCGATGGCCTTCTGCCCGCCAGCTGATCACGTATCACTCTGTGAGCGCTGTTGAGAGGTTTGTTAGCTCGGGACGACCCGCTTGTGTTGCAACAACTATAGGAGAGCCGGCCCATCGTGCACACAACCACGACACTCGCAACGCCGGGCAGCGCATACTCCCTCGGATCCGCACAGAGGCGGGCTGGCGCCGACTCTGTTACCGCGGTGTTAGCGCACTCAACGGCCTCCAGCTGGTATCTGGAACCTCTAATTTTAAGGCCAACTTAAAATCTCTTATCACGGGCGCCGGATGTAACTTAGATATCTAGTCATCGTGTTGTGCTTTTACGTGTTATGTTTGTGTGTGCCAGAGTGTGAGTCTCTTATCATTGATTATTTTATTCCTTTTAGTCACCCTACTGTTTTATCTCCTTGGCGTGATTGTGCGAAAATCCCCCTCGCTGCCGTGGACCACAATCAAATATATTTGAGTCTGAGTCTGAGTCTGAATGTCGGAAAGGCCCTGACGGTTAAAAACGTTAGAGCTTACAATTTTAAGCTGTAACTTTATGAGCACAATGCCAAGGGCTTGTGTTTTGTGTGGTTTTAACATCAGAAATATTTCTAGAATAGATTATTGTCAAACAATATAACAATATAAATAGCTTTTACTACACGTGACTATGCTGGGGGAATGCTAGTATATGCTGTCCTAGGGGTGGGGCGGTATTCGCCCCGCTCCTCCCTGGCTCCGCCCCTGCAGACGAGCTCGGCGGAGGCCCTGGGGCGTGCGAGCGGGTCGGGCAGCTCACAGATGACCTCCCTTGACCTGGCAGTCGGGGACAGTGCGAACTAGTGCGCGAACGTGAACAAAGCAGTGGTGACAGATGCATCTCTCGGGTGGTTTTCATGACTTCTCTTTGGCAAAATATTTGGCCTCTTTGATGACTTCTCTTTGGCAACATATTGGATCTCTATGGTGACTTCTCTTTGGCAACATATTGGCACCGTCAGGTAAGTGTCCCTGCTGCTTATTATGCTGTTTTGTACTGTGCATGTCTTGTCCGCCAATCTGTAACATTAAATGCATGTCTGTGCTGCCGGACATAGATATATTCATCCCATATTCAAATTGCTTTCCTCGTTATACACCATTCTCTGGGCCCTGCCACTTACGAAGAGCGTAAGCCACTAACACTGAGTCACCAAAAACAGGACTTTTAAAGCAGACTGAAATGTGTTTAAAACTACAGTGAGGAACTTATATCTTCATTATTATCATAAAATTAGAACTCTATGATTGTATGACTTTTTAACACGCGCATTGACGACGGGGGAAGCGGGGATCCGCCCCCCTTAGATCTCGAGAACCATGCTAGGTAGCTAAAAACGGTAGAGGGCGTTGGATAACCCATCCACTTCTTCATCGAAATTATTAAAACCATTTTTTTGTCCGGTCACATTTAAGGTCGCTAGAAGTAAAAACAAACTATATGAATCCTCGCAGCAAGCCGAATCAAATGATATATAATATGGCCTTGCTAGTTCAAATCAAGTTAAAATAAACGCTCTATCTCCATTCATTACTAGGTTATTAAGTTAAAACCATTTTCCCATGTATTTCAAAATGAGGGGTCATGGCTCGTACCTGACCTTAGGTCATCGATATAAAAAATACCGGAACATATTTTAGAGAACTGGGTGGGGATGTTATGTGATATGAGTTTCAATCGAATAAGTTTACCCTGTTCCGACTTATGCTATCTTAAACTTTTTTTGAGGTCAGGTCACTTGACCCGTACTGGTGACCTGACCTGAAATGACCTAACTTTAAAATTTGGACAAAAGTTGTACAAAATGATGAGGAAAAGGTATGCCAAGTATGGCGGTGCTAGGCGCCGCCGTTTTTATGCTATTTCCGAAAAACCTCGGAATCTGGTAATCTGGTAAGAATATTTTTAGCTCGATGGCCATCATGCTCCTTGTTCTAGCTAGGTTCTTAGGAATTCACTTGATGAATGAGAGACACAGCCGGTAGACAATGCACCAAATAAATGAAAATGAAAATAAAAATGAACCCCCTCAGTCTAGGGCCTATTTTGACCCCTTAAATACAGCGTCAAGTGCATGAAGCTACACATACGGATAGTGTCCCACCGTCTACATCTATGGTTTATTATATTTTTGTATTACGGGTGGGAAGCGAAATTTCAGGGGGCGCCGAGGGTTGGTCGTGGGTTCCACCTGGGTCCACCTATGCAAAGTGAAGCAACGGTATAACAATGAGAACAAGCATAATCAGCGCGATCTTGACAGCACTCAAATACAAAATATTTAAGTCATGAAGCAGATACCCAAAGAATGTTGGTAAGGGATAAACACCAGCTTTTTCTCTTTAAGTTTAGCCCGCTATCTGAACATTTTCCAAGACTAGTCTGAAGTAGTACCTACCTCTGTGACGATAATTTGCTCATTTTAAATATTTTTGAAATGAAAATGTTATAAACCATACCAATAACTACACAAAATTAAGAACACTGAATCCGTTACTCGGGTTGTAACAATATCCAAACGGTGGCTGTGCACGGCGTGCCAGATCATGCTGCCCTCTGGCTCCGTAAAGTAAGATGGAATTGAAGCCACACCTTCAGTACGGAATGCGTTATTTCCAGTGCTGTATCCGCGATACCGCGATCGCAGTCAGCCCTAAATCCATCGCAGAATTTATGTTTCATATGAAATTCTGCGATCGCGATCGCCGTAGCGGACTATCTTTTTTACCTTAAGTTCCGCAATTTTTAGTTTGCGATGGAACAGTTTGACGAAACAAATGACATAACAATTCGAGTGACAAGTCACGATAATTATGCTATATAAAATTAACCGATAATCGCTAATAAAAATAATCCCATAATGACAGCCATCTTCGAGTCCAGGGGCGTAGCCAAGAGGGGCGGCAGGGACAGCCGCCCCTCCCTGAGGGGCCCGAAGGGCCCCCTGAGGACACGAGCCGCGCGAAGCGCGGCTCGCCCGCACTATACTCTGTGGCCAAATTTTGCATTTTATACCAGACAGGGCCCTCTTGAGCCCTCTTCAGCGCTCTATTCTGTAACAAGCAGGGCCCTTTTTACCCATCAGGGCCCTTTTAGCGCATCGTAGGGGCCCTTTTCGGGGCGCCGCCCCTCCCTGAGCGAAATCCTGGCTACGCCCCTGTTCGAGTCTCTGGTATTGAGGGGCGTGGTGCTGGATTGGTCAGCCCAGCTGGCTTCCACGCAGCCGACCCTGGTTCAAGACCTAGCGACACCCCTGAACAAGGCGCAAGCTGGCTCCCGAGAAACCTTTTCAACAGGGAATTGAAAGAATTGGTGACGCCATATGGCCCTAGAAGTTAGTGCGCCAATAAGTCCCAAAACATTTTTTTGAGTCCCTGCTATTCCTCAAAGGAGCCTCGGCCCTTTGAGTCTGTCCAAGGGCTTAGGAGTCTGAAAAAGAGTAAGGAGTATGGCGCGAGGATATGCACGCTGCTCAGATATGCAGCTTGAGTACAACTGTTTGCCATTTTCTTGAATGAAGACACAATCTGCACAAAGTTATTTGATCCGTAAAAGGGTGGTGCCAAATGCTATGAGTTTTTTTTAGTTCAGCTATCCACTTCGTAGGTTTATGGCTAATACACTGGTGATTTAAAGCATCACCGAGCAGTGAAGGCTTAAAATGGCCAGATTCATAGGTTTACGAATAACCAGAATATTGGGAGAAGGGGTGCAATGTACAGGTTAGTGATTTCTTTCCATTCAACACCAAAGGGTAATAATTAGGAACCTTAAATATTTGGGGCAATGCCCCCTCCCTTGTCCTCTGTTCCTACGCCTATGATGCTATTTACATAATTGGAACTGTCGTAATGACTGATTTTGTGAAAGTGGTGTCTGAAAAATTGCTCCGGTATGATTTTTTTAAAACAAATTACGCTCGAAGAAGCAAAATCTCTGGAAGCTGAGAAAGAGGGAGATTCAAATGCCCTCCGCACCGTCTCAGACTCCATCCTCCCACATTGATCAGACCCCCGTGGTCAGTGGCAGGTTAACTAGCTAATGGGCTAATGCTTTACTGCTTGGATGCCAAAACTTCCCCATCAACTACCGATCGGGAATAAAAAATCGCGGAATATTAATTCAAAAATAAATAAATACTCCGCGATCACAGAACCGTGATCGCAGACCGCCAGATTCTCGATAGAAGAATAGCGATAGCGGAACTCATATTTTTCGATCGCGCGAACAGCACTAGGTATTACGCACTATGTAGAAGACGCCCTATCTTCTCGCGCTCTCCGAGGACAGTGACGTCACGTATGGGCAGAAGTTATGTCGTAGGATCATGGTGTCTGTGGGACTGCAAAGTACGCATCTCTTAAACTTTAACCGCAACAGTCTAACGCATCAGTAATGCTAGCAATATTATTAACAACATCCTTTCAGAATATAGACACAAATAAACAAAGGAAATTCTTTACGGAAAAGTAAGTCTTTAATTATCAAAACTATGTTTTACCGTATAAAGTGATTATATGCCCTGATTGATCGGCTTGTGAGATTGTAGAGTGCACCTCCTTCCAAAAAATCTGGCCTTTTGGGGCACAGGGTAGCAAACGGAGAGCAGTTCCTGCAAAGTATTGTCTCTTCGGTAAACACAAGAACAAGACGCTATTTGAGAGAAATCTTATGCTGAAACTGTTGACTATGACACACAACCTAAGATGGGTGAAGAGGGGAATAATTGGATTACTTAAGTGGGGACAAAGCGAAAAAAACTCAACAACGGAACACTTAAAGAATACATCGGTTCTTCAACTATGGAGGCCAGAGTGGTAGACAACCACACAGTCTGTTAGAAGCGCATTGCAGAGAAGCAGCGGACTGGTCCAAGAAGTGACTTCATACACAGTTGGAGGAAGATCTCACGAAGTGGGCCAAAACGGCCCGAGGCTATCTCCAGGAGCGTAACAAGTTGGTGACTAGGGTGACCCCCGATGTACACTTTTTTCTAGCACGCTCCCTTTCCTAGTCTATTTTAATGTTATTGAGGATGCTGATCACGATTTTGGCGGTTTTGAGTTAAAAATGTTTTTTGTGAGGTCCCGAAGAGGTGACAAAGTTGACTATTTTTCGTTTTTTCGTCACTTTTCAGCCAAAAATGGCCCCTGGAGCCCGTGCTTTTTGCATGATATTTATCTATTTTACACTGAATATACATTGCACATTTGGTCGTCGATTTGAATTCAAAGGATCACTTCATGCCTTCCAGATTACAATATTTTTTACTTAACACTGGCGCTGTACCCGTCTTCACCACTATAGGCTGGTCCGTAAACTACTAGTTCCAGCTTTCACCACCAGGTGATTTATAGCGTGACCCTCACACAATGCATTCTAATTACACTAAAACTATATTTTTAATTGCAGAAATGCATAAATAATCGTGAGGGCACTCTTAGTGACATATATTTAACACATTTTGCAGAATTACACTGTGAGGAGTCAAGAACCATCCCAAGTACAGCCTAGTCCAGTCTACCAGACAACAATAGAATAAAAATGCATGATGCATTGTCTTTGAAACTGTCGAATCAAAAGTCTTTGAATCTAAAACCTTCATCGACCTAAGCCAAACTAGCGCTAGCAGATGTGCTGTTTCTTGGTGACTTGGCCACCATACTGCTTCCTGTATGCACTTTTGTTGAGGGATAGACCGTCCTGGCGGTCTGCCCCAGAAACAGCAGCAACAGCTTTCGTGGTCAATTTAACGGCCCGCTCTGTTGACTGGGTATGAAATGGGATGTTCGTGACCAGCTGCTCCTTCTTAATGCTTTCGATCTCAGTATCGGCCATGCCCTTGACGAAGGGTGGTTCCACATCATTGCCGCTTTCGACCAGGTTCCTGACGTCGACGAGCTCTGTGTAGGAGTGCGGTTCAGTGTTCACCCTGGGTGCTTTGAACAGCCGAACTGGGCCGCAGCTCGTGTTTGGCTCTTTGCGCCGCCGGAGAGTCTGAACCAGCTCGACGCCCTCGGACCGGATGGCCTCTGTAACATCACCGAGCATGGCCAGTAGCACATGCTCTGGGTGAGCCATGTAGGCGTTCCGCTTCATACTTTTCTTGACAGTTCTGAGCAGCTCGCCATCGAAGTGTTCCCTTTGTCGTTTAATGGTCTCACAGATGTGTAACGGCGCATCCAGCACGTCTGGCTTGTGTTTAATCTTCATAATCACTGGAACGTAGATGCAGGTAATTTAGCGCGTTCTGTAGGCGGTTCTGTCTGAGTCATGTAGTAGCGGAGGAGACGGCTCTGTGCCGTATACCATCTGGTCATGCATAACTTCCCATGTTGCAGGCCTGCCACGCGTTCTGCATCGCCACTGATCACGGTGCACGCACAGCGGTACAAAAGCTCCATGTCGCTGCTCAGACTGCTTTCGATCTCTGGGGAGATCATCGGGAAGTCTCTGCTCTGGATGGGTGGAAACTCGACTACCTCCAGGGCGTGAACATCTCCAGAGATCCTCTTGCCGATGGGCCCAGTGAAAGTAAACCCAGTTAAGTGAAGGATTTTCTCATTGCAAGGAACCTAGATCTAGATAAGATCAACTTCATCGGTGGCGATGGGACTGCATCAGTCACTGGATGAAAAAAACAGGTGGATGGCCCACTTCGGGGCTCTACTTGGACGGCCCCTTGGTCGAGTAGTCTGGCTTTGCCACCAGGCGGAGTTGCCGTACCGGACATTGTTTCAGCTTGTGGATGGAAAGACTGCCAGTCCAACCACGTTCACTGGGCCCATTGGCAAGAGGATCTCTGGAGAGATGTTTAAGCCCTGGAGGTAGTCGAGCTTCCACCCATTCAGGGCGGAGACTTCCCAATGATCTCCCCAGAGATCGAAAGCAGTCTGAGCAGAGACATGAAGCTGTTGTACCACTGTGCGCGCGCCGTGATCAGTGGCGATGCAGAACGCGTGGCAGGCCTGCGACATGGGAAGTTATGCATGGCTCGATGGTATACGGCACAGAGCCGTCTCCTTCCGCTACTACATGACTCAGACAGAACCGCCTACAGAACGCGCTACATTACCTGCATCTACGTTCCAGTGATTATGAAGATTAAACACAAGCCAGACGTGCTGGATGCGCCGTTACACATCTGTGAGACCCTTAAACGACAAAGGGAACACTTCGATGGCGAGCTGCTCAGAACTGTCAAGAAAAGTATGGAGCGGAACGCCTACATGGCTCACCTGGAGCATGTGCTACTGGCCATGCTCGGTGATGTGACAGAGGCCACATCCGGGCCGAGGGCGTCGAGCTGGTTCAGACTCTCCGGCGTCGCAAAGAGCCAACCACCAGCTGCGGCCCAGTTTGGCTGTTCAAAGCACCCATGATGAACACTGAACCAAACTCCTACACAGAGCTCGTCGACGTCAGGAGCCTGGTCGAAAGCGGCACTGATGTGGAACCACCCTTCGTCAAGGGCATGACCGATACTGAGATCGAAAGCATTAAGAAGGAGCAGCTGGTCACGAACATCCCATTTCATACCCAGTGAACAGAGCGGGACGTTAAATTGACCACGCAAGCTGTTGCTGCTGTTTCTGGGGCAGACCGCCAGGACGGTCTATCCCTCAACAAAAGGGCATACAGGAAGCAGTATGGTGACCAAGTCACCAAGAAACAGCACATCTGCTAACGCTAGCTTGGCTTAGGTCGATGAAGGTTTTAGATTAAAAGACTTTCGATTCGACAGTTCCAAAGACAATGCATTATGTATCTTTATAATGCTATGGTTGTCTGGTAGACTGGACCATGCTGTACTTGTGACGTTATCTGACTCTTCACAGCGTAATTCTGCAAAAATGTGTTAAATATATGTCACTAAGAGTGCTCTCACGATTATTTATGCATTTCTGCAATTAAAAACACAGCTTTAGTGTAATTAGAATGCATTTTGTGAGGGTCACGCCATAAATCACCTGGCGATGAAAGCTGGAACTAGTATTTTACGGACCAGCCTATAGTGGTGAAGACGGGTACAGCGCCAGGGTTAAGTAAAAAAATATCGTAATCTGGAAGGCATGAAGTGATCCTTTGAATTCAAATCGACGACCAATGGTGCAAGGTATATTCAGTGCAAAATATATGCATATCATGCAAAAAGCACGGGCTCCAGGGGCCATTTTTGGCTGAAAAGTGACGAAAAAACGAAAAATAGTAACCTTTGTCACCTCTTCGGGACCTCAAAAAATGATTTTTAAACTCAAAACCGTCAAAATCGTGATCAGCATCCTCGATAACATTAAAATGGACTAGGAAAGGGAGCGTGCTCGAAAAAAGTGTACATCGGGGGTCACCCTATAATGGTGACGATGCTGGAGAGGGCAAAAGAGAGAAGTGAAGAGGATAACTCCTGAATGGGACACACCACAGTGGCGACATGAAATGGACAGCTTATCCACATAGTCATCTACACGAGCCAAAAGAAGAAAACAACGCATGGAGGGCATATGGTAACCGCCAGTTTGCGTGATTATCCACCGGAAGCCTGTTAACACACTGCCCTTTCAAGAGCTAAAGAGCCACAACAGCTATAACACTGAATGTGAGCTTTGTAGAGTCCATCGAGAAGACCTAGTGCACTTGATCCTTCGTCATCCGAAGCTGAATGAGGACAGAAATTGAAACAGGTAACCTGCAGCAGCCTTATCCTGAGGATGCCTCCTCGTCGGAAGTTTTTCTGTTCAGAAGAAGCCTGGTATATCCAGAAGAAAATAAGAAAGGACTGTACAAGATGTGGAAGAATAGGGAAATATAGCAAAAGCTGAACTGGTGACAAGCTGAGAACGGCATGACCATCATTCTATCAAAAAGGCACCAGCCCAGAAGGAAGAAAAAAACAAGAACCACAACTATCGTCAGTACGGGAAGCTGCTAGAAAGTCTATCTCGCACCCCACATAGCTTATAGACCAAGCTGCAATCATTTGGTGCGTGTCTCACGGAAAAGTACAGATTGAACAAACCGATCATTCAGATCAGTACGAACACTAAAACAATCGCGTGTTCGTGTAATGCCCCATAAAGCCCAAAGAGTGTGACACGGAGCAATCTCCAATTGTTTGTAAGAAGAGCGGACGTTGACTTGACTTGATCGCATGACATCCCTTACCGACAGCGGCGGCAGTTTTAGAGGTGGGTATGCTGCTGCAGTCGCCAATGGAGAAGATGTTGGGGTAGCGCACGTGCTGTAGCGTCTCCTTGTTAACCTCCACAAAGCCAGCAGCGTCAGAGAGGTCCGAGCACGCCTTGATGACGTCAGGCGCCGACATGTTCGGCGATACGTGCAGCAGCTCGTACTGAAACCGACCGCGGTCCCATGTCAGCATGTCCCAATCTATTCGGTTCTGGTGCCGGACTCTCTTTTTAATCACAAACTGTTTAAAAACTTAGCAGTTATTGTCCATTCAAGCAAGAGCGTTTCCTTAATGCATCATCCCCCTCAGGTCTACCAACTGACGCTTTCGTAGCCTTAGGCGAGAAATGTTAAGGGAAAACCACGAAAAAGTCTCACACACACCCTGCACTTCATAAGCAACTGCTCTCAGACCGAGCAATGTAAACTCAACACTGTACCTACAATAAATAAGCACTAGAAGTGCCAGCCACACGCCTCACCTTCTCGACGATCTGCTCGTCTGGGTTATCGAGGTTGACGAATACCGCCTCGCGGGAGTCTGGGCGCACTTCTGTCAGGCAGCGGCGCGTGTTGATGACGATGTCGCGTTCCTTCACCACCTTCCAAAGTGCGTCCGCGTACTTCTTCACGCCGAACAGCACTGGTAGGGAGGTGTTGTACATAATGGTGGCCTTGTCGCGCTTCCCAGTCTGTGATGGAAGTTTCATAATAGCATGCTACAGGCGTGGTGGCATTCTGTAAGGAGCTGAGTGAAATCTTGATCAGTACTAGACTGCGAAGAATGTGCAAACGGTACAATCATGAACGAATGATTACCTCCAGTTAGAAGACCGGGACAGCGATGCAGGTGTCTGAATGGTTGAATGGGGTTTGAATGGTTGAGTTCCATTTGCATACTGGTACATGCAAGCAAAGGTACAATAGTGGCAAGCGAGCAACACCAGTTTACCTTTCTTAGATACTGGTCGGCGATGTACATTATCTTCTGTGGGGCTCCTGGACATTTGATGGGAGTATTGGGAAAGGTGAAGATGGCGTTGCCCTCTCTGAAGGCCTGCAGCTCTTTGAAGGTTTTCGGTGCGTACTGTGGTGAGTAGTTGGAGCAAACACCCGGGGTGTCCAGCGCTTCACGGAGACCTTTGATCTAAGGCGAAACCAGATTGAGCCTTTAATATGTTATTTTGTCACAAACGAGGCTTTACCGCAGGCATGGAACACACTACTAAGACATCCTTGATGGCTAACTGGAATATGGAACACATTTTATCACCGTCTGATACACAGACGTGGTGTTTTGAAAATTATTAAAGGGTAATCCAATTTGAAACAGTTCAAATAGCCACAATACCTAAAATAGTATAACAAAGTATTCTAGCCTTCCTACCAGGCTGTAGGACAGCATAAAACCGAGTTTTTTTAAAAATAAAATTAGAACCACGAACTGTTATAAAATATTTTAAGTACTGTTTCGATGTTTCACTGCGGTTTCCCGGGCAACCCCGGGCACCCCCTTAAAATTAAATTTAATTCAAAACCCTGGTCTGAAAGCACCCTTTGGGTCTTTTCACCTGCTTACTGGTTGTTTGTTAGTCTGTAGGATCACGATAAGATTATCATTCTCAGAACACCCACTGTCAATGACAGGCTTCTGATATGGCAGACAAATCGCACGATAAGGTAGCTACTAGAAAGGATTAGCTCACAATAAGCTGGCGCATCAGGCTACTCACGCCGTCCCAATTGATCTGCAGACCCATGGCGACCACCAGGTACTCGTAGGTGATATCGTCGCCAGCCTTCGTCGTCACTTTATTGGAGTTGGGATCAAACGATACCTGCAATCGGACCAGCCAGAATACTACCTTTTCAATCTCTTTAGCATGTGATAGAAACTTCCGATAGCATGGACAGATATATTAAGCAATGCCGACATTATGTGCAGGAGGACATTGCACAATTGTAGAATTATTGGCCAGAAATATCAAACCCCGGCAACTAAGCCAGAAACGCCCTATCAACCCAGAACAATTCAAGGCTAAAATTGAACTTTCAGACTCAAAGTTACTCTTCTGAGATGTGTCTGGTTTAGGGGCGGTAACAAATACGATTTGTCGTCTGTAGATATTAAAATTGTTTTATCTACCCAGCTTGGTTGGAATATGTTCTGCTCTTAGGAGGCAAGGGGACACACCCAATGAATCAAACATTACAGATCAAGGAGATTTCCCCACAGGCATCACTAGCCAGCGGGGGCTCCGCAGACGTGTATTCTATATCAACAGAGGTCCGACATCTCGGTCAAGATAACTATTGGTGTCAGGAATTCATTACCACGTAAAATAATCTTACAAGTTCCGGTTCTGATACATTTCCACCTTGATGGGGATGGGAGACAGGTCCAACACCTTTCGTAGTCAGCTGTTTTAGCTTCAGACAAATAAGACAGATATGACATGAATTCGTTGAGAGCATGGGACAAACACAAATCCAAAGCTAATTTAGTTCAAGGTCTGAAGAATTGCCTTCTCCAGTACGGGTGCTCCCCTCTGTCAGGAGAGCAAGGCTCACCACGTGGTCCTGGATCCAGTCGGCGGCCGTCGGGAGCACGTCCTTCATCGGCCGCCCCGACTGCTCCACCGTCTTCATCCCGCCTCCGACCATAGTCCACATGGGCTGGTAGTAGTGAGTCTGCCCAACAAGCACAACCGCTCAAAACTGCCACTCTGCTCAACTCTTTCCAAATAAGGGGTCATGACACCCCCTGAAAGATCAATATCCCCAAAACGTAGCTTCTCGCCCCCAGAGTAACGGCGACCCAATGATAGCATTTGACGCCCACCTGATAGATTGTTCCGTCCAAAATTGGCCCCCTTTGACCATGTGTCCCCCCGATAGGCAATCCTGGATCCGCCTAGGCATGGCAGTGACACTACAGCGGGAAAATGAAACATCAATGTTTCGAAATTGCCTTTTCAATTCCGCTGCCGGGGTTAAGTTTCGTGCTTTTCAGTAGTCTTTCCGCAGACGGAGCCGTAGAAAATAATAGGAATGTTCAGATGACTGCGATGTAAATTCAGTGCCTGGCTGTTGGAGCTGCTGGTTCCTGGTGATATGATCATATTTCCAGTTAAAGTGTTTGGCAGGACATGATAAGCTAAAAGATAAATGTACTTAGAGTGGGTGTGTCCCAGTCGCAATCCACATAATACAGAAAGTGATTTGGTCCCTTTTGCAGCCCGCACTGCTAGATGGTCACGATCCTAAGCGGGGCTTTAGCTCTTGGAGTATTTCTTGCCATTAATGCCATTTGGTCGCCTTTGTTAAATAAAAACATACAACCCGGCCGTTAAGTTTAAAACAGTTTGCAAGCTTGTAGTGAAAACTTTTAGTGGTGATTTTATCACGCTGACGAGCCGCGTTAATGCTGCACACACGTGTATAGACCGAGAGACAAAAGCAACGCCGCGTCGAATCTGCCCTGAAAGTAACCTGTTTTACTCGAACTACTACAGTGCGTTCGATGCGATGACGTTTTGGTGATGTCGAGCCCTGTCCTTGGAATGAACCAGTACTACACAATTTTTAGGTTAGAATATAAAATTCGTTACACTAACCTCATATCAAAAGAATTTGAAGGAATCTAACTCGAAAAACATAATTGAAGAAAATGGAAAGGAAAAAACTGTCACGATGGTAGTTTTACCAAGAGCAAGGAATACACTGAACTTTACAATAAAGCAGTGCTACCGTCATTTACGGAGAAATTAACGTTTTAGAACAGAATTAAGCCTGAATTCGTCTCCACTACGCGTTCAGCCTAGACAAAACTTAGAAGAGGAGAGAGCCGCGAGAAGTGACTACTTTCTGCCCATGGGACCTTATTTATCTCGAAATAGCCATAGTTTTTGGTAAAGGAAATATGAAAGCAAGTGTTGTGGAGAACGCATTCTCTGGGGAATCATATTTCATTCAAAATCCTGTGAAGGTGCATTATTCCCCGGAGGTGTAAATAAACTTTCAGCATATTTACAAGGAGGAGCCGCTTATACAGACATTTCGATGAGACAAGCCTTTTCAAAGAAAAGTTTATTTTTAACTGAGGGCAGTGATATTCAGGAACTCTGCTTACTTGCAGAAATTAACCAGCGGAAACATCTTGGCAAAATATTCGTTTAATTCATGTTACATTTTTAAGCCAAACACGCGCTCCCAAAACAAGTTTTTGCTCTACCCGTCCTGCTGAAGTATTTAATTAGAAACAGTTTAAAGTTAGTGCCTCTGATATATTCACCCTCGGCAAAGTTATCTTCTTAAGGCAGTAAGATTTGCCAACGTCGATTTTTAAGCGCCTCTCATTTTCAGTGTTCACGTCCCAGTTAACTATAAATTATTGGAGAGGTTACACAATGATATCGAGGATTCTATGCATAAAATATATAATACCCAAGGGGAGCTAACAGCGTGGGTCCGCTGCCAGCCTCTGTGGGTCTGTGGACAATATTTCAAAGTTTCTTTCCAAAAGGCACCGCTTCAATGCCCTCTCTTCCCCAAATGAAGGGGAAGGGGCACCCCAATGGTGGCGCCCCGCCCCCTGTTGCGTCTAAGTGGGAGTACGGTGTCCCCCCGTTCCGCAGCCTATGAGGCATGATTAGTCTAGGCGGCCTGGGCTGGACCTGTTTCCGCATTTATTTCTGGAATCGATCTGCGAATATAGGTAGGTATGTAAGTTAGAGTTAGGGCGACAAGTAATAGCCAGCTTTCGTGAAATAGTCTCAACCATACAACCATTTATTCATATATTTAACCGACTGGCAGCTATTATTAATTTTAATGAGTTAATTTAAGCACTGAGAAAAATTAGGAGACCCCCCACAAAACTTTTGTAGCAGCCAGACTCTACAGGAACGACACGCGTCATTTGTTGACGTGGCATACTGCACCGCCAGACTTCTTCCGCCCACTTATAGGTATACTGCGCCGCCGAGCTTGTAACGCCTGTGATCATACTGTGCCGCACGACTAACACCTCCTAACTCAGCATTCTGTATCAACACCGCGCGAGCAGGGGCATTGGAACCATAAGCAGGTTAGAGACTGGCGAATAAAGTGGGGGGGGCTAGGGGTCTCAAGACCCCCGAAAGGTCAGCGTTCCTATAGTAAATGCATAGACGGAAGCTGTTCCGAGGCAACGGCGGGGAGGCTCAAGACCCTTAGCCCCCTCGAAATGAAGTCCTTGATCCGCCACTGATTTGAGGAACCAACTACTTAGTAAGTTAGGGTGGGCTAGATCAGCTTTCAGAAATGATGGCATTTTATCTAGACACAAGTATGCTTTAGAAACGGGTATAAGCGTCAGTGTATAATGTAGTGACCCCGCCTGAGGAGCAAGAAATTACCAAAATAATAACGAAATTGTTATTTTGTATTATCAAAATCGGTTTATCTGATCCCAAAATTGGAAAAAAAACTGGGATATGTACACGCTTCTGAAGTTTGGGGCGCCTGCTCCCCCAACAGAAGGCAGGGGCGGATCCGGGATTTCCTCAAAGGCGAATTCAAGACTCGGGACCTGTCGTTTGGGGGGTGGGGGGGGGCGACTCAGGGGGGGCGTAAAAAAGCGTTAAATGTAATGGAACCCAGCTTTTTGATGAAAAAAATTGGTGCGCCAAGCCCAAGCCGGGGTCATCTTACAGGCTACCACCACACGGTCTACACGCTCGCACGCACTGTATAGTCATTATATGCATACCTACACAGACCGGGATTTTCACTCATAGCACTGTTGCGGGGTGCCCGGCAGCTGCGGGGGAGACGTTTCTTTCCAGTGCTTAAGGTCGGCCAAAAGTAGGGACGATCACCACATCGCCCCCACCTTGGATCCGCCCCTGCCAGAAGGTGAATCAAAGGGGGTGGTGGATGCGACCGCCCTCCTTGGGCTGAGCTTAAATACTGAAAAAGATCTCCACAGGGGGCCCAGTGATATCTGATCGGCGTTCCGAAAGTTTGTTTGGGGAACCAAACACCACTCGAATGTTTGCCTCCTGGGCCCCCAAAATTAGGTTTCGGGGCCCCACGAGAGTCTCAGGGGGCTCCACGTGATTGCAGGGTGCCCACAATTGTTGGCCACAGGGGTCCCCAGAGTTCGTGTCTGAGAGCGTCAAGTGTTGGTATCTGGGAAAGGCAAGAGTTGGTCTCAAAGTGCCCTTAGTGTTGGTTTCGGGGTCCCAAAGAATTGGTCTTGCGGGCCCCCAAGTATTGGTCTTGGTGAGCCAAATTGTTGAAGTCAGGGGGCTCCACAGTTTGAACGGCCACCTACCGAAAATATTATTAATAAAGACGTTAAAATTAAGTAGCTAAAAATTATTCAGTTTGGAAAAATTCCACGCTCAATTAAGGAAAACAAATTGGGGATTCCCGGGCAGACCCCCTCCCGAGACCTGACTCCACCCCCACCCTATAGGAAATCCTGGACCCACTCCACGCCCGTTTTTATTCGGGAGAAGTCCAGTCAAGCTGCGCTTCTGGTGTCTATGGATTGAAGAGCAAGGCGTATATAACTGAACAGAAGTTGGCTGGTGGGAGTCGCATTTCAATAATTGTGATGTAGCTGTTCTAAGGTAGTAAGTACGTGATACAAAGAAACAACATCGCGTCAAAAGATTTAAGTTAGTTCTAAATCGAAAACAGAACGTCAAAGGCAGTAAGTCAAAACATTAAGTACACTTCTGAAAATGATTGGGAAACCGAGACATATAACAAACTGAACTATCCCTGCCTTCATCCTCAGGTCCCCAAGGGTATCAGAGACTGGGCCTGCAAGACTTTGACCTGCCAACACGCTCCAAGGAGAGGAGACAACCACCACCATCCGACAGCGAACGCTCAGCTCGTGACGTCGAGACAAGGGGCAGAATGGTTTCCAAAATCCACCCACGCACAGCATGGTCTCAAAATGCGTCAAAGCACAGCCTGGTTTCAAAATCTGCTAACTAGACAATTTTGAGTTATGTTTTTCTTTTGCTTAGGCTATAGGCGGATCCAGGGGGGCACGTGACCCGCCACACGGTCGTCCCACCCGGTGTCTTCCCGAAACGTCGATTCCCGCCCCCCTCATCTTCAAGACGCAAGTACTAGCGCCTCTCTGATAGATCACACCTTAGGATTTACCACCACCGGTCAAAATGGTGCACCTGGTTCAAAATACCGCCCCCGAAAAAGGACCCCTACCTCCGGAAATGCTAGATCCGCCTATGACCTAAGCGGACGAAGTTCAACCAAAAACAGTCATGGTCTGCCTTAAGCTTGTAAACAGGCTGCCGGTGGTATATTGAAGGAGAAAAATATTCCAACAATGAGCGATTCACGTGCGGACCGTACAGTTGACAACAGGGATGTGATAGCACAGCTTATGATGTCAAAAAAATCACCAAAGAAACCATCATCTTTGCTATGCTCCGTGATGGGGCAACGGTTACTAGACAATGATTCCAAAGTTGGCGAAGTTTTCTTTACCGATCCCGTGCCGATGAGCGGCCCATAATGCGTCCGACCTGGCGAATATATAACATACCTACAGCCACGGGTGCATAACTGGTCACCTCCACAACACGTGGCCCGCCAACTAGTGACGTCACACCCCGCACCAGACCACACCCGCAGTGTTTACATGTTTCGGTCTGATTTGAAGCAAGGTCCTGGACAAACCAGGGTCATCGGAAACTGCTTATTCGGCATCGAAATATGTTTGGTTTTTGAACTGAGTCAACCGTGAATAGTTTTTTTCGGGTTTAAAATACATAAAACTACGGCCCTCATGCGATGGTGACAACTCGTGGCTGTTCTAATTTCAACGCCAGCAGAAATGGGAAACATGACGCGCACAACTGATATTTAAATTCGCCACCCGAGGAGCAGGGGATAGACCTTGGCCGTCGGCATGGACTAAAACCCTTCTGCTGATAAGTAGTTAAGCGTATTAACTGTGAAGTGTAACGTGAGAAAGAAGTTTGGCTCTTAAAGCATTCAAACACATCACCCCTTGTTGCGACCCAAAACTAGCTTTCGGGGACATAAAGCCATTCCTGCCACAATAGCAGCTAGCGAGCAAAGAAACTGACCCAAAACCTTATCAACAGCTAACAATTTTATCAGCTCAACTTTAATGGCAAGCACAATCTGGCAGCGAGCAAACGTCCATTACACAAACAGAGCCGCGTTGGTTCTGCCAAGCACGACCACCGACACATCTGGTACTACGTAATCAACATATGGCATGACTCAGCAGCAGGGGATCTGAATGACTCTCCGATGGAAATCACGCAAGACAGACAATTCATCACCAGTAAAACGCCTGTGTCGGCGAAAACCGAGCGGACACTTAATGCTAGAAACTTGAAGGTAAATTATAATGTACGCATTTGTCAGGCAGCGGGTCCCTTAGAAAGTTACATTTTCGTTTGCTGCATGCCATTGGCAACGCTGAAGCTGTTACGCATAGCTAAAAGCTAAACTTGAAATGAAATCCGCATATAGCTCATAATGTAGTGAATAATTTGTATACACGAAAAATCAAACCCCACTTACACTTTGAACTTTTTGAACACCGCATTTTCTGAGAAAAATATTATACTATGGCTTGATGAAGTATTACCTAAGCACTTTGAGAAGATAAATACTTAGTGTAGCAATCATCTCGCTTACGTTGCCAAGTTGTCGTTCGTAGTGCCTCGGTATGACTAAAAACTGTTCCAAACGGCTGAGAAAATGTAATATTTTTTACTTTTTCTTCTTACCACCCGCCGTCTACGGTTTAAATCCAGATAGATACAGAGCCCACAAATTAGCAGTGCCCAGCTTAAACTGTGTTCCAAGCTGACGCCTGTCTCACAGAACGTTGCTTGTATTTGTATCGTGTAGACTTATTGACTGTGTTTTATTAACACTATCGATGGGATTACCTTAGCCGTAGAGAGCTTTCAAACATCACGGATGAACATTATGACCCCATTTTGCCACTAAGAATGAAAAGAAAATCAACTTTTAAAAAGTCCTATAAACGGTACATGACTGCAGATTTGGCTGGATGATACCCATGGACACGCATCAATAATTTCGGAAATAAACACCCCAGTATAAATTCAATTATTCCCGCAAGATTTTGTACTTGCTTTTTTCCGACAGAAAAAATCATTGAAAATATTTTTGATGGCACAGCATATGGTACGTAGTTTGACTGTACTACACCATGTGGTGAAGTTTTTATGGCACTACCCAGGGTTGGTGCTATCCACAACTTATTACCCGGTTTTAAGTTTGTTTGTGTGTTTTCATACATAAAACCCACGCCGGTTTATGCACTGGTCAATGTGCTTAAAAGTAAATAATGCTGTCTTAATTTTATGGTAAAAAACGTGCTAAGAATATACGGCATGGGGAATTTCAACATCATCTATCCCGTCTTTACTGAAAAAGATACTTTTCATTTTTTCATTGTGGACTTATTAAAGTGTGACTAAAACATTTACCCCACCTTAGACAAAAAATGTGGAAATGCCGAGAATTTTTACGACCTAATGACCTAATACGGGTGTTTTTTCGGTGTCGCTTCAAACTGGCAATTTTTGTGTTAGGACTTCGGGTCGCATGACATTAATTTTCTCCTTGGCCTGAGATAGCCTGAACTAAAAAAATTGGGTTAGACACGTAAATTGATGAGTTTGGTTTTGTCGTTTCGATCTTTTTTTCATTTCTGCGTTCTTCAGGGAAAACCACGAGGAGGGGGGCGAATTCCCCCCGCCGCAGCGCGCGTTAAAGGAATATGAGGATGTGACGTCCCTCACCTGATGCAAAAGCTGACGAGAAATGCTAAGATTAAACTTATCTAGAGTATCACAACCAAAATTCACGTTCGATGAAAAAATACTACAAATATCACGAATAAAATGTCGCAAAGGTACATTTTGCCTAAAAAGAAAAAAAAACTGATAATACCACAAAAATCCACACACGTGCTTTTACCAAGAACCCGCGTTTTTCTAACCCTGTCGGTATCACCAGTAGCTTGTGAGCAATAAGAAAAATGTATAATCGTATCCCCTAACCCGGTGAAGCTGTCTCTGTCAATACTAAACGCGCGTGCCTACTCAATTTGGTATCCATCGTAAAGCAACCATTCAAAAGAACATGGATTTAGTATTAACCGTATAGCAAACATTCATAAGAACCGTTCAGTGTAAAATTGACGCCACAGCACCTGCTTCAGATATCGTGACACATCCTCGAATTTTCCAGATATTTTCATATTTTCATTATTGAGGGGGTGTGCAAGTGCGCACGTGGTGCATGGCTCTAGTGCTGATTGGTGCAGTCCAGGCATTTTATGTAGGTAAAATTATATTTGCAAGAGGAGACAAGAGAAAGTTTCGAACTCGTAGCATCGAGTCTGGAATCACGGACGTATCTTCATAGAGAAAAGCAGTAGAACTTTCAATTGTGTTAAGGTATTACAATGTTGGCAGTGATTCATACTTCATAAGGCACGTGTTATTATGAACGCTTCCTTATTCAGGGAAGCAGGTACCTGAACGTTTTCTTAGCCTATACAAGGTATCCGTCTTCGGTGAAACATTTCAAGGGCTTCATCGAGATTACCGAGATGGTGCTTTGCAGATAAACGTTGCGGGCATTAAAACAAATCGTTGTCAGTATCATTTTTGTTGCTTTTGTCGCATTCTTCATTCAGCCACGTAAGCACCGGTCACAACATCGACGAGAAGTTGATTGGCATTTAATGGCGTACAGAATGGATACTGATACTGAACAATATAATTTATTACGACTTGCATGATTAGTTTCAAAACGGAAAATCATGAGGGGCGAATGACAATTAATAATCCAACAAGCATCATATCTCACAGTCCCCGCTATAAAGATTCATACATCGCTACGTTATGAAAGAGGTTTCAAGAAGGTCCAACCTATGATGCCATCATGAAGCCAAGCTCCAGCACAACAAAAACACAAACTACTCCACAAGAATATCCAGTGAAAAAGTGGAATACCAATTATATGGTATTTTGCGTTATCTATTTTACAATTCATTGTAAAGCACAGAATTATAGATTGGTAAGTGTCGCAGAGACTTGCCCTGTCTTTTGAGGTCCCTTTCTCCTTTTCAACAAAAGCCAAGATAGCTCTGTAGTCTCCAGTTGAAATAAAGAAATACGTGAGACCTTGCCTAGAAGCACAACGTGGACCACGTAGTATTAATTCGACCTTTACGACTTTTTACGCATGTGACGGTGTCTGTAATCTATTTTGAAAAAGACTGTATCCGGAATATCAAAAACCAAAACTGTTTTTTTCCATCTGGATGATTAGGCCATTCAATCTACCATTACACTTAAACCAGTCCTCGGGGCATACTTCTCAACATCTGATTTTGAAGCAATCAACGGTATTTTTTCACTTTGTATGCGTGTTCATTGAACACTTTTTGCTCAAAATCAAGGACGCGGCAACGATGCCAAGGATTTGCTCTGCTATCAACTTGCTCTTTGAACGTAGTTACCTAGATGCATATAAAAACGAAGAACTGAGAAGTTTTGTGGCCACGAATTTTGATTCGACGATGTTAACATTTTTCTTTACAGAAATGAGATACCCACCGTTTTTCGTGGGACATTCATCGAAGCGAGCCTGGAGCCAAGACCAGCAAGCAGCGGCAATCGGTCTCGCATACTGAATCAACGATAAAAACTGACCATTCGCTCTCCCCGATGCACCGGCCCAGTTACAGAATGTGTGCGAAGGGTAGAGCCTTGCGCTCACTCCCCAGCTTTTCAACACGTTCGGCCGCTCGGAACAGCACACCGCCTGTTACCCGAGCGCCGGACGTGAGGCTGCACGGTGGGACAGAGTTCATGTAAACAGGGTGCTACACAGGAATCTGAGACGCTGCTGAACTGGATCTGCTCTCAGCGACATCCGGGAGTTGGACATGCCGCTCAGGTCATATATAATTAAAACAATCAGTGTATTGGCGGACACAGGATATATAGGGGTCTGAATCTGGAACAAATTTGAGCTGAAAACCATGTTAAAAAGACCCGAAGCGGCTATAACAACTGAACGGGGGAATGCCAGCCCTATGGTACGACTAACACGGTAGCCTATGGTATGACTAACCTATGGTACGATTTGGCCCCTATGGCACGACTAACACGCGATGCGGCGACAACATTTATTCGCTGTCTTAAAAACAACTGCAACTCTACGGCAGTCCTGACCACTCCGTACTGTGCAGCCTATGAATTATCTGAACTTTCTCACTGACGTGAATGTGATTAGGAGAAATCGATACATATGAAATAGGCAATCGCCTGCGGACCGCTGGCAAAAGACTCCACTCTCCAAGGCCATATAGGAACAAGACCGAGATCGGTCGTCAGATAAACACAGCTGCGCACTTATCCGGGGAATATAATTCAGACATCGGCGAAAGCCCTGTCAACACAGACGTGAAAACGTTTGGCGGACAGGATTGTTGCCTGGGGCCAACCTCGGCTTAATAGCAAAGATAACACGTGATCATGGTCGAATGTTTAGAAGAATGCCTGTTTCAGTAACTGACGACAGTTGAGCCGTTTTTTACGGCCTTCGCTTCATCAAGGTTTTTGCTCCTTGTCCCCGATGAAAAAATGAAGAAGTCCACAGAACCGTTCCACTAATGCTCGAGCACCTGGCCTTACCCGGAAGGGTCTTGTTTGCCGGTGGTAGCCAGTTAAGTGGAAGGGTGCCAAGATCCTAATGGTGATTTCACCACAAGTGGGAGTATATTTTTCCCTGTCAAAACAAACAGTCCACCTTTTATGCACATCGAAATGAAAGCATGCCTCTCACGTAAACAGCCTTGAATCTATCGTTATTAACAGCTACAGAAGTTGTAAAATGCTGTCTTAGCGGCCCGGCAGCAGAACAGTGAAAAGCCATAGCCAGGGATGAGGTCGCAAATGGTTTCATGCATTGTAGCCGCATACTGAGTTCTAAAACAACATCTTCTGAGCTTACTTCATCACGAGTTTCCTTAATCTGTTAGACGTTATACCATGCTCCTCAACATACATCAGAAAATAAGCCAGAACTACGCATGATAGAAAAGTCGATCTCTGCATATATTTCCTTCATTCCTTTCTGTTCTCCACTCCCAAAGCTAAAGACACTGTTGTCCCTGCTGTAGCCGTGACATCTATGCTCTACAATCTCCTCAGCTCCCATACGTTTATACGCGACTCATGACAAGGCGACAATTTCAAGGCCAACAGGGGCCCTGCCGAACACGGTCGAACCATTCTGGACAAGTGGGCGCGCCTGAGATCGTGGTTGGCTCGGAAGGTACTGCATATGCAGTGGTACTGACGGACCCAGCGGAAGCTGAAACCAAAAGTAGACACTGGCCCACACCTCCATTGGCCGATCCAAGGGCGTAGGGGGAGGAGGGGCAAAGAGGCATTTCCATGTGGCCGCGACATCTATGCTCTACAATCTCGCTAAGCTCTGTTTTATGCATCCATTTTGGTCATTTTTTTCCCACAAACCCCAAATTTGCTCGATTTTTGAAACAAAACAACGATTCTGTTTCCAATTTTGCGCTCCGTTGACCCCCAAAACCTATTTAGATCACTGTATCTATACTGTTGGTATAAAAACAAAAATTGTCTTCTATAAGAAATGTATTATCTTTATCTAAATGTATTATCAGCATTGTGTCCATATCAAATGAAATAGTTTGGCGTTTTAGGGCGCATTGTGTCCATATCATAAGAAATTGTTTGTTGTTTTAGGGCGCACCGACACCTATGGTCAATTGGTCATACGGTGAATGAATGAATGAAATGGTTCTAAATTAGGATAATACATAAATATTTTTAGTGGGGACATCGTCCAGAGTCAGCGAAAAAGTTCGGTGGGGAAACTCCCAACCCGTGGTTGGTCCCCTGGATTAAATATATAAAGCCTCGGTTCATAATAATTTCATATACTATAAACACCACGTTTTTTTACAATTCTTATCAAAAAGAATACTAAGAACTATCCAAAGAAGCATGTTCTCAAAGCTTGCCTTACTGAGCACCTGTCGGGTTCTTGAATAAGTGTAAAGGTACTGGTTTACTGCTGCTTCTGGGGATGAGATTAACCAAACAACATGTACCTACTGATGTGTACCTAGAATGCGATATCACCGCAGATCATGTTAATAGTATCTCAACTACTCAGCTGAAAGTTTTTGTACAGCTTGGTCAAGGTTTGCGCTTGTACATCCACCACCTTATCAAAGAGGATATCTCAGGTTTAGTGGAAAACTGCCCGGTACAGCTGATGCAACATCCAAAATCATACCGCAGGATGATGCAGCACATTCCCGAGGTGACGTTTCGGGTAAACTGGCAGACACGCACCCGGTTCTGGGCAGCTCCGCTGGCCGCTGCTTGTCAGTTACGCAATTCCACCGCACACAGGCACACCCAGAGACTCTGATCGGTGGGGCTGTTTGAACTTCCAGGCGCATCAACCTGAGAGCCCCAGCAAAGCCTCCGGTCGGAGTTACTGGGTCGGGCTGTGTGCAGCTGACTCGCGTAACTGACGGGCAGCGGCCAGCGCTGCTGCAGCGTCTGATAGGACGGCAACTTGGTAGAAGGCGCCGTCAGAACCAAAAGGGATGGCACGTCTCATCTAGAGTCGCCTATAGTCGTCCAGTGTTTTGCGTCTTGTGCTCCTGTATTCGAAGCCATCGGCCGACTCGATCCGAAGGAGCAGAGACGCTAAACAGCCACAAAGTAACAAAATGCATGCTTGACAGTTGGAGCTTTTCCAGCCCTCCCCTTCCAGTTCTAAGCATGGGCGGGTCCAGGGAGAAGAGGGCACGTGCCCACCCGGTGCCACCACACTGCACCCGCAGTGCCACCCAGAAACGTCGCATCTCACCCTCCCCCAGGATGAGAGGATTGCACAATGCAATTTTTACGCCCATCTGATGGCCAAGCCTTCATGATGGGTGCTCCTGACCCAAAGCGCGCCCCTTGATAAAAGTATCTTGCATCACCGGAAATCCTGAATCCACGAACTATGGCTCTAACCCGGTTATCCTCTGACCGGAAACAATTGGTGACGTCATGCAGCATCTGCTAGCCTTTCATGTGCCTCGTGCGGCACGGCCACTCTGTCTAACGAACGCAACGCAAAGAAAGCTTGAAATATGTAGAATATGATTTAGGCTAATCACAGAGAGAAGTAGCCCATGATGTGATAAGGAATTTACTTGTCCAAACAGTGTCTAACAAAGCCACGTTGTGAGCTGATGGATCAATCACTTCATTAAATAAATAAAACCACCTTGGGGATCTGATCCAGACTTCTGGAAAAGAGCCTGAGTGTGCGGTGCCAAACTACACACTCACAATATAGCCACCAGAATCTGACGTGACCTTAAACACCAACACACGCACAGATCCGACAACCCTTCGTGTTCACGGTACTGCGGTAACAAAACTTACCGAGTAAAAGACCTGTTGAAGATTTCACTTGCCTGAGCTGGCTCTATGACGGCCACCTGGCCCTTTCCCAGCTTTTTGGCGAACTTGGCGGCGACACTGCATCCCCCGGATCCGCCACCGACCACCACCAGCTTATACCTGAGGATCAACACAGGCAAATCCTCTGAGCGTGCGTAGACGCAGATGAAAATATCATTTCATTTGTCGAGGCATTTGTTCGAAAGCCCAATGTTAAATCCTAGCGCAATGCACGGTTAGTCCCCAATGCTGTTATTCCTGCTCCAGCAGTGACGATTTTCCCCACAGTTACCAGATCACCAGAGCTGTCATTAAAGGAAATGGACCACTTCATCGAAATTCTAAAAGGCTGTTTATGGACAAAATAGCTCTGAAAATCAGGAGATTACATTTTGTTTCCATCTTCCATTGCTCAAACCAAAAATATTTCCTCTTTTCTTACTACGGGTTCAAAATATCACGTGTAATTAGAAATATTTTATGAGCTGTCTGCTTGTGGCAGGTCATGTTGAAAAAGCCATATTATTTGTTAACATTTACCACATCACAAGTTATGCCAGATTTAGAGGAATATTGACATGCTTTGAATCAAGGCCTATAGGGTCATACAACTGTTCACTTTGAACTTTACGTGTGCGGAAATTTACACGTGAAAATAAATAAAATAAAGAGAGCTTTGGGCAATATGAGATACGCCAATAGAACTTTCTCGACACCCACTACAGAACTGTTATCTCAGTTGAAAACCTTTTATAAAAGCGAGCACTCTCTTTGACGATTCACCAGAAGTCCTGTGATGAACATCCTTAACATTGTATTAGCAGAAGGAGCCTTGGGTCAACTCCGAACATTGAGAGTGCCCCCTGCCGACAAGCCCTGGACGAGTGACACGCTTGTGCAAAGTCCTGCAATCTCGAAAGCCGGGTAAAGGCGTAGTATCGCAACCTCAGGCGATCCGGCTCGTTTAGTCTCAGTTCCGAGTACCCGGCAACCCGAAATAGTCTAGTAGTAGTCTAGTACCAGCCCAAGTTAGCACTCATTAAAGCTGCAACCGATATGAGTCGAGTTGAACAGCGCTGAATTCTCTTCATCCAAATATCGTAAAGTAAGGAAAATTCGCGGGCATGTGACTTAGTTTACATGGTCAAAATACGATCCGCATCGGACCGTCCATCACGATACATCGTGGAGTCATCGCGTTCATCAGGTGCTTTTTTCCCAGCACTTTAACACGAACCGCAGTAAAGTGCTGCAGATATAGCACTTGATGGACTCCATCGGCAGTCCGATCCGGGTCGCATTTTAGCCATGGAGCTTAGGCCTAAGGCACTGGGCCTTTAGCGAGAAATATTCAACAGGGTGCGTGGTGTGATGCTCAACGGCCAACCAGCTAATTGTGTTTAAGTCCAGAAATCGTGTTTCTAACTTTTGGCAGTGAGATGTGACCACTCCTCAGAATGCAAAGGATTTATAAAACAGTGTTTCCCAATGAGCTGGCTGCACATGTTCCCATGTCGCAAAATTCAACACTTTTTAAATGAGCATCATATGACATTAAAAATGAGAAGAAAACAGCTTCCTGTAAAGCTCTTGCCCGGTCTTAATAAAACATTGTGGTGGGTCCTGCAGAGACCAGAACTTCGAAACAAATTTCGTTTAAGGAAATCATGATTTCCATGCCTGGCATCCAGTGGCAAGTCAAGGACTTCCGTGGGTGGATAGGTTTCGATACTCCCCGCCATCGCCTCGGGTCGGCCTCCGGTTATGCATTTACTATAGAAATTTTCACATTTCGGGGGGGGGGGGGAACCTTGAACCTCCTTAGCCCCCCCTTGTATCCCCCACTGCAGTTATCATCGGCAAACCAGAGGGGCTACTAAGCATTCAGGTGCCTTATGACCGGAAGCACCCACTCTAACATAGAAATTCTTCGGATTTAGGCCTGCTGTTACATCTTGCTAATGCTGGTTGCAGAACTTCAATATTTTGTCCCCAAAATATAGCTACAAATAGGAAAGTTATGGTGGAAAGGTAAGTCAAGGTAAGTCACCAGGTAAGTGTTTCGACCAAAATATACTTGCTCTTATATTTTTGACGATCTAGACAAAAGTTTCTTAACACGTGCATTGACCGGGGGTTTGAGTCACCTTCGCTTTGACGGGAGGGGGGCAGGTACTCACCCCCAAGATCTCGAGAACCGCTTTAAGTAGCGAAAAACGGTAAACGGCGTTGAGTGGCCCCTCCACTTTTCCATCAAAAATATTTCAACTATTTTTTGTCAGGGCACATTTAAGGGCAACAGAGGTAAAAACATGCCGTCATCACATCTGAAAAGTGAAGACAGAGCAAAACAATTTAGACCATTGGAATCCTTCCAGCAAACCGAATCGAATGCGCTATAATATGACCTTGCTTGGTCAAAGTAGGTCAAGTATGTCATTTGACCTGACCTGAGGCCAGGTCAAGGTCAAAATGCATATAATTAGAACCGCAAAGACAAGGCAAATCTAATGAAGGTAACATACAACTATCACCATCCATTACCTGGATATCTAGTTAAAACGGCTTTTCTCATGTTTCCAATGGAAAGGTCAAGGCTCGTACCTGACGTTGGGTCATCGATATAAAAATACCGGCACATATTTTGGAGAAATCGGCAGAGATGGCCTACGCTACGTTACGTTACCGAATTACGCTGCGTTACGGTTCGATTTTGTCCAAAACTACGCTACGGAATTACGCTACGTTATATATCATCGACTACGGAATTACGGTACTTTAGCTACGGTTACGGTAAAAATATATCGTACAATGATATCAGGATTTTGTTTACACATTTATACTTTAACCCTCGCCCCGGTGGGGAGTGTTTGAACACCCCTCGGATTTTACCGGCGGCACGAAAAAATGGCGGCGCAAAGTGCCGCAGCATTTTTGCAAGCCTTATCCTTAATCAATTCCACAGCTTTCTCCAGCATTTTTAGGTTGGGTCATCTCAGGTCAGGTCACCAGTGCAGGTTAAGTAACTTCACCTCCAAAAATTTTTAAGCTGTCATAAGTAAGAAAGTGGTGCATCTATCAGATTGAAACTGATACCACATAATGGAACTACAGAGTTCTACAAAACATGTTCCAGGATTTTTCATATCGATGACCTAAGGTCAAGTACGGACCATGACTTCTTGGTTGGAAATGCTTGGGGAAAAGATAAATTGGGCTGTATTGTGTAGATAAAGCTGAGAATACCTTTATATTCCCCAAATCATATTATCTTGGGCTCCTTTCTAAGTTCCTGTTGCAATGTTTTACTTGTGACCTCTGAGAGGTCATCTGGGCTACTTAAGCACATTTTCAGACTTTGGTCAATAACTTAGCAGGAAATGACGATACGAATTTTATTTTGATACCATTACGTTGCTACTACGAGTCTATTGGTGTGAATATTGACTATGCTCGATTAGATAATGTCCTTGGCCTGACTTGATGTATGACCTGATGACCTGATGCGTGTGACCTGATGTGTGTGATCAATGGTCGGGAATTCTTGTCACCAGTTGAAAACATATAAATCGAAATCAACCGACATCATCCTTAGTACCGCGATCGAGATCACTAAAAGGCACATACATATATGACGTAACTTTTTTCGTGGTACGCTACGATACGCTAAATTTGGGCGTAGTAGGGTACAGTGGGGTAAGACGCATACGTTAAGGAAGAATTCGTCTGTACCGATCCTGCCAGGACGGAATTACTTTATTTTCATTTGTTAAGTTCTTTAATCGTTTTTCTACACTCAGATAGAAATTTGTGATTCTGACATGATGCAAAGTGTGCGAAATCTATTTTTTTTGAGACCATGTAAAAAGGCGTATTGCCCCGGTAGCGGGGTAAAACGCCCAAGCCCCGGATTAAAAGGCCGTCATAAAACTCTCAGCGTATATTTTACCTTTTGCTTCACGTGAACAAATAGGAATATCATTATACTTACGTTGTAAGACAATTCAGTGACAAAGTTGGTAGGGTGAGCACATTTACATCGCATAGAGTACAATCGCAACTTTAAGAAAGATTGTTTTGATGTCCGGAGATGCAAAAGCAACAAATGTTTGGTGAAAAAATACCGGAGTTTACTGGGCGCGTCCAATCATGCCCAGGACCGGATCAGAAGGGCCACTACCAGAAAAAAATACTAGATGGAGGTTACAGTTCATTTATCAGCCTGGACATAGTAGTAGGCGTCTTACCCAGGTGGGCGCGTTACCCCACTCTACCCTACGCCACAGAATTCGCCCATCTACGCTACGTTTCATTTCTAGAGCTACGGCTACAGAAAACTAATTTCGTAACGTAGCGTAGGCCATCTCTGGAAATCGGTGGGCCCATTATGTGGGACGAGTTTCAACCGAGTAAGTTCACCCTGTTCCGACTTATGCTACCTTAAATTGTTTTGAGGTTAGGTCACTTGACCTGTACTGGTGACTTGACCTGACATTACCTGACCTAAAAGTTTTGGAAGAAGTTGTAAAAAGGATCAGAGAAAAGGTATATCAAGTAGGACGGCGCTACGCGCTGCTGTTTTTATGCTATCTCCAAAAAACCCGAGGGGGCGAGTACCCGGCCCCCTGTCCATGACAGTGTTCAGCAAAGTAAATTTCATTAAAATATGGTACTGAAAAATAAAAGACCACAAACCCGTTTTGAGTTGAGGTGAAGGAAGGGGTGTATAATGTTGACAAAATGTATGCTGAATCCTCCATCTACATAAATGCTGCCAGGAGGTATTAACCTAATAACACACTCTTGGATCTGCTACTGAAGTTCACTGACTTCCGATACCTCCCGGAACTGCAACATAACCTAAAATTGGATGACGGGTCACAGATTGAGAGCCACGGCCTTATAGCAAAGGGGCCACCACGTTCTTAATCAGGAATTTTCTGTTTGACTGCAACTACGAGAGCACAATCTTTCCTCGACGTGAGCCAGGACTCACGCTTTCTCGGCATGCTGTGCCGCTGAGACGGAGAAGGCGCGGGATCCCGCATGCGCGCTTGTCAGCACAGCTCTCAACGGCAGCGACATCACGTGGCGGCGCCTTGTAACTTCCACCCAGTCCGGCGCTACTTGACACAGCACAGCAGTCCGCCACCTGCACCAACCTTCCACCACAACCCTCCCACCGGCCCGTCACTGACCAATGCGATCCGCCTGCCTCCTCCCAACGGCGCCCCCTGTGCCAACGTGCCAAGCTGACCTTCACGCCGACACTCGGCACTGAGTTCACTGGTGAGCGCGCGGCGCCAGCCCGTCCCCAGATGGCCCGATATTAGCGGCCAGAGGCGTTGTCAGGAACGTAAAACGGATAGTTTTGGGGTAAGAGAACGGGAGGAGCTGCTTTTAAGATAAAGGTAACATATGCCCCGAATCAGTCAAAATCAATATCAATAAAGTTAGCGGTAGTTGTTATGCAATGAAAACGCCACTGTTGGCTGAGTTGCCAGCTTTGGTTTGGCGGTTTTCCGCCCAGCTGGTGGAGAGATTTGTATTTCATTACAAGAATGACTCAGCGATTTTAGACTCTTACAGCCAGGGTGGATTGAATGTTTTTAATGCACACGGTGACAATTGGGATGTTTAGAAATTGACATTCCAAATACATTAAGAATATTACTTTGCAAACTTGCCACAAAATCTGTATTTTGAATAAACGTTTTTCTAAGTGAATAATCAACAGGTATTTGTTTCTTTTTCAAATGCTCTGGATTTTCCCATAACGCTTTTTCCGTTGCTAGTGTCTCTTGTCCAGAGCATGAGGCCTGTGCCAAAAGCATTTTGAACGTATGAACTGCGAGGGTATTTGCCCCTGTAGTCGGCAGAAGTACCCCTCCCCCCGCCCGCCCCCCAAGTACCCGGCATTTACTCCGCCTTTGTAGAAGACTTAAACGGATGGCTTAAATCAGGAAGCGATGCAAGACCATGGAAATGAAATGACAAGCATAATGCATTTGTATTTGTACTTATTTAGTTCATCGCCTACGGTATAACCCCAACAAAAGGCAAAGTAGAGAAGAGAAAACAATGGTACATCGATATATAATACAATCGACATTATATTTACCTAAGAGCACACACACAGTACAACTGAAACAAAATACCCAGAAGGGCAAACGCGTAGGAAATGCTAAAATACTAAGTATGGAGAATAAGGACATAAATGCAGGAAACCCCTAAAGTCATAAAACACGGTCCCGTAAAATACAGTCCCATACCATGGCTACAAAGCGGCGACGTGGCCCTGAATTTCGCACGAAACGTTCCGTAATCATCGGCAAAAACGTGTGCGCCTGGGTGCATACGTAAAAATATATTCAGTTGCCTCGAAAGTCGCGTAAAAAGACCCTCTTCTATCGTGCCGACCCTTGCGTATGGCACGTGCAGTGGTGTTCTTCATGCCGACAGGTAGCACGAGATGGCACGTGTAAGTAAAACAACAGAAGAAGAGAGGGAGAAAGAATGCGACCCCCTAAAAATATTTTGGATAAGAATGAGATCCTGCTGCTTTCGCCTAGAGTCTACCGATACCATGGAATGGAGTATTCCATGACCGATACAAGTATAAAGTGTCTCAGTAAGTCAATTATAGGCCAGTGATTGCGATCGCCGGCGAGTGTGCATGTTGAGCCAAATAAAACACGTGTACTCTATCCGGCTCCGGCGATCTGTGTGCGATGCAGCCGCGCTGTTCTACGCAACACTGCAATACTCCATGCTGGAACGCACAACACCAAGCGCAAGGTTAGACTTTTTTACAGTTTGATCGATGAACACTCTGAAGGTTAATTTTGTGTCCAGGATTATGCATAGATCAGAATATGTTCCACATGTTCCAACACAGTGTTTTCGAAAGCATAGTTTGCTACCAGTGGTTCAGTTTTCAGAGTCTGGCAGCGTTCTTTATTTGAAATTTAATCTTCTTTATTATAAATTATACATTTGGCAGCGTTCAGTTTCAGTTTCCAATTTTCTGGCCACTGGCAGATATGGAATAGGTCCTGTTGAAGAGCAAAGCGTGGGAAAATACACAATAACATAATTGTGTATTTTCCCCGCTTTGCTCTTCAACAGGACACCAGTGTAAGGTACTCCTTCCTTAGAACACCCCGTTACAGAATCACTGAAACTGTGAAGGTATTTACATTGGGAAAATGCATAGTTTTGCGTAAATGCAAAAACATCGGTCGAGTACGGAGAATTTAAGGGCCGTAGGTACGCTCATGCTGGCTGGCTGTCAGACGTGTGCTCCCACCAAGTCGCCAGCGCCCCCGGTCACAGTGTTTTCATTGCTGCACAATTTTAGTCCCTGTATCTTTTATCGGGGCTAAGCCATTTCCGAAGTCACTTGGTAAAGCATTATCTTAACCGTCTTTGTTAGTAATTACACATCGTTTTAAACTTGTTCTGTTGCCACAAACTGTCGAATTGATCACTTTACAGGTAGGAAAGTGACACATCTCTCATTCAAATGTGCTCGGAATTATTCGCAAAAAGACGAAGGGAGACTTCGATTGGATCTTTAGACAGTGCGTTGGTAAGATAATTGATACTCATAAAACTGGTCTATTCGCGCTGAAAATTATTTTTTTCGTGGACTCCACAAGGGTGTGTTTGATCTTCTTTATAAGATCGCATTCTTCTGACGCCTCACGCATAAGTGGCAGAAGTGAGGCATCGATAGAAAAATAAATATTCGATTTAAAATATACGCCGCAAACGCGTGATGCTTATGCAAGTACTACACGTGCATCACACCCACAAACCAATAGATAAAACATGCTGTGTAGCTGAATCGTCTTCGACAGCATACATCATACATAGACCAGTGAGTTACTCTGATGAAACGAGGTATTTCCTTAAGGATCAGAAAGATAAGGATCAGAAACAGTAAAAATAAGAAAATATTACAACGAACACACACAATGCTAATTTGCTGTTGTTGTTGACTAAAATTATATCGATCCCGAATTGCTTGGTTAATACCTGAGATCGGGCTGCATATACTGCCTAAAATAGATCAGCCCATCTCTATATAAATAATTTTGAATATATTTAACGCGAATGTGGCACATTTGAATTCCAGACTGTAGTGCTTTGGGAGCAATCTTTGTACTCAAAATGATTTATATGACTGTATTTTTGGCCAAAAAGGCTAATAAGCCTAATAATCTGTTTTATCTAATTTTCCTCTGTTAGAGGTAACAAAGCTTCAAATTGCATGACATAAATTTGGGCACGATTTGGTACCTAATGCTTTGTGCCAGATTGAGCCCCTTTGAGTTGCGCCACAAATAAATACAACTAAAAATGACGCGTGTTTTACTGAATGAGGCTATTATTAGGATCCCTGTTCTTAAATTTTTATAAAGCTGCTCCTGAAAAAGACTAAGCAAATGACGTCATAAACGCTATCAAATTTCAAGCACGTTACTTTGTATTGGTTTCTGGAATGCCCTCTTACGTTATTTCCAAACATGACCTGAGCAAAGACCCAATGACCCCACCGCCCCACACTGCCTAGGGCTTCCCCCTTTTTCTCGCCACTCCCGACCTTTGGGCCAAATGGGGACGCCGTCATTTTCCCTTTTCTTATACCTATTTAGAATCGTTTATTTTGGCATATTTCACTGATATTTGTTCTTTTCGTAGGAACCAAAGCAAAATTACGTAGATTAAACTGCTCAATTAAATGCCTCCATTCTGAGAATGCTATTTTTCATAATTGGAGTCAGGCACGGATACAGGATTTCGGTCAGGGGGCAACTTAAATCAGGGGGTGGCCACTGACCGAGCACTGGCGCTTTTAGCATGGTGCGCCCGGCTGGCCCAGAGGGGGAGGGGTGGGCGCCCCCGCCCCCCTGGATCCGCGCCTGGGAGTAGGATATAACTGAGAGCACCAGTCACAAGGGCGTCACCACACTTTTTCGTGGTAGGAGAGGAGACTCCGCAATATATAATTTTTAGCTGGTTTCCTGTGTATTCAATCAGCTAAACAAAGCTCTAATTATTGTATTAAACAGAGCTCCAACCACATGTGAAGGTTAGAAAAAAATTCATATTTCTCGACCTTGGAATGTTTCCAATTTCAGTTCAGAAACAGATTCATAATTGTTGACATTACAAAAGTGGGGTTCTGACCAGGGATGCGGAGCCGGAGCCGGAGCCGGAGCCAATCGGAGCCGACCATTCTGCCCGGAGCCGGAGCCGGAGCCGCCGAAACACTTTTTATCGGGGCCGGAGCCGGAGCCGTCAGAAAGGGTCCGGCTCCGGCTCCCAAATAGCTCTAAAATTACCAAAAGTTAAACGTGAAATGGTCACATTTTACCTCGTGTGATGTCGCATGGAAACACATTTATTTACCTGAAATATTACATTTTCTCAATATTTTATGTATATCGAGATTAGTAAAATATTGTAACCAGGGTGTTACGTAGACGGTCTCACTCTCGGGCAGGGGATGCGCTCCGGCCTTTTAGCATGGGCAGAAATTGGCAAAAAATGAAAGCATTGGCGGACACTGGCGAATCCATGGGGGGAGGGATTTGCCCCCAAACCGCCCAATTTTTGGCAATTTTTGCCGATTTTCTTAAAAAACCATATGTTTTTCACGATTTACCCCATACCATCGGCCTACATCCGCCCCTGTTGGCACACGCAGGGGAGGCCATTCCGGCCATGGCCGCCCTAAAGCCCTGGAAGGGAGGCCAAACTATCTTTTGTCTCCCAAAGGCCGAAGAAATGTTTTGAAAAAGGTGTTTACACTAGGTCTGTCGAGCAATAAAATCTTTGCCCCCCTCCCCCAGGAGAGCTATCATGTACTCGGAGAAGTAGTTTATACTAGGTCTGTCGAGAACCGAAATCGCACGTCCCGTCCCCCCCGAAAGGGGGAGAGGCAGATTTGGGTTTGCCCCCCAAAACTCGGTTCTGCGTCCGGCTTTGATTATGAAAGTGTATGGTTTTTGTTTCTTAAATTATTCCCCAAACATTTATCTATCCAAAAACCTAAGTTTCATTGCAGCCGTGCCTCAAACCTACCCATCACATCCGTTAGAAAATCAACATCCCAAATTTCCCGTCCATTCTGGACGGCGAGTTGACACGCACATGGTTGCAGTGACGTCATCAGCGACGCCGTAGCAACGGCCGTGTAAATGGTGTTCATGTTTTGCGATGAAGCTACTGCTTACTGATCTCAGGTCCAGACTAAGAGCAGACATACTTGAGGCAATGTTGCTGCTCCACTCCAACCGCGATTGGGTGGTGTAGTGAGCGAACCAGCTGCTGGGCCCTGGGCACTGGGCACTGGGCAGAAGGGTGGTTGGTTTCGATTTTTCTCGAAAAGGAACTAGGCCATCAGCCTATCTGATGTGTTTTTCGATGTTGAACACAGCTAGCCCATCGAAGTTTTTCTTTGCGGGCCGTCCAAGCTTTACTTGATCGTTGTATCTTTAATTTTTTATGTGGGTTTGCGGGCATGTCTGACCCATATTTCTGTTTGCCATAACAGTGCAGTGCAGTTTGCCATACGAATACACTGCAGTGTAGGTTGGTCCAGATTTGAGGTTCACTGGCCTTTGGCGTCTGGTCAAGAGCGTTGGTTCATCCAGTCGACATTTTTTATTCGTACAAATACATACAAAATAAAATCACTACATCATACTACATCACATCAATACAAAATACATAATCACTTTGTATCTGATGGACTTTCACGCCCTTGAGAACGTGTCGATCACATTTTGGATATAGGTACATACATTGCCGGAGCCGAAGCCGGTCGGAGCCGACTATTTTGCCGGGAGCCGGGGCCGGAGCCGTTAGGACAGTTGAACCCGGAGCCGGAGCCGAAATCATAACCCCGGACCGGAGCCGGAGCCGGAGCCGTCCAAAATTTCTCGGCTTCGCATCCCTGGTTCTGACCCCATGATTTTTCTTGCGCAGAGGAAAATGAGCGGCATTTCCAGGCTCTCACGCAGTGGCGGACCCAGCCGGTTGGTTTGGGAGGGGAAAACCAAAGTCGAAAAACAAACAAAAAATTGTTACGGCTTGAAAATACGGGCTCAATAACTTGTTTCCCATGCAAGGCCCAATATTTACACTGAACTTAACTGGTTCTGTTTGAAGTTGAGAGTTGAAGCACCAAAATCTTGCTTATAATCTAAAAAGGAGTCGGGGAAATTGGAGGTCAATCGCTTGGGGGGGCAAAAACATAGCTTTGCCCCAAGCTTTTCCGTTTGGGGGGGGCAAATGCCTTTTTGCCCCCCCTGATCCACCAATTTCCTCACGGCGGCGGTGCCCCATGACCAGCCTTCAATTATTTGTTCTGACAAGTCATGCGTTATAATGTAGATCATGCTGCCAGGCTGCTCCAGGACAGGCCACTCCCACAATCATCACAATTTTTGATATATGTATATTTAATCATCTCTACGTAGCCTGCTAACACACTTCTAGAAAAACCTAGAAATTATCAGAACATGTATACGAATACAAATATGATTCTGTGCATGCCTAAAATCACGGTTGCAAAAATTGACTCACGCTGTGAGGAATACAGACTAAGATTGTTGACACCAGCACCAGCAGCAGTGGTAGTTTGGCCGAGTTACACGCCAAGTTGTGGCTCAAAGTGCCAATATACGCCTAGTAACTTGGCGCAAGGCGGCGATAGACACCTGGCAACTATTTTCACTGCAACCTGCGTCCGGTTTATAAGGCCTTGCGTCTGACCGATCTGACAACTTTAGAGGCGGGCAAAGGTGCTTTGCACAGAACGCCTTATAAAAAGCCCTTAACTAACCGATCTGACAAAGTGTTTACTCTTATCCGGCTCGGAACATGGCAGTCCCATCCGGAGATGGTCAAATGCCCTGAGGCATATGTGTCTCGTATCACTCCGTGAAATCAAAAGAGAAGTTAAAGGGACTGTGGCACCTTTATAGCGTGATTTTAACTGAGATAGCTAAGTTGTAAAGCAAGTCGGAAAACCCGGTACTATATATACCTTTTGTCTTTTCATTTGTCTTGGAACTCGATATTTCCGTAGAAGAAACTTAAACCTACCTGCAATGTACCCCTCATGTACCCTTAGCAGCAGGCCACAGTTGTCATGGCTGTTGGTGTGATGACACATGCTGACGTCACGATGAGCATCAGCCAATCGAAGCCCTTGAACCGTTTCGAGTATGGTAGTGGTTGCCAGATAATGACATCATCCACAGGCAATATTTATTTCTTTTCCTAGATGAGTATTTTAAAAATAAAAATATTGAGCTTATTGTACATTTTTCAGAGATATCATGAGTGGTTTCATTATTTTCGGCTAAAAGTACACCTAATTACACCAAATTCCGGGATTCGACCAAGGGGCCACATTCCCTTTAAAGTAACGCAAACATAGGTACTGCTGAAGTCGGAATGTGATGGCAAGGCGGGTCAAGTAATTGCATTTTGCACAAACTAAGACATAGAGCTGAAATATGTCTCGTTTAAAGGCTGATCTATCCCAGTCCAAAGATTCAAACACTCTTAGTGCTTTGACCATGCCAGAATACTTATTGTGTCGTTTAAGAAATTGTTTGGTTAAATAAGTGAGGAGATATACTCTGGATGAATCTAAGCAGCTGGTACAAATGCAGGATACGTAGGTAACTATCCTACTGATATCGCGTTGCGACCTTTGCCATTATTCTTGATGAACACCAAATGCTTCTAAAATCATGAGTGTTCTAAGACTTCCATGAACATATAATTTTTGTTAAAAAGCAACAAGATTGTGACTCTCACACCTATGACGAAATTCTAATAAAATACAGGCATTAATTTTCTAGCCTGCACTTAGCTCAGCAATTCTACGAACAGCATAAAGATCTATATCATCAGCCATCACTGCGTCAGTAGTTAGCATGTATTACTAACTCTTCCACGCTAATGAGGTGGCTTTTAAAGTGTTGTCGCGATGAGTATGAAATGATTATAAGCTATGGAAGGAGATGGAAAGGATGAGGAAAGGTGAGGATAAAGAGGATGAGATTCTACCTGGAGGGCTCGCTGCAGTCACAGGCGCATGCGCTCACAACCTCCAGGTAGAGTAAGGATAAGGATAAGGATTAGGTACCGGTTAAAAAACACACAGACACAATTGATCACGCACTTCGAACATTTTAACTAAAATAATATGAGGGTGAAAATGTTTGATTCTCCGGCTTCGTATTCATTTTGTTTTCGATATCATACATTCCGTTTTTCGTGCCCCATCTTGTCTGTGACAGTCTTAATTTCCATGCTGCACTGCTGTTCAGCAATTGCGTTTTTTTCTTTAATTTCCAGTGCTGATCGATGTTTTCTTTCTTAAAACTTGTTTTTTCTTGTTGTGAAAATTAGCCATCCTGAAATATTTCAATATTCCTGCCGTGGAAGCTTTTTCTTGAAGAAGCTCACAAAAACACATGAAACACAACGAAAAATCAAGGGCAATGATAAACGACGAAAAGACGAAAGGAGGCAAAAAATATGATTTACTTCTTATGTTCATCTTCTTCTAGCCTACGCTAGAGATGGTCGAGGTGAATGTAAGTTAGCACATGATGTAGCCAAAAGAATGAATCACTCAACAGTATTTTATCACTGCTGATTTCAAATTAGAACAGGAGTATTTTGATATTTTCTAAGAGCACGGAAAACACGTCCATTCTCTGTCGCTGAAAGAACTTAACTACTTAACTCAAGAAAGTCACCCGCGAGCAAAGTCGAAATAGTGAAACCTCATGTCTGAAATCTGTTCACCCGAATTTTTGTTCTAACTTCTCCTGCCTGTAAGTCGGACATCCTGTCGGGAGGCGCAGGCGGCCGTGCAACAGACTAGAGCGTCCGCGGCTCGCTGTAATGGTTCATGGAAGGCTGGCGCAGCAGCAGCAGTGCGGGGTGCACGGGGCAATTACCGTCGGCCGGCCCGCCGTTATACCTCGTGACGCGGCCGTGACGTCACAACTCCGGGAAGGCATCCACATATTTCCTCGGAATTTATTAATGCTCGGGCCAGTTTGTGAAAACCCAGCGCACCGCGATGCAAGGTGCAGGCATCCACTCCAGTCTGCCAGCACAGCGTGAAGCCTCTCACTCACGGATGAAGCATGGGGTGCCCCCGGTGAGTCGGACACCGACCACTGGACGTCATGGTAACGGATCAAAACAAAATGGCTGCGATCGGGCTCCAGTTTTTAGAATCAACACAAATAAGGTATGTGCTCTTCTTTACGGGCATACTTCAATGTTTTTAAAACCGAGTGGCGGCGCATAGGTACAAGTTGGCCTGTTGGACACTGCCCAACCACTTCTAAATGCCTAACTTGGGTTCGTAGATCACACTGGACGTAACGGACTCAAACTCAGCTATTTGCAGCAAATATCCAGTTTTCGATAATTGTGCCAACAACCGAAGGCGTCGCCACCATGAGGCCATGGAGGCAATGGCGTCCATGCATTTTTGGAGGCCCCCACCTGACTCAGGAAGGGCCTCCCTATTCCCCCTCTTATATTTAAAGTCTTAATAGCCCCTTGAGTATCAAATAACCTAGCCTCAGTGCTTATAACTAAAGTAGGCCTAATTGGCCTATGCAGGAGGCCCCACTAGTTACTAAGCAGCAGGGGCTCCGCCACGACTTTCAAGTTGGGGGGACAAGCTATGGGGGCCTCCATCTGAAGGGGCCTCCTTTTCGAAGGGGGCCTCCTAGGCAGCAATGGCGGATCCAGCTTTGGGGGACCAAAGAAATTTCCCAAAAGTTGATAGCAAAAAAGTTTTTTAGAACGATGGAGCTAGAATCAATTTGTTCTCCTTCAAAGCGGCAGAAATATTTCCACGAGACAAAATTGCCAAGCAAGTTATATGTTGCTGGTCGTTGAAGGGAAAAACACTATTTTGCGTTTGGGGGCATAGGCCCTTGGCCCCATGAACGAGCCATTGTAAGGCACATTGATGATTCAATGATAACGTAATAACGTATAGGTGCGAAGTATTCCTCTTTGGCCACCGAGACATATTCTTACGCCAAGAGGCCCTCCTCTATTGTCATCAGGGTATCTCATTGCTGTCACCGGGGCCTCCTCTATCGCCAACATGGGCCTCTTTTGCGCCAAGAGGGCCTCCTCTTTAGCCAGTAGGACCTTTACTTTCACCAAGAGGGCCTCCTCTATTGCCATCAGGGCCTCTCGTTGCTGCCACCGGGGCCTCCTCTATTGCCAACAGCACTTCCTCGATCAACAACAGGGCCTCATTTTGCGCCTAGAGCGCCTCCTCTATCACCGAATCCCCCTCTAGTACTACCAGGGCCGCCTCTATGGGTACCAGGACCTCCTCTATCGCCACCAGGGCCTTCTCAATCGCCAAAGGTTAAAGCTATTCACGTTTATTCACGAGGATGAAGGACTTACGCCTGCGTCAGCGGACAGCAACGAGAGGCACTGATGGCAATAGAGGAGGCCCTCTTGGCCAACGAAAAGGTCCCGCTGGCCATAGATAAGGCCCTGGTGGAGATAGAGAAGGTTCCTCCTCTTTCGACTAACGGGCCTCCCTATCGACAAAGGACCCTCCTCTATCAACAAAAGAGCCTCCCCTATCAATAAAGGAGCCTCCTCTGTTACCACCAGGGCCTCCTACATCGATACCAGGGAGACTGTATAGCCAAATCGGTCTCCTCTATCGATATCAGGGCCTCCTGAATCGCCCTCAAGGTCCTCCTTGATCGCTCTCAGGGCCTCCTGGATCAACCTTAGGGCCTCCTCTATCGTTAGCAGGGCTTCATCTAATGACAAAGGGCCTCCTCTGCTGCTACCAGGGCCTCCTCTATCTCCACCAGGGCCCCAACTATGGCCACCAGGACCTTTTGTTTGGCCAATAGGGCCTCCTTTACTTCATCAGGACATCTTGTTGCTGCCAACGGGGCCTCCTCTATCGCCTACAGGACCTCCTCTATCGGCAAAAGGGCCTCGTGTATCGCCACTAGGGCCTCCTATATCACTACCAGGGCCTCCTCTATAGCTACCATGGCCTTTAACAGGCCGAGTTGTCTTTCGTTTTACGTTTTACTGTGAAATTATCGTTTTTTCGGGGAGGGGCCTCAAGCTGAAAGTTGGGGGACTGTCCCTCCCATTCGCCAAAGTTGGGGGGACGTGTCTCCCCCGTCTCCCCCGTGGCGGAGCCCCTACAAAGGAGGCCCCATAACGGCATACCTAGGAGGCATATTTACTTAAAGAGGAGGCTCCAGAAAGGGCCCACATAGGTGGTTCATTTACTTATAAAGCGAGTTTCCTAAACGACTTATCCAGAACGTTCCTTTTCTTATAAAGAAGGTCCACTGAATGCCTTATGTGGAGGTATCTTTACTTATAAATGATGCCCCTAAACGACCAACATAGGTGGTTCATTACTTATAAAGGCTGATAACATATGAAGTAAGTCACCGAAGGAGGGAGGGGTCTAGCTTTTTCTGACGTTTTCTTATGAGGGGAGGGGGTGGAAATCACGGGTTGTCGTGGGTTTTTTGTTGAGCGAGGCCCGGGGCAGTTGATGAGTGGGTACCTACTTCATAGTTTCATAAGCAAATATGATATAATTATAATACGGTACCAATTTTAGCTCAACATGCTAAGAATATTCTAGAAGTTATGATAGCCACGCACTTTCATACAATACTAAACTAAAAACGGCTGCAGCCGCTGGATGTGTTTTCCCTCGAACGAGCTAACAAAGAACCGTATGCTATTATCATTGCGGTTTCTTCATGTTTTCTTTCACGGCAACATTTTGTTATAAGCTAATATTTTTATATAGTTTCTTTTCTTTGCAGTGAAGTGACTACTTCTCAAGTATTCTTTCCGTGTCCTTCATGCGTTAACAAGAAGCGTCGACGTCTTGAGCTGGAGGTAGGATAGTTAGTACTCCTGGAGGCCCAAACCCAACTCTCATCACTCTGCAAAGTTGTAATATGACTTGTCTACGAGAGCTTACTGAGGGAAAGTTTTCGGCAAATATTCCGGCTTGGACAAGCTTATTTACCTAGGCGTAAGGAGAGCTGGAGATGGGGATGGATATTGAAACAAAACGCGAAATTGAAGCATGAAATGAGTTTATTTCTATGATAAAAATTTAGGTAATCATGCTGTAGTTTTTTCTAGCATCTGCTATTAGAAAAATCTTATTAGAAGGTGAAGCTTTGCTTGAACTTAGAAAGTTAATCATCAGCAAAACTTATTCCCATGTCCGGTAGGATTTGAGTTGCCTTTACCCAGGGTAGTAGAGGACTTTACCATTTTATCAACCCTCGCCTGAGGAAAGGGTGGTATTTGAACAACCCTTCAGCATTTTCTGACGGCCTTAGAAAACTGCAACGTAAAGCACTTGTCACACGATATTCTTGATTGATTGCGCAACTTTTCAGAAAATCTAAAGTACATGTAATCTCAGGCTAGGTCACCCAGAGCAAGTGACCTCATCTCAAAAACTTCAAATGTTACCTGTGGAAAGGGGTTTAAATATCTACTGATCTATTATATTCATATAATAGACCCACCGAAAGTAACGAATTGTGATCACGGGATTTTCGATATCACCAAACTAGGCTCAGGTACAGGTTACGACGTCTATTGTTGAGCTTCCCTGTACAAAATCTCTCGACATGCCTGTGAGTGCGAGGCTCAAGCACTTATTACTGCTTTACACCCACCTGTTATTTTAGGTACCTTTTTCTGGTCTGATAGATGACGACCTAGCCGCAGATTGACGGGATTGCCGCTCCTTTTACTCTTCTTTCTTCCTTTATTATTGTTATGAGTGCAAAATGAGCTCAGTAGTCGGCGCGCCCTTTAACACTAAAAATGTTCTAATTATTTCTGGGCTTATCGACGCACCAGCTGCCAGAGCCATATGGCGTCGTCAAATCTTTCCCTGTTGGAAGGGTTTCTCGGCAGCTGGATTGCTCCTTGTGCAGTGCACAATGTGCAGGGAATCCGCCAGACTTTAAGCCCCGGTCGGCCGCGTGGAAAGCACTAAATATGCTAATGATGATGATAATGGAAAGAGGTGGCCATTGTGGTCCTGTCCCCACTGCTCGTGAAAATTCCCCATTTCAGTCGAACTAGCATCAACCAGCTTCAACCAGCCAGAATCAGACGAGTTTTGGGTTTTATAAGTGATATTTTCTTGTCAGTAGGAGTTGGTAAATTACTTGGCCCGTTCACTTTTAGCTACTGGCGACGCTCATGTCATTAACATGAACCCTTTGGCCTTTTGGGTAATTTTAGTTCTATATTTTGGCCACCAAGTCTATATTTTCCTATGGGAGCCCGGACAAACCCTTTTAACTGTTGATATAATGATATCACTTGGAAGCAGCAGTTCCAACAGTCAGAAAATAAACGTATCAGGATATTCTTATCAAAATTTTACAATTTTCTACATCCAGTCTTATGGAAGACAAATGAAAAGCAAGGAACATGAGCCGTGGCAGCGGGGTAGAAAGGTCAAATACAAAAAATTGATTTTTTCCGTTTTAGTCTCTCTGCCATAACAGCTGTAGCCTAGAACAGCATAAGGATTATCATCATTTAAATAGTGTGCTCTCGACACTAAGAGCGAAGGTACTAGGCCGACGTTGGGTGGTGGTGAATGAAGAGCGTAGCCCTAGAACTTCCAGAAATGATGTTTAGGAAACGATAAGTAGTCTGAAAAAGTTCTCTAATTAACCAGATATATTTTTATTAGGTTAAGTTCATCTTAACTAGGCCTTTCTGGCAGTAGCACTTGATTTGATAGAGGAGCCTGACCGACCCACACTAAGTCCAAATATTTCAGAGCACACGAGAAAACTTTGTATAATTTTGCAATAGCACTGCTTTGTCACTGGTTTCGAGAATAAACATGGACATTGGAGTTCCTTTGCTTCTACTAAATTTTCTATGAGACGCTGCTTAAGAAAAACCAGAAAGCCAAGATCGTGACGATAAACCGGACTCAGATAATCAGATTGGAAAACTACAGAATGTGTTCGCATTTTTCCTTTTCGAACTCCCGGGGCGTCTACGTGGTTTTGATGCCCGACTTCCTGGCCTGTCATCTTACGCTAGGTTGTAAACCTTGGGTAACGAAAAAAATTGGTGCACTTGCACCTGTACAGGACGATCAGTGAGATACCCTCGGGTATATCTAGGCTATAAGCAGGGCCAGGTGTACAAATAAACTAAAATGTTTCGGGAAAATTTCCGCCCTATCACGTGAATTACAAGATTTCATTAATTCTTAAAAGGTTCGTGTCTACATTTGTATGTCCAGTTGTCTCTCTAGGGGCCCTAAAGCACACATAATATTTGAACTGCATCTTATTAGCCCAAGATAGCCTTGTCACCGAATTATTTTGTTCTTTTCTGTGGACATGCGTATAAAATATATTTCGGTAGCACATGGAGTGTATTTTGCCTCTCCATGATGATTTAAAATTAAGGAACTCAGAAAATGTGAAATCTGCCTTCTGCTTAAAAATTTGTTAGACCTTGCCTATTGTTGTATACCAACATGAATCATGTGAGCTTTATCATATTGGCTTTATTCAGCAAAATTCAAGCATGCTCCTGCAAACACACAAGCGAGAATTTATCAGGGTAATGAGCAGGCCAAATGCACTAACACATGCAGGGACGAGCAGCACTACCATCAACCACAGGCAGCCAAGACAAAGCGCTAGCGCACCAATGCAAGCCTAGCACCATGCAGATAACTCATGCTGACATGCCGTGCAGTTTATCGGCATTCCACATTCGGAGATGACTGATATTTACAACACCTATCACTAACATTTGTGAGTAAGCATTCGTCGCTGGATGGAAAACGTGTACCCATTTTTATCAAAGTCGAAGTAGGGGAATCTAGGAAAAATTCTTGCCTGACCACGCCATGCAGTAGTGGGGATTTCTGTGAAATTTACCATTAAACGATCCTCTAGCACATTGCCCGTTGACAAGATGAGTCCCATTGAAGGTGCCCCCCTTGGACGAAAACGTTCCATCGCCACTGGCTGTGACATGAAGTTGCGGAGGGCGCCGTTGGTGCATCAGGGACGCATGAAAGCATATTACATGTAGGGGGTCAGTCAGGGCTGGCGCAGCGCAATGAGGTGCGAGAGTACCGGTGGAGCGGCAAAGGAACCCATTAACATTTTATTGGGGCAATAACAAATATGCATCTAGGATGCAAAATGACGGACAGCGTCGATGCAGCCCGGGGACACTGACACGGAGATCTTGCGCGCTTTCAAACCAGGGGAGGCACGAAAGAAGCGCCACGGCATGGTTGTGTCGGCGTGGCAACAAGAGAACACTTGATGATAGCAAATTGAGACTGACTGTGGAACAGCTCGGGAGGGCCTTCATAGTGAGGTGATGGGATGCCTAAGGCACATCAGAGTGACGAATACAGTTCATGGGGGAGGGTTACTGATTTTGGAGTTCGAGGTGCCGGTGATGAAGCGTGGAGCCTCATTAGTCGGATGTGTGCGGGCGCTGGTGGAGTGTCGTCAGGGAGAGACAAGGATCAACTACTGAGAGTGCCGATATGGCATAGTAACAGGGAGCACTAATGATATAAGAATGAGGCCACCGGTGATGCAGTGTGGAGGTGAAGTGATGGCTCAGAGTGGCACCGTAGTGGTCTAGCCGGGGAATATGGGGGAGGGGAGGTATTGCTGATAGTGCTTCCGGGAGACCCTGATACTTGTTCGACAGAAACTGGCTGGAACTACGGATAGCGGTGATACAGCACAGGGGCGCCTAAAGTATATAGGTGTGGTGCACATGGGGAGGTAGAGGGCATCGATGAGGCTACATGGAGGAGAAGATGGGGCATGGGAAAGGCGCTGAAGGCGCAATTCAAGGTCAACATCAAGGAGACACCGAATCTGAAGTTTGGAGCTGCCGGTCATGCAACGCTGAGGTACTCGCATTCATTGGCATTTGTGGGCGCTGTCAAGAGGAGCTGTTGGTCTATAATAGGGGCGCTGGTTAGACAACGGGGGACGTTTAAGATGAACATTTATAATGAAGAGCAGATGCATGGGGTCTTGAAAGTGATGTGTTGAGGCGCCGGTGAAGCAAAGGATCAACATTAATGGTGAAAACCAAAGGGGTTTCAAGAGGTAAAAAGTGGTTGCCAGCCGTGGGGCATGCCCAAAGTTAGGCATAGGACGTCCATGCATAGGCGGATCCAGGTTGCCGATCGGGGACCTTCCCGGGGCGCCATCCGACCGGGGGCGCCATCCGGACCAGGGGGCGCCACTTATACCGGCAAACTATCAGGTGGGCGCCAAATCCTATCGGTGGGCGCCGACTTCGCATCCTGGGGGGAAGCACATTCAGGGGGCGCCATCGACCTTCAGGGGGCGCCGAGGTCGATGGGGGGCACGTCCCCCCCTCCCCCTGGATCCGCCCATGCGTCCATGGATAAAAATTAAGGCACAAGTGATGCAATGTACCATCGGGGCGCCGGTGATAAAGAACGTGTCTTCAAACGTAGGGGGGCACACACTGTAAGACGCGTAGACTTTGAAGAGTGAAATGGAGGAACCAATTATGCACCATGGGGGCACCGGCTGCACAGAGTGTGGTATTAAAAGATGAGGCGACATTGGCTGATCTAGCCGGTCGGTTTGGAGGAGCAAACCAAAGTCGAAAAGCAAAAAAAGTCACGCAGTGAAAAAATGTTCTACAATATGACCTGACGGTAGAATTTGGGGTAAAAAACTGGGTGAAAAATATGGGCTCAAAATACTTCTTTCCTATCCAAGGCCCAATCTTTGCACTGAACTGGTTCTGTCTCAAGTTGAGAGTTGAAGCATCAAAATCTTGCTTATAAACTAAAATTGAGTCGGGGCAAAAAGGAAGTCGACCACTTTGGGGCGACCTTTTCCGTTTGAGGGAAGGGGGCAAATGCCTGTTTCCCCCCTGGATCCGCCACTGTAAAGCGCCCATAGTAACGCGTGGGAGGGGGAGGGTGCGCCTATGGAGCAACAGCAAAGTTACCAGTGATGCATTAAGCAAGTGGCAGAATATGGAGGCGCCCATAGTAAGACGTGGGGGCGCCGGTGGAGCGACAAACATCACTGATGTACCATGAGGACGCCAGTGATACAAACTGATATGTCAAAAGATGGTGGAAGGGGAGGGGCGCTGATAGACCCAAAACACACACCACTGGTGCACCGTAGTAGAGAAGCGTGGACTCCAGTGGCATGGACGGGCTGTCAAATGGTAGAGACCCCCACAATGAGATGTGCGGGTACTAGTGGAGCAAAAGCAAGGCACCAATGATGAATCATGTTGGCGCAAGTGATAAAGAGCGAGTCTAAAAAGCAGGGGCGGCCACGGTTAGGCGTGGGGACGCTGGTGCAGTGAAACGAAGACATCAGTGATGCAGCATGGGAGGAGCCGGTAGTATGGAGCGGAAGGCCAGAAGGTAGGAGAGCCCATAGTGAGGCCACTACAATTTGGATCCGGTGAGGCGTAGGGCGCCAGAAACGCAGAAGCGTGTTAGGTGCAGGGGCGCCAGCGGTACATCCCAACGGCCACTATTACACTGTGGTACTGACGGACACGGGGGGAGCATTCCGGCCATGCCCCCCAAAGCGCTGGAGGGGGACCAAACTATATTTTGGCCCCCAAAGGCCAAAGAAATTTGTGAAAAAAGGTGTTAACACTAGGTGTGTCGAGCAAAAATAAATCGCTCCCTCCCCCCGAGAGCGGTCATGTACTTGGAGAGGTGGCTCATACTAGGTCTGTCGACCACCCGAAGTGCGTGTCCCCCAGGAGGAGAGACAGACATGAATTTGCCCCCCCAGTTCGGGTCTGCGTCCGCCCCTGCACTGTGGGCGCACGCATTTTTGAGAAGAAACATTTTACCACGAGTTTCCGATATTTTCGTCAGGGCATACAGAAGTGGGGCAGATGGAGGTGGTCCCAGGGGGCGCCTTACAACCGTGGGGGTGACTCAACAGCGCGGGGTCCGTGGGTCCCTGCCCCCCCGCGCTACCCTGGATCCACCATTGCCTATGCGGTTATCTATTTCATCGGAAGTTTGTAATTCGAGTGCCTGCAGTTCGAGCACCCGAGTGCAGTATGAGAACACTTGTACCAGGCCTGGTAGACTATAATTTGTCGCGTACGCAGATCATGATACCAGATACCAGGGCTGCGTTCTTTGAATTATTCCGAGGTGGAATTCCAGGGGTTGTGACGTCGTGATATTCCGCGGATTCCAGCTGGGAACGTTCTTGACCGAGGCCGGAATGCGGCGTAAATGGTGAGGTGCGACAGTCTTATTATTTATTTTGACTTGTGCACGCGCAAATCTTTCATTTACCTTCATTTAGCTGTTATTATAAGGTTCCGATTATCCTGCAAAAACATATAATGGACCTTTCAAGCAGATAAATATTCAGAGTCCACGAACTTACTGTTACGAAATTCATGCATGGGCGCCGCCATCTTGAGCGGGACTGCTTTTTCTATTCCCACCGTTCCGCGCGGAATGGCGGGAATATTCCACGTGGAATCCCGGGAAAAGTTTCAAAGAATGGCTGTGACGTCACTGTCCCTGGAATTCCAGGCTGGAATATTTCAAAGAACGCACCCCAGATCTTAAGGGTACCTTTATCCGATATCCAGGCCATCCCAGAGAGTGGACTACGCGTTTATTGAACACCCAGTGGGAGGTCTGCATGGTATGAGAAACCATATGGGAATTATTAAAGGGCATGGAATGTAACAAGACGGGATCACTTTTAGGGTCTCATTTTCCAAGACAAAATGGAGCGGGACAGACTTAACCCTCGTCCCACCGGGGGCCATCGATGGCCCCCTAAGGTTTTTCCGGGATAGCAGAAAAACGACGAGGCGCAGCACCGCGGTTGAGGGCTTTACCTCTTACTGCATCATTTTCCCACCATCCCTGAAATTTTTTACTCCGGGTCACCCAAAGTCAGGTCACCAGGCGAGGTCAACCAAGGTCACCTCATTTCAACTTTAGAGCTCTGTAAGAGCTACATTTCGAAGTCGATCGATTTGAAACTTCCTACATTTCATGACCCCTCCAGGGTCTACAAGGTGAATATCCGGTATTTTTTGATTTCGTGACCTGAGGTCATGTCACGAGGTGACCTCTCCCATTGACAAAGCATGGGGAAAAGCTGTCTTATGATCTAAAAGTCACAAAAACGATTGAAAATGCTCGGCTTCGTCAGAAAAGCATTCTTGGACACCCTTTCACGGATTCCAGGGGCCATATTTGCCCTTTGACCTCTCCAAGGTCGTCCAAGGTCACCAGGGGTCAAAACAGTATTTTGACAATAACTTTTGACCTATATAAGCTAGAGCGCTGAATCAAACACCATCGTGTATGTCTCGTCACTGGCTTTCGTTTGGTATACGACAAGATTACTTTCTGACCTTTCCTGACCTCAGGTCATCTTAGGTCACGAGGTGACCTCTGGAGGTCAAACCACTGGCGGGAGGTCATTACGTTTAACATAGCGGGAAAAGGTCTGAGATTTTCCTATCCAATGTACTTAACCACATCTCAATAACTCTAATGGCACAAGAGTTATGCCCAGTTTTCTTAAGCATTGCATATTTGAGTGAAAATAGCCGATCTTGACCTACTTTGACCTCTGGAGGTCAAACCATTGACCTGAGTGCTAAAACATGCCAAATAATTTCTTACTGAATTCACACAATCTTTCTAATGCACTTTGCGGATTTGCGCTAACGCCCATACTTTCGGAGTTAGAGGGGGCCCATCGATGACCCCCGGTGGGGCGAAGGTGGCACCGGACCCCCGGTGGGGCGAAGGTGGCACCGGACCCCGGTGGGGCGCGGGTTAAAGGGAATGTGGCACCTTCATAACGTGATTTTAACTGAGATAGCCAAGTTGTAAAGCAAGTCGGAAAACGCGGTACTCCATATGTCATTTGTCTAGGAACTCGATATTTCCGTAGAAAAAGTTAAAACCTACCTGACGCCAGCCCCCTCATCAGCCCGTCGCCGAGCGGCCATTGTTGTGAGCTGCTGGTGTGACGACATATGCTGACGTCACGATGAGCATCAGCCAATCGAAGCTCTTGAAGCGTTTCAAGTATGGTAGTGGTTGCCAGACGTGACATCATCCACAGGCTGATTCTATTTCTTTTTCTAGAGGAGTATTTTACAAATAAAAATATTGAGCTTATTGTACATTTTTCAGAGAAATCATGAGTGGTTTCATTATTTTCGGCTAAAAGTACGCCTAATTGCACTACATTCCAGGATTCGACCAAGGTGCCGCATTCCCTTTAACCGGGTCGCAACAGGATGGATTTCAGAATTTCGTCTCATATGTCATAGAAAATATGGTTATCGTTTTCCAGAACTTAAAGTAAATATTCAAGTTTCGTCAAGACTTGCACTCGTGACATGAGAAGCACAAAGAAGGCAACTAAAAAACTCCCCCAGAATTGATTCAATCACAGTTACCTACTTCTTTAATTTTTCCCTCAGGTCAATATTTGAAGTCATAAGAGGTTAACCATTCACCGCCCGGGGGTTCCGACCGGACCTTTCCTTCGGTTTTTCGCGAACGATTCCGAGCTGATTTAAATGAGGTACACCTCGCTTTGCATGCATGTATGGTAATCAAGTTGACAACTTATGACCAAAAAGTTACCTCAGGTCGGGTCAGGTCAACTAATTATGACGTCGTTTTCCAACCCATGTGGGGCGATTCTGTTCTTCTAAAATGAGACTGATAAAACCGAGTGTAACTCAGCTTTAAGAAAAGAGCAAGTTTCGAAATACCATTCGAAAGCTCTTGAAACAAAACATCTGTAAGCTGTTATCAATTTTGAGGACAGATCAATATCAAGGTCACCAGTCAAAGGTCATGTTTTTTGAAATTGTTTGTGACTATAACTTTTGAACAAAAAAATATATATCTTAACTTTGGTATCATAGCAATGAGCAAGACCCAGGAGTGTAATGACATGCACCAAAAACTTAAAAGGTCATTATTTGACTTTGACCCAAGGTCAAGACCATAAAGGGACCTTACCATGTGGATTTGCATGGGGGGCGGGTACACGCCCACCCCGCGTTTTTTAATATTACCCGCCCCCGTCAAATCTAACGTGGCTCAGACCACCGTCAAAGCGCGTGTTAAAGTCATGCTGCATATCGCTTGAATCCTTGGGCCAAAACAAATACCAGTGTTTTGTTTTTTTCTACGTTTAATGGTTCCCGAGCTATAAGGGATTATCAAATGGATCTAAATTTGACCCATTTTGGCCCACTTTGACTTCATGGGTTAACGGATATGGTTGAAACTTGGCTCCAGACAGGGGCGCCGCCACAGGATTTTTACAGGGGTAGGGGACGGACCTGGACTGGTGCTTACGGGGAGGCGAATTTTGAGTATATTCGGTACCTGACAGCATTAATGACGATGGACCTAAAAATGGGGGAGGGGAGGTCGCCCCCCTGTTTGGCCAACAGTGGACATGTCCCCCGTCCCCCGCCCGCTTTCGGCGCCCATGGCTCCAGAGTAGGAGACGGTAATGCACTTCCAGCTTCCTATATACTTTTTTCCGTATCACTTCCGGTTGACTAGAGGTCAGTTTGGACTTGAGGTTCTTGGTGGGGCAAACTGGTGTCAAATAAATCATTTGTAGATCAGGCTAATGTTAAGCATTGGAGGATCCAGGGGAGGGGGTACTTCATCCCTCCTCTGATCAACCCTTAACGCTCCTGAAAGGTCACCATGCCCCCTGAAAGAACAATAGCTCTCCCTGAAACGTTACTTCTCGATCATCCCCCCCAGGGTGCGAGTATCAGCACCCCGTGATAGGTTTTTGCGCCTTCCTGATTGTTTTTTTACACCCAAAGTGATGCCCTCTGGTCTGGATGGTGCCCTGCGACCATGTGTCCCTCTCCCCCGATCAGGAATCCTGGATCCGCCTTTGATAGTGAGGCCATCAGAGAATATGAAATAAAAGTACAGATGGAGATATTGTCAATTGTTCGTTCAACATATATCTTGTGACTTCACAAAGCTTAACAAAATGCTTAACCCATCATCATAATTCTGTCGGCGTGACAAAACTAAGCTAGAAAATGCTTGTTGGTGGAACTTTCAGGTAAAACCTATACGCGCACAACTAGAAATAAACGCACTTGTTTTGTGTGCATATTCATACCTGGTCTGCCAAATCAGTTTCATAACAAAGACCCCTCAGAGATCACGGGGCCCCTTTTGGGCCGAGCCCCCTCCCGGATGATTGGCGCCCCACCAGTCAAATACATAAATATACGGCTCTGCATTCCGTGCGTGCCCCAGGGCGTTCCTGGTCTGGTATGCTCCTTGATCTGGTAGGGTTTAATTCTGGTAGGTACAGGAATCCAAGTTTTAGTATTAGGCTATAACCCCCATGGCAGCACATTGCGTTTGTCGCAAAGGGTTGTAGCGACTGTAGTTGCTCCCAGGCATTTTGCACTTTTCCAAGCTGTTTTTGTGGTGTAACGATTCTGATTTGCATAGACCGGAAAAAGGCCACAAGTGAATAACTAAGGAGAAGTGGGTGTGTCGGACAAGTTTATTTTCGTGAAAAGCGAGGCTGTCAGTCACTGCGCCATTTTGACTGTATATACGTCATATTTCGTCGCGGCGTAGATTTTTAGTAAATTTTGTCATGCTATCTGACTGATAAGAAGAATAAAGTAAGGCAAGCAATGTAGTCAGTTATTATCATACTATACTCATTGGACTGTTTGAATTGTCAAATGCATGTGATGCTGCTTGAAGAAGGACATGGAGTGACATCAAGATACATGTTGGCCGTGGTTGGAGCCTGAACAGGTAGGAGTCCATGAATGGCAAATGTTTTTTCTAAGAAATATTTTTGTCCCTCAGAAATTTTTATTCCCATTCTGATTTCTGTGCCATGATTGTGTCAACATATTATCCCAAGTTGTATCATATCTACATTCAGAAGCTTGTGTTGGTAACCCAAGTATTTGCTTTTTTATTGCTTGGTACCTGAAGTGAAAGTATGCTGAATATAATGCATTCAATGGAATACTCTGTTTAATGTTAATGTTAATGTTCTGTTTAATGCCAAGTTTAATGCATTTAGAGGATTTTTCAAAATCTGCAAGTTTTTGTAAACTTCCATCATAGTCCTTAGTCATCATGATCTTCAATGTTTTATTTCATTTTTACATACAGACAGAGGACAGAAGGGAAGGAAGAGAACAGCAAAAAAATGTGAGAAGATAATCAAAATGAGAGCTAATCTTAAATAAGATGTCCACTTTCCTGAAAGGGGGGGAGAGAGAGAACTAAATAATGTGCAAATAGACAGTAAATGGATATGGTTGGCCGAGGCTGACAATGGTTGGACTTCAGCTCACTTTTGAAAATGTTCCAACACCTTGATCATCCTGTCCCAGGCAGCTGATAGTCCAACTGTCCATCCGACAGACCATCAGTCCCACGTGGTGAGAGAGCCTGAGCAATGGGGAGAAGACCCAGTACACATGGATCATGTTTTTTAGTGATGACTGTAATGCCTGAGCTCAACATATTTTGGTACTTCCTACCTGAAACAACACTATATTGAGCTCATGGTTTTCTTTGAGTTGTTTTTATTAAGATATTGTGGATTTTTTATTGGTTTTTCTTGCTTTCAACTGACATGGATTTCTGTCTGCTTATATTGATCATTGATGAAGGGACCCTGCACATCTGATTGTAGCTGACTATTGTCTTTGTGGGTCTGGGATATGGAGATGTAACATGATATGCTACCTGTTTTTGGACATTATTGTTATCAACACAAGGAGACATAAACATAGCCCAACATCATCTTGACAGTCTTACAGATTTTGTAAGAAAATAGTGTAGGTATCCCACCGTCATACTCCTTCCCACATGGTTGCATGGGGGGGCTTGATTGGGGTGGTAGAGCAAATTGTGGGTGCGAAAAGCAGGGGGATGGGGGACATATCCCCATACAGACAAATCTGGGGGAACATCCCCCCTCAAAAGATACTTCTCTGGCATTTTCACAGTCACTTCTGCTGTTACCTGCATGAATCTATGTAAATGTGTTGGTGAAGTGCACGGTCATTAGTGTTTCATATGCAGTAGACAAAGTCAATTGGTAATCAGAAGAGTTTGACTCTCAACCCCCATCATGGTCAACCTGGACCCGCCATACAAATAAAGGGACTTGGTTCTTTCTACACCTCTTTCCAACCCTACTAAACTGCTTTTTTTGCTCCCATCTCACTTTAGCTGCAGATAATCTTTTGGAATAGTATTTACTATCATGAGTTCATCGGTCCACAGCTCATAGAGTCGGGGCATATTTTTTCCACAACGCCTCAGCTCAGAAGTGGTCAGAACTGACATCTAATCCATGCTTGTTGGTTGGTTGAAGATTCAGGGTGACAACTCACACATCATATTCCAGCACCCTGTGGTATGCCAGGCACTTGCCAATAAACAACATATCTTAACAGGCAAGTGTTCAGAGATGAGTTGTGCGACAGAGGTTGGCGCTCCTGCAAGCCCAAATGATAAAGAAAGCTCTCAAAAGAGGTGCAGTGGTCTAGTGGAGGGCACCTGGCCATGACTGTGCCACCTGCTGGGGGTGCAGTGTGTCTGGAAGGAGATCAAGCACTCCAGCACTCATAGCAGTGTTACTCACATGCGCAGTGCTTTCATCACGCCGGAGTAGGAACCCTTAATTACCAAGGAGTCAGCGAGCCATTTATTATATCAGTGATGACAGCATCGAGAATAGTCTGTTCCGGCGGATCCTCTTAAACAAGATAAGAAAGGCTTAGAAGGGGTCTGCAAATCTGCGTCTGCTGGAACAAACCAGCTGGAGTTGGGAGCAGATATCGGCTTTTGTCACTGATGGGCGGCAATGTGGTGGACGTATTAAAGCTAACTAACTTTCGAAATTGGATTAAGGCAGGGTTTCATCCCACATACTTAATTTATGCACGGTATGTTTCCCAGTTTGAAACGATTTGTTGTGGCTTAGCAATTGAAGTTTGCGCTCAAGACTTGAGTCCCCTCTCAGCCTCCTCCGAGAAGCCATCTCTCTTTTTGATGGAAATTGGAGGAGGTTTGAGATAAGCTTGGAGGAGTTTGAATGAGGCGCTGCAACACGCGAAAGGAGGTTGGAGGTGGTGCTGGAAGGGACCCAGTGTAATTTGAGTGAGTTTGTGTGTGGGCCCTCAATCATATTTCTTCGAGAGCCTGTCTCCCAATGTGTCGTTTCTCAGCAAGCGCCAACTATGGGAGTGCCCGGGTGTGACATCTTTTGAACAGTGAGACTCAATACCACAAAATGGTGTGACCGATTGAGCGCTTGGTCTGATTCACGGACTACGTCGGTTACCGGATCAAAGGCGACGGGAAAATATAACGTCTCCCTCAGGCGGCCAATTGCTACCGCGGATTTTCCTACAGTCGGAAATATGTTCGATTTGATAACAGCAGGCATTAGAAAGCTCAATAGATAACGTGAAAATGCGTACCCGGCTAATTTGGTATTGTTGATATCCAATTTGCAGTCCAGTCGCTCTGATACTACAACACTGAAATTGTCAGAATTAATCCAACGGACCCATTTACATTTAATAGTGTATAAGATTCTCAGCCTCCGAGTACAATATTGTTTATTAGTCCTGAGTCATGAAGCAACGCCACAGCTCAGCCGTTTACGCAAATCTCAATTTGAATATGAAAATCTGGCGAAAGCTACCTAAAGAGTGCGACGTTTTTATCACAACGTTTTTCTTGGCGAATAACTTTTTATCGATTTTTGTCCACACATGCGGCAAGTGAATATGATAGCGCACCAATCGACACCCTTTGTGTAGCAGGCTCTTGTTCATTGTTGGTTGGGCCATCAGAAGCCCGTCAGCCCGTCCTTCATCGGTACCAGAGAGTGGAAACTTTGACGGATAAAAGACAAGGGCCCAGGTATACAGGGCGCGTGAACGAAATCCGGACATTTGACGAACTTCCCTCTTGGTACCCTGCTTTCACTGAGTTAGAACGATTCCATTTCATTGCCTTTTTTGTCAATCGACCGCAGGCTCCCCATTTAAGACAAACTCATGTACGATAAAACAAAGCAGGTCAAACAAAAAAGCAGGTTCAACGCATAATACCACCCCACATCTCGAGACTCTGCAATTTTACATAGGTGTTCAGAAAATCGTAGAAGGGGGATGCGTGGCTCAGTGGTAGAGCACCTGCCTTCTGGGCCACAGGTCCCGGGTTCAAGTCCGGGCAGATCCTCTGATTAAGTTGAACATATCCCCCGTTAGGTATGTTTAATGGGCAGGTGGCTAGTTTTAAATCTATTATGATACTCGTATGTTAGGTCCTTATAGTCGATTCTGTTCCCATTGTTCGCATTTATAGGACAGTTTTAAACACTAACTATATTTTACACTTGTACCGCTGGGGTCCCTGGCATGACGCGCCCCGCTGGGGGGTCGTATTTCGCCACCCTTCCGTATTACATTTCCCAGGAACGCTAAAGAAAAATTGCGGACGGCGTTCGAAAGCTCTGGACAAGACGAAGATAAATCATGCGAAACATTTTTATGTCGGTTCAGTATTGAGGTCAGCATAGGTCAAAACAAAATGTTCTATAATCTTACAACAGGGCAGTGTGCGTTTCAATGTCTAGACATGTACTCAGCGGAGCTGGTGCAAACATTTATGCATCATTGGATTCCTCTCATCGTGGCGAATCGAATGATGTATAATATGACCTTGCTAGGTCAAAGTGTGAAAATAACCTGACCTCGAGCTAGGTCAGGATCACAGGGTGACCTGGTATAATCATGTTGCATATCAATCGACTCCCCGTGACGATATAAAATAATAGCTTTATCTAGCAAAATAAGAGCTTTATCTCAATTCAGTGAGGTTATTGGCAAAACAATTACTCTGCTCCTGTGACCTGACATGACCTTTGAGAGGTCAGATGGTCAAAAACTGAACTTTATGCTCAAGATAAGAATACACGATGTGAGGATTTTCAGCTTTATCCATCCAGTATTTACTGAAAACGAGCCCTTTCAATTTTTCACCATAGACTTACCTATAATGGGGTGACCAAAAAATTGATCCCGTCTTAGATCAAAAATATTAAAACTACGAGATAGCAGATTTGTAGATCCTAATGACTTGATCATATTGCGAAAGTTTCAAACTGATTGGTCGGCGCCTTAGGCGCCGCTTCAAACTCGTGATTTTTGGTTTTGGGGTCGGGTCGCTTGACCTTGGATAGCTCCTTCACCTGAGATGACCTGACCTAAACAATTTGGTCAGATGCTCAGAATTGATGAGGGATAAGGTGCTGTAAGTTTCGTTGCCCTGCGTTTCTTCGTTTTTTTGCGTTATCTGGGGAAACCAGGAGGGTTGGGGGCGAATTTCGCCTCCCCTAGTGGGGTGCGTGTTAACAATGATTCCGCTTGTGTTTGTGTTTGAGCTATTGAGTCGTTAGAGGTTTAGAACAGGTTTTCAAGTCGCTCGACTTAGTGTGTAAATGGGAGTATGTGCCATTAGACGATAGACCAAATAAATGAAATGATCTGTTGCCCCTAAATTCCTCCCAACAGAATGAGAGTTGGCGACGCCGTGTAACTGGAAGTTGGTGCGTCGTTAATTTCCAACTCATGGGAATCGTGAAATAGATCTGCTCCCAGATATTGGCGAAGAAGTTTATACTAGCCGCGGGAGCCTCGTAAATAATCGGCCTTTATTGATTTATGCGACCATGACGGATGTGCAGAAATGTTTGTTGTCTAAAAACCCGCACTGGGAATTGCAGGTTAAATGGCTAGTAAAAAGGATGAGTTTGCGGTACCGCCAATAACCCTGTGGATAGACACAAGATTGCATCGTAAACCTTCACGCTTTAAGTGAAACGAGATTGAAAAACTAAAGTATACCAACGTATTAATAATGATGTAAGTTATATTGTTAATATCTGTTATATAATACTAGTATTGATAATATTGAAATAGAGATAGTGATCGAACGTGAGCTTTGTAGGGATGCAAACACGGATTTTACGTTGAAATGTACCCTTCTCTTGACATTTGAAGTATCGGATTAATATACCGAAAGCCCCGTTTGGCTCCTTTGATGATGCCTTCAGCTTGAGGTCCAAATGTGAATTTCTTGCTCTAACTCCCGGGTCGCGAATGGCGTATACGTGCTTCAAATCAGTATTTTCGATGAAATCTGTTGATTTTAGAGGTTTTGTTTTTAGTGTCATAGTAAAAGTCATGCATTTGGCCGGATGCGAATTTAGTCTTCATGATTACGACCACTTGCAAAGCCTTTGCAAGTCTGCTGGAAAGAGAGAGACTGCAGAAATGATCGCACAGGATTACTTCTTTTCGTCGGCAAACATCGACCACGATGAGCAGATATCGGGGAGGTGATTAATGAACATGGAGTACAGTAATGGTTACATAATTCCCCTTCAGGTGTGCCCGAGGCGACCGGGCACGCGTCTGAGTACTTCAAGTTTAGAATCTCTCTGCCGGTATTGTTCTCGGAATTTTCAAATGCAGCATTACTACTTGTTCCACGTCAAAAATTTATTGACGAGGCTCGGAATACGGAAGAAAATGGGCGACACAAGAATCCGTTCGCGCTGGAACACCTCCAAACAAGATTGTGACGTTGCTGAAGACCCCCAGAGACGCTGTCTACGACATCGTAAATGAGTACCATGACTTAAATGACCTCCCAAGGGGGCCAGACAAGAAAAGTGATATTTCCCATGAGTATGAGACGCCTGGTGGCTTCCAACGCGGAAGAGGTTGCCGGACATCTCCAGCAACATCACAATGATGAACATAAAGGTGTCTCAGGTGTATGAAGGAGCAGTGAATTCAGGGGCCAGCATATTGACCAAAGACACTCTGTTATGTTCCAACATGACTGCACGGGCCCACACCGCCACGGAAACCAAGACTGGTGCAGAACGATCTTCGACATGGTGTGAGAGAAGGACGTTTGGCCCCTACCCAAACCTGAATCCGCTGGACTACTACTTATCGGGCAAGCTCAAGAGGATTTTCCATAGGTGTGCTCGCAACGCGATAAGCCCTGGAACACCAGCATCCGGGGGGTGATGGGGAACGAAGAGACGGGGGTAGGCAAGCGTGCTTGTAATGGCTTCCATAACAGGATGAAGAAGCGGACAGAGGCGGGTAAATTCCGCAGAGTAGATGGCTCATTTACAATATGCTGGATCGGGAGAAATGCATCCAGGACCCGGTTATGTGGCTTAAAGAGATAGCCAAGTTATAAAGCATGCCGGAAAACCAGGTACTCCATATATCATTATCTTGAAACTCAAAATATCTGCAGAGAAAAATTATCTGAAATGTACCCCTCATATACCTCAAGCCGCAGGCCGCAGTTGTCAAGCTGTTGGTTTGACGACATATCCTGACGTCACGTTATCAGGCAATCGAAGCCCTTGAAGCCTATGGAATATGGTAGTGGTTGCCAGATCATGACATCATCCACTGGCAGATAATAATTTTTTTCCTAGAGGCGCATTTTAAAAATAAGAATATTGAGCTTATTGTACATTTTTTCAGAGAAATCATGGACGATTCCACGATTTTCGGCTAAAAGTACCCCTAATTATAATAAATTCCAGGATTCGACCAAGGTGCCACATTGCCTTTAAGTTTGGTAAGGCCTGGACCTGGTGTGTTTGCTCGGATTATCCTCGGGTACCCTGCACTGTCATTGATTGTCTCTCCGACACTCGAATTTTAACGCATACCTGCTTTCCCGCTGCCACGCTCAACTGTAATCTCTAAAACTGGGCGTGGTGTTACGAAAATACTCGTGATTTTACGCCAAGCTCGAGACTTCTTGAGTAAAATACCTCCGAAAGCTAGGTCTGCACTTACTTTGAGGCGAAACCACCCGTCCCCAGACCAACCTGGGCTTTTGAAATATTCTTACTCATGTTTTTGGGTTTGATACGCTAATGTTCTTGCTTTTACGGAAGCGGTGTCGGGTGCGTTAGCGATGGGAAAACATTTGCATCATATGCCATAGAAATGTTGGCGTTGAAAGCATCGGCGAGTATCATGAACCCCAGTCTCATATCGGATACAGAAATTGATCATACAGTGTGAAGATCAAGAGCTGGAAGGGAGAAGTTTCCCGCAATTTTGTGCACTCCGAGGGGGGGCTGTTGTGTCTCAGTTGTATTGCATTGGAGTGGCCTGTGTCTGATTTTGGCGTGTTTAGCTGTGACGTATATTCCGCTGTGTTTCAGGGGTTGACACGAGCTAAAAACAAACATGGCGCTCTGGCATAAGGTGCAGCAGCTTCCGGAAGCTTCGTTGAGGAAGATTTACGGCGAGCACTTCCCCATCGAAGTTCGCCATTGCTTAGCACCATGGATTGAGTCCAAAATGTGGTAAGTTAGTTGTGCTATGTGATGAGGTTTTATTTATTTTGTCCAGACCCAATTTTACGTGAGAAGTACCATAGCCGTCTTCTCGTGGTTGTTTCGCGATAACCCGCGTCATGCAGATCTGGTGGAAATAGAATGTTTGCTCGCATGCTTTCGATTTCCATTTATTATCTTAAAAGGGCTAATCCCAAGTGGCACGCCTTTCCAATTACAGAGAGCAGTGGCGGTGGTGGTTAAGATCTTATCCCCGTGGCTTGATGGGACACGGAACACGGCGTCGCTGACGGTAAATCGGCGTTAATCCATGCTATCCCAATCGCGAGTTTGGTCACGTGGACACCGAGCCACCCGGCCTCCAGTCTACTTGCACGTCATGTGGACGTTTCTGACCTGTTTGTGGTGGGGTTCGGCAGTCAATTTAATGAGATCAACCCAGACGACCCGTCGCACGAGCAGTACGCGGGCCAGCTGGTGATGGCGCTTATCGGGGAGCTGGAGAACAAGGCCGCCTCCCTGCCCGGCACCGACGAGCTGTTCGTCGTCAAACTCAAGCTCACCGACTGCGCCAACATGTTCAAGGTGGGAGCTACACCGGTGTAATAATTCTGGGGCTTATGTATGTACCAGCTGCCAACGCCGTATGCCGGTCGCCGACGCTGTCTCCGGTGGAAGGGATTCGGGGCTTGCTCCTTACTCCGGGTGTCCGCCGGGCCTTGAACTGTAGTCAGCTGTGTGTGAAGCCGGTGCGTGAACCAGCTCACTTCCGAGTCCCCTTGATGCATTGCTTTTCACGTTGGACAGTGCTTTTGAGTGTGCATGCTGCAGTTTCTGTTCTAAATTTTTGGTCAATGCTTGTATTTAGAGTTCACGGCCTATGAGGCTCCTTTGCGGCTATTTTACACTTGATTTAGTTTTGTGTTGTTGTATACTGTTCGATTGTGCCGGACACAGCATGTGCGAGCGATACCAGGGGTAAGCTCGGAAGACGCTTTTGAGCCAATTCGCTATAGATCGTGCACCAATAGATATCATCTACCCATGCCATTATCTATTGTATCTATCTACAAGACACGTAATCGACAGTACGGACTGGTTAATGGTCTTTATGCTCGCGAAACTGCACTGCGTTTCAGTGTTGGAAGAACAACTGGTAGTTCAGGGGGTGGGGGGGGGGTGAAGTGGGGAGTATATAGTGAAGCAGCAGTCAGAATTTTTGGATTGATGTTTACAGTTTCCGAAACCTATGAAGCATTTAGTAGGATTAATTGTTTTGTCTCCTGGATTGTAGCACATTGTAACCGAAACAAAGTTTGTTATAGGGATTTACGTGTTTTTTTTGTATCTGGTGTCATGAGGTTCCCCCTCAAATGAATGTACTAAACGTTATAGGCTCACGTGAGTCTACTTTGGCTAGCTTGCACTTTTCACCAAGAAATGAAAAGAGCTGAGAGAAGCAGTCTGTCACTTTGGTACCCCCAGCTAGTTCCACCGCCATTTGGCCTGCATTTGTACGGCCATTACCGCGGGATGTATGGCTTTGGCTAGTTTGCGTCTCATCAGCGTGAGAGCCGCAAGTTTGGAACTGTCGGCTGGCCGGCGACCCGCTGACCCCGCGTGTTTCCCCAGTCTCGCTACCCGCAGAACTCGCTCTCTCTGGTGCGGATCATCCAGCATGCGCTCAACTGGGAGCTGAAACTGGTCAGTCAGCACGAGGTGAGACCGGCGCTCCCGCTTCCCCGCCGCCGGCCCCGGCCCCGGCGCCACCGCCTCCATTACCGTGACGGGCTCTCAGCGCCTGATTGGGTCGTGCTGAGGTTCGCGGCCTTGCACTGGTAGATGTATTTTGAGACTGTCGATTCGATCTAGGTTTCGTTGTCAGTGAAGGAATTTGGAACGGTACAGAGCTCCACAGCGGGAAAATTGATGCATAAACCCGTTTTCAAAAGCTGCCAAGTGACTGAAGATCGGACTAGATTTTCAAACCCCCTCCAATGGGCTGAATGTGTAAAACAAAATCCAATGAGACCAGGTTTGACCGCTTATAGGCCCTAGGATGAATGTGTGCATTTAGTGATTCATGCATTTATTGTATCCTAGCCATCCCCTTTTTAACTTCGTGACACGTTCGAAATCGTGCGCCAATGCACTGTTTTTCGATCTTAATTTTGATCAACAGACTTCCTGGGGAGGAGTCAGACAACAAACCTAAAAGAAAGTTGCCGTGGCATTTGCGCCAGCAGTTCTCCGCTTACTGTTGGCTGTCCGCGAGCGGAGCCGTGTAACGGCTGTGGGGCTGGTGTTGGCCAGTGAGCGGCCCGGCTGAGGCGGCGTGGGACGCCTGCCCGGCAGATTGGTGTGCAGCAGGGTATAGCGCCCGGTGCGCTGCCACTGGTCCCCGACGCCGCCTCCGACATCATCCAGCAGATCCAGTACCTGCACCAGCGGGTCCGCGAGGCCGCTGAAGACTACGAGAAGATGAAGCAGGAGCAGGAGTCGTTCGCCATCCAGTACCACGAGTGCGCCAAACTGAACGGTGGGTGGGCGGTGGTGCTGGATGTGCTGATGAACGTTCAGACACTGTCCCGTGTTTTCTGTTGGGAGTAAGCAGCTGGTGTCGGTGTTCTGCAGGATTGTGATAATTGTCACAGCTGGCCTGATGTGCCATTGCCATGGCAATAGCTTTGTTCTCTGCCCGTTGTTGCCGTGGCTATCATTTACGTGACATCCCTTTGGCCGCGTTTTAGCCTGAATAACTCAGACGAGGTTGACCCTATAGCACATACGTCACGCATTAAGGATCAAGATACTTCGGATTCCTAATATTGTGTGTAATGGATGAGATGCGAGAGCACGAACCCTCGTTTCTGGCGTTTCGCTCAGTCCATGTGTGAAATACAACCTGGATCCCGACGCTTAGGAACTGCCCTCCTATCAAATGGTGCTGAGCGATACATCCTGAGCAATGGCAACTGAAAACAGACGTTTCTCCAGTTGCCCGTGAACTTGGCTAGCTGGATGATTGTCACCGGTCCCTCGTGTTTGCCTGTACCGGGCCCCCTTGGTCGGTGTGGCCGCTGGAACACTGCCGCTGACCTGGTGCCCGGGCCCCTTCCAGCCACGCTGCAGCACATCCAGGGCCAGCGAGGCCAGAACCCGCTGGGCGCTGAACAGGAGAAAGAGCTGAAGCGGAAAAAGGAGCACGCCGAGTCGACGCTCACGCAGAAGGTAAGTCTCCTTAGCACTGTGCCTCGGGATCATCCGACATCCGTAGCACATTTACATTTTAGCTGTTCGGTTCCGGGCATGGAGCTCCCGTTACTAGTTACTCCCGCGATTTCTAGACTGTCGACCTCGCGTATCTGGCCTCTCAGCTGAGCGCGAAGAAGGCGTCATGGGGAGAGGTTTCCAGGCGGTTCAGTGGGTGACCGTGTTCTTTGGCTTCATGTCTCCTTGGAAGATCAAGCGATCATTCTATCGGCGGAGGAGGTCTGCAAAAATGCTTATTTTGAGGTTAAAGTGGGGTTAATTAAAAACTCATCAATAGGAATCAGTCAAAGTGGAATTTGGTCTAAACTTACAATTGGGGAAATTGTCCAAAATCCTGATATTTACGAGTCTTGCAGCTAGATGAAGCGTTGAAATCTCAGGAGTGTTTCTTCTCCTAGCTGAAGATCTGGACATGGTAAAAAAGCAAGAAAACTCAAAACTTTTGCGTGGATTTTGCCTTGAAAAATATTTATAAATACCTATTCATACCTATGCTGGTGCGGATAGTTGTACTGAGTCAACATGTCAAAATGTGAAGTTTTAGCATGCTCCCAACTGACTTGGAATTCTCAGCTCTTTTGTGGGCTTTAGAGCAAAAATTCGGCCCACGCAAACAATTTTAGTCATATCAGTTGTCTTTATAAAATAATGATGAAAATCTGACGCGATCGTGTTCGAACGCAAGGGTAAACCCCTTGCGAGCCAGGCATGTTTTCTTGCTGAAGTGAACTGGTGAGGACTGAGTTTTTTTAGCGCAATGCTCTAGTTTTTATTGTATGGCATCGGCCAGGCTCCGGTATGGGCGTGGGTATACCGGACTGGTACCGCAGCATAGAACAGTTTCGTACGCTTCCTGAAGGTTTCAATGCAGTCTTAACCAAAGACCCCGCCAATTATGTCTGAGCTCTTGTTGACCCCATCGCATGTCTCGCTCAATAATTATGTTTTGGATAGACTGCCAAATGTGCTGTTGTCCTTGTGGCTGTCATGCTAGTTGGACTGAAGTGGCGTTCCGGCTAGCTTTTGAGCGACGTTTTTTTCTATTAGCAATGTCTGTGTAGTACTCAGCCCGATACACCTGTCGTGAAGTCGTAGACCCACTTTATTGTGAATATTTATATTGTTTCGGTTCCAAAAATGAAATCCCTTTGTAATTCTGGTTTATAAATAGTGATTTGGAGAAAAGGCAAACGCTGTTAGCGGACGGAAAAGATAACTCGGCTCTGTAAGCTCACTCAGTTGCTAATTTTCTCCGGTGAGTTGTGTGGAGGTGACCAGTACATAGTCTGCCCACACGAGAATTTTGCCAAGTTTTTCTGTGGTGACGGATACGACGGCCGCACTAGCCAAATATTTCTAATTGTGTTGTCCAAATTTGTACCAGGATAGATATAAATTGCCCTTGGCTCCAGCGGCCTTGTTAGAAAATCGAAGTTTATCTCTGAACGTTCAATACTTGGGCCAACGTTATGATCGTGCCACGATGATGTATCCTGTAGGTATCAGCCTTCTGCACGTGACTTGATACGAACATAAAACACACTATACTCCGTTCTGGGAAGCGTCGAAATGAACGGTACCTGGCGAGGTGCGCCCTGGGCGCCGCCGCCTAAATGGCTGCTGTTGTACGCTGGCATGGTGTGAGACCTGCAGCCGCGCCAGCTGACCACTCGCGTGACGTCACGATTGCATCATCGGCCGACACGGCACCCGGGGTGTGCACGGCCAGAATATGGCCAGCCGCCTGAAACTTTTACCACGAGCTGCAGAAAAAAACGGACTTGATTTAATGGCGCGAGTGCAGAAGGGTCATGGTGGAACTCTCCTGGCACCTTCATTCGGGATAAGAAGTTGCAGCTGCATCTTTGTCATGCAAATATTAAACTCAGTGGCCGAGGAAACTGCTGCATATTATGCTGTTTGTTAGGAACGCAATATCACTGGCAGTTTGGCACCACCCATGTGCATCGTACATGCTAGTGAAGTGGCTCTCAAGTCCGAGGAGACTTGGCGCGGAGCCAACGCGAGAAACATTTAACCTGAGCTCGGATTTACCGTTTCATTTCTTGTCCATTCTTATGTATCGCAATAATTTTTGTGTCAGAATACCATGGGTGTCCACATGAAGCTGAAATAATCAGAACGGAAGAGACCAAGTGGATTGAACTAGCTTTGCAGTTAGCAAGATGTAACACTCGGTGTCATATCATATGTAACTTGGACGGCAGACGAAAATCACGTGACTTTTAACTTTGAATACAGGTAAGCATGGAGCAGAAATTAAATGGAATTTAATATTCTCCGGAAAAAGCGACCACGTTGAAAACCCGCGTAACGGATTGACTAGCTAAAATCTCGAAGCTGCTAATTTGTAACAGTCGCTGTTTCAAAACCGTCGTTAAAAGCATTTGAGTTCTAATAGTTATGCTTTTAGATGATTTGGTTATTTATTTATTTGCTGAGGAACTCTATGTTTTCTAATATTCTTTCGGGTTATATCCATCTATCTATGAGTCCTAACAAAACTGAAAACTGACGAGAAGGAGACGCGGATATCTTTTCGTCTTTTGCTAGCTTTTTTACTCGGATTATGTATTACAGGTATCAAAATCTAGCATATTTTTGCTGATTTCCAGCGTTTCAATGTATTTATAAACTTGCATTGTGAGATGTGGAGTAGATATAATGTGGAGATCATTTTCGACTGTGAAGGCGATAAACAGGTGGTCTGGAAAGACCACGTTGAGTCTAACACTGCTGAATCCACTGCCCAAACAGTTCAACACGAGAGAACGGGGTGGCAGTCGAAGCATAGTTTCAAGAAGCTTCAGAGTGGGTGGGGAGATAACTGGTAAGAGATGGGGCGCGTGTGGCATCCGTCTCATGGTCAACCTGTAAAGCTGGAATGTAAAAGCCAGATATATTTGTTCAGTCTCAAAGAGAGGTACTTGTTGGTATGAACAGTCTCACTTCAATCGCATAGGACGACGTTGGAAGTCTATTTGAGCCCACCGATGCTTTCTCTGATCTGGTTAAACTAAGCTACAGTCACACAGCTAAGTACCCCACTGTTCTTACAAACGACGAACATCATAAAACAATGCTGCCTGGTAAATGGCTAAGTGGCTAGCTATGTTAGAACCGTCCTCCCTTTTTTGGGAGGTTCATCTTCCCTTGCACGCTCAGCGTTGGAGGGGCGCGTTGTTGCCTAGTATTGCTCAATTCAGTAGCAAGTGCAGCTGCCTCACAATTTCTTGGCTACCGGTGATAACGGCATTTTTTGTCAAAGCTAAGGAACGCCGGACGCGGGATTTCCGTCCAAATGTAGCTCAAACTCGCCTAACTTGTTCATAAGCGTCTTAAGTAGTTGCGGCTCGCCGAGCCTGCAAATTAAGATTGGATCTATTTTTATAACTGGGCATCGACTGCAGAAGCGTTTGCATTGTCGTCTGCAGAGCAGGGATACGGCGAAGCCGCTCTATTCTTTCAACTCGTCCCCTTCAGCCGAATCTTGTGGCAAGGACGAACCGGCAGTGGAACAGCGATCTCACAAAGGCGCTGGGGCGCCACCCCAAGAGCCTGAAAGTCACATCGCCGATCGAAGCGACGGAGGAGGCCGGTCACCACTGTGTTATTCGTCTCTGAATAAATGCTCAGGGGAAGCAGTAGTTCATGTAGGCTTGTCTCATGCCGAGGTTATTTGTCTTCCGTTCAGACTTGAGAACACGTTCCAAAATTTGGTGTTTGTACACTGTACCTGTCTCTTGTCAGGAGTCGAGTTCGCATGTGCGTGCCTTCGTCATTCTCGTGGGAGGCGTTGTGAGGCTCTCATCTTGTGATTGACGGAGAAGCCTGGGGGCTGATGATCCGCACCGGTCTCGCTCGACATCTCTGGAGCGTGGCCTTCCCGTGACGGTCCTGGCAAGCATGGAGACGTGACAGAATGCGCACTATCGGGCACTGCATAATGCATGGATCTATACGAGCTGCCATTGGCAGAGCCGGCTGAGGCTAAACTCCGGCCATTTGTATCGGGTTGAATATTCGGAGGGGGAATGTATGAACGGGTTTAGATATTATCTGATAGATCACGTTTTCCATGCCGAAAGGTTCATATTTTTGGCTCAAAATCGTACTACTCTTTGTGCTGGACGTACTTTAAGCTGTTAGATCCTGGATTGCAGTCTTCGCCGTGGTAATTGTGGTGTTATGGGACCATCTCAATCAGTGAAGATATCTAATAAGATACGAGAAGGGAGGCGTCGGGAAAAGCTGACTGCATGTTCTGGGAACGAACCTTTGGCGTTCCTTCGATCGAGATCGGCTTCCAACCAATAATGATGGCATTCGGGGAGTGAAACCGCCTCTTGAACCATGCTCTTCGGAATTGCTCCGGTGCGTTTTTCGATTCTGCTATTTGTTATTGTTATAGCCGCGCCTTAAAAATAAGCGCCTTAAGCGCCTTAAGTAGTTGCGGCTCGCCGAGCCTGCAAATTAAGATTGGATCTATTTTTATAACTAGGCACCTGTATCATGGTTTTTTAAGTGAGATAACGGTCGTGTAGAGCATGCTATAATAGCACGTAGTTCTATAATTGGCTTGTCCAAAATCTGCTCCTGTTGGGAAATAGGGTTGTTTTCCGGGCGAAATCCAGCTGCCCGAACGCTGCGCAGTGTCAAACCGACAACCTACCGCCGCGAGACAATGCTGGAGAGGGAGGCAGGACGCGGGCATAGTATCCCAAATCCCAGGGTGGAGAGCGGCGCCCGGGCAAACTGAAGTCCACTCACTTCTGTGTTATGTTTACTAAATTTTCTGCCCATTCCTCAAGTGGAGCCTCTTTAACACAATTAGATAATTCTGGTGCACATGAACTTTGTAAAAGTTTTGACAATGGGAAGTATTGATACAAAATGTATCTCTAAACACGAGAAAATAATTTATGAAAGGTTTCCATTGATTAGCACAGTATCGTAACCTTTACATTTCCCACTCCCCGACAATATTTTTGAATATGAATTTTACGCTTAGCATCCAAACGCAAAACCAGTTTTCGAACATGCGCGGGAAAAACCAATTTCTGCTACGGGAGTGGAGCACCTACATGGAATTCCAAAAGGTCAGTATAAGTCTCAGAAAAACGAAGATATCGTTTTTTTCTTGCTACCCTGGGTTGACCACATGTAATTACGAGGTTAATCGCTCGCAGCATGTAACGTTGCGACAGCGATACCATTGTTAACATTTATCACGTGACATGCGTGCTGAAATGGAAAGGGATTCCTTCTGGTTTGAATAAGGGTCTTATGGGCACTTATAGCCAAATAAGCTGAAGTGCCCTTAAACACCAATAATCATCATAATAAGGGTCTTACGGCCCTTTATTTTGAGCTTTAAAATATGCCCAAATTTGATACAGAGAGCCTTGGGTTAAATGAAATATGCCAGTAGTGGGTCCTGGACACTGTCTACAAAACTGCTGTCTCACTTCAAAACCTATTATAAAAGTGGAACACTCCGTTCAAGGATGGAGTTATTTTAGTTCGAACAGTTCATGAACAAATGAAACAATAATCCGGATTTATGCGGTATTTTCAAGACATATCCCAGTTCAAATTACATAAAGGTGCCAGTTTTTTCGTAATATACATTTTGTCCATGCTGCAAATTCGGTTAGTGGAGTCGAAGCCTCACTTAAGTCATTAGTAGACTTGTCACAGAGATTCCGACCTTACCATCCGATCGAGTAACTCCCGCTATGAAGGGTCATTTTAGACCCTGGAAAATCATGACAAAGTTTAACGTCCCACAAAGCCAGGGACGGCTGCCCCGATTAGGTCACCCTCTCACCAGTCAGTTGCCAGCAGACCTACATCAAGTAAATATTGAGCGCCGGAGCGTCTCAGGGGAACCGATCCCAAGCCTGCACAATGTGCACATGCACTGCCACTACATGCTCCTGAGCAGCGAACCAGAACCCAACGCTGTACCAGCTGAACTACCGGGGCGGTTGTCCCTGTAACTTCATCTCTTCTTGCTCTCCATATCCTGATGTTGCAAGAATTCTACCAAGGTGCCACGTTCCCTTTAAAGGGAACGTGATTTTACACAACGTGATTTTAACTGAGATAGCCAAGTTGTAAAGCAGGTCGGAAAACCCGGTACTCCATATTTCATTCGTCTTGGAACTCGATATTTCCGTAGAAAAAAGCTAAAACCTACCTGACACCAGCCCCCTCAGCCCCCGTCGCCGGCGGCCATTGTTGTGAGCTACTGGTGTGACGACATATGCTGACGTCATGATGAGCATCAACCAATCGAAGCCCTTGAAGCGTTTCAAGTATGGTAGTGGTTGCCAGATCGTGACATCATCCACAGTCTGATATATATTTCTTTTTCTAGAGGAGTATTTTTAAAAACCAAATATTGAGCTTATTGTACATTTTCAGAGAAATCATGAGTGGTTTCATTATTTTTGACTAAAAGTACGCCTAATTACACTAAATTCAGGATTCGACCAAGGTGCCACATTTCCTTTAAAGGGAACGTGGCACCTTGGTCGAATCCAGGAATTTAGTGTAATTGGGGATATTTTAGCCGAAAATGGTGAAAACGTCAATGATTGCTCTGAAAAATGTAAACTGAGCTCAAAATTTTTATTTTTTAAATGCTCCTTTAGGGTGAAAACAAACCTCTGCCTGTGGATGACGTCATTATCTGGCAACTGCTCCATATTCAGTAGGCTTCAAGGGCTTCAATTGGCTGATTACTCACCGTGACGTCAGCGCTGTCGTCACACCAACAACTGACAACTGTGGCCGCCTGGCTGGGGTAGATTTGGGGTACATTCCAGGTAGGTTTATAGTTTTTCTCCACGGGAAATTTTGAGTTTCAAGACAAATTATATATTGAGTTCCGGGTTTTCCGGCATGCTTTACAACTTGGCCATCTCAGGTAAAATTTCGTTATAAAGGTGACACATTCGCTTAACCCTTGCCCCGGTGGCGGGTACGAGCCACCTTCGCCCTGGTGGGGGGGGCTAAAAAAGACCCCCCACGATCTCAAAAACTAAGAGAGCTAGAAAAAAGCGCAAAACGGCAATCGAAAGCTCTTCGAAAATGATATCGAAAATACTTCGGTCATTTTTCTTGTCAGGTCAATATCAAGGTCACCAGAGGTCAAAATAGGTCAAAATCGCTAATATGAGGTGTACTAAGAAAACCTCCTATATCTCAGAAACTATGATAGCTAGAAACATTTTTCTAACACCATTCGAAAGCTCTTGAGATGCGCTTTCATTACAGTGGCATTCATTTTCGTGTCAGGTCAAAGCCTAGGGAGCTACAGGTCACTAAATATTGGGCATATTTTTGGGAATGTCCATAGCCACCCATGCATAAGGGCGTTTACTTTTTTGCTAATAGCTTCCAAACCAAACAAGATACAGCCATAGTTTATGCACCATTGCAATCCTCTCGTCAATACGAATCGAATGATATATGATATTGCTATGCCAGGTCAAATTTAAGAATTTGACCTGACCCAGGTCAACGGTCTGACCCAACTTGACCTGGTATAGTCATGATGTATATCATTTGACTTCCAGTGACTATACAAACACTTTGGTGACAAAATAAAAGCTCTATTTTAGTTTATTCAAAATTTATAGAGAAAAACACCAAAAAATGCTTATTTGACCTAAGGTGACCTTTTAAAGGTCACAAGTCAAAAATTTTGGTATCAGCTTCAGAAATGGGCTAAGAGCAAGTCGCAACCGATGTTTGAAGTTGATTCCATCCATACTTACTGAGAAAAGCTCATTTCGTGATTTTCCCCATGCATTGTCAATGGGGAGGTCATGCTCTGCACATGACCTTAGGTCACCAATATCAAAAATCCCGGAACAAATGTTGTAGCTCCTGGTGGGCCCAAGATGTGGTATGAGTTTCAACTTGATCGAATAACCCTTGTTTTAGTTATGCGGTCCTAAGTATTTTTTGAGGTGAGGTCACTTCACCTGACCTGGTGACCTGACCTAATATGACCTTGAGCCAAAATTTTCAGGAAAGATGTAAAAATGATGAAGGAACAGCTAGACCAAGTTTGGCGGCGCTGCGCGCCGCCGTTTTTTGGTCACTTCGGAAAAACCCGAGGGGGTCTAAAAGACCCCCCCCACCCGGGCGAAGGTTAAATATCGCCATTGAGAAAAGCCAGCATGATGTGTTCAACGCCATCTGGTGTTCAGTCTTTTCAAGATAGTATGAGCGCCATCTTGGGCTCCTTTTGTATAAAAATTGTGGCACCTTGCTTGCATTTGCGTTTTTCAGGAATACAATGTGAATTACTACCTAATGGTCGCAACCCTCAGTCACTAAAATCGTACTTTTTTTTCCTGTTCGGATTTATCGATTATTATTATTATCGATTAATCTCTCATCGACGTCTCACTCCGTGCTTGGCCTCAGCTAGTTAGCGATACTGGTGGTGGGTTTCCTGAAGTGCGCCTAGCAGTTCAGCTTAACCACCTGCAGGCGTTTTTCCGCTCCCACCGGTCGCACTATTTCATCGTTATGACGTGAATCGAATCCCTCGGTCTTTGCCCTCCTCGGTTCTCGTTCCTTTTCCGCCAGTCCTGCAGCTGGCGGCTGAGTCCCCGGTTTATATAAAATGGCCATAAAACTTTTTTAATATTGTCATGTTGTCCTGAGATACTTGTATGAAGCCAAATCGTAGCTTGTTGCGGAGTTGGAACCCAGGTGGTGTCTCGTAAATTTCTGCCTCAGAAAATAATATCACCATTTACAAAACCTTTCACGTATATTTCTTCGGAACACATTTTAAAATATATGGGAAACATAGGTGTATAAAACTGATGTGTCGAACTTATCGGACACCTAAATACTGGGCGCATAAACTCAACAATAGACTCGTGAGGACCGGGGAAAGTCCGCGAACTTTTCAGGAGCAGTTACGTTACTTTGAACCTCTGCACGCTTTTGATATGAATGCGTAAAGAAAGGCTTAGCTGATACAGGGAATGTGCCACTTTCATAATGGGACTTGAACCGAGATAGCGATGTGATAGATCGTGTCTGGAAACCACCTGATCAATATTTCCCTTGTCCCAGATCTTATATTCCCAGAGAGAAAAAGACGGTAAAGATTCACAATTTATCGAGCCCCTCCTGCTCGCGTGGTCACGTGGTATGAGGTGACCTTGGGCAAGTGACGTAATGCTCAAGCCCCGCCTCGTGGACAAATATGTCTTGTTTGGATCTCTTTAAGACCCACGTGCTGTACACGTGCCTTATGTGCTAGCGACTATAAATGCGTATAACTTTCAATGACTGGTCTTTTCAATAACTGGTTTAAATTTTGGAATATGGTTCTATATTTATTGAGAAAAATATCAAATTGGTGTCACTTTGGTTCCATACAATATAACTTTGAGCTAAAAACGGTTCATTTGTATTCGTTTTTTTTGGGGGGGGCGCAAATCAAAGCGGTCCAATCTGACACAAAGCATTACCAGATTGTTTGCCAGTTTGACGTCACGTTGATGTGGGGACTTTTTCTTTCTTCTAATAGAGGAAATTTAAATAAAACGAAATATGAGGCTTGTTAGCCATTTTCCTGCGGAAAGAAGGCCAAGTTCATTATTTTCAATAAATATAATAAAGAATTGAAGAAAATTATAACATGATGAGGAATAAATCCCCTTCAACCAACAGTCTGGAGTCGCACCAAGGTGCGACATTCCCTTTAAAATGTTGATTGAATGGTCGGTTGAGTCAGGTCCTGAGCCTGGTGACGACCTTTCGTTTGATGTGTGGACCACCTGACTGCAGTCATACTGGGGCTACTTGTACATGTTCTGCTGCTACACTTGTTTGGGACCATACGCCCCTGTAGATTCGCTCCTTTTAACCCTCACCCCGGTGGGAGGGGGGGTTTCAACACCTCCCTCAGGTTCTTTTCCGGTGGCACAAAAACGGCGGCGTGAAATGCCGCCGTACTCGGCACACCTTATCCTTGATCAATTCTGCAAATTCTCCCAAAATTTTAAGGTCGAGTCATCTCAGCTCAGGTCACCAGTGCAGTTCAAATGGTCTCACTTCCAAAAAAGTTTCGGGTAGCATAATTAAGAACAGGGTTGATATATTCAATTGAAACTCATCACATAATGGGCCCACCGAGTGCTACAAAATATATTCTGGAGTTTTTCAAATCAATGACCTAGGGTCAGGTACGGATAACCTCTTAACTTCATCCTCCTAACCTCCTAACCTAACCTCTTAATTGGAAATGCGTGGAAATGACGGGAATTGGGCGAGAAATGGCTCTATTTGTGTCGATACAGCTGAAAATACCTTCATATTCTCTGAATCGTAGTATCTTAGGTCCCTTACCTGGTTCATGTTGCAAGTTTGGACCTGTGGCCCCTGAGAGGTCACCTGAGGCTACTGTAGCGGGGGCTACTTAAGCGATTTAGGTCAATAACTTTGCCGGAAATGATGCTAAAGTTTTTGGTTTGATACCATTGCCCTTGAATTATTATGGGAAGTCTATTGATATGCATATTGACTGCGAGATCAGATGGTGACATTGACCTGACCTTAGGTTAGGTGTTAAGGATTCACACACTTTGAACTTTGGAAATGTTTCAGCTATTTTTTTCGTTTCGGGATTTCGGTATAGGAACTGATTCGGGAGCAGGGTCGGGACGAAAACTTCGTCGGAACCCCTTCGTTCCGACTATGAGGTGAAGATACATACAGACTACAAGTCCAACGTTAGGGCGGCGCCTGTATGGTGTATATTTTTTAGGGTTCCTCCGTGTTTTACTGCATTCCGTGTCAGTGTACGCCTGCAGGTGTTACTGTGGTCCAAAAATAAATGCTTGCAGCTCAATACAGCTTGCAGCCATCTGCTTTTAAGCTAAGACAGATAACATCATACGCCGTACTACGTAGTATTAACCAGTTTGTGTTGAATCAGGGGCTAATTCAGCCTCTTGGTCGATCGCTCAGGCGCGTGGAGGGAAAATGATTCAGCGCTGTTGCGAAGCGTGCAGTTTTGCACGGTGATGCACGTTTAGGGAGCTCGGTGAGCGGCCTCCCTAAGTGACGCCGGACTGACCGTGGAATAATGTCCCAGGTCGTGGTAAGGAGGCGGCATCGCACGCCCGGGCACGGGTAAATGTACGGCATTTGTGCGGGGTCCTATCGACCTCAACTTTGCAAGTTGGCGTCACCGGCCCCAATCTTACCACAGTTCTTAGGCGACTGCCCATTGAAGCAGCTGGATTTCCCCAGTTGGCCATTTATGTTGAGTTGAATGTGAAGCCTAAAAACAAATCTAGAACGGGCTAATTGTATAGAATCCGTGCGACTCGGTTGACCAAATGACCTTATTGACGTGCGCATCAGACGTGAGCTCAGTGCCCTGTATACCAGGTAGTGTCGTAGCTGGGGCTCAGCACGGCTGATGTCTGTCTTGTGCCAATAAGCGGGAGATCCTGTTACCATGGACGCCGAGGCCTTTCATCAGAGGAAACGAGAGCTCCGGCGGCGTGTCGGGCGCACTGGAGAGCCTTGCATCGATCGTCGGCCCCGTCAGCGCCGGCTCCGTCCGTCTAACCGGGCCGGCCCAGCCCTGCTGCATAATACCCTCGCGCCGGCCGCATGCCATGTTTATCATTACACTCTTCCCAGGCGGGCTGTTTTTGTGGACTTCTGAGTCGGCAAGCCGGTCCTCTCGGTGACTGGTTAAGTACTTTAACAAATAGTTATTTGTCTTTCCATTTATTTCCATATCTTGAAGTATCTTATGCTAAAATCGTTACCAATACTAGACCACTTCAGATTCTTCTACATGTAGGCTCCGACGTAAAACATATTTGCTTCCGCCAAATTTGGTGCCGCGATTTCTAGATCAATTTATTGATTGTGGATTGTGCCCGATTTGAAAAGTTTGATAATTTCACCTCAGGCATGCGATATGCGAGCGTTGTATACCGTTGTTATTTACTGTAAATGGGGAAGTGTTGGCTTGTCGAGATGATTTATATTAAGGGAGATACGCGAAAATGTTTTATTGGCTAGATCAAAAGGTCACAAAAAGTTGTTTCAAAAGTCTTTTTCGCATTTTTGCGAATTTGGCCTACAAATACCTTAAAATCGCTCTCAAAGTCAACATTTCTAGACGGCAAATCGATAATTCTCACTATCGATCAAATGACGTAGCCTCGGCTGTAACTATCAACTTCTCTAAGAACTAAGTCATATCTGTCCTAAACAGTAGTGTAGAAGCCCTAACTATCACAGTGACGTAAACGTTTTGTCATCCTGGGAATTTTGTAGAAAACGACTGAAGACCTGAGGTACGAAGCGGTTGAAGACTGAGTCATTGTTTTATGCTCCACTTTTAGACCAACTCAGACATTTTATAGTTTTATAGGCTATGTAAAATTAATTCAAATACAAATACAGGACAACAGACATTTTTATTACCAAAACAATTACTTTTAAACTGTAAATAGCTTTTGAAAACTAAGAGATGAAGAGCACTTTCCTGCCTTTTATCGGTTCCGTTAACATATTTCAATAATGGTTGAGTGTCCTCCAAAAATTTTGCCGAAGATACAAAAATAATCGACAGTTTCGTAATAAAGATTTTTCAAATAGCAAGAAACCACAATACATTTATTTCGCGCATCTCCCTTTAATCTTCCAGGTGAAAGTCTTGATGTTTTAATGCTATCAGAGACATTGTGTGCATGTGCCATCTATGAGACTGTTGGCAGTGGAATGTTAGTGTAGTCCCTACCAACACTGGGCCGGGTAAGCCTCTCGTGATGTGCTGGCTCTAATTGCTTCCAGCAAATGCGCAGGCTATGTAGATCCGCTAAAGCTAGTAAAAAGCTGGCTTATCGTGGGGCTAGAAATGGCGCGGCACCAGTCCTGCTGGTGGCGCGGCCGTTCCATTAGATAAGCCTGTTTGGATAGCGCGTTTTTAGCCTTGCCCTCGTAATAACTAGCGTCTTAACACGCGCATTGATGGGGGGTTACCCGCTCCCCCTCGGGTTTTTCGGAAATAGCCTGAAAACGGCGGCGCTACGCGCCGCCGTACTTGGTTTGCCTTTTCTCTCATTATTTCTACAACTTCTCTTAAATTCTTAAGGTTAGGTCAATCCCAGGTCAGGTCACCAGTACAGGTCAAGTGACCTGACCCCAAAAATTTTAAGATAGCATAGGTCGGAACAGGGGTGAACTTATCGGATTGAAACTCATGTCACATAATGGGCCCACCGAGTCCTCTAAAGTATATTCCGGGATTTTTGATATCGATGATCTAAGGTCTGGTACGAGCCATGACCTCTCCATTTGAAATACATGGGAAGAATTGGTGTACAATTGAATTGGTTTTAACTGAATAACTTAGTAACGGATGGTGATAGAGCGTTAATTTTGATTGCATTAGATTTGCCTTATCTTTGCTGGTTCTAATGACATGCATTTTACCTAATTTGACCTTGACCTGACCTCAGGTCAGGTAAAATCCTTGATTTGACCTAGCGGGGTCATATTATATATCATTCGATTCGGATTGCTGCTAGGATTCATATAGTTAAAATCGTTTTGCTCTATCTTTACTTGTCCAGATGTAATGACCGAAAACCTTCATTTACATGCTATCCCTATGATGGTATGTTTTGACTTCTAGTGACCTTAAATGTGACCTGACAAAAAATGGTTCAAATATTTTCGATGGAGAAGTGGATGGGCTACCTAACGCCCTTTACCGTTTTGCACTACCTAGCGTGGTTCTCAAGATCTTAGGGGGGTACCCGCCACCCCGTCAAAGCGAAGGTGGCTCAGACCCTCGTCAATGCGCCTGTTAAGAACGGGTCGTCGCTGCCTGAAACCGGACTGCACCAATATGTTGAAGCCGAAGACAACGCACCGCGCCCACAATCAACAGTTCAACTGGGAGGATTATTCGAACGCGGGATATGTGGGTATCGACTCTGTTGAAGCTCTGCCTCTCGTTAGTGCTGGTCTTCTGTTTCGCCGGTATTAGTGCTTGTCGTGGTGGGCTGATTCGTACGCACCATCTGTTCAGAGGTAGTGAGGTTGTCGGAAGCCTGGCCTCCCTGACATTTTCGCATTCCTTGATTTCGCGCCGGGATTCATGCACGTCCTTCCAACTTGACGTGGACGTTTGGCGCAATAACCCGAAGTCAATGGAGTATGATAAATAAGGTTATACAAATAACCACTTGGAACAATGGAATATTCAACGCTTGTATTATGACTAGCAATGAAAAATCTTCATTGCTTTGTTTCTGGTGTATGGAATACTAACGTCCGTTAAATTTCTGTCTTTGAAATGCTGAGGGGAGTAATTTGTTGGTCCCTGTGGTGTAAGTGTGGTCTGCGCTCCCAACCTCCGGCCTAGTTGTCTGAATAGGCTGGAATTCGGCAAGGCTTTCGAGTGTAGTGCTTTTCACCTCTGTTGGGGATTGAGGCGGCTTAGTGGATAACACCCTTGTCTTCTAAGCCACTGGTCCCGGGTTCAAGTCCCGGCGGAGCTTCTGAATAAGTTGATCTTATCCCCAAAATCCCTTCCAACAGGGTGAGAGTTGGCGACGCCGTATGACCCCGGCAGTTAGTGCGTCGTTAAACCCCAGCAATTATTTTCACTTTTGTTTTCTACTCGCTCCAAGCGCTTTCTTGCACATCTTTCGGTATTCTATGGCTACTCTACTTCTTTTTTGGTAACCAATCCATCTTGGCTAGCAGCCAGTTCCTAAGTTATCGTTACCTTGTGATATACACTTTGAGCGTAAGCAGTGTTTTATCTTGGTATTGACCTCCCGTCTTTTCTTTCGCAATTTTGTTTCTGCTTAACGACGAATAGAAGCTGAATGTCACTGGACCTGTACCTCTGATCTCGTATCTCTGTATAGATTAATCACCAACAGGCACATACCCAATTATAGGTGAAGTCAATGAAGATAAAATGCATAATCACCAACAGCCTACTCCAAAACGCCAAAAACATTTCTAACACAACAAACACAGATAATCAATCGGTCACGACCTATGAAAGCTGTTTGTAGAGTCGTAAAAGAGCGATACACTTTTAAGTCGTCCAATGGGATCCGTCAAAATATCGCAGGTTGGTGAGAACGCTAAAAGTTATTAATAACGCGAGGAGCCCGCACAAACACACATGATTGTATCGTGTTCACTCTACCTAAAGGCACATTTAAGAAAGTTGCACTAGCATTCCTGGTAGTTCTAGATGGTACATGGAGCGAGAAACATTCCAAAAGATGAGATGATGCGATGAGACCTCTAAAAACCTTGCTTTGAATAAAATGTCATGTTGTACACGCCTTGCCAATAAAGTACGAACATCATAAAACTTCGTCAATTCCTCGTAACCTAATGATGGACAGGCTGGGTCAACATGGTTCGCAAGCCACATCAAAAACTTGTGTTGGATTCTCTACACGATCCAGATGACATTTGCGGCTCAGCCCAAACCACTGAACAATACTCTAAAACTGACCGAACATTTGCATTAAAAGCCGCCAAAGCGGCCTTCTTATCCAGCTTACATCTAGGGAGGCTGTCTGGAAGGTTCTGATTAATAAACCGAGTGATCTGTTTGCTTGAAACCATCGAGTTTATATGGTCGGAAAAGGTAAGCTTTTGGTCAAGAATGATTCCCAAATCTTTTATGGAAGAAACGTTCTCCAAAATTGTTCCGTTGATTTTATAGGCCGAATCAATGAGATTGCGTTTTAAAGAGATTTTGAAAGACTTGCATTTGAGGCGTTTAGATTCATCTTCCAGGCAGCAGCCCAACTTGTTACTGCGTCCAGGTCTTTCTGTAACGTGTAACGTCATTTTGGGATTTCACTGATGGAATATTTTCAGATCGTCCGCGAAAAGCAAACACTGGTAGAAACTACGTGTGGCAGGTCGTTTACGAAAACTGAAAACAACAACGGAGAGATGAGCCCTCCCTCTGGTGTGCCTGAGGCCACACGAGCCCAATCCGAAACTTTTCCGTTCAGCACCACTCGCCGATAATAACTCTATATGTTTATCTAACGCAGTGATTTCACGTATGGACGTATATACACACCTTGCAGGCGAAATGTATGTGCTGGGTTAAACGCACGTGATATATGTGTAGTGTTATTGCTATTTTGTTCGTCGAAAAACAAAAACGAGGAACCGAAGAACTGGCAGTAAATCCATGTAAAAAATTGAACATAATACAGGCATGATATAAATATATTAGATGGTGCATACTGCGCTAACGATATGTGTACTTGACAGAGTGGTGACTCCTAACTAGATGGACTGGCTGCGATTTCCAGAGGAGTGTGGAGGGGGCCTGGCTGTAGCTCCCTGAGAGGTGTGGGGAGGGCCTGGCTGTAGCTTCCAGAGGAGTGTGGAGGGGGCCTGGCTGTAGCTCCCTGAGAGGTGTGGGGAGGGCCTGGCTGTAGCTTCCAGAGGAGTGTGGAGGGGGCCTGGCTGTAGCTCCCTGAGAGGTGTGGGGAGGGCCTGGCTGTAGCTTCCTGAGAGGTGTGGAGGGGGCCTGGCTGTAGCTTCCAGAGGAGTGTGGAGGGGGCCTGGCTGTAGCTCCCTGAGAGGTGTGGGGAGGGCCTGGCTGTAGCTTCCAGAGGAGTGTGGAGGGGGCCTGGCTGTAGCTCCCTGAGAGGTGTGGGGAGGGCCTGGCTGTAGCTTTCTGAGAGGTGTGGAGGGGGCCTGGCTGTAGCTTTCTGAGAGGTATGGGGAGGGCCTGGCTGTAGCTTCCAGAGGAGTGTGGAGGGGGCCTGGCTGTAGCTTTCTGAGAGGTATGGAGGAGGGCCTGGCTTCGGTTTCCAGAGGAGTGTGGAAGGGGCCTGGCTGTAGCTCCCTGAGAGGTGTGGGGAGGGCCTGGCTGTAGCTTTCTGAGAGGTGTGGAGGGGGCCTGGCTGTAGCTCCTGAGAGGTATGGGGAGGGCCTGGCTGTAGTTTTCTGATAGGTGTGGAGGGGGCCTGGCTGTAGCTTTCTGAGAGGTGTGGAGGGGGCTTGGCTGTAGCTTTTTGAGAGGAATGGGGAGGGCCTGGCTGTAACTTCCAGAGGAGTGTGGAGGGGGCCTGGCTGTAGCTTTCTGAGAGGTGTGGGGAGGGCCTGGCTTCGGTTTCCAGAGGAGTGTGGAAGGGGCCTGACTAGCAAAACGAAGTGACAGTTATCGATTAGACTATTTTCTTGATATATTGAAATATATTTTACGTTTGGTCTGTAGGAAATTAACTCGCATTATCGCATGGTCGAAATTAATTCGCATAATCATTGTAGAAAGTAATTCGCATGAATAGTCGCCAGTATCAAAGGCACGCTTAGTACGTAGGTTTTAAAGACGTCCAAGCAAGAAAGATTTTTCCGTGCTGCGGGGGTTCGATAATTAAGTCACTTGTTCAAGGTCACATCAAGTGACCAGCCTGTGAGTGGATCGATAAGTGGTGGATCTTTACCCCTTTTCTCCGCGAACAATAAGTTCTGGGACAAATGAAAAATCAATGAAGTGGCTTCCAGTCACTTGGCTATCTCAGTTAAAGTCCCATTGTGAAGGTGTCGCATTCCATTTAGCTTCTGCTGAGGGGGAACGATAATTTAATGAAATATTACTGATTCACTACTCGCAAATGATAGATGAAGGCAAAGGCGCTTGTGCGACCATTATGCCCAGTCGAGCATGTGTTTGTGAAGAAAGTGTTAGAATTCGTTGCCCTGACATCGTGCTACCAGCAAACAGACTTTTGCGCGACACAGTGACTCCTGCGCCAGCGCCGGGAGAACGTGAGATGTCCTTTTTCATTTGCCGAGTATTGCCACCGTTGAACACTGGCCTGGTGGTGATGCACCGTCCATGAAACCTCCCTGAGAGCTCTGCCCGTGTCCGGCAGGTGTCCGGGCTGCAGCAGAATCTCTGAGACCTCCCTGACAGGTCTGCCCGTGTTTGGCAGGTGCCCGGACTGCTGCAGATTTAGCCTCCCTGAGACCTCCCTGAGAGCTCTGCCTGTGTCCGGCAGGTGTCCGGGCTGCTACAGATTTAGCCTCCCTGAGACCTCCCTGAGAACTCTGCCGGTGTCTGGCAGGTGTCCGGGCTGCTACAGATGCGGTCTCCCTGAGAACGCCCTGAGAGCTCGGCTTGTGTCCGGTAGGGGTCCGGGCTGCTGCTGAGGTAGCCTGCCTGAGAGCTCTGCCTGTGTCCGGCAGGTGTCCGGGCTGCTAGATTGAGACCTCCCTGAGAGCTCTGCCTGTGTCCGGCAGGTGTCGGGTCTGCTGCAGATGCGGCTAGCCCTTGCCGACAAGCACAAGGAGACGGTGTCGCTGCTGACCCAGGTGCAGTCGCGTGTCCTGGACGAGGAGCTCATCCGATGGAAGCGCGAACAGCAGCTGGCCGGCAACGGAGCACCCTTCAGCAACAACCTCGACCAGATCCAGGAGTGGTGAGTACGCTAACAGTGACTGCAGCTGAGGGATGACGGCCCCAGTTCTCCGGTCGTTTTTACTGTTCTGGGGCGGCACGTCTCTATCGCCGGCTCATCCCTTCTCTAAAACTTCTTTCGGTGACACTCATTTCGTCCCCAAACATCGTGGTTTAGGTGGTCACCAGAATGAGGGTAGTGTGGTGCCTATAGTGGTGCCGTGGTAGCGTATCGGGCTGTCACGCCGCTGAGCCGGGTTCAAATACCGGGTGGTAATACTGAATAAGGACATATTGGTATCAGATGTACTCTTTCAACAGGGCTAGATTTGACGACACCTTATGACCTCAGCGCTATTGGTGCGTCGTAAAGCCCCAAGACACCCTCTCCCTTTACCCTGGTTGGATCTCCTGTGCCATCCTGGGCAGCTCACACCTGACGCGTGCGTGTGCGCCTCAGGTGTGAGGAGCTGTCGGTAATTATCTGGGAGACGCGTCACCAGATCAAGGAGGTGGAGCGGCTACGTCAGCGCGTGCCGATCGACCCCCCTGGCGGCGTGGACATCCTCCCGCAGCTGAACCAGGACATCACCCAGCTCCTCTCCTCGCTGGTCACCAGGTCAGCAGGCGGCCGGCGCCCGCCTCCCGCGCCGGCTGTGTCTGTGTGGCGGACCCGCCGGCAACGAAGCTGCCGCAACAGCGACAATGATACTGCCTGGCACGGAACGTCACATTGGCACTGCCTTTGTTCATGTTAAACTTGGCGTTGTGTGTCCCTCTGATCTTAGTTATCAGCGTTCTGTCCGGGCCGTATCAGCACTTCGTATTTGTTACATTTGCCAATGTTTCTGTGCCATTCGGACTGCAGGCAGGGCTTAGCTCTGAGCATTGAACAGTGGAGTGGGGGTTTTCCAAATAAATGTAACGTTTCTACTCCCATTTCTGTGAAGCATAGGCAACTGTTGAAACATATGCACCAGTTTGTTCTCCAGACGTTTCAGCCATGTACTGACCAGCCAGTCTTATCACGACAGCACATTCATCATCGAGAAGCAGCCGCCGCAGGTGATGAAGACCAACACCAGGTTCACCGCCACCGTGCGCCTTCTGGTGGGCGCCAAGCTCAGCGTGCACATGTCTCCGCCGCAGGTCAAGGTGGGTGCTCTGCTCTGCGCCTTCACTGGTGATGCCGCCCTGCGCCGTGGCGATGTGCCGCTGCTGCAAGTCAGGTCAAAGCTGTCCCGTCATTTAAGCTAGCTATGTTCATATACCAGTTCAGCTAGCAGCTGCTCGCGGGTACACATGGAAACCATTGCGCTAAATCCCGGACTTGCCAGCCTGTTCTACATTTGACCTGGCTGTAAAACTAAAAGGAAAAATATTTCTGCTGTTGGACGTAGAGACGAATTTTTCTCCATTCATTTCTCCGCGGTGTGTTGCTGGTGTTGTGTTGCTGGTCTTTCAACCTAATCATCATTCTTGTCTTTTCAGGAAACCGATCCGATAACATCCTCCCGCGACCGCAGTCCTGTGAGACTCTTCCTTATCCTTCCACGAAACTCTGCTGTCCGAGTCCGCCTCTCCTTCGGATTGTCAGTGTCAAAAGCAGGTACAAGTGCTGCGAATAACGCTGTGTTGACATGAGCACGACATGAACGGACTGTCGGTCACGGTTTGCTCCGTTCTTGATGGGGGCAGTTTCTGAGGGCGATGTGTAAGAAACGTTTTATATTGAAGGGCAAATGTCCAATGCCATGAAATCCCATCGGAAAGTGGCTGCATATGTGTGTGCGTGTGTCAGTAGTTCTGCCTCAGGTGACGTCTCGTTCTTGGTCCTCCACCGTAACTGTGGCCCCCAGCACCCACCGGTGCAGTGCGGAGCGCTGGGGCTTGCGGCGGGCGGGCCTGGATGTCGCCGGCTGGGTGTTCAGGGTTGGGAAGAATAGGTACCCAGGCACTGCTGCGGGCCTAGTACTATAGGCTCACGATGAAGGAATGCCGACATATTGCAGCTGGGAAAGGCATGTTTTCATGCTCATACTAACGGATTTAAGGAATGCTGAGGAAATCCTTGTCGCTGTCGTCTATCCATCTGATGATGTTCCAATGGTTTTTGTACCATTTAGTCACCCAGAAAGCCTTGCGCGGCGTCAGGCGTCTTCGCTCTTCCGCTATCACGCCTTTGTCGGTTTTCCTCTAAGTGAGCCTTTGAAGATCACCCTCGACCTGTGGCATTGACTGCGATTCCCAGTGGCCTCTCTTTGCCCTTTATAGTGCTCCACACTGCCTTGCGGTGACTGACGCCGAGCTTGTGTATGTATGTGGCGTTTTAGCGCGTTTCAGTGACTCGGGCTATGTCACGCCAGTCATTGTCATTGCACCCGCTGGTGCTGCTTCGGATCGGATGTTCATTGTGTTCTGTGTGCGTTATATATTAAAAGTCGCGCTAATTCCGTGTATCTCTTGATGCATCTTCGACCCGTCAGACCTAGTTAGCATTAGAGCTGAAGCTGCCTAACTCTGTTGGAATTAAGGAAATACGATAAAGACTGTCTCGTTCAAATGTGAAAAACGTTCGGAGACTACTGGTGCTCCGTCATCAGGGACATGACGTGGCATCTTAATCCCTGGAAACTCCGAGCCCGACAGTCTTGATCGTGACACCAGAGTTTGCGGCTGCTTGTCCGTCGTGCACGGTCACGTGGGCAGCGCAGATGCAGATCAGTAGGGCGCGCTATTCATGATGGAGCTGCTGCGTGCCGTGCGCCCCCTGGGGCGTTCTCTGCGACGCCTCGTTATCGCCCGGGAATCGACTGGTTACATAAGCCTCATGGCACCTGAGTCCCGGGAAACGAGCCGAGTCGTATCCGAGCCGAACACGGGGACGTACGCTGAGGATTAGCTCTGCTAATCGTTACCAGCTCTCCAATTGTTGTTGTGTGCCTCGTCTTTCAACGCTTGGTTTGCTGCATGAGGACTGAGGTCCACCCGGCTGTTCGCTGCTAGTGGTGTATTTCCGGGGCAGCGGCGGTCATCTGCTGGTATTGACCCGCACCTTCCTGCGCATGACGGCCTGGCGGTAGAGATCAGTCTGAACAGTGTAGCACGTTGGTGCATATACTGGATGATAGACCCGCTAGTAATATGCATATTGATTTCCAGAAAAGACGATGTGTTCGTAGAGGAGCTCCGCCCGGCATATCGATGTTTTTGTTATGCCATTCCCAGTATCTTTTAAAAATGTAGGGCATATGACGTCACGGCTGCGGTCCAGCCAGCCCTGTAGATGGGGGGCCAGTGATATCATCGCTGTCCCTGATCCGTCAAACGGCCGCGGCCGCCGCCGGGTCTGTCGAACTTGACCCCCGGCATTGAGACGGGCCAGTGTGTCGCGGCCTTTCGGGACGCTCCGTGTGGGCGGGCGACATTGGGAGCAGCAGACGGACGGTTCGAGGAACTGGCCGCCGGCGCGCGTCGGATCGATGCTGGCGGCGGGAGACGAGGCCGCGCGCTGGACTGACGCTGACGCTGAGCCCGCGCCGACTAAATACGGACTCCGCGGAAATGCGCGGCGGCCACCGCTCCACCGTTTCATCGCAACACTGTGTAGTGCCAGAGTGGGGTGGGGAGCAGTTCTGGCTGATTAGGGCTGAGAGACGAGTAACGGGGCGAGGGAGGCATTACGACGGCCTGCACGAACACTAGATATTGAGACGAATATCAAATTAAGACTTAATGAGGCGTGCGACAATAATCGTAGATGACTCATGCTCCAGCATTCGTTATTGGCACGATTCATTGAACTTAACGGTATATCTGAGAGGCCTAAGTTATAGCAGCCTTTCTCAGAAAGGTAGTAAATCGAGCCTTAGTTCAAACATGGTTATGCCTTGGTTTGTATAACGGCAGTGAGTGCTGAAGCGGGTGATGATCACCATGGAGGCCTGGATGTGGGACGGCTCCTCCATTAAGTCCGGGCAGTGGATGGTGATAAATAATAGTAGGACAACCAGTTCGCGTGTACTGCGTTCGCCTTAATCAAGATAAGCCCCTTCTGGTTTTAATGTTTGTGGCATTGCTGTAAAAGTTGGGCCTAATGGACAAAGAGTGTTCTCCTTTGAGCTCCATCCGAAACGATGGCGTTAGCTGCAACGCCGTATATTCTGTATGTGTAGGGGTCTCGTGATATGCATTATCGCCTGGGGCCGACATGTGTGGGCTCCCACTTCGTCATCAACTTTGGGGTTTCTGCGATGCCATGTCACCTATGCCGTCGGTGCGTTGTTATTCCCCGAAAACGGCCAGGGCTGGCTGGTGACAGCTGTCTGGGTATAGCTTTATACGGCGGGTGAGGCATGGATGCTGGCGTGCCCTCCCAGTAACGCATCAGTCGGCCGGATATTACTGGTTCCTGTTCCTGAGTGGAAGGGAAAACCCATCACTAGTCGTTGGAGTTGTTCCAAGTCTGTGTACCAAATGGGAACGATGGAATAATTGTTTGTGGATGTCCGTAGGGGGTGCGCCTGGTGCTGGCTGAACCAGAGGCCAGTCTGGCGTGGATGTGGTTTTGACCCGTGCTGATGGCGGCAGGTCACAATAATCAGCGAGAGCCAGGCCAACCTTCTGCTCAAGAACGACAAAATGAACAAAGGGGACGCCAGCGGCGAGATCCTCAACAACACAGGCACCATGGAGTACCACCAGGCCACCCGCCAGCTGGCCGTCAACTTCAGGTCCGGGTCTCACCTGTCTGGACGCAGCCCGCCGGGCTCACTGCTCAGTCCGCTGACGAACGGAATACCGATCACATTTAAAGAGTGCTCGGACTTAGTCCACAAGTGTTGTCAGAGTCGGAACTTTCGAATTGGATTTACGATACTTCTGTACCGTAAATACGGTTATAAAGCTTCGAATCAGCCATGCGTGCGGCGAAAGTCAAGATCTGATCTCCAAATTTTGCCTTTGCAAAATTTTGTCTCCGATAGGATGAGTGTTGGGGCTGTCTGAATAAGTGTAACCTGATGCCCGAAATCCCTTCCGATAGGATGAGCGTTGGCGAGACCTGTCATTTGACGTGCGTTTAGACTTCAATTACTTTCGATCTGCCTGTTGTTTTGTCGTACTCGGAACTCCACTTGTCTCAGAGGTGACTTCATAATGACCTGTCATTGCAGAAACATGCAGCTGCGCAAGATAAAGCGGGCTGAGAAGAAAGGAACCGAGTCTGTGATGGATGAAAAGTTCTCGCTTCTGTTCCAGTCTCAGTTCACGGTTGGCGGCGGCGAACTAGTTTTCCAGGTCAGTATCAGTCCCTCCCAGTGAGGTGGGAGCGGCGATCCTAAGAGGTGCATTGACGGCTTTTGACGATTTTTGAACGTCGTACGTGGTATACCTTTTATTTGATCTTTTCTGCAATTTGTGTCGAATTTTAGGGTCCAGGTCACTTTAAGGTCAGGTCACCAGTGCAGGTCCAGTGACATCACCTCCGGATATTCTAACGATCTGAAATTCATATCACATGATAGACCCACCGGCTATTGCAAAATATGGTTCCGGGTTTTTTAATATCGGTAACCTAAGATCAGGTACGAGCCATGATCTCTATTGGAAAATGCATTGATAAAGTGGTTTAAGCTCAAAAACTTCGTCGGGAATGAAGATACGACGTTTATTTTGACACCATTGGGTTTGTCCTATCTCTGCGGCTCTCATGATATGCATATTGACCCGTTTTGACCTTGACGTGAACCTGGATCATGCTAGATCATGTTATGCAGCATTCTACGCGGCTCGCTGAGGGGATGAAAAGGCCTTGATAGCTTTTAGTAGTTGTTCCACGTCAGATGTTATGACTGAAAAACCTTAATTTCCAGCACAACCCGTTATACTCATTTGGTGACATGATTTGGCCTGTGGTTACCTTGGATTTGGCCGACAAATAATTTATAGAACACTATCTTTAGAGCTTAGGTCAGGCTACCACTTTTACCGTTTACCACTTTTTGCTAACTGGCGTGCACATTGTTCAACCGCTCAATATTGCGAATTTGTGATTCCGTGTCTGGAAAGTGAATGTTTTTTCTTTACAGTAGTTAGTATTATTTGGAAAGCCGTTGTGTATGTGACAGTTGACGTGAGTTAAGACACGGAAATAGCGAGGTTTGTACATCCGATTCCATGTAGATTGGAGAGAGTTAGCGCTTCACCCGCTGTGTCAGGAAACCATATCTAGAGGGGTGGCGCGCCCCGGCACCGTTGTGACTTAGATCGTGTCTTGACTGGATGAGTTGGCTGATGCGCACATATACTTAATCAGGTCCCAAATTTTAAAATGGCAGAGAGTAAACTCAGAAAAGCGTCCGGAAAGGGCAAAACAATTTACACTAGTTGAGACACAAACTACTGCGTAATTTGCCATTGTATTAAATACATATGCTAAAGCAACGAATCTCAATAGCTGTCAATCAGTCTGGAACCGACTGTTGACCTTAGCTGCCGGGTATGTGGAAAGAGCGGTTGCTAGGCTCGGGCTGTTGGCTTGATCAGATCTGTTGTTAGCTCGGGCCGGTGCGCGACCGCCCCCTCCCTGGAGCTGCATCCGGGACAATCGCCGGCGGCGCGCATTTCCGATGTTAGGATTGAGTGATTGGTTTTACTATGATTTACCTGCTGGCGTGAGTTTGCAACAAGCGGAGTTGTATTGGCGGGTAAAGGGGCTTGATGGCTATTCTGGGCGACAACACGCCATAACGTGATTTACAAGGTGGCGTGCGGTTCATTAGTGCTGGTTTTTCTGTAACGTCCATTCGATGGCTCTGTTGGCGTTTGACGCCTAACGGAGTGTTGTTTCTTCGCTTCTTTTTACCACCTTTGCAGAGCTCTACCCGAAACATCAATGGTTATGGTGAGATAGGTGTCGCTTGATTTAGTTTTGAAACCAAACTAATTTTTCTCTTGCTCATTTCCGTCTTTTGGTCAAAATATGTATGTATTAAATTTCCATATGGGTTTCGACTACCAGGTTTTGACCGGTTTGATTCGGGTACTGTGATTTTGCGTGGTATGTCGGGGTGTTTCTTGCCGCCGAATGACTTGAAAATTTCGATCGTCTGAAAGTGTAAATAACACACTACTGGCTATGATTCGAAATTACATGCTTGGTAGAGCATATCATAGACGCCAACGAAGAGCTGTCCGCAGTCGGGAAGGTAATTCTCAGTGTTCTCAGTGCTTTCACCATAGTGACACAGTTAACCTGTGTGTGCAGGTATGGACGCTGTCCCTGCCAGTCGTCGTCATAGTTCACGGCAACCAGGAGCCGCATGCTTGGGCCACTGTGACCTGGGACAACGCGTTTGCCGAGGCCGGCCGCATCCCTTTCGCCATCCCCGAGCGGGTCAGCTGGACCGCGCTGGCCGAGATGCTCAGCACCAAGTTCAAGAGCGCCACCGGCAAACCCCTCTCGGAGGACAACCTACGCTTTCTGGCTGGCAAGGTGTTCAGGTACGTGCCGCGGCAATGGGAAAGACAAATTTGACACGAAGATTTGCTCATCACTCTGAGGTGTGTTTCAGCTGAACATGCTGGTTCCGAAAGTTTCGGTGTGGCGGTTTGTGTGATGAGTGTGGGGCTTCTGCTTGGGCACCGGCAGCTGACGCGTGTCTCCGCCCTGGCGGCAGGTCGCCGCACATGCCCGAGTTCGGCAGCATGATGGTCACCTGGCAGCAGTTCGCCAAAGAGCCGCTCACTGACCGCAACTTTACATTCTGGGAGTGGTTCTTCGGTGTGATGAAGCTCACGCGCGAACACCTTCGCGGTCCGTGGAACGACGGGTGAGGACGCGTCCATCGCTGCCGAGTGACCGCCCCAACCTCTGTCTATTCTAATCCGAGATTGACGATGTGATCAGTCTTTACAATCTTATCCAGTCAAAACCTTGTATCATCATTATTGTTTTGACAGGAGCTTTAGAGCAAAGTATAGCTTAAGTTTGGAACCTAGCCAAAATGTGTTGTCACTTATGGGATATTCATTTCTAAAAATGTCACCCGATGTTCTGAAACCACTGTATATACCTTGTGTGGCTTGCAATGGGACCTTCCTGCCCGACTTCCCCGCTCTGGAGTTGGTTGTATTCGGATGTTTTGGGTACGGTGCGACAAAGAGCGACACCACACCAGTGGCATCACAGTCCTCGCCAGGTGGCGGATGTGCTGCGCCAGGGTGTGCGCTTCTCTGACTACACCCACCCCGTCCCCTGACTGTTCATGTCTCCCCCGCTGACTCCTGTGCCCGGTGCTGTCTCCCCCTGTTGACACACGTGCCCGGTGCTGTCTCCCTTCCTGACTTCCGTGTCCCGTTTCTGCGTCTCCCCGCTGACTCCCGTGCCGGTTGCTGTCTCCTCTGCTGACCCCGTGCCGGGTGCTGTGTCTCCCGTCCTGACTGCCGTGCCCGTTGCCGCGTCACCCCTGTTGATATGTGTGCCCGGTGCTGTCTCCTCTGCTGACTCCCGTGCCCGTTGCCGTGTCTCCCCTGCTGACTCCTGTGCCCGGTGCCATGTCTCCCCTGCTGACTCCGTGCCCGGTGCTGTCTCCCCTGTTGACACACGTGCCCGGTGCTGTCTCCCTTTCTGACTCCCGTGTCCCGTTTCTGCGTCTCCCCGCTGACTCCCGTGCTGGTGCTGTCTCCCCGCTGACTCCCGTGCTCGGTGCCGTCTCGCCAGGCTGGTGATGGGGTTCGTGGGGCGGCGTCAGGCGGAGGACATGTTGATGCAACGTCCGCACGGCACCTTCCTGCTGCGCTACTCGGACTCCGAGTTGGGAGGCATCACCATCGCCTGGGTGGCGCATGAAAACCAGGGTACGCCGGCCCGCAGTCTGGCCGGGAGGCGAGCTCCACTGTCTGCTGTCGTGCATGTGTGTAGTTACAAACTGCTACGCAGGCACGACGACAGACGGCAGCAGCCTCGACGGGATGGCCATGCCGCGAGGCTGCTGTTGCGCCACGCTGGTGTGGTGTGTCGGAGATGTAATCACACATTTTCTGTTTTTTATGCATTGCTTTATCGGAGATCATGCCACTGGTAATCTAAAGGCATGTGAACTCGTTAGCGTCTCTCATGTTCGCTGTCATGCACTAGGACTGCCCTCCCAGTGCTCTCACTCCCACCCAAGTACCGAAGTCACCACACTCTGCCCACGTCCTTCAGCCTTGCTCTCTGTCGGCGCACACGGCCTCCGTCACGTCCGTGCCACTGTGACCCTGCCCCCTCCTCTTACGCAGTCTAATTCTTCTGACGCTGCCGGGGAGCTATCGTACTTGCCGGGGAGCCGTTGTAACTGCCGGAAAGCTTCCGTACTTGCTGTGGAGCTGTCGTACTAGTGGGGGAGCTATCGTGTCAGTCGGACGCTGTCCTACTCCTTGACGCTGCGGGGCTATGCCACTGTTGCGTCCGTCTGACGCCGCCGTGCGTGCGCAGATCCGCAGGTGTTTATGCTGCAGCCGTTCACCAACAAGGACTTCGCCATCCGCTCCCTGGCGGACCGTCTGTCCGACCTCAAGTACCTGATCTTCCTCTACCCGGACATCATCAAGGACCAGGCGTTCTCCAAGTACTACACACCCATCAACAGCACGGCCAACACCTCCACCAACGGCTACGTCCGGCCGCTGCTGGTCACGCACGTGCCGGGGTGGGTGGCTCTCGTCTCTGCTGCCCGCTGCTGACCTGACTGGCTGGGTGCTAATAGGTTTTGTAGATGTTGTGGGAGACATCAGTGTTTTAGTACGGGCAGATTTGTTTTGGGCGGCTTAGATCCATCTCCCGACTAGCCGTGTTGCAAAATACAATGAGTGTGTGCGAGGACTGGGCGTGTCGGTTGGAGTGAGGTTGGGTTATTGATGCGAGTCACCATGTGAGTCGGCGGTGGGCGCCGCCGCTGGGGTGGGCGCTGACGGCTGTGTGCGCTCCGCCAGGTGGTCAGGTCCCAGCCGCCTGATGGACACCAGCTACCCGAACACGCCGCAGGCGTTCTACTCGCCCACCTCGCCGGACAACACCAACCGCGACACGCCCTCAGTCAACTCGGCCATCTCCGAGTCAGTCAACACGTGAGTCGGCCGGGCTGGGGGCTGAAGCGGCGCCGCTGGGCGGGGAAGGGAGAGGTGCAAACGCCAGGGATATTGGGCTGCCTAGAGGACTCACCAGCAACGGGGAGACTACTCGCCTGGTGGTATATAGGCTGAAGCAGGTCGCAGGCCTTATCTGGAGGGTGAACCATGGCTGTTATTTTTTCAGCCTTACATTTTCGTTAGATGTGTGTGTGTTGGTGCTATTTTTCTGACGAAGACATTAAGTGGACGAAAATTGGCGTGGACTGAACGCTAAAAGCAGGGAACATAAAACCGTGTTGCGTGTGCACTAGTCTGGTCCGAAAATGGAAGTTAAAAAAGGCCTGTTCCACAATGCTGTCCTCATTCGATTCAAGACGTTTGACCAAAGGTCAGCTTCACGGTTTCCGGTGCGAACACTGCCCCATGGCCTTGAATGTCGGTTCTAATGGAGGGGGGAGGTGAAACGGTAGCAGAGAGGAGCGATTTCTTCACTTGGGAGTGGCCACAGGCTCAGGGAGCCGCGCCGGGAGTAGAAGCAAGGCCTTCGTCGGTCTCGGGCACGAGGCTGGCGGAGGCGTGGAGACCTTTGTTCGCCGTGTCGTATTTTTATTTTTTGACTGTACAGTATGGCACGATCTGGGCCAAGAACTCTAGCTAGTGTTGTGCCCTGGAAACATTCAATAAACCATGATGGGAGTCGGCACTGATGTGCGCCAGGGCATCACGGGCTGAGATCTGGATGATGCGGCCGAGTGTTGCTTCGCGACATTAATGTAACCAACCCTCCCCAAAAATTATCCCACACACTTAAGAGGCGGGCAAAGGTGCCCTGCACAAAACGCCTTATAAAAAAGCAAGTGAAAAACGTAAGTAAGTGAGTTCTGGAAGTGGGTAAGGAGTTTCAGAGAAAGTGAGTTCTCCTGTGTCGCACCTCACATGAGGTGATCACTTTTGGCACGTTTTTGGGTCCTGGTATTCACGCACTTCCACAGACCTGAATTCAACCGCTGGAAAGTGATCCCTTCAGCATTGTAGCGCTGCAGCCCTTCAGTTCTTTTAAAAACCATTTCTCGAAAGATGGTTGAGATGCATGATTTTCGCCTGGAAAGTACGGCATCTAACGTCCGAAGGCAGGCAGTTGAGAACAATTAAGGGAAAGTCCATAATTGCCGCTCTGGCCTGTTCAGGTGCTCAATGTGGACGGCCTCATTTGTTGAAAGAGGGACCAAACATTTAAGAGACCTCTAAATGTGTACAATCCTGCAAATTTATGCGCGAAAGGCAGGGCCGCGCACGCAGTAGAACAAGGACAGTATTATGCAGTGGAACAAAGGCAGCCTTGTGTAATCGAGCCTTATTGAAGGCACTGTCTGAAAACTTCCCGAGTTTACCATTCATGTTAGGACCAGACTAGTGTTTGTATTTGGTGGGACGCCGTTTATTTCTAATAAAGGAAAAATTAAGAAGTCCAGCCATCTCCAGCATTTCTTTGATAGCTGCTAACACAAAATACGTCAAATGCCAGCTGATTTTGAACCACTGGGGATTGAAGAAGTCCGTTTATTTTTGGAGTGTCCGTGGGACCTTAACTTTATTGTTTCTTAAAACGTTTTTAGGATAACAAAAATATTGAAATTCACAACGTCCATTTAGAGCGGTTGCCAGCCCTACCTGGTCCCCCCTCCCCCAAGTTGATAGTGCCGCCAACTATTATGTTTTGAGGGGCAGGACTTGGTATGTAGAGTAGTGTGCTCAAAAAGGAAGTGCGCTCACGGACCGTTGAGTTCGCACTGCAAGAGGTGAGTTTGCAGAGAAACGAAATATGAGACCACGGGTTTTTCGGTATGCTCTACGCATCTTATAGCTTAGTTACAGCGCCATGGAAGTGCTACAGTCCCTCCAACATGTCCACTCCTGGCGCCGCGTGCTCCCAGTGAGCTCTGGGAGACACTGGCCATTCGTTGTGCCAATAAAGAGCGCGCAGGTGCGGGTAGCATGTGTGCAACCCTTTTTACAATGGATGTTGTCGCCTCACAATGGCGGTCCCATTAGTATTTTATTGACTTGAGAGTAACCAAAGGGAGTGCGGCTTTAAGTCGATAGACATCAGCACTCGAATTTAATACATATTTTACTTTGCTTTTGGATGTTTTATTCGTACTACTTTTAAATTGACCCCAGTAGATTTGTCCAAATCGTGTCTGCTGGGTGGACTAACGGGCGAATACTTTGTTAAGACCATTTACTTATGAATACGGGATTTGGTAATCTGTAATCAATGTATTTGAATCGTTGTTCCTCAGTGATAGCTCGGGTGAATATTAAGTTACTGAAAGATAAGCTCAACTTCAAGTGATGAAATAATACCACCTTTATTAAGTTCTTTGCTGATACAAATGAGAAGGGAAAATATTACAAATGGTTTACTCATCTTATTCTTTTACTAACGCTTCAAAATCCATTCAGCCTTCAGTCCTGTATGGAACTGTAAATCAAGCTACCAAGACACGGCCAATAAAAGCACCCAAGCATAATGGATCACCTGATGTCAAGCACCGCCATCTATCAACAGAAGCCACGACTGCTAGTGCGCTCTCCGTCCGCTTCTGCACCGCTCAACGAACACTGCTCTCGGTGTATAGTGCTAAGCAGATAGCATCCCAGAAGCACGTGGAGAAGTATACGTATCATGGCCGTTTATATCGCGTGAAATACTACGATGTACCTCCAACCAAGCGGGTGGCAGTGTTTTTTTTAAAGAATATAATTATATTTGCCGCGGGCATGCTGAGGAGGGACGCCATTTGACCCGCGATGGTGGAGACGGAGCCGCCGCAGAACCCGCTTCCCGTTGGCGAAGCTCAAGCCTGGCCACCGGTAGTGTGGACCAGCTCTTTGGGTGGAGTGTATGCCTGGAACTCGGTGCTTTGTGCCGTGTACGATGTTCAGGTCCGCTTCTGCTGTGTGATCTCGCTGTGTTATCTGTGTGTGTATAATTGTGCGTGAACGGAACAAAGCCGACGGTGCAGTGGCACCTGTTTCGAGTGTCCACAATCGCGAAAGGAAGACATGCGTGAGCGCTAAGCGCTATTGTGTACAGCGAGGGCTGGACACAGTCCGATGTTCTTTCCGCAACTATTCAGCTGGAGCTATACATGGAAGCTAGGCCTCTGTCCCGCTCCTACCCGAAACAGAGAATGTCGAAGCCTCCCAGTAATTCTCTCTCTCGTTCCGTCCCGACCATGCTTCATAAACGTTCTGGTCGTTCCGTCCTAATCTTGTTCAAAAGAGAACACCATGTAAGAGCAGGGCTCCCTGCGGCGCTGTACCGTGGACTGTTCTGGCCGGGCATCAGCTGTTGGCGGTGCCGTCCTTTCAGCCAGCCCGCCGATCCTGCGGGGTCAGTGTCGGACCTCCTGCGGCGCTGCTGACCGCCCCCCACCACCCTGCCTCCGTGCACAGGCGCAGCATCGCGCTGCTGGCCAGGCAGCGCTCCCAGCTAGCGTTCGCTGGTCCGCTCAGTGTGATCGGTGTGCCCTGGTGCGCTTCTTTGGCGGGTTGGTGTGCCTATGCGGCGGCTGCCTCAGACGTCGCTCTCAGCTTCAGCCCCGGCGCCCGGTTGCAGTGTTGCACGGCTGAGTTCCGGTTGGGGCTACCCTATACAGTCCCGGCATGCTCACTGCTGCACGGCTGCCGTCCTCCACTGCTGCTCCCGCTCCACAGCAGACGGGTTAGAGTTGTGGGCTAGCTCTCTGTTCGACGTCGATTCACCGACTGGCCGGTCAGGTCTCTATTCAGCGTTAGTCGGCCAACTGTGCGGCTCGCTCTTCGTTGGGCATGTTTCTTGCACCGTGCGGCTCCTGTTGGCGGGCGCCTGGTGCCTCCGGGCGTCGCTATATGTGTAGTGATGTACGTGTTATGTGGGAGTGATCGTCGGCTGTGTGCTGGCGCCTGTATATTATAAGCAATTGACCGGTGTGCAACATCAAATGCAGCAGTCTCGGTCTTTGGTAACGTCGCTAGATTGACGCTAATGCTATTTTTGTGCGCGAGCCACTTGGCTTTGCATAAGGTGGGGCTCTGCCGGAGTGTGTAGCGCTAACATTCCGCCATCGGTGTAGTTTGGGCTGGGCGTGGAGCTGTTGATGTCGCGTTGCATTCCGAGTTGGGCGAATCCGGACGGTAGCGGCGCGGACGTACGTGCAATTTCGGCAACGCTGTGATACGCGTACCTGCTGGCGCTGGGGCCTGCTTGGTGCAGGCCGCGGCTTCAGTGCGGACTGGTCCCGGAGAGCTGGAACCGTCAGTTTTTGCACCGCACCGGAAGCTAGTGGTAGTAAAAGGCTGCCGGGTGTTGTGGCCTGCTTCTCAATGGATGTGCCTACTATAATCAAAAACAATGAAGACGGTATGTTACTGATTGTGGTGTGCGCGCCGGCTGCTGGCCACCTGTTTCGCTGTGCCCCTGAGTGGTCTGCTCTGTACACGGCCCTGCGCACTGCCCTGTGTCTCAGCTCATTCGGAATCATTGGCCATAATACACCAGACGGTGATCACGCATCGCTGACTCCCCGACAGCGGGCTCTAGCCGCTCAGCACGGGCTCGGACTGCTCAGCACTGGTTCGGGCTCGGGCCGCCCAGCTCGGGCTGGGGCCGCTCAGCACGGGCTCGGGCCGCTCAGCATGGACCCGGACTGCTCGGCTCGGGCTGCTCAGCACTGGTTCGGGCTCGGGCCGCTCAGCACTGGTTCGGGCTCGGGCCGCTCAGCACGGAATGGGGCGGCTCAGCACGGGCTGGGGCGGCTCAGCATGGGCTGTGGCGGCTCAGCACGGGCGGACGCCGCCAACTGGAGACGTCGCGGCAATGCCACAAATGCACCGGTGGTATCGAAACAAGGAGCTCACTAATTGACCACCACACGATAGGCCGTGGTGCAGAGTCGACTCCGTAATATCACGGACGTCTAATCACCACAGTCGTCGACGCACCCAGAACCCCAATGATGATTACCCAGTCTGGTCATGCCGTGCTGTTGATCAGTCTTTCAGTGGCCCACAGTGAAAGCCTATTGTTTTCCACCACACGTCCGACGTGCTGAGGATGTGTGCTGACGAATGACCGACGAGTGAGGGAACGGTGAATTGTTTCCGCTCTGTGTGGGCTGTATTTTTGCAGAGCCGGGCGGTCCGCTGCCCCGCTAATTGCGGATTCCAATTGGTAGCGGAGTAGCGGTAGCACTTTCTAGAACCAAGAATTAGCGGACCCATACGAATTCAAAACCGCTTCCGTTATCTTCCGTTAAGTTACCCCCCCCAAACAGAGATGATTGATAATTGATAGAGAATTGGTTTTCTTCATTAGGAAGATAACAGATTGAGTGAATGTGTTTGTTGTGCAAGGTTTTTTTATATATTTTACGATAAAATTGTTAATTAAAGTGTAATATACAAACACAATGTAGTTTACTTCAAAACATTTAAGACAATGAAAAACCTTTTGAGGTAGCGCTCTAGTAGCGCCTCTTCGTTAAAAAAGACAAGCGGTGGTGGAGTAGCGGGTATCAGTCTATTCGGCATTTTCATGGCTATTTCGAAAAAAACGCTATATTCTTACAACGTACGTTTTCCCAATACATCAAAGTGCGTTTTGCCGACACACAGGGACCACATGCATCTAGTTTTACCATTGTGTGCCACTTTCAGACTGCCACGTTGCGTTGGGTAGGGCTGAAGAAGGGAGTTTTTTTCGGCGGTTTCACATTTCAGGAAGGTTCTTTTGCCCGGGAGGATCGCAGTAGGCTTGCTTTGGTGGTTTGAGGGGAGGGAGAAGGGCGTGATTGGAGCATATTTCGGCTGCCGGGATCGATGATGTGATTAACAAACGCTGATTGCGGCCGAATTGCGCTGCTGTAGTTTAAGACGAGATTGGAGTGCGCGTGGCCGCAGTGGGTGTGTTGGGAGGTGCGGCAGGTGTGGTGTGAGGAGGCAGCGCGCGCCTGCCGGCGTCCGGCGCAGACAGGGGTCGCCAGGTGCCTGAGCGCGCTGTCGGCGCCGGCGCCGGCCTGGTGTCGGCGCGCGCTGGGTGGCCGGCGCACTGGTGACCCTTGTCTGTGCTGGGCCGGCAGGTACGCGGCCGGCGCTGCCGCCGCCGCCGGCGGCGACGGCGACACCAGCGACATCATCCCAGACATCGCCATCCTCGACGACATGCCCATGGACTTCAACAACATCAATGACTTCCTGCAGGCGGTGGACACCAAGCCGCCCATCTTCGGGCTGAACCCACCGCCTTTGTAGGAGCTGGAAGCACCCAGGGATGCCTGGTCTTTTCTGGTGGGTGACTGATAGCCAGTGACGCGACCCAGCAGTACAGATAATGACGGTGCTAAGACTCACGCGGGGTACCTCCCCAGTGGGGTGTGGACATTGCCCGTGAGCTAATGGCAGTGAGCGGTTCAGAACTCTGCTGGGCTGGCCGTCAAGGGCAGGGGTCGGGACCTGTGGGTCCGCGCCATCACTGCCTCTGCGGCTCATTGATATTACGCATGTGTACAGACTCCGGTGTCGTCCAGTGCTAGTGATAAGTTTAAGTTGGGGGCCGGCTGGGCGCCTCAGATTCTGTCTCAGATTCAGATTCTGCCCTTCTGGTAGCGCTCTCGTCGTCCTCAATGTTCTGGACCGACTCAGTACTACTCGAAATTCATGCATGTCTTCACAGTAGCCACCTGATAGTAAACTACCGGGGACAGGCGCGCGTGGAAATAGCCCGGGTTGGGTCTTTCCCGCTGCTGCCTGTACGTGCGGTTTTCTAGCTTTCGTCATTCTCTTGCTCTTTCCCATCGCCTAAGGGTACATTCGTCTCTGAGGTGAGAGATAACTGTAGTTAACAGTAAACTGGTTACCGGACTTTTAGGCCGCCCCCAGATGTTTCACATTCACCTGTACCGCTAGCTGTCCGTGCAGTCGTTTGTAAGCCGCTCCGTTGCCTGAAGCGAGTAATATGGACTGCGCCATCTCGCCATAAAGAAGCAGGTGAAGTTATCGGTGTTGTACGAGCGGAGTGCTGTGCAGAATTTATCGCCCGTTATCTGTTATAGTCGTGCGCTTGCCTTCCATTATTGATGTGGTGGTATGCCGTCCAAAGCCCGCTCGTCGCGCCAGCCACGTGTCGCCGGCTCGCATCATCGTCGAGAGAGTGGACGTGCCGGTGTTGTGGTGGCGTCAGTGTTGTACCGCGCACACCGGGAATCTGCTCAGTTGCGTCCACGGCTCAGTCCAGGTAGAGTAGCCATTGGTATACGTTCACAACGACCGCCTGTGGTGACAGCATCAGCACAAAGTGCTCTTAGCGAGGGCCTTGCAACAGGTAGCGACGGATGCAGCCCAGCGGGCCGGAACGCCGCGTCCTGGCTACTGCTGCCTAGCCTTAGGGATTGACCTTGGAAACAGGTGCGCTGGAAACCCGCTGGATGGATGGTCCCGTAAATCAAAATATTCACTTCACCGGAAAGTGCTGGAGATTGGCGGGCGAGGTTGGCTGACCGGAGGGGGCACGGCAGTGACAGTACCTGATTCTGTTGGCGTGAGTTCTGGTGGGGCGTTCTTTAAGAGAGTGGGACGCCGCCGGACACGCCCGCCTGCACCGCGCGGCCCTGCTACCAGACACGGGGCGCCTCTACTGCCATGCACAGCCTCTCCGCCGGCGCTCACAACGCCGCAGCCGCCGGCGAGAGAGCGTGGCGCCGCGCGCGCTGAGCACGCCGGAATACAGTGGAGGAGAGTTACGTGTTGATTGTTGGGAGGTGTGGCGGCGCTTGTGTGTTGCGGCCTGTGGCGAGAGTGAGCTGGACAGCTCGTCTCTGTCGCTGGGTGGAGTCTGACGGCGCCGGGTCAGGCGCCGGCTACACTGTTGTGTTGTCTTCGATACGGGGCGATAGTTGCTGCTTACTAATCTAGCCATAGTCGCCAGGTAGACAGTCCTGTTCGTCGTTCGTTGCCTCGTTGCCGGTAATGTTTGATTCGGTCTTTTTCAGAGAATAAAGTTAGGTGGCTGCTTCATAGACATGAGTGTTACGTAGGTGGTGCATTCGTTGTCAATTATCTTTCTGGGTTGTCGAAGGCGGGTGGAAAGGGATAAGATTGCGAAGAGAAACGTTGTTCTCATGGTTTGCATACCCTGTATTTTGTCGAATAGCGCCCACACTGAACAGCACAACCATCAAACAGTTACGCTAACACGTTAGCTATCACACCCATTCACTGTCAATCTGCCAGACATCCAGGCAATGCCGTGATCGGCACAGTTCTAACAGTTCGTCTCGCCACAATTTGTCTTTCACCGTGAACGAGAGCACACCATCAATCGTATCACCACGTCTTAGAGTTTTGAGCGGTTTCGCTGATCGGGCTACTGCTTCGCGGTCACCTTGGAGTGAATAACTGAATTCGGATGAATATCATTTCCAAGTGCCGTGATGCGACACACTTATTGGCGCCATATGGCCTCAGATGTCGGTGCGTTCTTAAAACCGAGCAATGCTAATGATATGACTCACTTCTCGCTTAACGATCGATAATGTTGATGTGTGGTCCTGTTGGTACGCGCACCCCTTGCTGTACCCGAGAATTTCGGCCCGTCTCGATTAGTGACTGGCGAACTGTTGCTCATTTGGTCGTGATTAAAACTGCAGCATTTGTTCTGCTGGTAGCTTTTGGTTACAGGCTGGAAAACCTTTGGTATTTCGAAAAAAACATCCTTTTCCACGAGGCAGCCTCAGAAAAATTTTCCTGGAAAACTAGTTAAATGGCTATTAGCCAATACTTGCTGCGTGTAGTGTGCATATATTTAATTGTAGGGAGATATAGGGAAATTGGTTTTATTGCGCTCGCTTAAGGAGAGGTGCTTGCTGTTCGAATCCTCCAAAGCTCCAGCCCTGATTCAGACGCTGATTTACACGAACATTCGGGAGGTTAAGAAGAAAATAGGTTAAAATCGGATAAGATTGGTTACACTTTAGTATCGGGGAAGGTATGACCCCCTGAATCCACTCCTACAGTAGCGAAGCCTTGCCTAGGGTGAGTTAGCCAAACTTGTGGGGGATTTGTGACACGGGGAGGGCGCGCGTGCTTTTTATACCATGGCAAGTAAATGGTCGGGCGCAAAACTAGCATTAGGCATAGCAAAAGCGGTGCGAGTCCCAATGTTTCGTCTACGGGGCATACAGACCGCTTTGGGGTGATATGCCAGCGTTCCTGTCGTCATGCTAGGAGAGATTCACTCATTTAGAAGTAAAAACAACTCAATATTTTGCACGCACATCGGTTCAGAGGTTTTTTGAAGCCGCTACCGCTATTTCCGCCAATTTGACTTACTGAAACCACCTACAAAATCGAAAACACTGCTACCTGCCACCCCATTACTTCGCTATCGCTTTTGGGTAGCGTTACTACAGAGCTACCTAAAATTACTTTTCATTGTTCTTAGAAATCAAGGAAAGCTAGTCACCGCATATTAATGAACAATTATCAGTTTGATTTCAAAATATACAAACAAAACCACAAAAACATTCATTCAATTTTCTTTTTCGATGGAAGACATTTCTTTCAACTTGAATTCAACTTTCAACGCATGATTGCGTTGGGTGATCGTTCTCTTAACCCTCGCCCCACGGGGGCCAGATGGCCCCTAAGGTTTTCCGGGATAGCAGAAAAACGACGAGGCGCAGCACCGCGGTTGAGGATCTACCTCTCACTGCATCATTTTCCCATCATCCCTGAAATTTTTACCCCGGGTCACCCAAGGTCAGGTCACCAGACGAGGTCAACCAAGGTCACCTCACTCACCTTTAGAGCTCTGTAAGAGCTACATTTCAAAGTCGATCAATTTGAAACTTCCACACTTCATGACCCCTCCAGGGTCTACAAGGTGTATATCCGGGATTTTTCGATTTCGTGCCCTGAGGTCAGGTCACGAGGCGACCTCTCCCATTGGAAAAGCATGGGAAAAGCTATTTCATGATATAAAAGCCACAAAAATGATTGCAAATACTCAAACTGCCAGAACAGCGTTTTTGGACACCCTTTCACGGATCCCAGGGGTCATATTTGCCCTTGACTTTTCCAAGGTCATCCAAGGTCACCGGAGGTCAAAAACAGTATTTTGACCATAACTTTGATCTAATTGAGCTAGAGCGGTGAAACAAACACTATCGTGTTTGTCTTGTCACTGGCTTCATTTGATATACGGCAAGGCCACTTTTTGACCTTTCGTGACCTCAGGTCATATTAGGTCACGAGGTGACCTCTGGCGGTCAAACCACTGGCGGGAGGTCTTTACGTTCCACATAGCGGAAAAGTACTGGCAATTTGCTATCAAATGTACTTTACCAGGCCTCAATAGCTCTAATGACATAAGAGTTATGCCCAGTTTGCTTAATCATTGCATATTTGAGTGAAAATAGCCGATCTTGACCTAACTGACCTCTGGAGGTCAAACCATTGACCTGAGCACTAAAACATGCGAAGTAATTTCTTACTGAATTCACGCGAGCTTTCTATTGCACTTTGCAGATTTGCGCTAACGCCCATATTTTCGGAGTTAGAGGGGGCCATCGATGGCCCCGGTGGGGCGAAGGTGGCGCCGGACCCCGGTGGGGCGCGGGTTAATGTGTTGTCATTAGCGGCAACGGTTTTGAAATCTTTTTAGTTTGCTGTCGGCTACTCCGCTACTTCTTGAAAGAAATCGCTGCCGCTACTGCGCTACCATTTGGAGAGTCCACAAGTAGCGGGGCAGCGGGCGTACGTAGAGGACCGCCCGGCTCTGGATCGGTGAAGGACGCAGCTAACCAGGGTGCAATTGCCTGTTTGCTGCCGTCAAATATTCCAGTTGTAGAATTCCGCCGCCAGGGAGAATCGATTGTGGTGGGTCTCAGAAAACGCAGAAAACTTCTTTGATCCTTTCTTTATTTTCCTTTTTCTTTTCCTTTTCTTTTCCTCTTTCTTTTTGAATTGTCTTTCCCTTTTTATTTTCCCCACGTCGGAGATCTTTTTTAAATCATAGACCCGTTAAAGTCATAGGAAGTGCTCAATTTACTTCTTCAGCCGACTCAACCGATTTCATACACGAATAATTTGCCATGTTGGGAGAAGATCCACTGCAGATATGGGAATTAGAGTGTATAACAAAAACTTGCACGTTTTTCAAACTAGGTGGGGGCTCAGTTTCTGGTGTGGACGCAATCCACCAAACTGCCCCTACATCCCGTGAGAGGGGTCCTTCGGCTGGGAGCGGAGAGAACATAACTGCCATTCGGCATCTCCCTGTGAAGTGTTTTCAGTAATGAAAATACATAGCCAATTTAAGTTTTCAGGTACGGATAACAATTTTTTAGAGAACCGGATTTCTACCTAGCAATCAATGCCTCAGCGAGGAATGCCATTAAAAGCCTACGTCCGGTATTCAGTACCGCCCACCTGCCTCCCATGGATGTCCCTATGCTACTTCAGGAAATCTTCACCCGTGCAAGACATAGTCAACCTAAAAAAGAACGATCAACTTATGGTTCAAAATGCTTGTTCTTTAGTTCAGTGCCGATAGAGGGGAGGGGTGGTTGTGGTTGTGCTTTAGTTTTAACACGCGCCCCGCCGGAGTCCCTGGCATGACGTGCCCCGCTGGGGGGCGTTTGTCGCCCCCTCCGTATCTCATTCCCCACGAAAGCTAAAGGAAAATTACGGGCGGCGTTCGAAAGCTCTTGACAAGACGAAGATATTTTATACGAAGAATTTTTATGTCAGGTCAATATTGAGGTCAGCATAGGACAAAGAAGGTTCCAAAGGTTTTCAACAGAGCAGTGTACATTTCTCTCTCTAGATCTGCCCTCAGGGGAGCTAGAGCAAATCTTTATGCATCATTGGATTCCTCTCATCGCGGCAAATCGAATGATGTATAATATGATCTGGCTAGGTTAATTAGTAAAAATGACCTGACCTCGAGCTAGGTCAGGGTCACAGAGTGACCTGGTATGGTCTTGTTGCATATCAATCGACTCCCCATGACAATATAAGCACAATGCAAGCAAAATGGGAGCTTTATCTCAATTCAGTGAGAAGTTATTGGCAAAACAATCACTCTATGCTCCCGTGACCTGGCATGACCTTTGAGAGGTCAGATGCTCAAAAAATCAATTTTATGGTCAAGATCGTGGTAAGGATAGATGGTTTGAGGATTCTTAGCTTTATCTATCAAGTATTTACTGAAAACGAGCCCATTCTATTTTCAACATAGACTTATAATGGGGTGACCAAAAAATTGACCCCACCTTAGGTCAACAATATCGAAATTCCGAGATAGCAGATTTGTAGACCCTAATGACCTTATCGTATTGTGGACGTTTCAAACTGATCGGTTCGCTGATGTTCCCTGGGCACCGCTTCAAACTCGTGATTTTAGGTTTTGAGGTCGGGTAACTTGACCTTGAATAGCTCCTTGACCTGACATGACCTTAACTCAAAAATTTGGTCAGATGTATAAAATTGATCAGGGATAAGGTACTGTAAGTTTCGTTGTTCTGCGTGTCTTCGTTTTTGAGCTATCTGGGGAAAACCAGGAAGGGGAGAATTTCGCCCCCAGCGGGGTGCGTGTTAATGCTTCAGTCTATTGTGGTGCGATCCTAACGACCGTGCCAGTTCATGACTTACAGCAACGTTTTCTTTCCCGATCGATACATACGGTTGAGCACCCCACCCTCCCCGAGTTTTCTAAATGCGGAACTTTTCGGAGGCGGTAAAACAATTTTATTTTTTTATAACTTTTTATTTTATGAGAAAACTTATTTTTCCAATATAAGTCACCGCGTGACCAGAAAATGTTTCAATTTTCTTCGCTCAAATTCTGACGTGGGGAGAGGGTGAGGGAGATGAAATAAATGACATGTTTTCTTGCCAAGTTGATACACAATGTATTACCCGACCTAATCACGTGATGACTTGAGGCCACGTGACCCAATGCCATCGTCGTTTTCTTGTTAGATTGTATTTATGAAAGTAAAACTGACATAAACTGGTTTGTAGCTTTCAGGCGAACTTACTGAAGCAGCTTACTTGACCTTGCACCGCCTGGGCTCTTTTCGTACCGACCAACGCCTGAGGGTCCGTTGGTACCCCGGACGACTTTGGGAACCGGTGGTGGTACATAAATGGAACGGCACTGAAAGCGCTCTAGCGTTTTCTAGTAGTGAGCCAAGTTTGAACTATATATTGACCCGTGACGTTATAGGGAGAAAATAGGTCAAACCTTGGCCTATTTGGGAAATTCCTTGTAACTCGAGAACCCTTAGAGAACCCTAACTCGAGGGCCCTTAGCCCTACAGCAAAGTCAAAAACAATTGTGTTCTCTTGGCCATAATTTTCCAATGATATGGAACATAATATTTTAAGGTCAGATAGTGATATTGACCTTAGGTGTAGGTCAAATAATAACCTTTCAAGGTTATGCTGCACATCATTCCAATCCTTGGATCATGCTTATTCCTACGATGTATTGCTGTGCCTTGTTGTGTTTAAACGTTATAGACACAAATCAATTTGAGAAGCGCGACTTTTGGTGACCTCTGGTGAGCTCGCTATTGAGCTGATCTCAAATGGATAGCCAGACACAGAAAATTGTCTTTCTAAGAATGTCAGAAAGATTCTTGAAACTCGAGGAGCCGAGTTACATCCTGGTTTTGTCGGCCTCATTTTGAAGAACAATGTCGCCTTACATATGTTTCAAAGTCGTGACTCGTTGTGCTGACCTGATCCCAACTTTTGACTATAAGTTGTCAAATTGATCACTTGAGAGATATGCAAAGCGACAATTCTCATTTAAATTGGCTCGGAATCGTTTGCGAAAAATCGAGAGGGCCTGATCGGACCTCCTGGGTGGTGAAGGACATAGGCGCCGAAAGTGGGGGCGTGAAAGCGGGGGGACAGGCCCGAGCGTGTCCCCCTGTTGGCCAACCAGGGGGGACGTTTCACCTAAATTGTGGGGTTCCATCGTCATGAATGCTGTCAGGTACCGAATATGCTCAAAATTCGCCTGCCCCGCTCAGCACCAGCCCGGGTCCGTCCCCCTGTAAAAATTCCTTGGCGGCGCCCCAAGTAAAGGATTATAGGTTTTCAAAGTAGGGCTTTGCTTCAGCATCGCCATAGAAAGGAGTACGTTGTAGGGTCACTTCCCTTGTATTGTAGAACAATCCATGATGTTACCGTTCCATGCGATTGGGCTGATTCTAAGAGCACTTCAGACAAAGATCAAGGTCACATTGAAATGTCAAAGTTACGCCGGAATCTACCAAATCATTAAGTACGCTGCTTTCGGCCACATGCCATTGCGCAGTATTACGTTGATTGTGTTCTGACGTCTGAGATCGGGTTACTGTATAATAGAGTTAAGACCATAGCTCAACGTGAAAGGTTATGGGTCAATATGATATCCTTCTTTCCTGAAACCACCCAACGCCGGGCAATGGCGTCGCCAACTCTCCCGTGGAAGGGTTTCGGGAGCCAGCCCCTGTTCAGGAAGCCGCCGGGCCTAACCCGGGTCGGCGAATGGAAGTCAGCACGCGACCACCCACACCGCGCCCCCTCCTTCTTTCCTGCTCTCTTGCTTTACATGGTAGGAGATAAGCTACTTCGCGATGTTATTGGTCAGTGACCCAAAATGAAGCGTGTTTGGGTAAGTTAAAGGCCAATAATTTTTCATGCTTGTTTGTCATAGTTTGCCACGGGAAGCTTAAGAAAGCATCGCACGTCACCTTTCTTTGATATTTTTACCCGTTTTAGAGTATTTGTGGTCTGCTGCTACAAGCTCGCAAACGATTTAATGAAAACGAAAGAATTGAAAACGAGCTTTTTAAGTTAGAGCGTTGAACGTTTGTATAGCCTCTGGGGCATTCATTGCGCATGTTTTGCAAAACAAAATTTCCTACCTTCAGCACTGAGCACCCAGAGGAGCAGTTGAGGTCATTTGAGCACCTGTACCCGATTTCACGTGAATGCTCCAGACTCTCATCGCTCTTTTTGCAGCATTTGTTCACGAACTGGCCCAGAATATTTTATTCCAGCCTTTGAGGATCACCTTTATCAGGTTAGACCTTTCATGACCTTTCTTGACCTTCAATGACCTTGATTTGACCTAGCGTAACCTCAGTGATAACTCTGCGTGGAATAACTACTACAGATGCGTGTTTCGGTTCGGTATTTCTAAATGAGATAAATACCGAATTAGTTGACTTGCGTCCGATACGGACTTACTGTTTTCGACCTGTGACTTTATTTGACCTTGGAAGGGGTGTAAACAATAACAGATGAAAAAGCAAGCACTTACTGGGCGTAAATGATGCAGAATGGCTTATGAATAGTCAATTTGAATGGTATGGACACTAAACTAGTTGGTTTGCATATTTTATGGACTTGACCTTTTTCGAAATTTGACCTATTTGACCTTGAAGGGGGTGTACGCAATAACAGATGATGAAACAGGCACTTGGCGTAAATGATGCAAAATTTCTTATGAATAGTCAATTTTTAGCCTGAGAAGGCCGCTGAACAAGACGTTTTTCCTCCAATACGGACTTGACCTTTTTCGACCTTTGACATAATTTGACCTTGAAGGGGGCGTAAGCAGTAACATATGATTAGACAGGCACTAAATTTGCATAAATGATGCAGGATGGCTAATGAATAGTCCATTCAAATGATGTGGACACTGAACAAGTTGACTTGCTTCCAATATGGACTTGACCTTTTTACCTACTCATTGAAGTCAACCAGGTCATTGACTTGACCTGGAAGTTGACGTGATGACCTGATATTTTGCTGAAAGAAGCCTTTGGCGTTGTTTAAAGTGCTAAATTTGAGTTCAGCCTCCAAAATTACCCCTCTGAAACTGAAAATTAGATATATTGGGCAATTTTTAGTTCTAACGGCCAGTGACCTTTGACATTTGACCTCACTTCCTGTATTACTTAGATGGGTCACATAGGTGTATAGCATATGAATCGACGCGTGAATGTCAGTTTCTCAATTTAATGATCATACTAATGTTGTTTGTTACCAAAATTCCGGTCAATAACAACCAAAACTGCAAAATGGGCCACAACAGGGCGAACATCAGGTCATTGACCTGACCTGGAAGGTGACCTTATGACCTAAGGTCATAAAAATTGGTATAAATCGCGAGTTCTCGTAACGACCAATACGCTGGTTTTTACCGCGGAGCTCCACGGCAATTAGGGGCCAATCGCGAGGGGGGTTGCAACAACCCCCCACCCTGTAAGGGCGAAGGTGGCGAAAACCCGAGTACGTGCAAGGGTTAATATATCAATATGCTCACCTATTCCTTACAACCAAAAAGCCCACTCAAAATCCCGTTTTCCTCTACCTGGTACAAGACTGCTGTCTTCCGCTCAAAAGCTCCGTGGTTTTGGCTTCTTCTTTCCCCTAGTTCCACCACCCGAGCATCGTGGGAAATAATGTATCATTAAATGTGGCTTGGCTCGACTGCACGCAGAAGTGAAGTAAAAAAGTTAGATGTAACTAACATTTTAGACTTGAAGCTCCCATTGTATATTTGCTCGTGTCCTTTTGAAATCCTCCGAGTCATGCTTACCTATCTTAGTTTTATTCTTATGGTATGTCATACACTGCCCTTCATGAATACAGGGTTAGGAATGAAGCAGTGGTTCTGACCTCAATGTGCTATTTTCTCTGACTTAAATAATTACTTGAAATAATTGTAAAAACTACGCGTAACACGAGCATTGACTGGGGTCTGAGCCACCTTCGCTCTGACGGAGAGGGGGCGGGTACCCGCCCCCCTAAGATCTCGAGAACCACGCGAGATAGCAAAAAGGTAATCAGCGTTTGATAGCTCATCCAGTTATCTATAGAAAATATTTGAACTATTTTTTGTCAGGTCACATTTGAGGTCACTAGATGTCAAGGCATGCCACCAGAGGGATACCATGTAGACGAAGGTTTTCAGTCATTACATCTGAACTAGTAAAGATAGAGCAAAACAATCTAGACCATTTGAATCCTCGCAGCGAATGATATTTGATATGACCTTGATGGGTCGAATCAGGTCAAATCTAGGGTTTGACCTGACCTAAGGTCAGGTTTAGATCAGGTCAAGGTCAAATTGGTCAAAATGCATATAATTATAACCTCAAGGATGTGGTAGATCTAATGCCGTTAAAATAAATATTCTAGCACCATCCATTGCCAAGTTATTCAGCTTAAATCATGTCCCCATGTATTTCCAATTGAGAGGTCATGGCTCGTACCTGACCTTAGGTCATCGATATACAAAATACCGCGGCATATTTTGTAGAACTCGGTGGGGCTATTATGTGGTGTGAGTTTCAATCGGAAAGGTCTGCCCTGCTCTGACTGCCATCTTAAACTTTTTTAGGTAAGTCACTTGACCTGAAGTGGTGACCTGGCCTGGAATTACCCAACCTTAAAATGTTGTCAAAAGTTGTAAAAATGATCAGAGCAAAGGTATGCAAAGTACAGTGGTGCTACGCGCTGTTGTTTTTATTGGATCTCCAAAAAAACCGATGGGGCAGGTATCCCCGTCAATGCGCGTGTTAAAGGTCATATCTGGCAGGATGCTGGGCAAAATTGTTCGCCTCAAATCGGTGGTCTGAACATGTGCCAGGAAACCATCCCCCATTTTATAGGTCACATCAGGAGTGTCGCCACGAAATTTTTACTTTTACTGAGGGGACGCACCCCGGATTAGCGATGACCGGAGGAGGGGGTGGAAGGCAAATTCTAAGAGTTTTGACTGCATATGAAACACTAATGACGATGCATATTGCCAACACATTTAAGTAGATTCACGCAGGTAACGGATAAAATTCCGAAAAGTTAAGTTGAGCGCCCGAATTTTCGAGGGATATTCCTCCTTGATCAACGAGAAGGGGGCATGCACCCCCGTCAAAATGATTCCATACACTAAAATATGATGACGCCGGGGTGCAAGTGTCCGAACCCATCAAGAGATACTCAGATCGAGGTGGAAGCTCACCAAATGGTGTGCCAGATCACTTTCTCAATCATTTGGAACTTGCCGCTTATTACCCGATTCACATTCCTGATCCCCACTCTCTAAAATGCCCGGCATGTATACATACGTGCATCTGCGTGCACGGGCGAGTTGAAAATCCCTTACTACGTGATGGTTTAAAATGACCTTCCAACTGCATATTTGAGGTGCCCAAAAACCCCAATAATCATCATCCAACCGCATATCTTGGTAGGTATGCAAAAGTACAATGCAAGTCAAAGCTGGTGAAACCATTGTAAATTTCGTATCAGTAAAAGGGGCATGATACAATGATTCGAATGATAAATAAAATGACCTCGAAAGCTTATTACTTGACCTTGACCTGCGATGAACCCAATTCAGATATATTGATCATGACACCAGTCCAGAACACTGGATATCGCCTCATAATCAGTGTTTTCAATACACCTGAGGGTAATTTTAATCCGCCATAACTGGACATGCATGTGAAATCCGCCGTTTCTTTAAAGTTCCAGATGACGTCTGCCGCTCGGTACCAACGCCACCGATTTCGTCATTTCCAGGTGCACATTCATCCTCTCCGTGTTTGGAATACTGCTGGCGTCGGGTTTTCAAACGTTCTCACTCGGGTAGGTAGAGCGTATACGGAGGCGGTCGCCGGCATTGGCAAATATCATAATGTGCCTGTTAAAGCAGTATTGTAGTATCTCCAACGAGTTGCAGCCTCAAATCGCCAGCTTCTTAGCCAAAAAAACATGCCACATCAAGCGTTTTTGCCTGAGATTTCCTCTACCACAAATCTGCGACAAAATCCATAATCCGAGCCTCACCGCTCCTCTGCGCCCGAAGTACGATGGAATACCATTTTTGGTAAAGGAAATTTGAAGAGGAAAGCACTACACTGTAAAAATGATGCATTTTATCGCATTTTGCTATGAGCCATTTCCGCATAAAATAATTATAAGCGTATTCTGGAGTGAGTTTTCTTCGGAAATATTTCCCGCCATGGATAAGAGAATACCTTCCGTATGCTGCTAGGGTATGTTATGAATTCTGGGTTCAAATGTATTTAGCTATACGCTCATTTCGATATCAGCCTACTGGCACAATATAAACCGTATACTGCCAGGCCTCCTTCTGATCCTCCTTTGGGTATCAGCCTACTGACGCTATAAAACTGATTGGGAAATACGTTTTTCCGCCATTTTGTTCACCAACGCCCGCCACGACCGCCATATTGCATTCAGATCGTCGCACACTTCCTTCGTGGTGGCAGGTAAGAGCAATCGTTGGGAATAAATATCACTGAATCCTGTTGATAAGTGGTGAACTTTTGTTACCACGTAACCTTAATTAACACTTATCTTATTAACACTATTAGATACATATCAGCAACTGTATCAATAATTCATATACCAGATGACCCATCGCCGGTTATAAATGAGGAATGTATAGAGCAATCATAACCAGTTCCAAACAATAGTTTCGATAATATTCAGTTCAATGATATTAAATATTATATGTAAAATAATTTTTCTTTTCTGAAGCCAGACAGGTTTTGGCCAAAGCCTTGAGGGTCGCCATGAACGCTGTGATAAAGGGTGTATGCCTTAGATTTTCAAGCGGGAGGGCCGGAGGCCACGTTGAGGGGTGGGGTTGCGGTAGCTCCTCCAAGCCCCTCAAACTGTTAGTTTTCAGTGTTTTTGCCGCACAAGTGGGTGGGGGGTAAACCACAACTTCAATCCGAATAATTCATGGTATCTGGATATTAAAATACGGTTTGTCCGCATTTTGGTTTTCGGATACTGAAATCCGGATTCCAATATCCGCCGTGTATCCGGATATTTAAATATCCGGATACACGGCGTATACTGGAATGATGTGCGAATTTCATCCGGATAATGGCGGCCGATATCCGGATAGTTGAATACGTTTCCTCCTTATTATAGTATCCGGATACTGAAATCCGGATTCCACTATCCGCCGTGCATCATAATCCGGGTGTTTCAGAATCCGGATAATGAACGGTATCCGGATATCAGAATCTTTTTTCATTCTGGAGGTCCGTTACCTACTTCAAGTATCCATCTCCGCATTCAATTATGTGGATAGCAAAATGAACCGTTTATTATCCGGATAAAATTCGCACATCATTCCACTATACAAAACGTATACTCATTTTTACAGTGTAGGTGTAATTAGGATTCTTGTATCATCTCCACAGACAGAGATACGCAAATACACATTTTGTACCTAGAAGAGTTACAATAAGTTCAATCTATTAAGTTCAATGAGTTTAATAATTTAATAAGTGAAATAAGTTCAATTTTGATTCGAGGAAAGTAAAGTACTCGCGACCATGAATAAGGGCAATTGACCATATTGATACTGAACAATCTTACCTAGATATTTAAACGTGAAATCAATGTGTACATGGATGGGAATGAATGTATTCAATATAAAATACCCATGTACAATAGAAGTGAAGACTGGCAAGAACAACATATTGTTATCGTGATACTTTTTTCAAATCCGTTGCTCAGGCTTGTTGTGCGATGGTCCGATGACGCCCTGAGTTTGGAGATTCAGCGCTTTCGCTGAATCCCCTTCTGAATCGTCGAGAAGACTCAGCAATATGTCGATCAGCCTCGACGGCGCGAATGCAGTGAAAAGCTCACACGTTCCACATGTGAGACGGCTAGCGGGCGAGGGCTCCTCCTGGTACTGCCTTCTGCTGGTCGAACGACCTTCAGTTAAACAAGAAAACGTGAGGAAATTGTGCCTTTCAACGTGCGGCGAATATTTAGGCGAGGCACCTTTATAAGAGTTCTACTTTATCGTGCGCAATGCCCGTTTTAATCACCAGTGAATGCTGTTCCGTTTACACGAGCAACAATGCGACATCAGAGATCCTTGTGGCCGGTGTGCCCCAGCTGCACGTGACGTATCTTGAAAATTAGAAAATGCTTGGCTGGATACGCGCTGCGCCTTTCTGTCAAACTACAGGAGCTTTCAAATTTACCTGTCGCTGTTAAAGGGAATGTGACACCTTGGTCGAATCCTGGAATTTAGTGTAATTAGGCGTATTTTTAGCCGAAAATAATGAAACCGCTCATGATTTCTCTGACAAATGTACAATAAGCTCAATATTTCGATTTTTAAAATACTCCTAGAGAAAGAAAGAAATATATGCCTGTGAATGATGTCATGATCTGGCAACCACTACCATACTCGAAACGCTTCATGGGCTTCGATTGGCTGATGCTCATCGTGACGTCAGCATATGTCGTCACACCAACAGCCATGACAACTGTGGCCTGCTGCTAAGGGTACATGAGGGGTACATTGCTGGTAGGTTTTAGCTTTTTCTACGGAAATCTCGAGTTCCAAGACAAATTATATATTGAGTACCGGGTTTTCCGACTTGCTTTACAACTTGGCTATCTCAGTTAAAATCAAGTTATGAAGGTGCCACACTCCCTTTAATGCAGTGCGCGACGAGGAATCTTCCCAGATGCAGATGTGCGAAGGACATGGACAAGGTTAAGACGGTTCCCCGTGCTGCAATTGTTTTATATCTTGGCTCAAGAAGAGGAAAGAGGGGATTAGTAGGCTGGGTCGGATTGTTTTCGCATCTGATGGCACACCGTTTCCGGCCGACGGAAACTACTACCAGCCCGGAACGTCTTCAATGAGTTACTAGGGAAGTCCGAAAACCTGCTACCAAAGCGGAATGTAATGCACTCTGAGTGTCCGATGTTCAGCCACGGCCCAACAAAAATGCATCATTGAACTCCCATTTAGATATTCCCGGTGGGCTTTGTTGGTCCTTGTGCTCTCCAATGTCTGGAGGGGGCGGGGTGCGCAAATGCGACTTGACTCATGGGAACTGGCTGTGTTTTCCAGCGTCCTGACTGAAGCGATCCTGGTGGCGCCGAATGGCAAAACAAGCGTATGCTTATGTGAATAAAGTCAGATGTTATATGGAAATGTTTAAACGTTGTTTGTGTCTCGCATAGCTTGAATTCAACTCGGTGTGTTTGCTCTTGTGATCAGGTCTGGAACCAGCCCAGTATTCAACCAAATTGTCTCATACGAGTCGAAATCCAGTGCGCCTATGGAGCGGGACCACATGGAGCGGGACCACTCCCGGCGGGGGACTCCGGATCCGTCTCACGCGCGCCGCGCGCTGCCCCAGTCCGGGTCGGGCCGGGCCCTGTTGGCCGAGTACAAGTGAGGACTGTAGCTGCGTCTGCTCCCAGTCGGCTGGGGAAGAAAGGAACTGGCTAACTGAGCCTTGTTGGAGTTGGAAATATTATTAAAAAAGCCCGGGACGAAAAGTGGGAAACATATGGGTAGGCGATTCCTTGCTATACTACACCTGTTCGACCCATTTCTAGTTGTGCACCGGTAACTCCTGCATCGGCTAGCGTGCAGCAACACGTATAACTCATGTTCCGAGTAACTACATACCAAGGAGTATGAAGTTATGCCTTCTTACTGAACCCAAACGCTTGACTTTCAGGGAAACCCCATTGTACATTATATTGCAAACTATATTATATAATGACAGACCATATCAAGCGCTCATACAGCTACCTGTCTAATCTGATGAACCCTAGCATTAACTGGGCACCGTCAGGACTATTTTCGCACCCTCCACCGCCTGGGGGTCCGATCGGACCCCCTAAGATTTTGGGAACCGGAGATGACACGGCAAAATTGCAACGGTGCTGGAAGCACCATACCATCTTCTACTCCAAGCCGAGTTTGAACCATATCCGTTGACCTGTGCCGTCACAGAGGGCCAAAAAGGTCAAATTTTGACCTATGTAGGAAATCCTTTATAATTATCCTTCCTTCTGAATAATTATCCTTTATATTAATATCATAAAACCATTAAACCTAGAATAAAGCCAAAGGCATGAATGTGTTCGTCTTGACCAGAGGATTCAGAATGATATGCAATATGACCTTGGAAGGTCACATCGTGGCGTTGACTTCAGGTTAAGGTCAAATAATTACCTTTCTGGGTCATGTTTCACGTTTTTTTAAATTCTTGAGTCTTGGCCGTCACTATGATACCAAATTTCTTGCTATATCTTTTCTCGTTCGAGAGATATAGACACAAAACAAAATCGAAAACCGTGACCTCTGGTGACTTCGTTACTGACCTTACCTCAAAATGGGTGCCAGCAAGCAGACTTTTCATTTCATGAGCTTTTGAATGATGTTTAGAAACTTAAACTAACTCTTCTAGAAGCACGGTTACACCCCTAGTTTTGCCAGCCTCATTTTATATGACCACAATCGCCTTGCATGGGTTTATAAATTATGCCGTAACTTAATGACCTGGTCTGACCTGATGCCAATGTTTGGTTATAAGTTGTCAAGGTGATCACTCTAAAGGTGTGCAAAGTAACGTGCCTATCATTTAAATCAGCTCGAAACCATTCGCGAAAAACCGAGGGGGTCAGATTGGAACCCCCAGGCAATGAAGGGTTAAGAGGCGCACTCCCACATCGAAAGGGGTGGATTCAGGGGACTTATCTGGCTCTGCCCCCCCCCGCCCAAAGCATCCCAGTTTTGACCACTTAAGCTGAATTTTCCTCGAAAACAATTTTCCTCGATTTGACCCGTTTTGCCCCGACCCTCTGAGTGGTTGGCTTGGACCTGTCCCTTGCGAATTGGGCCATTAGCTGTAGCGCTTATGTTTATTTGTGCTACTACATCCCCCACCCTCCGCCAAGCCCCAGTCTTTTCACCTCAGAGGGAGTTCTTCGGCATTTAGGGAAAACCTGCACGAACCAACCGGCTTCCAAGGGCTAAAAACTGGAAGCCTCATCGATTCCCTCTCCATTTAACAATATATTTTGACAAACCACTGGGGGCAACATGAGGTCTAGTTAAAGAATCTAACCCACAGCAAGAAGAAGATAGTCACCAAAATAATGCAGTCAGCAGGCTTTTTTATTATCACCATACTCTGAGTGTATTCGGGTTCTCTTCGCCATCTGCGGTTCAGTTTGTGAGGGCTTGCAGGCCAGTGGGATGAGGGCCTCGTCAGTGCACGATGACGAGTTGGGTTTGAGCCGCGCTTGGGCGCGCAGTCTGGTTTAATAATTTCGGGGCTTATCGACGCACCAGCTACCAGGGTCATATGACATCACCAACTCTTTCCCTGTTGGAAGGGTTTCTCGGGAGCCAGCTTGCTTCTTGTTCAGGGAATCTGCCGGGCCTTGAACCCGGGTCGGCCGCGTGGGAAGCGAGCGCGCTAACCACTACACCACTGCGCCCTCCGCAGACTGGTTGAGCGTCGCCACCTGTGCCAGAGTACGCTGCCTAGTTATCTGTGGACCGCCTCGGCGCCAGAAGACTAGAAGGGCTTTGGCCACACTAGGGTCCGCGGACTAGTTGGATTTGAACCTCGTCAGAGTGTGAAGACTAGTCGAGTGTCGGCCGCGTCAGAGTGTGTAGACAAGTCAGTGCTGGCCGCGTCAGGGCCCGTGCGGAGACGAAAAGAGGATGGCTGACGTGGCGGCGGCTGTTGACAACAGGAAGATCAGCAGCAGCACGCGGTCGCACACCACCGCCACCTGACGACAGCCCGGGGTCAGAGCGAGGGTCAGTGCCTGACACTTGCACGCGGTCATACACCACCGTCACCTGACGACAGCTACGGGTCAGAGCGAAGGGTCAATGCCTGACACTTGTGGCCTGGTCAGTCACCTGACGACAGCTGCGGGTCAGAGCGAGGGTCAGTCTTCTCCCCGTAGCGTGCCACCCGGTCGTCACCAAGACAGCCGCGGGTCAGAGCGAGGGCCAGCAGTAGATGGTCACACACCACCGCCACCTGACGACAGTGAGAGCGAGAGTCAGTGACTGACATTTAGCACGCAGTCGCTCACCACCGTCACCTGACGACAGTCACGGGTCAGAGCGAGGGTTAGTGCCTGACACTAAGCACGCGGTGACACACCACCGCCACCTGAGGGCAGCCGCGGGTCAGTGTTCACTGTGTACATCAGAAGGAAAATAGCACCGTGTCAGGGAATAGTGCATATCATAAGTCCTTGGCTGATGGGTAATGGGTTTTTTAGTAGCTTTACGGAACAAATCTGCGTTTACTGGAATCCTCCCTAAACGCACTAAACCTATGTTTCGTCAAGAAAGGGAACTGAAAGCTGTGAAAGTAAAGCAAACTCAGAGTGTGAACTCAGAGTGTATGAACCATGAGATGGAATCATAGTTTTCCCCATGACATTGATTGCCACCGGCAAAAAACAAGTAGCCAATTAATCTTCAGCCTCTCGCTGACAAAAACCGCACATCATTTAAAGAACTTCTTCGGATTCTGACTCGCGTTTATCTTTCGCTCAGGCTGTTTACAAAAGAGTATATTTGCACCAATGTAGCTGAAATCGGATTTTCTTTTTGAACTCAATATAGGAAGCCGGGCCCATGGTGGTCCCCCTATTCCAAGGCTTATACCTTTCTCCAGAGTTTATGAATCCAGAAGGCGTAACTAGCCCCTGACACTTTTTCGACTTTTCGCCGCCCCCATGCAGGGGGATTGCGACTCCCCTGGCGACTGGCCCTAATCGACGTCGAGCTCTGCGGCAAGAGCCAGCGTGTTGTTCACCAAACATCACGACTGATACCAATTGTTGTGACCCAAGATCACCAAATCTCCCTGCAGGACAGGTAAATGGCCTGATTGTTGACTTTCACAGCCAGCTTTGTTGCTGTGGCTGCTATTAATAAGAAGGCCTGGAAAATATCACATATAGCGCAACACGAGGCACTTGGCAGCCGCCCCGGTAGCTCAGTTGGTAGAGCGTTGGGGTCCAGTCCACTGCTTACGAGCCTGCAGTGGCAGTACGTGTACAGGCTTGGGGTCGATTTCCCTGAGACGCTCCGGTGCTCAGTATTTACCCGACGCAGGTCGGCTGGCAACTGACTGGTGAGAGGGTGACCTAAGCGGGGCAGCCGTTCCTGTGCTTTGTGGGAAGTTAACATTTGGCATCTAAATTAACCTTTCATTGTGGGAGTTGCTCGATCGGATCGTGGGGTCGGGGTCTCCGTAACAAGTCCCTTGAAGACCTTAGTGAGACTTCGAATCCAGCAACCGAACTGGGAACAACTTGGACAAAATTTGTTTTAACAAAATTGTGCATCGATTCAATTACCATACACATATTTGACCCATCTAGGCTGCGCGTGGGGCGGGGTCGTGGTTTTTGGGGTTTTAGAGCGTATTCAGCAACTTGACTATATGGCGCCCATCATTGCGACGACTTCGCAAGTGCTAATCCTCGAGTGCTTCTCACGCTTGATTTAGACTATATATTTTGTAAAAGCCTCCTAAATCCTAAAATATGGCCATAAGCTACACTGGAGGTGAAAGTGTGATTAAAAAACTGACCCTCGACTAAGTTCAGGCGTACACTCTCCTAAGTTTACCAGCTAATGACAGTTAACCAGTCGAGACGTTCTGACACGCACCAAGCTGTAGGGGAGACACAGTTGTTTGTCATATCCAGAGATGGCAAAGTAAGACTCGTTCGCCAGCGGAAAGCCATTCGGGCGTCAAGATGCAGTGCCAACGCAATTGTCGCCGGGGATATTGATCATGAAAGGTCAAAGCAAATGGCCAACGCCCCGTGGGGAAGTGAGCCACGCCCGGGGACGTGAGCCGCAACGGGTATGTCCTCATTTCCATGTTTATTACCCAAACACCAAATATCCCACTTCAGTCACGTACTGTTTTACACACAAACGTGGGGAATCATCCGTACAAAGACGGTGGGCCTATCCACGGCACCCAGTACCACTGACCCATGCCAACGGGCGGCTGTTTGAAAAGTTCGCAGCACACCAGGCATTGTGTCTCATTTTCATCGCTAACTCCTCAACATCTTTGTAAAGCTTCCTCCTAACATTTCTTTGCTTCCTTGTGTTGTTATTGCACCCGTCTTGCATTCGATTCTTGCCTTTCCATCTGTTGTACCTCTGTTCTTTGCTGGTATTATTTTTTACTTCTTCTCCGCCTCCTCTTCCAGAAGCTGTTTTTTGGTATATCCGTCAACACTGCTGCTTTCCTCTGACGCGAGGCTCTCTTCCTCGGCCTCAGCCCTTTAGGCAACTGGCAGACTGCTGCAGGCGAAACGTATCAGGACAGCAGGGCAGGATCAGGACAGGATCAGTATCACCATCCGGGTCAGGGCAGACTGCTGTTCATAATATCCGGAAGATTCTGCTGCGTGTACGGCTCAGGCCCATCTGCGGGGAGGTCCAGCTCTGCTACCGATGGTCAGGAGGCTCTGTGAAGATCCAGTCCAGGACTAGGGGCCTCGTTGATCTTCCAGACAGGCTGGACTCTGCTGGATTTTCAGGCGCTGAGATGTTCACTAGATTTCCTGACATTTCAAGAACCTACTGAAGGCTTTCACAAGTCGATCCGTCAGTTAAGCCAGTGTCCGCTGGGGATCGGGTATAGGCCCAGAGGCACCACCTGACGTCCAGGCTGCTGGACCCACTAGTGGATCCAGAGGGGAGGAGGGGGCAGGACCATGCCCCCAAATAGCAAATGTTGGCTGATTTTCTTAAAAAATTTTGTATTACTATTTTCCCGAGTTGCCTCCTCCAAACGGCACTCCTGCGTCCCCAGTGGCTGGGCCCTGTTGGAAGTCTGAGCTGAATCACGGAACAGTGTTTATTTGAAAAACGGAAAAATCCACAAAGAGGTACAATAACGTTTGCGGAAAGGCCAAGGCCTCTCATCCCCTAGAGTTGGAGGGCTTTAAAGAAAAAGGGCCCAAGACCAGCGCTGGAAGCTCTTCTCCATTATTGGTCGGCGTAATAGCAGGTCAGGGGCAGGTAATGGACATTAAATCGCTTAATGTTTTGAAAATAAACGGGAAAATAAGAAGCTGGTGGTAAATGCCTTCCCCCTTCACCAATGAGTCACCCGATAAAAAACTTAGGGACAACTTCTCGGGCCAATAGCGTCGCCAACTATATACCCGTTGGAAGGTTTCCGGAAGCCAGCTTGCTCTTTGATCAGGAAGCCGCCCGCTCTGAAGACGTGTCAGCCGCATGGAAAGTGTGCGTGCTATCCACTACACCACCGTGCCCGCTTAGTTTAAATTGAGGTTTTCCATGTTTTTTTCTCCGGGGCGCGTTGATCATGGCTCAACAACCCCAACACCCTCGTGGCTCAACTACCCCGAGACCCCACCGCAACGCCGGAGGCAGCTGACGTAGAAAGTGGGTGATCAGCTCTCATAGTTTTCGGCCCAAATAAGGCGTAAATACCTGCATTCAACTCATTTAGTACGGCTAAACTTTATCTCTAATATCGAAAGTGCTATTACAAAATGTTTGACAAAGTAAAATTCACTTTACTATGAAAAAACAGGTTTTTCAGTCTCCAAACCGCTACCGACCAGATACCATGACGGTTTCCTGCTGAAAGACGGAAAGCGGTTGCGCGCATGCGCTGTTGTGGTTACAGCGCAATCTCTTCAGAAACAGCGGAGTTATCGCGAGTGGTTCAACATGCCCCTGGCTGCAACTAGCCCCGGTCTCCCTACATGTATCCCGCCCCCGTGGCGGTCTCTCCAATCGAAGACCCTTGAGCGGAGAGAGTAAGGCGGGAAAAATGACATTTCGGGACACCTTTGACCGAGGGTCAAAGGTGCCCGAAATGTCTAGTTTTTCCCTCCAGCTAGTTGAATAGCGGGTAGTTTTGGACGTTGAATTAAAATTCAGTACTCAAAGTTGCCTCATATTTGTTTTTAAACCCCCGAAATTCGTTTTACTAGAACAAAAAAAAACACAAAATAAAGAGCAACGGTGAAACCTTCACAGAGGTCGCCAATAGGTGTCATAGTGTCAAACATGTTGGCAGAGGTAACCCGAGGTCACCAAAGTTCACAGAAGTTCAACTGAGGTCACAGCATACCTCATTTCCCAGCTTCGCGCAAGGAAAGGCAGTGCCAGCACAAAATCGAAAAAGCCGAAAGTTGACTTTGCATACTGCCGGAAATGGCATCATAACTTAACATCCTGCTGCCAGCTGGATATAATTTTTCTCAAAGATGCACCGTGAATTCAAACGCATAAGTGGCTATTCACATATGACGTCAGTGACCAAAGGCAGAGGGAGGGTTCTGTCATTTCTGACCTTTTCTGACGAAGGGGAAGGGGTCTGCCTTTTTCTGACAATTTCTAACGGGAGAGGGGGGCAATCATCAGCTGTTATGGAATTGAGCGAGAACTCCGTAGGCCCAGGGAAGTTGAAGGCGGGTAATGTTTGGTTCCAAAAGTAATATAATCATGGTATTGTACCAGTTTTATTTAAATATGCTAAGGATATGCTAGAGAGTATGCTAGCCGAGTACTTATTTTTTCCAAAACAAAACAGGGAGCCGTACACTTGCAGAGGAGGGGGTCGTAAAATTTGTTTATCATAAGCTTTTGAATGATTTTCAAGGCAGCATCTAGCTATTTCCTGCTATCCTTTTTTACATGGTTTCTTACAGTGGCGGCGCTGCCATAGAGGCACATTAGGCACTGCCTAGCCACTTTTAAACGTCGAAGTAGGTTTGCATTTTATGTGGAATAAATATAATTTGACTCGATGTTTAAGTTACATAGAATATTCCTTTTTCGGATCACTGGGTCAAAGAGCCGATAATTTGCATCTCTGAGAATCCACGTTCGCAGCTCTTACCGTCAACAAATGTAATATTAGGCATTTCGTGATTTCACTTAAAGGGAATGTGGCACCTTGATCGAATCCTGGAATTTATTGTGATTAGGAGTACTTTTAGCCGAATATCATGGAAGCGTCCATGATTTCTCTGAAAAATGTACAATAAGCTCAGTATTTTGATTTTTAAATTGATCCTCTAGGGAAATAAATAAATATATGCCTATGGATGCTGTCATGATCTGGCAACTACTACCATATTCAATACGCTTCAAGGGCTTCGATTTGCTGATACTCACCGTGACGTCAGCATATGTCGTCACACCAACAACCGTGACAACTGTGGCCTGCTGCTAAGGGTACATGAGGGGTACACTTCAGGTAGGTTGTAACTTTTTTCTACGGAAATCTCGAGTTCCAAAACAAATGGTGTATTGAGTACCGGGTTTTCCGACTTGCTTTACAACTTAACTATCTCAGTTAAAATCATATTATGGTGCCACATTCCCTTTAATCTGCCTAACACCGTGGCAAACCTAACGTGTGCTTTTTGATTGACATCTCTAATGCCTCATTCATTCGGACGCGAGTACTGGCTCGTTAAATTAGCCAACTAGGCTTGACTTAGAAGCTAGCACGTGCGATGCCGTGTCTTAGGACCTTGATTACAGCGGATTCGTTTATTGACATTCTTGTATTCGCGGATGTCCAGCCTTCTCTAGTGCGGGACAGTTTGACAATTTTTAGCGAGATATTTAATTTGTGAAACCTTTATGAAGAATGTGACTCATGGCACAAAATCTGGCGGATGGATTTTAAGAAATCCGTTCACAAATCGATCGTACAGCGAGAAATTGGACCTCATAAACAATGAAGTGCCGAAGCTGTCCTTGAAATGGGAAGCTCTCTTGAGTACCTTGTCCTTCCCGGCTTACTTACCTACCTACCTATCATTCTTGAGTTTGCCTTGTACCTTCATATACTGCCGCATAACCGTTTCCACAATCCACCGACATGTTTTTATTTTTTTGTCAATTTGTATGATATTAAACATTTAAACATCAATATTGTTTTGCTCATCTATTTGAGCTTGCCCGTTCTCCAGCCGACCTGCTGGAATCACCCATGTCTAATATCAGGTAAAAAGCCTGGGCGACGTCCTTACCTATAAGCCAATCGTGCGTAGGCTGTCATAATGTTCAAGCGCCGCCACTGGTTTCTTATGGTGAAAAGAGCGGCTGCAGCGATTCCAGGCCACTTAAATTAAAATGGGAAATTGCCTTATGTAACCTTAAGTACAGTAATCTTGGCTGCTGCGACCGCGACGAGACCTCTTGCAATTTCACAAAGCTCCGGGCGGATCACGCCTGATGATGCCGCATGAGCTTTGAAGTTCTGCAGCATCTCTACATAATTGCCTATGTCGAACACCGTTGGTGTCGAGGGGGTCTGGCAACTTCTGACTATTGCAGATGAAGGGGGTGAGGGTCAGCCATTTTCTGACGATTTCTGACAATGGGGGAGAGGTTCGAACACTCTAAAATTTACTGATGTCATATGTCAACAGCCCCTAAGCTTTTATAAAAATGCACAATGAATGCCCCATAAGCCTTTGCCGGGCGGCGTGAGTCCCATCCGCCGTTTTTCCGCGCCGTGACCGAAAAACCCTACCAGGGATAGAGCAACCCTCCTCACGTAAGGGCGAGGGTCAACTCTGACCTGGGGTCCCAGCACAGATTTATTTGAGGCCGTGCTATCAGGAGTGGAGGTTGTATTTCTGGGGCCGGACCTGCCGCTGACCTGCTGCCACTCCTGACGAGTGTGTTCGCGTCGCTCCTGCTCCTGAAGTCGCTGCTCGTTCCTCTCGATCGTCTGGTATATTCTGTTGAGCACGCGCACAAAGTTGCGCTCGAATTCCTCTGAAACAGCGGCGATCCATTAGCTCGGCCCACGCCGCGGTTAGGGCGAAATCGACGGTGCCAGGCACGACAGCTCACAGCGTCGGGAAATCAGGGCGCTCAGGGAGCTCGCCGCCTCGAGACGGGTACGAACGTGCCCGTCGACGCACCAGACGGCGGCGACGTGGCTGTGTTAACTCCCGTCTGCTGCCAGTGAAGGTGAAACAACTATCGCCTGTGACCCAAAAACGGAGCTGGGAGCTTATTCAACCAGATTGAGATGTCATAATTCTGCGATGTTTATGCTTTCTTGTACGAAATATAAATATATACAAAATGATACATGTCAATCAGTCACGAAAGCAAGAAAAGTCACAACCGTTTTGGGTATCTGTTTGCACTTGGACACAATTGTTCATCTCTAACAATTCCTGTTCAGCGAGCACTTTATTGCGAAACAACTCCAATTTCCCGGAGCCAGAGACGCTACTTTCCTACCGACATAGGATATTGGTGACCTAAGTCACTCCCCAACCCCAATAAAGCAAATTAGGCTTAAAACCTTTGCTCATTGTTACATTCGGCTCCTGCTGCTGAAAAAACTTCCAACGAGACTGAAATGGAAACATTATGTGTTTCCATTTCAGTATGTGCCTGTGGGTGATTAATACATATACATAAACATATGCATATACATACACATGGTATGGGGCTGGAGGTAAATTCAGCTATTTTTCAGCTAAAGTTCCAATGTGCTTCTTGTGCTCCTCCAAAACATTTACATATCCTTGCTTATTTTTTCCGAAAGAGTGTTGATTTATTAATCATTTAGACCTGTTAAAATGTTATGAAATTTTAGAAGTATAGCGCCACCGATATTTTCCCATTGCCGGATGTATGAACAGGAAGCATGCGAATTCTCAGGCCCTAACTTGACGTTAATGGTTGCCGGGAGAGCCGTGGAGCTGTTCCGGCCGTGGTCGGTGAGGCCGGGTCGGCGGGTGGCGCGGCAGCTGCAGCCTGGGCTCTGTGGCCGACCGCTCCGCGGCGCGCCGGCAGCAGGAGCCCGCCATTTGGCGACACTGCCGTCCGCCCCGCGCCACTGGAAACCGACCGTCGGCGCCTCCATCATTACCGAACCATCCCTGCTACAAATCTGCTCGCTTATGAGGTGGACGGTGTCAGTCACCGGATCTTGAAACGACTTCTAGGCATTTTTTTCTTAGCCTGGCCATTGAGAAACACATTTGGTCAGTAACGGCGGAACGTCCGAATTTAAGGGGGGGCACCATGGACATTGCAACCCATTTCTGTGCAGTCAACGCCATTGGGTTAGTGTTAAGATTTCTGATTATAGAGGGGCACCGTGCCCCGGTGCCCCTCAGTTCGGCCGCCAGTGCATTTGGGGATAATGAACACAAAACAGCGTGTAGAAGACAGCCACTGGGACTTCCCAGTTGATCCAAGAATCTGCATTCTTTCTGAATTGTCGGATGAGGTGCACTACATTTTAGACTCTCCCATCCAGTTTGGTTACCAGACATTACTGGTTTTGCCGGGCCGTGCCGGAGAGTGCGGTCGTCGCTCCCGCCGGGGAGCCCGCGCGCCAGGGAAACCTCAGTCCGTCCGGCAGTGACCCGGTGACCAGCCACGGCTGTGCGTCGTCGCCACGCACCAGTCCACCTAATAAGCGGCGGCGGCGACGTGCAAGTTTCCGTCGTCCCGTCACCGTCAGCACTCCCCGGGGCCGAATCTGGGCCGCATTGATCACGCTTTATCTCCGGCTGATCAATGTAATATAGCGGCGCGGCTTGAGTGGCCGGCCGGGTGGCGCTCTGTGTGCGGTGGCGCCGCTGATCCGGCCCAGTGACGCCCCTCTGGTGACGCCCCGGCCCCCTCCTCTCCCCTGCCGGCGGCCGTCTGGGCGGCTCGGCCGCCGCTCGTGGCCTGGCCAATATCCGCGCCGACCCGCTCCGTCGAGGGCGACTGCCTCCGCGCTCGAGCGGGCCCGCGCGGCGCGCCGCTGCCCGGGCCGACCACACCGATTAGACGCACGTGCCGCCGGCAACTGTGCGTGGGCATGAATACAAGATAAAGCCTGGTAGACTGATGTGGCGAAGGCAGTGATGACCAGAGATAAAGGCAAATGCAATATTGTCTTTGCTGTAATATTAGACGATTGCATCATATGAAAAAATTAAATGAACATCTATCACTCATTTGTTAATTCATCTGTTCATAACGCATTGGCAGACGGCGTGGTGTTGTCAAGCAGCCAATGGCTAAAGCCGGTAATATGAAGCCTGTGGAAGGTAAGGACTGCCCTACCTTGGGCTCGCGTGTTATGCAGATGATGGGGGCCGAATGTGCTAAACTTACAGTCTAAACTAATTATACATGGGCTTCCACTTAATACGGGGCATAATAAAATTCGGACAAACTTGATTGTAACCACGGGTCACGAAAACAAGTCACAACACCTACTCAACTTGAAAACAAAGACGAAATGGCAAAACCTTTGAAAATCCACTTCGGCTTGCGAATACACGACATGGGCGACTTTTTGCATTTCAACTAAATCATGTTATTACTGCTACTAAGCCGTTAGAGTCTACAAGTTGCTGAAGAACACATTCTCACTACAATAACTTTAGCAAATACTATCTTATCGTTTCTAGCACATACAAGTTTACCATGACATTGTTCCCGGTATTGAAGGGTAAAATCAAGGATATTGTTGCTCTCGTGTGCTAGTGTCACGCCAAAGCAATATGTGAGGTCCCATGATCATTTCATGTTAAATCACACAGAACTGGGCACTCTTGGAACCACCCTTTTTACCTCCTTGAAATTTGGAAGGCGTATGCAAGATACGTATTTAGATATAATTCCAGGATATAGCCTGGAAAAGCTAACCTTTGAGGTCCACTTTACAAGTCACGATAGGTCACCGATTTCTGTTCACAGCCACGAGTCAAATGTCTCTAGATATACATGAGATCGCAAAAGTTAAAACTGGGTTTGTCATATGCCAAAACGTTTTGGGTGACTAAGAAGCCCAAGAATATTTACCCAATGACCTTAACTTTATCTCTGTCCTGAAGATGTCAATTAAAAAAGTAGATGCAGCGAAGTTGGGTACCTTGGATTTCCACTAGGTTTCAGGTAGGGTGATCCTATCTGGTTAAGAAGTAAAAAAGTAACTTTAATGGGCACTCTATAAATTTTTGATATACCATCAGGAGAATCAACAAAACAGTCACAACAAACAATGCCCTCAGGCTACTCAGAAACAAATTTGTAATTGTGCACGATCGCTTAACTGGCGAAGCTTAAGCTTGATGCGTGATTTCCTTGGTCACCCAGGCCAAGTTCAATACCGAGACCTCTGACTTCTGGGGTCATCTGAGGTCTCGAGTGGGCTGGGATCTTTTCGTCCATAACTTCGCGCTGAATGAAACTAGTAGGGGTCTAGTTTTGATGGATATATGTTCGTCTTGCCATGGCGAAGTGATTTATATGCGTCATGACCACAGAATGTCACAAATAACCTTGGCATGACGAAGGTCGGGCCGTACTTACAACTGGATGGTCATAGTTGACATCATTTGACTCGCCGTGATGCGGATGATATGACCTCGGTATGACATCTGGTACTGCGGCAATCAGTCAGAATTTGCAAGAGAAAATCAGTATTATCGCCGGTCACTCTGTGCCCCACTGGATGGATAACTGTCCGGAAGCGGGCACCAGCAGCGAATCTGGCCTCCGCGGGGATGCGGGTGGACCGGGGACCGTGACGGCGGCCGTAACGGCTTGATAGCAGACCTGAGGTGGGCAGCAGTGGTGGCTCGGCAGGGTGGCCTCTCCGACAGGGATACCTCAGTCCGTCCAAGCTGTCGCCGTCGGCCACGGTCCGCTTGTCGTGGGTCAGTGAGCTGATCCTCGATATCGGAGGCTGCGTCAGGTCCTGAAAGAGCGCACGTATCTCGTTAAAAACTGGGGGCTCAGGTGGTTTGCAGTTTTTGTCGCTCTTTGGGATTGTTTTTAATATTGGCTATGCAGAGCCTCGTCGCTGGTGAGTTTCCGGCTGGTGAGGCCATGTCCAGTACTGAAAAGTAATATTACGAGTGTAGGGCGGGGGCGGGCGCCTGTTCTCCCAGCATACACTGTTCGGCCAATGTACAAAAAAAATCAAGAGACCACCAACCTGGAATTTCTTGTTTCTGGAACATTTGCATGCTTAAACTCTATATAAATATGCGACCCATGACATCCTAGTTTCAGTCTATTATTGCAGTCAGCAGTCACTAACATTTTTACTCCAACAGCTTCCCATATACCAACCGAAGAAGTAGCATATGTGATCTTTTTTAACCACCAACGTGCCGGGAATCCAACTATTTGAAACAATTGTCTATTATTATCCTAGCTTATGTGGTTTTGGAAGAAATGAGTGAAATGAGTATAAGTCTTAACCCACAATTCAGTGCAGATACCCTGGCCGCCCCAATAGTCTCCAGGGGGATGCGTTGGCGTGGGGAAGAGAACTCGACTTCCACGCCACAGACCCGGGCTCCAAATCCCCCGGCAGGTATTCTGCATAAGTCCGATCCCCATCATACCCCCCCCAACAGGGTGGAGTTGGCGACACCATATGAACTCAGCAGTCGGTGTGTCGCTCGTAAAGCTCCAAAGCTGCTGCTAGTCTCCGGACGTGGTTTTCCAGAAAATGATGCGGTTGTGTGGCCTTTTCTGGCGAAATATCTTTGGTTCATCATCAAAGCGCACGCTGCATTAATGACTTTGAGAAAAACTTGACCATTTTCCAACAAAGCACGGAAATTTTCCCAACCTCAGCTCGTGGAGCTGGATATCGAACCTGAGACTTAGGAGACACGTTGTGCGCTGCTGTAACCGTTCGACCGCTGACGATCCTTATCTATCGCTGATCTGTAATGAGGTGGCCTACCTATGGTTTAAGACAGCTATTTGGCACGGCTGGCAAGGCTGGGTCACTAAGTCGGGTGACGAATAGGACAGGTACAGTCTCTGGCACCAGTATCCAGCGCTTTTATCAGTGGATCGCTGAACAAAATCGCCAGTCAATCATTATGAGAATGTCATTTAGATGCTTTGGGGAAAATCCAGGACATGACGTCATGGGTACTTCGTGGACAGATAAGAACAATTATGCTACCACATAGTGACAAAGGCTGGATACGAGACCTTTTTGCTCCGACCGAAGCTGGGCTGGGTCCCATCCACGGACTTAAAGTGATAATTTGTGTAGCGTTCGATTTTAAAGCATTGCGACCCTCTCAAAGTTAAATAAATCAAAGAAACGTATTGTTTGCGACAAGCTCCTGCAGAATATATCAATTTTCATGCGGCGAAACGTAGAAATATGTGCCCCGGATGATTGGTGTTAGCCAAAAATCTAAGTACAATTTCAGATTACAAAAATAGGCACCAAACTAAGATTTCACAGCTAACTTATTTTCAAAATATGCATGAAACTGCACCAGCAGTAAGAAAAACCAAGGTAGGTGGTCTGTTAAATTGGAATGCATCCGTTGAAGTAGTGTAATTGCTTATGTAGATGTTTTCTATAACAGAATAGGGAACAATTCCATTAAGACTTGCCGATCTGAAAGATAGCTCAAATGATGCGTGCACAGTGTGATGTGTATTTTTGAAGGTTTCGCTTCTTCGGGCCATTTCAGCTATACCATATTCGTATCGGTGCCTCCAGACCGTGGCTCTACAGTGAAGCATCGGAAATCCAAATCTCTTCCATGTGACGAATATTTTTCACGGATATTCTTATAATCTAAAGGCACTCACGCAAAGACAGAGCTAGGATTTCGGTAAGAGGAGGGGGGGGTCGGGGCGAAGCCTGAAGGGGGCGGCTTATACCACTTGGGGGTACATTTTGAGCATTCTGAGGGGAGCTTTTCGCGCAGGTTTTTGCGTTTTGCAAGGGATGAGTATTTCAAATGTCTTACCGGAAATTCACGGAGCAAATTTGACCAGCGGGGCGCCGCCGCCGCCTGGGGAGGGGCGGCCGAATAGTTGAACAGAAGTCTGCGTCTGACACTAAACTGGCAACAAACAATGAAACAAGCCAAAAACCAAGCCACCCCTGTCAGGGTCATGCTCTATACAGTGGCGGATCGGGGGGAGGCAAAAAAAGCATTTGCCCCCCAAACGGAAAATCTGGGGGCAAAACTATCTTTTTGCCCCCCCCAAAGCGGTTGACCTCCTTTTTTCCCCGACTCCTTTTTAGTTTATAAGCAAGATTTTGGTGCTTCAACTCTCAATTTTAAACAGAACCAGTTAAGTTCAGTGTAAATATTTGGCCTTGGATAGGAAAAAGGTATCTCGAGCCCATATTTTTCACCCTCTGACGTTTTTTTTGCTTTGCGCCTCAAATACCCAGTATTTTACCGCAAGTAATATTGTATTGCATATTTTTTCTGCGTGGCGTTTTTTGCTTTTGACTTGGTTTGTCCCTCCCAAACCGACCGCAGAGCCAGGCTCTATAGTCAATTTCCAGGCGCCTGCATCGTTCAGTTTTCGGCCTTCCCACGGACCTGAGAGAAGGATAAGGATCAGAAAGGACGAAGTGGATGATTGCTGCATTCACTCTTCCCACTGGCTCTATTTTTTCAGTGCAGAAGGCTGTGGTTTGATTTTCTTAAGTCAGAAATATTTTATAGCAGATTTTGTATATTGTGGAGTTCTAATGTACCTCCTTTTCACCTTGCAATATGACTTATCCTACATTTTCATTCCAAAGATGAAACGCAAAGTTAGTCTCTCACTAGCACTCCCTGGAAACTTTCGGTGACCACCCAGTTATTTTCGCATCGCCTTTGTGAACGCCATTTGTCTTCCGGCCGCAAATCCGGGCTTTGCTTATCTTGTCCTCAGCTTTAAGATATCACCGCAAAACGGGGTCATATTGTTTGCGGCAGCTGCGGGCGTGACACTTGTTCCCAAGCCCACCTCCTAATAGCATTTTACACTTGGGTGATACCGTGGGCGAGTTCGCTCCTACATCGCCGCCGGGCCGAGTTTTCTTTTCCAAGATCTGTTTTTCTCGGCCTTGCTGCGGGAGCGTGCCTTGCATGCAAAGTGCAGCTGATTAAGCAGCTCCTGTCTGAGTTACTCCCGTGTCTATATTTGACGTGGGGCGTCGTCGCTGTTAGCCTACAGATACGTGATATCCGACCTTGTTGCCCCACTCGCTAGATACATGAGAGAAAAGATTAGGAAGCCAGCTGTCGATCGGGCGTCCGTTATTACTGCCTCCTCCCACGTCAGGCATCTGCATCCCCTGGCACTACCCCCGGCCGCTGACTGCACTGGCATAACGGCGTCTGCCAAACTCGTGCATCATGAGCCGTTTTGTGTAACTGCGATCGGTCACTGCCGACGGGGCATATCTTACACCGACCGTTTTTTTGTCGCCAATCCGGAAGCCGGTCCGGAATGACGCGATCAAACGTGACGGGCGCCAGGCTTTACGGCCGCGCCAGCAGTGCCGCGGCACGCTGCAGCGTACACCAGCGCGCTGGCGTCGCCGGCGACTTGGCGACTCACATTGGCTGCCGCGCGCGGTCGGCTGCCAGCTAGCGACGTCTTCTCGAAGTGGATGAAGACAAGCCGTGAGAGGAAGCCCAGCACCACCGTCCGCACGATGCGTGGTACCTCCACGCCGCGCGTGCCACGGTGGAAAATGTTCAGCGTGAGAACCGACAGTCCAGAGGCGAAAGACACCAGACAGATGGTCACTCCGTAGTATAAACCTGCAACAGAGAGCCAACACAGTCGCAAACGGTTCAGGGATGTTACACAACACATGATTGATTAGAATCTTAGAGCATCCAAAATCCGCAGATAAGCCTCCGTCAAAATTTAGTAGAATGAATGCAGATACGTCCTTTCCAGCGGTGGCAGCTTAACCACGGTGCTGCTATCCTACATGGCCAGCTAAATCACAAAGTGTCGGTAGGCTGATTGTTCATCCAGCATCCGCTGTTCATTTATCTATGTATTTTTACTCACGATATCATCAACGAGATGAAATGATATGAAATAATAAAATCAAACCTCTAAAACAACTTGTTACTATACAATTGCTCAGAGAAGACCTAGAAACCAAACATAATGCACCAACATGGACCGAGTGATTGTTGAGATGAGTACAGTTTGCCTGCTATAATTAAGTTCGATGGCTAATGGGGGAGGGGTGGGGGGGGAGAGGAGCACCTGTGGTCTCGGCCAATCAAATGGTTGAAGCAGCTTTGAATTACTGCGGTTATCACTATAAAAGCATCATGTTCCTTGCCAAGTAGGATGCTCTATTCGACGAGGAATTTTGCAAACCAGTGTGCGAAGGGGAGATGAAATGCGCCAGGTGTTTGCACTACCAGCGATTCCCGCCATATGCTGCTCTTCGAGCTGTTCTCGCCTGGTGTGACTTGTTTCCTGTACAAAGCTTTTTCAAAATTGTAAGTTTTCTGTGTCCCCCCGGTAGCCATCTCCGAAGTTTTTTTAAAGAAAAGTATTGATCTGATCTGCAACCCATGGAGTCTGCGAAATATTATAAGTCCGATCTTACCGGAGGGGTTGGATCGCATGGTTTCTTGCGCCGAATTATCGATTACAAAACGATGCTGTCAAATGAGTGCTTCGAGTTCAGGTAGTTTCCAGGAGTTACTGCTGAATTATAGCGGGCCAGTTACTTTTACTAGAACAAAACCATAAATATTGAAACCGTACGTCACGAAAATACTTTTCATTTACAGCCCCATGCTATATAAATATTATGAAAACAATTCAGATTTATAATGAATTTTCGTTCTCAGCACGGCCGGATCAGGAGGCACAAAAAGCTAATAGAATATAAAAAAACTAAAATAAAACATTATGGATGCGTGTCACATCTGGAGAGGGCATCTGTTCACCTTCTTAGTTTAACAGTTTGACCCTTGATGTTGGCGCACCCTAAAACGCCAAATATGATAACACCTTAGTTTAGTTCGGGCATCAACTGTGCTCATGTTGGATCAGTACTTGACTACTGCAGTGTAGCTAATACAGACAGGACAAGCAAAATGATGTCTTGGAGAGCTATTTTGAGCATGATGATGAATATATAAATGAGGTAGAACAGCCTGATGCTCATATTAATTAAAACTTGTTAAAAATTAACAGTCAATATATTTCACCCATGGGGCATGATCACGACAGCGAGTCATCAACTCGCTGTCGTGATCATGCCCCATGGGCGAAATATATTGACTGTTAATTTTTGAACAAGTTTTAATTAATATGAGCATCAGGCTGTTCTTCCTCATTTATATAGGACAAGCAAAGGTGCAACTGGACAGAGTGAAATACCTTCCACGCGATCATTTAGTTTGGTTCGGCGTGAACATGGACGGATCTGGGATTTACGACGGTAGTGAACATTTTGGAGAGAGGGACACCATTTGGATCCAGAGGAGGGCGCCATTTGGGTCCGCAGGGGCGCCATTTGGGCCTAGAAGGTATCGCTTATGAATGTGAACACGCCACAAAATGTATGTAACTCCTGAGCATAAAAACTACGTTGGGACTCCATCGGACTATTGCACCAGGTGCCAGCAGATTTCAGCACAATTTGTTTGCGCACGAGGTTTTACTTGCACTAAGTGCCAGCAGATTCTATAATCATTTGTTTGCGCACGAAATTTACTTGCATTAAGCTCCAGCAGATCTTAGAGAAATTTGTTTGCGCACGAGATTTACCTGCACTATGTGCAGGCAGATTTCAGCCAGTTTGTTTGCGCATGATATTTACTTTCACTAGGTGCCCACAGATTTCAGCACAGATTGTTTGCGCGCAAGATTTTTTGTGGTCGGTTTGACTTGTTTCACATGCTGGATGCACTTTCCCTTCTCATTCCGCTTAGAGTTTAACGGCGTCACCAAATACTGACTATGCTTTAATTCCGCGTTAGTGTAGTAGTGTCCAGAGCGACCAGTGACTTTGCGAAGAGATGTCCCCACACTGATATATTTCCTAACACTACATGGTGGAATTCGAATCACATGTGAAAAAACTACATAAGCCAAGTGGCAGTATGATGTCAGTTGGATGAAGATATTCCAAAATTGGACACTTTAGTGATCTCTCGGACAATGTATTTCATTTTTTACGGACTTTTTATTTTACTAGCGCCACTCCCAACAGGCACACTTGCCCAATTACATGGGATTATTGGCGTGGGTGTTTAAGGATCCTCTCCACCGGGTCAGATCGGGCATGGAAGGCGATTTCCCGCCGTGGGGATTGAACCCACGTTAATCCATGCCGTCCGATCTGAATTCAGGCAACGAAGCCACTAGGCCACACGGAAGGTAGCAATAAACTGAGGTCTGAAGAGTTCAAAGTTTTTGAGAGGATATTCGCTATCAGTAGGAAGTTGAAGATTCACAAGCCCCTCACTTTATTGCCGGCGTTGCTGCTCATGAGCCTCATTCTCCGTTCACAGCACATTGTAATATTTTTCAAAATTCTAGCCATAGGCAGATCTAGGCAGAGGGGCAAGAGGAGTACTTGACCTCCCCCAATCGACCCTCGGCGCCCCTGAAACGGGCACAGGATTCAACGCTGACCTGATAGGTTTTTCCACCCAAAAATTGTGCCCCATGGTCCGAATTCTGCCCTCCCCTCGGTCGGAAATCCTGGATCCGCCTGTTGGTGGTTCTAGCATGGCCATATTCTGGCATGTCATTTCTATGGCTCTAGCACCTTACTTTTGTTTATCATCCCATGAAAATAAAACAAGTGACAGTGAAGGCTTTAAACGCAACTCTACATTTCTGTAATTGTGCGGACCAGCTAGTATTGATGCCATTTTGATATCCTTCTCTAGTATAACCGACTCGTGTCTTTTGCTGACGACGTAGAATTAATAATACGACGAGGAAACACCCTGTGGAAGTCATTTCGATGCAAAGAAATGAAATAAATAAAATTTCCCACAAAGAAATGAAATAAATAAAATGTCCCGATCTCTCCGGACAGAACACTCAGACTGTTCTTCTGACCGTATAAGCATGCCCTGAATCTTACAAATGCAATTTTCTTGCACATTTTGCGTAAAATTTGAGTGTTAAGAGGCCTCCAACGAAACTGTATTACCTTCCAGCGAGGGTTTGAATTTTGCTGAAACCGCCTGAACGTGGCCCATCAAGAGTGTCTGTCGCCTACTTTGCCCGCCCAAGCCTCAGCAAGTCCGTTGAGTGGCTGATGGTGGAGAATTTTCAGTGACGCTGGTTCATAGCATGTAGATTGCCTCATGAATAATTCACGGGTTCCTGGGACAACATAGGCGGGTATCAATATCTCAGACAAATCGCTGTCCGCGCCGCCTATGGAAATAGTGCACACTCGCTGTTAAAGTCACGCACCAGGAACGTACGTACCTTGTGTGTGTCACTCCGCCATTTTTCACGGCTATCTCTGTGGCCGGTTTGTCTGCCTCCAGCTCCCAGCAATCGGTTCACACGTTTGGCAATTGGGCCGCACCACAGGCGAGACTGGTGGGAAATTGGTGTCCGTTTGGCAGCTGGTGGGTGCCCCATTGCGATTCTACGCCACACTACGGCTGCTGGGCGGTCTCATTCTTTAAGCATCAGGAAATCAAGACATTGAATGGAAATGAAAATCCAAGGTTCAAATTGTCCACATGGTGGAAAAATGTGACAAGCCTGTGAGAAGGAACATGCGGGGCAAATTTCGTGGAACAAATGCACGAAATTACCCAAATAAACTTGGATGACCAAGTGACGATATTTTTAAACCTAACCTAAATACATTTTCAAAATATACCATCCCCGGCAGACTGGTGCCGACGTGGCAGTCCACTAAATTAGGCATGTCTGTTTGCCGGAACAAGATGCACGCAACTCGTAAAAAATCTCACGGTCATTATTTCTATACTACCCTGATTTTGTTTAAGCTTTGACCAGCAACTAATCATCGCCTTATATTACAGGCAAACCTTTGATAAGCAGGTGAGATATCAACAATATCTGCGCTATCGATGCAAAAAAGCAATGCGGGAGCGTACAACAACCCAAAGAATAATGCGGGAATATCAAAGAACGTAATAATCACAACAAAATCTCGCTTCTTAGCACCTTTCTGATCCGTTTCATGCTGTCCTTGACTAAAAAGATTCAGAAAAATCATAAATTTTTCACCAGAGAGATAACTGACAGCAGTTCAGAGGGAACCGGCCGCGCCGGGACCTTGGTTAGCACGGCCAGAGTGCCGCGCCAGTTCAGAGGGAGTCGGCCGCGCCGGGACCTTGGTTAGCACGGCCAGGGTGCCGCGTTAGTTCAGAAGGAACCGGCCGCGCCGGGACCTTGGTTAGCACGGCCGGGGTGCCGCGCCAGTTCAGAGAGAGTCGGCCGCGCCGGGACCTTATTTATTTATTTATTTATTTATTTCTATTGAGCAACAGGTCATACCCAATAAGACCAGTAGGAATATAAAAATGTCAGTAAACAGTCAATACAACTACAGTAAATAGGACCAACAAACTAAAAACGATCACATGCGACACTAAAATATCACTAAAAAGTAAACATAAGAATACAAACAGTTAAAAGTTCACTTGTTCAACTCCAGGCAACGACTATATATAAACAACCGCCAAACCAAAAAAAAAAAGGCACTGGTTAGCACGGCCGGAGTCAGGGGCGTGGATGTTAGAAAACCATTGGGGGTGAATTCTGTAAACTGCGACAGCGTTCATGTAATTGTATTGCTATTATCATTAAGGCTTTCCGAATCACTACAGCTCTCTTAAAAACATGAAACCAAGTTGCAATATGAAATACCAGAATAACAGAAATACTGAGTGACTGCGTACTGCGCAGCGCACATACATACAGAGAAATGCTTACATCATCCATATAAGTAAATTTTAAGGCTTGTAAGAAGTGTAACTCTAACCTGGGCACCGCGCACCTACCTAGAAATAACTTTTCTGCATATAAAATGGTAAAATGATTAAGAATAAGTGTCAAAGGAATAGAATACCTACCAGTCAATTAGAGCTTCCCCCTTCAGCTGGAAGAACCAACTAGTATCATAAGCGCCCAATGACCAAAGTATTGGCAGCATCTAAAACTAGCATCATAATGATAGCGATGTCTCTACCCATCAAACACCAGCGTGAAAACATTTTCATGGGGCAGACTGTAATTTGGGCCCTTCGGGATATTCCACAGGTTATTATATTGACACGCGAGTTTCGCAGGAAATCTTGCGAATGAACTTGGTTTTAACGTTTCCATGAACCCTAGTAATAATCTAACCCAGATAATGCGATACAACAGATCCATTATCATTTGCAGCACCTGCACCCTCTCCCATTCGATCATACGCATTGAATACACAGCGAAGTGTGTCTTTTTTGTTTGTGTCTGGAGTCAATATTTGTCGATATCAAGCGCTGCATTAGTACATAAATGTAGCTCAGTGATATTTTTATAGCAGGTTGGTCAAGCAGTCCTCGAACCAGTGCACAGATATTCCATAGCGTTCGGGCTTCGTGAGGAGAAGACTTCGGCTCATGCAATCGAAGGCTTTGGACAGATCCAGTGACGTGCCGCCGGTGATGCGCCCATCATCCATGTTGTTCGTCGCGCAGCTTGTTATTTCAGTTATTGCGTCCATGGTGGAGTGGTGTGGACGGTATGCGTATTGGGATTCACATAAGATGTGATGAGACGATACGAATGCAACAGTTGGCTGCTTTCGACCTTTTCGGCGCGCTTTCCCACTACGCTTTGCTAGTTAATAGCTGTTTATTTTCTCTGCAGATTTTTATTGTGATCGAATAATAATAATTTTAAAGTGGGGACTTATCGACGCACCAACTGCTAGGGTCATATGGCGGGTCGCCAACTCTTTCCCTGTTGTGATTAGGGTTGTGATCTCGGGAGCCAGCTTGCAAAATTCCTTGTTCAGGAAGCCTCGCCGGGCCTTGAACCCGGGTCGGCTGCGTGGCAGACAGCTATGCTGACCACTCCACTACCGCGCCGCCTTATTATTATTGTGATGAGACTCTGAAGCAGTTTGCATTTGCTCTTCGTAGTTCGTTACTGAAATCCTCCTTCAACAGTTTGTAGCATTGGTTATCTGCTTCGGTATTACCTTCCCCGGCTCCTCCCCTTTGAAGAGCTGCTGATACTCTGTCACGCTGGCGACGGGCTTCTTCTCTCCTTATTTTGAGGCTTTGGAGTTCTTTGTTTTCAGTAAGCCAAGGACATGGCTTGTGCTTGAAGCCAATCATTTTTGACAGACAATGATTGTTCACATGGGCATCCAGCGTGGCTAGAAAAGCCGCTTACTAAGCGTCAAGTTCGGTGTCACTGTAAATGGAGGACCAAGCTGCCATCAATAGGTCGAAATTGAGGTGGTCTAAGTTCGTATGGTTCGTTGTTCGGATCGTGAATTCTCTGGGAACTCGTCGTATCTTCCAGAGCGAAACTTCAACAGATGGGAACTTGTCGTATCTTCCAGAACGAAACTTCGACAGAAACGACGTCGTAGTCGTTGATGTGGGCTGGGGTGACTAGCTTGTATGCAGGTTCCGGCGCGATGGTGATGATGTGGTCGATAAGAGTTTGAGCTAAAGCGGGCTGCGTTGCTTCCGTTGTTAGTTGATGGAGCTGGAGGTGTTTTGAAATACTGATTGACAAGAGGCTTGGTTTTTCAGCAGGTCGAGGTTCATACCACCAAACAAGCACACTTGTCCAAACTGATTACCTCTTCTGGCTGGTTACGAGGTCATTCAAGGACTCGGCCGGGGCATCTGGAGGGCGATACGAGGCTCCCACGATAAAGTGTTTAGACACAGTGTCTTAGATGCGGTTCCAGATTGTTTCTAGTCGACTATTTTGTTCTGATATTGTGCTTAATTTTACGCATGCCGGATCCTCACGAGTAAGAATTGCTACTCCTACCCCGCGCGGTAGCTGTCGGACTCTTGGTGGAGTCATACGGTCGGAAGCGAGAACTTTGTATCCGTGGATGGCTTGCAAAGCGTCGGCAGCGGTATTTCCAGTCCAAGTTTCTGAGAAATTGCTGGGTTAAATCGTGACCAGACAGGCAGTGCTTGTCAGCAGTGGGCCAAGGACTGCCAAGCCTGGTGTCATAGATTAATGGAACCTGCTGTGTATAGATATAATGCCATGGAGCTGCACAGTGCACAAACGTCGGTCAAATATCCCTTGTGGGGCTCGTATCCGGAGTATTCGGTATATTTTTTAAGAAACAGGGCACCACAGATAAAGCTGTTCTGAGTTTCAATATGCATGTTTTTTCAGAAAAATCAGTAACTGCCGCTCACCCCCTAGAAAGTGGCACTCTGCCCAATGGCGTGTATTTCTATCTCTTTGGGGGTGCCACGGCACCGTCAATAATCTGCTAGGCACCTCCAATAGTAATTTGGACACTCCAACTAAAATATCAAGTAAAGGTCAAAATAAATACTTGAAAAAGAGGTAAATATGAACAAATACATTTCTGACGGGCTATGGGCAATGATATTATGTGACTGACCTACAACTTTATCTTTAGTTTACAGGGGAAATATCTAACATCATATGCAGTTGCAACGTATCTGTAAGACAATTTATTGAGCACTCAAAATTAAATGGGTGATTCATAGGAAGTCCATAGGAGGAAAAAAATCAAAATATATTACAGAAGGGATGGACAAAGTTCATGTTTCTCACAAAGCACTTTGAGGCCTAGACACGTATTTCAAATGTACAAAACACTTCTGCGTCATGGGGATCTTCAGTCCCTGGTGCCAGGTGTTCTCACGTATATGTAATTATATGCACTGATATATAAGTACCCACTGTCTAACATTGAGAAGCAGCGCCTTTTCTGTTTGTCTGTTGCTGGTTAACACCCTGAAATGATGTGACCTAGTCTGAGGGCCCACTTTTGTATTAGCCCGCGCCCCGGTAGGCCTCCAAGCCACCTTCGCCCTGGTGGGAGTGTTTGAACACCCCCTCTCGAACTCGGCTCCTTTGCGGGATAGCGAAAATTGTGAGGGCTGGTGGATAGCTAATAAAAATTCATGACGAAACTACATCGGTCATTTTTGGGCTCAGTTCAATATTGAGGTCTTGACAGGTCAAAGAACGTTGCATGTTAGGGTAGTGTTTTTGGGCTCTAGCGTCTGACAGAGTTAAAGGAATTTGGCACTTACAACGTGATTTAACGAATAGCCAATTGTAAAGAAGTTGGAAAACCGGTATTCATATGATTTGTCTGGAACTCGATATTTCCGTAGAAAAACTAAACCACCTGACACAGCCCCCATCAGCTGGCGACGGGCTGATGGGGGCTGGTGTCAGGTAGGTTTAGCTTTTCGACGGAAATATCGAGTTCAACAAATGACATAAAGTACCGGGTTTTCGACGCTTACAACTAGCTTCCAGTTAAATCACGTTATGGAGGTGCCACATTCCCTTTAAGTTAAAATCATTTTTAGGCCCATTCGCTTCCTCTTATCACGGCGAATCCAATGACGTATAATATGACTATGCTAGGTCAAAACACAAAAATAACCTGACCTCAGGTCAGGTCAAGGTCATTTTCCGACCTAAAATAGTCAATATGCATATTGATCGACTCGCGATAGCAATCCAAACGTAATGGTATCAAAATAAAAACTGTATCATCATTTCCTACGACGTTATTGACCGAAGTCTGAAAACTGCTTAAGAAGCCCCAGATGACCTCTCAGAGGTCACAGGTAAAACATTGTAACATGAACTTAGAAAGGGGCCCAGGATACTACGGTTTGGAGAATACGAAGGTATTTTCAGCTGTTTCTACACAAATACAGCACAATTCCTGTTTTCCCCTTGTATTTCCAAAGGAGAGGTTATGATCCGTACCTGACCCCAGGTCATCGATATGAAAAAATCCCGAAATACATTTTGTAGCACTCGGTGGGGCCATTATGTGCTATAAGTTTCAATCCGATCGATTTATCCATTTCTTCCTTATGTCATCTTACACGTTTCTGGAGGTGAGGTCACTTGACCTGTACTGGTGACCTCACTTGAGATGACCCAACCTTAAAATTTTGGAGAAAGTTGCGGAATCGATTAAGGGGTGCCAAGTACGGCTGGCGCGAAGCGCCGTCGTTTTTCGTGCCGCCGGAAAAAAACCCGAGGAGGAGTGTTCAAACACCCCCACTGAGGCGAGGGTTAAGAGGCGATGATGTTACCAAAAAATATAAAATGGAGATGTTAGTTGTGTGAATATTCCTTGCCACACTCATCAAGTACAAATTCAGAATCCAGGATAGCATCATTCCAAGTATAAATCGGCTGCTCCATACTGCTCGATACTTACCCACCTGCAGCTGAAAAAACTTAATAACCCACCCAACAGCCTTCTGTTGAAGTCCTTGAAGAAGCCAATACCACCTCCATGATTCAAAACTGCCAAGCTTTTTGTGTATTCCTCTGATGTTCCCAAACCTTGTTGTCCTTTCGCTCTGTCGGCGTTTGCATGCATGGACACAGGAACAAAATCAAAGGCCCCAGTGAATAAAGTAAATACGCAGGAAATGAGCCTTGTTCGACGTTTGAGAATGAAAAGAAACGCGTGTATATTATTTTTATAGAATTCCTTAAAATTCGTATAAAGTCTACAAAATTGCGATGAGTGATGCAATATGTTTTTTGTTGTTGTATAACTAACGATTGCCTTGCAATTATTGTGTTTTTGGTAGTCGCTTTGGACTGCATACCTCTAAAAAATGGGTCATGCCGTTTTTCGAGAACTACTTTAAAATGCTTTCTGCTGCTTTCCGGTGATAGTTGTGTTTTTGCGCACCAGTTCCAAAACGTGAAATCTTAAATGTTTCAGTGTTTGGGGCATGAAATCTAATTATTCAAGTAATGCACGTACGCTGTAAATTGCATCAAGATCAAATGAGCAAACGTTACTCAGCAATGAGCCAAACCTGCCCAATCCATTGTGTGCAGATTCAAATGCAGGTGACCGCACCCTACAGACAAAAGGGTGGACACATTTTTTTGCCGGGCACGCACGTCAGCGACCCCGTTTCGTCACGCAATGATGTACTCACTGATCAGCGGTGTTTTCTCAGTGGGCGGAAGACTCTCACGAATGGTCATCAGGAAAACAGTCATGGACAGCACGGCCGAGATGCCCAGCGTCACCTTCTCGCCGGATTCGGATGGCACGTAAAACACCAGCAGCGCTGCACGAACAGTCACATTAGACAGCATTAGCCGAGTACCGACGCGTTGTACGAGTAATCACATATTTAGACTTTAAACCGGACACTGACGCACTGCACAAGCGGTAACATCAGAGACGTTAGACGATTATTGATGCGCTGCATAGACAGCCACATCTGGAACATTAAACGGTCATTGATGCACTGCATGGACGGTCACATCAAGGACGTTGGACAGACACTGACGCACTGCAACAGCAGTGCGTTTTACTTATCGTTGAATTTTTACTGGACACTGACGCAATATATGTACAAGAAGTCTCATAGTTGGACTTTTACCTGACACTGACGCAATGTACAAGCAGTCACATATCTGGGACTATTACCGGACACTGACGCACTGCACAAGCAGTCACATAGTTGAACTGTAACCGGGCACTGACGCGCTGCACAAGCAGTCACATAGTTGAACTGCAACCGGGCACTGACGCGCTGCACAAGCAGTCACATAGTTGAACTGTAACCGGGCACTGACGCGCTGCACAAGCAGTCACATAGTTGGGACTATTACCGGACACTGACGCGCTGCACAAGCAGTCACATAGTTGAACTGTAACTGGGCACTGATACACTGCACAAGCAGTCACATAGTTGAACTGTAACCGGGCACTGACGCGCTGCACAAGCAGTCACATAGTTGAACTGTAACCGGGCACTGACGCGCTGCACAAGCAGTCACATAGTTGGGACTATTACCGGACACTGACGCGCTGCACAAGCAGTCACATAGTTGAACTGTAACCGGGCACTAACGCACTGCACAAGCAGTCACATAGTTGGGACTATTGCCGGACACTGACGCGCTGCACAAGCAGTCACATAGTTGGGACTATTACCGGACACTAACGCGCTGCACAAGCAGTCACATAGTTGAACTGTAACCGGACACTGACGCGCTGCACAAGCAGTCACATAGTTGAACTGTAACCGGGCACTAACGCACTGCACAAGCAGTCACATAGTTGGGACTATTGCCGGACACTGACGCGCTGCACAAGCAGTCACATAGTTGGGACTATTACCGGACACTGACGCTCTGCACAAGCAGTCACATAGTTGGGACTATTGCCGGACACTGACGCGCTGCACAAGCAGTAACATAATTGAGCTGCAACCGAGCACTGACGCGCTGCATAAGCAGTAACATTTTTTTCAGGTAACGGCCGAAGCCCTGTATTTGCCTTCAAACATTCATCCTGACAAACCCAATATCGAAAATACACCTAAACCTCGTCAATAACATCTAACAAAGAAAACCATCCACCCCCCTCCCCACCCAACTTTCCAACACACCTCAACATAGGCAAAAGGGATACAGACACAGTGCCGAGGAGAGAGATACAGATACGAAGTGAGATGCACAAATGAGGTGGTCACAGATAGGTAATATGACGACATGCATTAGATGCCAGTCACACGGTCACAGCAACAGTCTGGAAACAGCTGTACTCTCCCTACCGCCTTCTCCTCCTCCCAATCTGCGACACGGAGAGCGGGGCCTGTCGGTAGGAACATCCCCACTCCATAGATATTTCCATTTTTTTATATGAATTTCAATTTTGTTCCTATGTTTTCAATGGTTCCCTCCGTATAACAATGGGTAGATATTTCATTCCTTAAATAATTCAAGTTCGGGTTGGTGGGCTCACCTTGGCTTAATTTACACTTGACTACATATATACTGTTTTGTTAGAAGCAATATCAAGTTAACTACTGGTGGCGCATTTGGACAACCCAAGACTACTGTTTTGTAACTTGGAAAGTCTTAACCTAGTCCGCATGTGATTTACCAATGCGGGGTTCATTCTACCCCCTGGATCTTGTAACTTTGTTTTCTATAAATTTGGAACAGCTGACATGAGTCGTTGATGTGTGAGAAAATTTGTTCTCAGATGAGGAAAGCTTTGCTTAATTTGATCGAGGCTCTTCAAATGACAATTCTCGTTCCCAATATGACCAATTGTAGTTACCCCGACCGTATAATAGTTTTTAAAGAATATCGGGGTTTTGTTGAGAGTAATGTCGTCAATGTGCCACAATGATTGAGTCTGAATTTGACTTGCGCTAGCTATTTCGAACGAATTATGTTTTTGAAAGCTCGTAATTGCCTGTTTATAAAACTTGGGAATGCTTATCTTTTTATGAATTTAAGGCAGCTTTGAATACAGATAACATCATTTAGCTCGAAATGAGAAAATCTGGATTGAAGGAGCTTTCGCCAGTCTGATTCAGGATTTGAGCATATCCGCTTGATCCATCCCATTTTAATCGAAACACAGAATTTTTCAATATCGATAGCACCTAATCCACCATACCTACTTTATTTGCTGGCAGAGCACTTCTTTTGATATTTTTTGAAGGCCTCCCGCGCCAAATAAATTTCATGATGAGGCTTTGAATCTGGCACATAACAGCTTCGGAAATTTGAGTGATTGTGGCAATACAAACTATCCGAGAAGCGACCAGTGACTTTGCAATTGTTATTCTGCCTTTTATTGTCAGACTACGCTGAGACCACATGGTGGTTACTTTTCTGATTTTATCGATCACCAGTAAAACATTATCGTCATGACAATTTTGCAATGCGCTAAACCAAACTTCTAATACTTTAATTTTGTATACTGCTGAAATCTCGCGGACAGAATCTCTTCTATGTCTATACGAGCCCAGCCACATTAACTTGCTTTTATTCATATTTAACTCCAAACCAGAAATGTTCTTAAAAGCTGACAGCAGTTCAATCGCATTGTTAACATGATTAACGTTCGCCAAAAATAGGATCATATCATCACAATACTGACTTAACTTAACTTCTATGTTATTTATTGTAATTCCGTTAATTACTGCAGATTTTCGTATTTTTATAGCAAGAGACTCGACAGTGATATTGAGCAATAAACTTGATATGGGAGCCCAGCACCAGCAGTCACATAGCTTAGCTGTAACCGGGCACTGACACACAAGCATCAATGTCAGGGACGTTAGACAAACATTGACGCACTCCATCAACAATCATATCAGAAACGTTAGTGAGACACTGATACGCTGCATGAACAGTTGCATCAGGGACGTCAGACAGACACTGACGCGCTGCACGTCCAGTTACATTAGGGACGTTAGACAGACACTGACGCGTTGCATGAACAGTCGCATCAGGCAGCCTTCCAAAAGGACGTTATGGGAGTTAAACAACAATACCGCCGCTCGAGTGGTCAGGTAAGGAAGGCTAGACGAATGCCGGAGACACCAGTAACGCCGCAAGGGCGGTCACATCAGAAAACATTAGACGGTCGGTATGTTAACCCGGCACCGCCTGGGCTCTTTCCGTACACACCACCGTCTTGGAGGGAGGAGGGTCCGACCGCACCCCTCCCTACTATCTCGGGAACCAGAAGTAATACGGAGAAAATTAAACGGGATGGAAGGGCCTTTTGAACAATCTCCGTCGATCTGTGGCGGATTTCAGCTTTTAGGTACACGCTTCATTTACAGGGCAAAGGTGACCCAGTATTGCTGCTGTCTTTCTGTCTCTACACGAATGTGCAGTACACATGCGACCCCGCAACGTGACAAAATCACCACAGCTAAAAAGTTTCACTTTACAAGCTCACAAGCACTTCGTTACTAATAGACCAGAATGTATATTATCATAAATGTCAGAATGGGGAGGCCCGGTAACCCTAAGAGCAAGAAACTCAGGGGCTAAATCCCTGTTAGGATTGTGGCATTGTGGCCGTCCAGCAGCGTGGCCTGTAGAGGGGTAAAGGTCGGTCACTCGCGGCTGGGACACACCCACGTCACGCACACCTATATTGTTGGTAGTCATGCCCCGCTAGAGTGTCCACGTTTGCGGTGATAGACTCATTGCAGAGCATGTCCTGGTGGAATGACAGGACTCGGAAATAGAGAGGAGTCGTTATCTGCGGGTCTTCCAAACTGGATTCGTTCCTTAGGGAGCATCTGTCTTTTGTAATCACCACAAAATATATTATCTGAAGATCGTCAGCTTCAATGTAATCTACTCTCTCTTGTAGCTCTTTGTATTTCTTGTTTTTCTTGACGAGTCTATGAGTGCGGGGGTTAAGCTCTTTTTACTCTTCTACTTCCAGCTGCTATCTTATTTATGTTTTTGGTCCTGTAAATTACGGCGTCGCCGCAACTTGACTGTGTTTGGGTCTGTTTTGCTTGCACTTTACCCTTTAAGATTATTATGGGCGCAAAATGACCCCAGTAGTGGCTCACCCGAAAACACCAAGGATGATGATGATAATGGATTGAGAAGGCCATCTTTGGCCTGCCTCCTACAGTTCGTCAATAATTTGCCATTCCAATGAATCTAGGGAAAATGTTAAATATATCAGGGAGCGCAATTCTGACGAGTTTGGAACTCACAAACATAAATAAAATTATAAATGATACAATAACTGATAATTTAATACAATATGAAATTAAGAAAGCACAAATATAAAAAATTGAAATCGAACATATTGGAAATAGTGAAAATAAATCCATAGAACCTGTTTTTGTGTTAGGGCCACTCCCAACAGGCACACTTGCCCAATTATAGAGAGTATTGGCTTGGGCGTTTAAAGATCCTCTTCCACCGGGTCAGATCGGACACGGAAGGCGGTTTCCCGCCGTGGGGATTGAACCCACGTTAATCCATGCTATCCGATCCGAAGACTGGCAACGAAGCCACTAGGCCACCCCGGCCCCAATTTACCCCGACCCCAATTAGTTTGCAGGAAATTACTGACTTATGACGCACACGGTGGGTGCATCGCTTTTTGCTGTGAGACATGCATGTGACACAAAGCGGACGTGAATTATAAACGATCAGAGATGGCGCTGCTGACAATTTGTTTTAATTGCTACCGCTACGCCGCTACCTGGGCTAGCCGACGCCGTTATCGGTGCCTGCGTTCGCCTAATGCATTCTCAAAGGATCCTGCGGGAAGAGCATGAGACTACAAAACGATCTTGAAGAGTATTTGCCAACAGATGTGCTCTTCTCTGAGACATAACTGCAAGGTGGAGAAAAATTAGTGCGCGGAGACACTCTACATTGGTCTCAGAGAATAATCATAAGTCTTGCTCGAGACCTCTCACGACGGTGTTCTCTTCGTGTGCTGTCCGTGCAGGCTGCTGTTTGGAGGTCTGAAATATCCAAAACATGGTTTTATGTAAAGCTATCAGGACGCTCTCACTGCATAGTGTCAATGCAAAACTACAGATGAAGGAAATTTTGCCGCCCGGTAGCTCAGTTGGTAGAGCGTTGGGCCGCCCGCTGCTCAAGCATGCAGTGGCGTGCATGTCCAGGCTTGGGATCGGTTCCCCTGAGACGCTCCGGCGCTCAATAGTTTGCCCGACGTAGGTCGGCTGGCAACCGACTGGTGAGAGGGTGACCTGAGCGGGGCGGCCGTCCCTGTGCTTGGGACGTTAAACTTTGGCTTCAAATTATCCCTTCATTGTGGGAGTTGCTCGTTCGGGTGGTGGGGTCGGGGTCTCCGTGACAAGTCCCTTGAGGACTTCAGTGAGACTCCGACTCCAGCAGCCGTACTGGAACAAGTTGGACCAAATTTATAAAAAAGGACAGATGTTACAGATGTTCCCTCGCCGTCTGTTACGCTAGGGAGAACATGATGAGGTTGAGGCGCTATGGAAAGATCACAGGCAGTGGCAGCCAACTTACATCAGGAAGGGAAGGCGCTCAGTGTGCGACGGTTGCTGAAGCTACGTGTGACGTCACGTCAAGATCGGGTTAGGCCGGCTGAACATGTCTCCTCTGGTTTACAAGCCGTGTCAACATTTGTTTTTCGTTAAGTTGAACATCTAGCCCTATCCTAAGCAAGATAATCGGTGGTGTTCCTCCTGGCGAGTGTGTCCTAAAAATCGCGCCGTCCTAAGGCGCCCTGAAGGGAAAGCCACCAAAGCCAATCAAAATGGAAAGCTATGTCGACAGCTGTAAATGCCCTGTGCGGCGGTGCTGCGTAAGTACTGACTGTGTGATGATGGTCTAGCTTACATAGGTCCAGGAAACGAATACCGGCAAGTGTCAAAGTGCAAGTGGGAAGTTCCTCATTTGAGACTCAATGACTTCAATGACTGGGACTTTGAACTCATGTGAGCCTGGAACGACATCAGATACCGTCGACATATGACTAGAAAACCGTTCCAGACAATGAAATACCGCCTACAGACGTCACCAGATTTGGCTGGTGGCTATCACCACTATTGTGGATGATCGCAGCCGATATCTGTAGCCGAGAATGACGCGTCAATACTGTGGCGAGCGGACTGAAATGTCACATCCGTCAGCCGCATCACAAAGTCGCTGAAACAACAGCCGGCCTCAACAATTCCCACCGATCCGTCTTGGCCTGAGCCGACCGTGACACACAGTAGAGCGATAGCTCACCCGGCGACACATCTGACCACTCTGTGCCACCGTTTATCAACTTTCAGGACATCCTTCCTCTCTGCCCCATGGTTCAAGAGCCAATCTCAGCGACGCTTGTGCCAGAGCTAGGTTTTATTTCCGTAACCTCAACTAGTAACATATACTCTTGGCGTTTCAGCTCCCTATGTGCTAAAATAGTCTGAAAACTGGGAAAAACCTAGATGCGAAAATAAGACAACTATTTTAGGAGTTCTAAAAGAAAATTCAACAGAATGCTTTCAGTGAAAGGAAAATAGGCCATCTACAATCATCTCTAATTGACAACCACCATGCAAATAATTAGGAAGTGTAGCTCAATGGTTAACAGCTACAGAATTCTCAAAATGGTAGAACAAGAGATTCTCTCTTTGCAGGTTCATGCCGGTAGCTTGATTCAATTTTTTCTATACAGTATGGTCAAAAATTTCTAGCAGATACAAAACTGTTGAAAAAAACAAAGAAAAACTCGCAAAATTTGAGCATTCTACCTTCACCGTTGTCTCTTATTACGCAATTGCCTAATTTTGTGGAATATTTAAAAGCCGTGGCATTTGATACTACTAAGCCCAAAAGAGTCGGAAATAACCACTCAGAATCTGACAGAGTCCCACGTTCGTTATTCTTCACAAAACCACCCACAGCTGTTCCAGGTCTTACCGATTCCGTTGATAAGTATGCAGGGCAGGATGAGGTTGAAGACGTAGAACATGGGCCGGCGCCGCAGCTGAATGGTGTAGGTGATGTCTGGGTAGGGCTCCGGGCAGCAGCTGTACACCTCCACGTTGCGCTTGGCCAGGAAGGCCACCAGGTCGAACTCGCCGTTCGACTGGTAGTTGGAGAGGTCGCCGTTTGACGACTCGGTGACAACGTCCACCTGGGGATAACGCAGGCTGTTCTCTGACATTCAATTCGGTTCATTTGAAATAATGTTTGGCACTCACCCTCTTCTTAGCAGCTGGATACTCTATATAAGTCTTCCCGTCCCCATAATATATTACCAACAGGGTGAGAGTTGGCGACACCATATGACCTCAGCAGTCGGTGTGTCGTAAAGACCCAAAATTACTTTTAGCTGGATATAGCACATAGTAATCTTGCAGTACGTCAAACACAGATGCATGTTATGTCTCCAGTCATTTGTAATGATAGTAATCTGGCGCTTATCGGCGCACCGACTGCCAGGGTAATTTCTCTCCCTGTTGAAAGGGTTTCTTTGGAGCCAGATTGCTCCTTGATCAGAAAATCCGCTGGGCCTTGAGCCCGGATCAACTGCGTGGCTCCAGTCATTTGCTATTGCTCAGTAGTTGAGCCACAATTTTGCAAAGACAAAGGTAAGACACCCTAAGACCACCTAAGACTACAATTGAGACAAGCATGTGTCGAAGGCTGAGCCTCTAGTTTTTATGCTTTGTTTGTAATGCGAACATCAATTAGACGATGCATACAAAAAGGCTTCGGCTAAAAAAACTAATTCGTCCAAGTGTCAAACGCATTTCCTGTATGGTTTCCAAATGTTTCATGATAAGCTGCCACCATAAGCGTCGCCACCGGAAAAAGTGGGTGGCCAGCCAAACTTCAAACTGACGCTGACAAAAAACTGTCCAAGTTACGACCAAATACTGTTCGAATTTGGGCTCCTCGTTGCCTTCTGCAGCGGCTGGTTATAAGAATGTCCGGTTTTCTCCAATTTTGGCTGATATCAGGTAATTTTTGGACAAAAAGTGGGGGCCAGGCCCCCTGGCCCTCCGATGGCGACGCCCCTGGCTGCCATCAAACATGTCACAAAAATCGGGCACGAACCAAGCCGACAGGATATGGTAAATACTAATGTAAGTCTGTAACAACAAAACGCAGCTTTGTTGGTGCAACGAAAGATAATGATGCTTTTAGCCGGCTTTACTGAGAATGAATATACCTGGGAATGATTTAATAATTTCATTTAAGGCATGATTGAATAAATAAGTCGGATCAGGATGAAAAAGAAAGAAAACGTATATGCATAAATTTTAGATGCAGATGCTACTCATTTAAAAGTTATTACTGACCAGGGGCGGACGCAGACCCGAGTTTTTGAGGGGCCAAACCCATGTCTGTCTCTCCTCCTGGGGGGAGGCTATTCAAATCCATGGTCAAATAATCGCAGTACCCGCAGCGGGTTTTCCGCTGAGGGCGTCGGGTGGGGGGAGGGTGGGAGCGAATGTTTTTTTGTTCTACAGACCTAGTGTAAACACATTTTTTCCAAAAAGTTCTCGGGCGTTTAGAGGGGGCCAAAAGATAGTTTGGCCCCCTCCAGCGCTTTGGGGGGGGGCAATGGCCGGAATGCCCCCCCTGCGTCCGCCAATGTTACTGACTCTAAATTTGTGTGAATGGGTCTGAACGCTGCAATACGGTCCTAGAGCATAATGACAAACACGTTTTACATTGTCGGTGGAAAGTAGCCTAGAGAAAGTCATTTTGTGTTTAGAATGCAATGCGCCAAATAGGTACTGTTATCGGGAGCGACGGAAATATCGTAAAACATTGGACAATCACATTCTTTATCCTCCTTCACTTCTTTTGCCTCATTTCTTTGCATTCTAATTTTCTCGTAATAAGCTGCATCTATACGAGAGGCGGCATTGGCCGCCCCAGCTGGATGGGTAAAATGCGCTCTGTCAGAACTGAGTCTTTGGGGGGTGGGGGAGGGGACAAGCTGGAAGATTGGGCTGCAGCACAAATAGCTGTTGTTTTCTTCTGGGCCCAAACTAAGTCCTTTTAGAACACCACATCGGGTGCTGTCTTTGAACCCCATTCATCACGGCGCTGGACGCACGATAGTTTTGCTTGCCAAGCACAACAAGCGCTCGTCAAACAACAGGGCAACTGGGTTTTCAAGGCGACACTGGGTTTGGTGTTCTAAAAGGATGGAAGTTGAGTCCAAAAGACGACAACAGCTATTTGTGCTGTTACCTAATTTTCCAGCTTGCCCTAAAAATTCGTCAGCCCTGACATGGTGCATGTTGAACACCTTCTGTCGAGCGTGGAACTGGTCAGTACCAACACGTATACACAGGACTGTAATCTGTTCTCAGTTTTTTTTTGTTTGGCCTAAGCTTATTGGATTTTACATTTCTATGATATTTCCTCTACAATACTGAGTAGATTGGAGATGAGTGACTCAGTGGATAGCATCAAAGTCTCCTGAGCCACAGGTCCCAGGTTCAAGTCCCGGTGGAGCTTGTGAATAAGTTGGTTTGATCCCCAAAATCACTCCCAACAGGGCAACAGGGTGAGAGCTGGCGTCGCGGTATTCTTGGCAGTTGGTGCGTCGTTAAAGCCCAACAATTATAAGTGTTAGGTAAATCAATGAACTGTTTTTTTCTTCAAATTCAGGCAGGACTAGGAATCAGGATCCCAAAGAGTTCGTGTTCATGGGCACCATTTTCTTCCTACACTGCCACATTCCTTAAAGGCTAACCTGATTTCTATTTTCGCACTGGAATGATGAATTTCTTTTCATCCATCTTAAGCGAACATCATACATTACAGCCAGCCTTCAACAAGGCTCCGAGAAGAATCAAAATGGGATGGGTGCTGCCTGGAGGCTTCACCAGTCATGCAAATTGAAGGCACATGCATGCCATGCAATACCCAGCGGGGCTATGGTATGGGTATGGCTGCTGAAATTTTTTCCCTTAGAATTACGTGACAAAGAACAGTATAATAGTTTAAGGAATTGATAGAGTTAGTTTTAAGCAGCTACTCAATACTGCACTTTATCCAGTTTTGTTCTCGGAAACCGACACTTCTCGCTTTTTTCGTTACCCTATTCACCACGGAAATAATTATTTCTATAGTAATATTTTCATCAAGCACAGAACGCCTCCGGTGTTCCTGAAGCGGATGAGAATTCATTTTGCAGCTGGCGGGTCAGGTTCGTCGTCTCCCAAGTACCCGCAGATGAAATTCAACCGTGTAAATCACTCACCACGTCGGATTCAGGCTCCACAGCTGGCCTGGACGGTGCGCTTTACACCCCAATATCGAGCTCGTGCGACATATTTTACGGACGACAAATTGACAACTCTGACCAAACCATTCATCACGAGACCTATTCTGCAAAAGACAACGCATGCCAGAAAGTAAATTTGTTTAAGATTACGTGATGTGCCTAAGCTTTCAACTTTGGCTAGAACATGCAGTAATATAGTCTCACCGTGTAGCCGTCGTAGGTCCAGCTGGCCCATTTCATCTTGCAGCTCTGTATGTCGAACGGGAAGAACTCGACGTCCATGTCGCAGGACGACTGGTAGATACCGTGGGAGAGCCAGGTGACTTGACCTTCATTGGTCACTATCACGTTGGTGTTGATCACAGCTGTGGTGTACTGTGAGTCGGCGCTGTGGAGCACGACAACACTGGATATAGTCATCGGCGGAAATCAACTCTATTCGGGTCATCAGACCGTTTCTAGCCAGCCTAACATACGCAGTGGAGAGCGTCTTAAGGTGTCCCCCTTCCTACACCTATTTTTCCGAGGTGGCCGGAGAACTGTTCGCAGCCGGGAAACGCTATTTGGCTACGTTTGAGAAAATTTGTGAGCGTGTCGATTAGTGAAAGGGTTTTTAAGATCATTCAATTTTTTAACTCATAGGATTTCAAAGTCAGACCTATATTTTGAAACCGTCCCGATCACGCGGTCACACCAGTTCGCCTACACTGCAGACCGAGTGCTGGCGTAATAACGTTATATAATCAGGATGGATGGAACTTGAATCACTTTGACCTCAAGTCTTCAGAGAACATTATGTAGCACCCTCTTTCTATGACCTTAGTCCGCTTTCAGTTTATTACTGTGTTATCTTCATACTCACGGCATTTCTCAAAAGGTCCCAAGCACGGCCCACCTTCGACCTTTAAGACCTCATTTGATCTTGAAGATATTGACTTAGGTGAATGTAACTCGGCTATAAAGTAGATCACCATCGCCCTCAAAGAGCCCCAAGTAGGTGGTTTTCTAATCCTCTTGTATTTTAGATCTCTGGGGGGGAATATTTTTGGATGCCCTCCACTGCACGTTGACGCCAGACTCCTCTGCACTGCGCTTGTTAAGGCATATGATTCTTTCCTAACGGACCTACCGTGCAGTCTCTGTTCTCCTCTGAGTATATTCAGCCAGGATCACTTACTTGTTGTAGAGGATAATGTCCGGCTTCCACACTCTGTCGTAGGGCACGCGTATCTTCTGCACGCCGCCGAAGTCGGACACGTTCCAGGTCAGGTGGTAGTCGGTCCAGACGTGAGTCAGCCAACAGTTTGTCGTCAGTATCTGATTCCTTTCGTCCTGAAACAAACCGACAATGCCAGCGAGAGGTATACAGCGCACTCGCACGTGTGATTTAAACTACCACAGTTTTTGCCAGTGGACGGTTACTGCACGTGCTTTTAAACAGCCTGGTGGCAGAAGTCGGGCAGATTCTGACACACGTGGATGGGACCTTAAACCTAGCTTGACTTCTGGCTTTCTTAGGGTATCCTGCTTTCTGAGTTTGAGCTTGGTAATTGACGGAAATGAAAGGATCCAAAAATCATCAATATCTATTGGCAGAATGGTTTAACTGTTTATGCATTTACTTGCATAAGATTAATAAGCATGGGAGGTGAAAGCGGGGATGAGGAAAGGGACGCGTCCTCCAATTGGTAAACCAAGGGAGAGCACTTCCCAGAAATTTGGCACCTGGCCGATGATATTTGTCGTTTCTTGTCCTTCTCAACGTGGAATTAAGCCAAGTTCTTCAGCTTCTTTGCATGTGAACTGCCCAAACAGCGCATTCTCTCGACTGCCATCAAGCTCTTATCCCCCTCTTCCTCCCAGTTGTCGACAGGCGCCAGGTCGGAGTCTGCCCCCTGTAAAAAGATCCGTTGTGACGCCCCTGATGATGAGGACGATGCATGAAGGATGAGGATTGTGGGAAGAATGCTTAACTTGTTTATGGACGCTTCCCTGCTTCTCTACATGGCTCCGACGACCAGTTAGGTGTAGTGAGCTTGGTTGGATATGCAAATATAAGCTACGCGCAACTGGATCCAGGCGTAGCTTCCGCCCGCGCTCTCCCTACGCCCGCGCTGATTTCGGTGGAAGTTTGCGCGTAAGCAATTTGGAGGGATGTTCGGGAGAGAGTGATCGCGTGGAGCTCCGTGCCGGCGTAAGTTTGCGCGTAACATCTGGGGCAATTCGAGGCGGCGGTGAATGCCGCTGGCGACCGTAGTAGATGGACGCTAAGGCTAAAATTCCCATAGAATACGGTGCTTTTCTGGCGGTAGTAAACTCACGACATAGGTTACAGCCTGCTGACTGCTGTACGGTGTCGGATTTCCTGGCCGGCTGTGGGGAGGAGGGGATGGGAGGAAGACACGGCCCCGCGCCGGGAAGTGAAGTGATGATAGAAGTGCTCGGATCGGATAAAGGGAAAAGCCTTAATCGTAAATGACAATTTATAAGTGAGATTTCCAAATAAATGAGGCATGCGTGTGTAAACGATATGATTTGGCTTACTCCGAATACGTTTTTATGTTAAGCCTACCTCAAGTCAATTTATCTGGGCAGGACACGGGCTTCACGCAACACACTTTTACCTCGTTGTACTATGGTGCCATTGGATTAGTCAGAGCACTGGGGGGAGGGGATGAGCCGGGCACCCCTCAGGGGACCGATCTTCACTTGCCGGATTCGTCCGGCAAGTAAAGATTGGAGCAACGGGGTGTGACGCGCCCGGGGCCCCAGTCAGCCTTGGAAGGCACGCCGTCGCATCGCCGCGGACACATTATGTCTAGCCCTCCGGCGGCCGCCGCCTCTTCCGACCTCGGTCGGTTAGAGGTGGCGTCTGTCGCCGGCGGCCATGGTGATGAGGTCCGCGGTGGTGCTGATGACTGCCTTACGGGCCCATTGTTACCTGGTCGGTAACTGTATTGGATCGGGTCAGCTCTGTCCTGCACCTCCCAGTATGTAGCTCTTGTTTGGTTTTGTTCTCTTATTTTGTTGATTATTTTTAGTTTCTGTCCCCTTTTTATGCTTTAGTTGTTGGTTCCACAGTTATTTGCCTTCTTCGGCATTTTATGGGTGTAAGGCGCCCACTCGAGGGCTATCTCGAGCCCCGGCAACGAGGTTGACGGGATCCTGGGGGGTTGAGGTCCCCCTCGGGCGGGTCAGTCCCGAGGGCTCCAACACGCCCCCTTTGGCCCAGATATATCGATCTAACCGAGGGTAAGCCGTCCGTAGGCTGCCGCGGGCGGCCTAGCTACGCGGCAGCGTCTACGGGCACTGTCGCTCGGTCCAGCTGGGCAGGGGAATTATGTTTCGGGCGTGTGGCGCGGCGCCCTTCGCGGTGGGGACTGTGACAGTTCTTGCCGGGCGCGACGCGGGCTGGGGTTTCGGAATCCGTCGATTTGCGAGACTCCGGCCTGTCGCGCGCGCCTGGTGGACCGCAGTCTCCGCTGCGTGAGGGCTGCCGCGTTTTGCTTCGTCCCGACTCATGGCCCTGCCGGCCCACTGGGCTGATGGCGTCAAGGGGGTGGGTGCGTTCTGATCGGAGGGGTTGTGTGAGTATCTCTCGCCCGTCTGAGACGGGCGCACCTGCCCCCGTAGGCACTGTACCAGCCCCCGGCCCAGCTATTGACAGCTGGAAACCCGGGGGGCCGAAGGTAAATACTTTTCTCATGGCGTCCTCTCAAGCATCTACTTCCACTGGAAAGACCCTACGGACTCCGATCCCTGCTTCGAACTTGACCACCCCGACCACATACTCTGAAACCACTGATGTGATGGACTTCACGGATGATAGATCCCCCGCGCTAACTAGACCACACCAGGCTTGCTCTTCGACCCCTGTGGGGGTCAAGAACACTCCCAGAGTTCTGGTCCTCACTCTGGGGAAGGGTGACAAGGTTAACCCATTCCAGGTCTCCCAGGCCCTGACAAAGTTTGGAACTGCAACCCACGTCTATCGTCACTCAAGCACAAAATTGGAAGTGACCATGTCATCGGAAGCAGAAACACGTGACCTTTTGTCTGCCAAAAGCCTTTCCTATTTAGGTGAGGGAAAGGCAGTGATCTGTGTACCAGTCTCTGTCGCTCCTCATCCGACAAAGAACAGCGCTGTGGGCGATGTTACTTGTCGGGAACTGGTAGACTCCACGGAGGAGGATGTTCTGATCGGTCTGGAGGAGCAGGGTGTAACGAAAGTACGAAGAATGAGCAAGAGATTGAATGGCAAACTCGTGCCAACGAATACTTTCGTCCTTACTTTCGAAAGCAAGGAACTCCCCAGAGATATTCGGGTTGGTTGGCTCTCCGTGCGGGTTCGTACGTACGTACCGGACCCCACACGATGTTACCGCTGCCAGAGGTACGGGCACGTAGCTAAGTCGTGTAAAGGACAGGAGCACTGTGGGAAGTGTTCGTCGGTGGGCCATGGGTCAGCTGCTTGCGAGGCTGACATCACGAAGTGTGCAGTGTGCAGTGGGGACCATGAGGCGTGGTCACGTACATGCCCCAAGTTTCTCTCTGAGAGAGAAAAGCTTAAAGGCCAAGGTCCTGGGGACGACCCCAAAGGAAACCTCCACAGCACGAGACAACGTAGGCAATACACCTAGCTCTCTGGAACCGACTATAGAACAGACGACGGCTCCTCGCTCCACATCCTTTCGGGATGCTCTTGTGGGAAAGACGCAGCGTGTCAACCCACCTGCCACCATTGATTCATCCATGCGAGACATCATGCATCTCTCCGTGCGTGAGTTTATGAATCTGCTCGGTGGTCAGGTGCTACAGCCTGATAACCAACTGGTTGTCACGAATGTTGATGCCCAACCTGACCCACCACATAGGGTCACAGATGAGAAGAGTGTTCAGAAAGACCCAACGGATGACTCGGTCATGTCGGCATTAGTGCCGGAGACCAACGGTGGCAGCAGACACACCGCTGAGAAAGGGGTGCAGACAGGTACTCACAATAGGCAACATTCAGTAGCTCATACAGAGAAAGCCAGAGAACAGTCCCAGGAACCTCCTGCAGCGAAACGCGCACGGGTCAACCGAGCAGATGCCCCCGGCTCTGTGAGTACCAAAGTACCCCCTGCTGTGACACAGAGCGTAGGAGCCATTCCAAAAAGTACAAAGTGCGGTACCCGCCATTACAACCGTAACAAACTCAACACTACAGACGTCCATGGAATCGAAAAGCAGAACACCCGCAAACAAGATCACCAAAAGGCTTGGTTCAGAGCGGTCCTCCTCCGCACCCCCAAAGGGCCGTGGCACGAGCAAGGAAGAGGTTGGAGTAATCCCATCTGCAGGTCACGGGGATAAAGGGCTAATGCCCCCGCCATACCCTCCGCCACCTCCACCTCCACCAACACCACCTGCGAAAACAACTAACAGGAAATGCCCGGGCACAATCGCGCGTGACGGGAAACGCAGGCTATCCTCTCCAAACTTACGGTGTGAGGAAAAATCCCCCAACACGTGACTGAGGATAAAACAGATTTTGTTTTTCGAGATTCAAAGGGAAAGAGAATTTGGGTGCCGAATTGGGTTTAGCCAAATTACAAAGAGCTTCTTCAGCCAAGGCTGCATTCTGGTTCCACCGAGAGTATCGGAAACGTGCAACATGTGTGGCAGGATGTGCCGCGCCCATCTCCAGGTAGTGATGGGAGGCACCCCGGTCAGAGAGTTCGAGAGGCGTACATGGATAGGGACACAACATTCGTGCGCCACTCTCCACCCAAGGGTCTGGGATACCCGGAACGAATGGCAAGACCACCAGCAGAGTGGGACACACGTACAGCGTGGTGTGTCTCAGAAATGTTTGACGGCAGGAGTTGGGAGACTTAATCTGTACTTGGTTGCTCGGTTTGTTGTATTGGAGGCTGTTTTCCAATCCACCTAATGTGCTGTGTCGAACATAACTTAAATCGCTAATTCTTACCTTTTTGTGCATTATAAACAAGGATGGGCGCGAAATGACCATGTAGTTGAAGCGCCCTAAAACCCCAAACAACAGCAACGATGAGCCGGGCAAGCCCCAAGAAGCCTGGCTCGGCGAGTGCAGCGCAATTCAGTTTAATATTTATTCACGAATCGAACCGCTATTAGGTACATTTTCTCAAACGTGGCCAAGTCCTGCTCACTGGCGGATTCAGGGGGGGGGGAGGTGGGCACAACGGGAAATTGCCCCCTGTTATCATCTATCGACTACGGCGGGGGTCCACTGCCTGACTTTAGCCTATCATGCGTATGCTGAGACTGATCTTTTTTTACATTGGCCTTCAAGCCACGCCAAAGATGCTGCAAGTGACCTTTTACGGACACGGTCGTCAAGGTTGAAGGCCTTAGCTATATCTTCCTACGTCTTTGTCTTTTGCTTTACTTGTTTTACATCAAGTCGCTTGTCTTCCTCCATGTCCTTAAAGTCATTCATAAAATCGGTAACCTTTGATTTTTTTTTAAATGAAGGAAAATTTGACCATACGCAGATCCAAGGGGGGGGGCAAAGGGTAGCAGGTACCCTTCCCCCGATCTACCCTCGGTGCCCCCTGAAATGGTTACGGCGCCCCCCCAGAAAGGTCGATGGCGCCCCCTGAAATGCGGCTCCCAACCCTCCTCCCCTCCAGGTTGCGAAAATCGTCCACCGTGAGGATTTTGCGCCCACCTGATATGTTTTGCCGGTCACAAGTGGCGTTCGCCCTGGTCCGGGAGGCGCCTCCCCCGGAAGTTGCCCCCTCCGATCAGAAATCCTGGATCCGCCTATGAGTTTCACCCAATTTTCCTTATTTTCTGCGTTTGAAACTGCACCAGATATTAAAGAATCCTCACGCTCACAGCTCTCAGGGTGAAGTGGGTTATCGCTAGCGTTCCATGCCAGCCTCGACGAGATCGCTCGGGGACAGTGAGTGGTACGAAACGTGAGATACGTCCTGGGGCGAACAACAAGGTTTATTGGAGGGCAGTTAGCATTACGGCTGGTGGTCCACTGGCACAGCTGCAGTGATCTACGTTTCTTTTCGCCTGTGTCTCTTCTGAGGATTTCCCAGTGAGATGCTGGGAGTTTGTGGGCCTCGATTGTTATTACAAATACATGTTTTGTCGAACGCAAGTCATATAACTTGGATTCACTGATATTTCCAAAATCTTTTTGTTACTTTAAAATAATCATACAGGCTTCCGCGCTATTTTCCGCGCTTTTGAGAAGACGCGGAAAGTGAGCGCGTAATGACGGCGAGTTACGACACTACTTCCGCCACAACTTAGCTGCGCGCCGATGGATCCCTCCAAAAGCCGCTGCGCGCTAACTTACACCCTCCTGCAGCTGCGCGCTGTCTACCGCGCGTCCGGATCCCCCCAGCCTAACTTTACAATCAATGATGTGGATATTGGCTCCCGTAAAGAAATAGATGCTGGTAATACCTTAGAAGTATTCAATTCCTATTAGTGCTGTCAAAATCACAATAATTGGTTCCATAAGTTTGTAACGACAACCATCACATGGCTTCTTCATCGGCCGCCCCGTGCTGGAAGCTAATTACGGTAGCCTCTTCTTCTCATGTGTGGGTATTTCGCACCACAAAACAAACGGCAATGTCCTGAGAGGGCCACACCTAAAAATGTAGAACACAGAAGTAGCAAAGAAAGGAAGCAAAACTGTGATGAACGAATCATTTTGTGTTTAGCTCAAATCTCTGCTGCTACCACGGAGCCCATGTGACAAGCCTTTGCCAACCTGGCTGTGCTGCGAATTACCAGGCTCCTTGTGCAAAATGGGCGGTAGGCACCTTTCCCTGCGTCTGTCGCGAAACTTTCAGTGATTAATCTGATGGCTGTCACAAGCAGTGGGCCATTTCCGCTGGCTCGAAGCGCGGCTTCGTACAGATTTATGAAAGCCTGTTTGCCAGACTGCCACGGCCGGGGTGTGTTCATTGGCCGCCTATATCTTGTCGCTCCCAACCACCGTCATGAAGTTCAGCGGCACCATGCCCTGATATACGGCGCCGGGAATCGAATGGACCCTTCGGCGGATGATGATATGAGAGGTCGTCTGTTCTCTCGCCCGTCACCCAGCTGCCATAAATGGACTTTGTGGGTGATTCGGATCTCGCTGGCATAGAAGAGTTAGGACTGCATTAGAATATAAAGGTAATGACATTGGATCTGAGGAAATGATACGTTTCAGTCCCTATTTGTAAATACCGATGGATGAAAGAATGATGATTGTTATTTCAAGTCACAGCCGAATGCATTCTAAAAAAACGAAAACTTTTCGAGACATTTTGTGCGTTTTTTTTCAACCGTTATGCCCAACTCTGCTTGTATCTTTATCCTTATCAGGGCCGAGAGCATCTTCGTCTGTGCGGCGGCGCTGCTCCAACCAGAGTGTAACCCATTCCAGTCCACCGTCCTCGTCGTACACCGTCTCTTTATCATATTTCCATACTCATTTTCATAGCAACAACGTTGGAAGATCCACAATGGCTTTATTATGCAGAAATGTTTGATAAATACAATCATGCTGAATGATTTCAAGCAGGGCCACAACATTGGGGTCGGTTGTTGGGCTATTGGAAAAAATCTTTCAATTGCAGAGTCATCCAAATCCAGTGTTCTGTTGCAGAACTGGAGTATGTACGTAAAATATTTTGCGGGTGTCTTATAGCATGCTGTCGGAAGCAAACCAACACTTGAATAATAGAAGTGTTATATCAGGTTAAGCCAACCCATCTTCTACAAGAAGGCAAAACTCTACCATACACTGGACTGGAGGACTTTCATAGAAAAATTGGCCTCATCAGAGGATTTCCGGAGTTCTGAGAGAACCTATTTCTTAGTCACAAAATGTGCAACAACAGTACACAAAAAATTATAAAACGTCATCCTCTAGAAAGCATGGTCCACTTTAACTTGTATTCTTAAACCCGGCGCCACGGGGCTGGGTAGGGGTCAAGCGAACCCTCTTGGATACGTTGAAATAACTCCCAGTCGAATAAATTCAATTTCAATTTTATTCTCAAACGAATGCTTATCGATTTTGCTGTGGTCGCAGATAGTAGGTCCTCCTGAAAGAAATGAAAACACATTCTGAGTCATCCAAAAGCTGTGATGGGAGTCACCCACTTGGTAGGAGGTAGATCGGAGTCCCACTAGGGTGGGGGTTAATCACATTAACGCCCGCGCCTACTTCCAGGTTTCAGAATGGCGAGAAAAGACTTTCCTAGACTTCGAAGGTGTCAAATAATGTGTTACAAAACTTTGAAGCCAATGCGACTTTTAGATCCTGAGATATAACACCGGCCAAAATGACCCGCTTGGCGTTTGGGACATCGGCTGGCACTGCGCGGCCGGCTCCCGGGCGGCGCAGTCACCGCACTCAGCGTGTGCTCCCGGGCGGCGCAGGCACCGCACTCAGCGTGTGCTCCCGGGCGGCGCAGGCACCGCACTCAGCGTGCCGGTGCGCATCGCTTTTACTGCAGTTTCGTGGAGTGTTTTATTTCCTCATGTATAATTGTCATAGCAGAATGCTTAGATAATTTTATGTTCTCCAGGGCCCCATTTCATAAAAGGCGTAACTTACGCTTATAGCGTAGAAGTAGCATAATGCAGCGTGGCAAGTGAATAATACACCACAATCTTGTTTCACAAAAATGCAGCGTAAACTACGACTACTTGCAAAGTTACGCTTCTCTAAACTACGCTGTACTGTAATGCAGCGTAAAATATTCACAATCTTGTTTCATATAGCCGAAAACATCTACGATGAATATGTACAACACTCCTGAAAAGATATGCAAGAAATAGCAGCGTAACATTTATCAGACAATGAAGCAAGACATGAAAAATATATGATTTCTTCTGAAACTCTGAATCTCAGGCAAAGCTAGGTAGTGTAGTGAAGGGCAACAAGTCATGAATGTCAAATAAACTGAAATAAAAAGTTGTGTAAGTTTTTCCTTGCACAGGTTTGAAGTGCAAGTTACTCATGCCAAATTGAGCTAATATGTAGAGTTCTATGGCCATTTGGTATGCCAAACATGATAATAGCTATTGATGCAAATACACAGGAAGCTGGCGTTGATTTTTTAATTTGACTTTCTGCTGTTACTGTTATTTTACAGTCTGGGGAGTACAGAACCCTAGATAGGCTGACACTGACGCGGTGTTATATGGAGTCTAGGAAGGTTAAAAATTCAATTTAAGGTGCTTGTCACCAACAAAATCCAAGTATCTCGCCTAAGGCCTCTGGCGAAAATGATGAAAAACCTAGGTACCTAAGTTCCGGCATCTAGTTATTCTGCAAAGATGTTGACTCACTATTCCTTTCCCAGTTTCACTAAAAATTTTAAGGTTCACAGACCTTTCACAGTTCACTCATGATAAGTAAACACAATTCAACTTGAAATCCACCGAAGTACACTTGCACAACAATACAATAACCTTTATTGGGCCTTCTTGACAGTAACTACCTAAAAACCGGGGTACTGCCATAAACAAATGCGTCGTATATTTATTGCGTCTGCTGCTAGTGCGTCTTTCTCCGCAGTATTTCTAAAAGTTCATGAGAAACTTAATAATCGAATAAGAGCAGATAAGTACAATAATTTTCTTTCAACTAATTTATTAAAAAACATTGATGCCATTTTCAATGTTAATAAAGCAGTTATATGTTATATTTGAAAGGGGTAATTCCATTCTGGAATTGGGCGTAATTCACGCTGCATTTCATATCTACGCCGCTTTCGCGTGAATGTCACCGCTCTTTATGAAACGTAATTCTGAGTAAGGCGTAACTCTGCAGGTGAATGTGGTGTAAAACACGTCACATTTCTACAACTTTTATGAAATGGGGCCCAGGTTTGATTATAGACAACATTAACAGCACATTTACAAATAGTACACAGTAGCGGTTGATCTAGACTGGTGATATGCAAGGAGAGGGGAGCAGAGCTAAAATCACGAAAATCACAGTATGTCAAAAATATTGTTGAATATCAGAGATTGACGCGCTATTAAATTCTGTTCAATGTGGTCAAGTATCGTTTTTCGGCTACGAGTAGTTCTCTGGTCACCTTGGAAAAACAGGTGGGGGCCTCCGAGGCCCCCCTCCAGTGCGCGTGCTAACATCTAGCTAGCAAATCACAACTGGCGTAAGGCTTGCTCCGTTGATGAGCCTGCAGCCAAGTGGGACACCTTTTTCCGCATTTTTGCATCTCTACTCGACACTGTGGCACCTATTCGGAGAGTGTTTTTACCACCACCAGCGGTCCCCATATGACCGAGCCGACCCGTGAGCTGCTCAGCAGGCGCTGCGCTGCCCTGGCGGCCGGACCCACGGCACGCTCCGAGTTCAGAGTCATCAATCGGCGGTGCCGGGCGGCTATACGTCCGGGACTGCCGCAGTGACCTGCTGCAGTGTGTGAAAGAAGCCGGTCCGCGTAGGACATGACAGGCTGAACGGCCAATTATCGGGAGAGAGAAGCGCCAATTCTGTACCGAATGTTACACCAGACGCACTTCATGGATACTTTGCGAGTGTTGGACCTCGCACGGTAACCAGCGCTACACCGCCGCGCTCTAACCTATCGTATTCTCATCGGACTGATGGGCATTCGGCACACCATCTCACATTCAGTATTGAAATTTTTCGCTGGTAATGTCTCATTTTAGGTACTGCGTTTCCATATATGGGACGTGCGCAAAAACACAACGCCGTTGCATTAAAAAACATTATCAACTGCCGTACCCGCGTTTTAACAAGGTACATTAAATTTGAGCATATATCTCGGAAAGTAACCAGATAGCGCATGCCTGATTCTGCACATCCTCTCGCATACCATCACTTGAGCATTTTACGTATTATAGCGTATTGTCCACCGTTGAGCTGGCTGCGCTTAGCGGCATGTTAACTTACACTGATCACAACTGAGGTACGAGGCAGGCTGGACATTTACGACCCACTCCTGCAAGAACCAACGCGGGGAAAGGCAGACTGTACCATGCTGCCAGTATGTAGAATAGCGCACTGCCACCAGGTATTAGAGTCATGGGCATTAAAGCCTGGGTTATGAAACTGAGAAATATGCTGCGCGCGGGAATGTGAGCTTGCAGTGTTTGTATTGAAAGATGTTATCCTTTATTAATGGTATCAGGTGCGACCTCATATATTTTACTTTTACTGAGATTGAATTCGAGTACTTTTGCTTTTATCGCTTAACTCGCTTTACTTTTACGCTTTTTGCGACCTCTTTCATCGATTTGACGAGGTAACACGGAAAGCCTTCGATGATGCCTGAGCATGTCCCGAAATGTATTCAATTGAATCGGAATGGCTGCCCTTCTCAGTTCACGATTCAACTGCCAGCCGATGTACGTCGTGTAAATATTAAGCGTCAGTCCGTTTCAATGGAATCGATTCAATGCCTTTTCCCGCACTGGCAATACATGGGCTCTGTATGGCAGGTCAGGGTTCGGCTCCGTCAACCTCACTGGCACTGAAGCCGACCAGCAGAGACCAGAAAAAACCCGATCTTTACCACAGAGTCGAAAAAAATTCGGGGAACCAGGAGATGGTATATTCAAAACTGAGGCTGGTGTCTATTGAGGTGCAAATAATCACTCAAACCTGGTATGCCGTACCAGTCTGATGCCTAGCCCACCCATTCGGCACGTTGGGGATCACCATCTTCTTTGTCGTCAGGCCCTAAAAGCTCCTTTCGGTCGGGATAATACTGTGTCTGTGCTGGGAGAAACAGACAGTCTTTTCTCACCTCTGCCGCCTGGCGACACGAGCAATTTGGCTTTAGCGCGACTGTAAGTCGCTAGGCATGTTCTGGTAGTGTGGCTGTCCGAACTGGCTTCAAACTCCAGTCGCCCTAGCAACTGGACCACCGGGCCCAAATCCCACGCCAATGTTTGACATTGACCTCAAGTCAAGCTCACCAGTGACCTTTCAAGGTCATGCAGTGCATAATTTAACTCGTTGAAAGAAGGAAAACATATTAAAAATACTTAAAAGGACACTCTCCTAAATACTCTCCTAAATGCTCTATGTTATGATAGATGTTCTAGAGAGATGAGCTATACCACCTCGCAGTATTTCCCTATTAGGACCGCCCCGCCCCAGCAACCAGATCTTGCCGGCGCTGCCTAACTCTATTCTGCATACTCTGTTGCGATAGCTTGCCAATGGGAAGATCCCAGTACTATGCCAGCTGTGCCTGAGCTTTTCGCTTCTGCCGTCAACTGGGCCGGAGGCTTCACTGGAAGGCGTGGTCGCCACTTGGCCAATAACCAGCTCTAGCCCATTATGGCAGCACTCCAAGCGAAGTACCTCTGCTGCCAGCATACGCTCCAGCATGAGCATAGTCCCTCGGTGCAGTTCAACGCAGCCGCTTATTGTGTCCTACACGTTACCGCAGGTCCACTCATGGAGCGCGTCAATGGTGGTGTGCGCTCGGTGTTATGAGCTTAGCCACCTTCATCATAGTTGCACACATCGAATTCCAAGTCTTTTTTTGCAGATTGTGCAAACACGGTGAGTGATAAATATCTACCCATTGAAAGTTTTCAGGGGAGCATGTTTCCGAAAATCATTTAGGTTATCGAATTTGCAGCAATGTTAATGGCCAGAACCTTTAATTAGATAAAACAATATAATATTGTTTAGCCCTCACGCAAGCATTTAAACTACATAGAGCTAAACTTAAGACCTGGAAATTAACAAAATAAATTTAACAGATAGTCTAAACGCTAACCCAACCTTTCGTTGGGAGTAGTGCCAGGGCACCCCAGAGAGATATAAATCTACACCCCCGAAAGCCTCTTGTATCTAATCATTTTGTGGAAGCTCCGCCCCTGAGTCAGCGTATCCTAGTTGGATATTCGGAAGTCGATGAACATGATCCATCCGAGTATACACTGTGGGCTTCATGTACCGGAAGTGACGGATCCAGGACTTCATTGGGAGGGAAGGGGCTAGGAGGCTCGAGCCTCTCTCTTCATTGACTGGGATCAGCCTTCGCCTATGCATTAGCTATAGGTACTTAGTCCTTTAATGGGGGGGCTTAAGCCTCCTCCTGGCTCCGCTCCTTGTATCCGCCGCTGTGTGCCGATATCGCAATCCCAGAAAATCTGATCAGGGACACAACAAAATAAGACATAATTGGAAAATAAATCCAGATAGACCTCATAACGTACGGTTCGGGGTGATCTGAAGCAATAGGTCGGATTTGGAAAGTCTGCAATCAAGAAAAATACACAAAATCAGCAAAGCAGCTTCTTAATTAGCTACCAAAGACTTGTAGGTAGTTATGTTCAGCTCTCCTTTCTTAGCCACCTTGAACAGGGACGTGGGGAAACTTAAGCCCCTCTGGTGTGACTGCCGAGATGACGGCCACAGTCAGTCGGATGTTTCTACGGCGCCATCTGCCAGAGGGCTGACCACCGCGCCTGGGTGAGGCCTGAGCGGCGGCAGCACTGGAGGACGATGGGTCAGCCGCGCTCCTGGAAACGTTCCTGCCCGTTCGCGTGGCACCTTCGACTGAGCAGCACACATGGGTCAACCCTGGCGAAGGGGATAAAAAAACTTATTTTTCCACCTCTCCAACCCTCGGATATCGCCCAGTTCTTCAAAAAGGTATGATTTTCACGATTTTCTGTTTTACTTCGCTGATCATCATCCAAACAACCGGTGCCCTCCTAAACAACCGCCTCTGCTTGCACAGAACACATGAAAAACTAGCTGCTGCTTCTCACGGCCCCCGGGGAGCACACTGGAGTGTTATCAATTTACTTAGTCTCACACGGTGGAAGGTAAAGTATCACTCGCTGGATTATCATTTGCCAAACATATAAGGGCCTAACAATGGTGTTCAAATATAAGGGAAATTGTACTAAGGGAGCTCCAAGCTGCATTGGTACCAGATTTATAACTATTTCTAGAAGAGTGCAATAACTACCTAGTTTGTACACATTAGAATGTTTTTTTATTTAATTTCAACAATTTTAAAGTTAGAAATGATTTCACAGCACCAAATGGCTGGTAGTCTCTCAATACTAGTCCTTCTCGTGAGCAGCATGTTCACATAAACAGTGCAATAAATTTCTATTTGAGGAATCAGCTGCATTCATGTAAAAGGGTTAATCTGAAGTCATTTTAAACCTTAAAATGGCAGGAAGTGATAGTCAGGAAATTCACCACACCCTTAACCCTCGCCCACCGGGGGGGCCATCGATGGCCCCCCTAAGGTTTTTCCGGGATAGCAGAAAAACGACGAGGCGCAGCACCACGGTTGAGAGCTCTACCTCTCACTGCATCATTTTCCCATCATCCCTGAAATTTTTTACCCCGGGTCACCCAAGGTCAGGTCACCAGACGAGGTCAACCAAGGTCACCTCACTTCACTTTAGAGCTCTGTAAGAGCTACATTTCAAAGTCGATCGATTTGAAACTTCCTACACTTCATGACCCCTCCAGGGTCTACAAGGTGTATATCCGGGATTTTTGATTTCGTGCCCTGAGGTCAGGTCACGAGGCGATCTCTCCCATTGGAAAAGCATGGGGAAAAGCTATTTCATGATATAAAAGCCACAAAAATGATTGCAAATACTCAGACTGCTCAGAACAACGTTTTTGGACACCCTTCAACGGATCCCAGGGGTCATATTTGCCCTTTGACTTTTCCAAGGTCATCCAAGGTCACCAGAGGTCAAAAACAGTATTTTGACAATAACTTTTGAACTAATTGAGCTAGAGCGGTGAAACAAACACCATCGTGTTTGTCTTGTCACTGGCTTTCATTTGATATACGGCAAGGTCACTTTTTGACCTTTCGTGACCTCAGGTCATATTAGGTCACGACGTGACCTCTGGCGGTCAAACCACTGGCGGGAGGTCTTTACGTTCCACATAGCGGAAAAAGTACTGGCAATTTGCTATCAAATGTACTTTACCAGGCCTCAATAGCTCTAATGGCATAAGAGTTATGCCCAGTTTGCTTAATCATTGCATATTTGAGTGAAAATAGCCGATCTTGACCTAATTTGACCTCTGGAGGTCAAACCATTGACCTGAGCACTAAAACATGCGAAGTAATTTCTTACTGAATTCACGCGAGCTTTCTATTGCACTTTGCAGATTTGCGCTAACGGCCATATTTTCGGAGTTAGAGGGGGGCCATCGATGGCCCCCCGGTGGGGCGAAGGTGGCGCCGGACCCCCGGTGGGGCGCGGGTTAACACGCGCCCCGCTGGGGTCTCTGGCATGACGCGACCCGCTGGGAGGGGGGGGTGTATTTCGCCCTTCTCCGTATCTCATTTCCCAGGAAAGCTAAATAAAAATTATGGACAGTGTTCTACAGCTCTTTGCGAGACGAAAGAAGCTATAGGAAGTATTTTTTGTCGTGTCATTATTGAGGTCAGCATAGGTAAACAATTCATAGGCGTACAACAGGGTAGTGTACGTTTCCCCCTCTAAATTCTTACTCAGCGGAGCTAGAGCAAATATTTATCCATCGTTGGATTCCTCTCATGGTGGCGAAACGAATGATATAAAATATGACCTTGCTAGGCCAAATTGTGAAAATGACCTGACATCGAGCTAGGTCAGGGTCACAGGGTGACCTGGTACGCTCATGTTGCATATCAAACGACTCCCCGTGACAATATAAGCACAATGCAAGCAAAATGGGAGCTTTATCTCAATTCAGTGAGAAGCAAAACAATCACTGTATGCTCCTGTGACCTGACATGACCTTTGGGCGGTCTGATGGTAAAAAACTTAAGTTCATGGTCAAGATAGTGGTAAGAATATACGGTTTGAGCATTTTCAGCTTTATCTATCCAGCATTTACTGAAAACAAGCCGTTCCTGTTTTTCACCATATACTTAAAATGGGGTGACCAAAAAATTGGCCCACCTTAGGTCAACAATATCAAAATTCCGAGATAGCAGATTTTTAGAACCTAATGGCTTCATTATATTGTGAAGGTTTAACCCTCGCCCCACCGGGGGGCCATCGATGGCCCCCCTAAGGTTTTTCCGGGATAGCAGAAAAACGACGAGGCGCAGCACCACGGTTGAGGGCTCTACCTCTCACTGCATCATTTTCCCATCATCCCTGACATTTTTTACCCCGGGTCACCCAAGGTCAGGTCACCAGACGAGGTCAACCAAGGTCACCTCACTTCACCTTTAGAGCTCTGTAAGAGCTACATTTCTAAGTCGATCAATTTGAAACTTCCTACACTTCATGACCCCTCCAGGGTCTACAAGGTGTATATCCGGGATTTTTCGATTTCGTGCCCTGAGGTCAGGTCACGAGGCGACCTCTCCCATTGGAAAAGCATGGGGAAAAGCTATTTCATGATATAAAAGCCACAAAAATGATTGCAAATACTCAAACTGCTCAGAACAACGTTTTTGGACACCCTTTCACGGATCCCAGGGGTCATATTTACCCTTTGACTTTTCCAAGGTCATCCAAGGTCACCAGAGGTCAAAAACAGTATTTTGACAATAACTTTTGACCTAATTTAGCTAGAGCGATGAAACAAACACCATCGTGTTTGTCTTGTCATTGGCTTTCATTTGATATACGGCAAGGTCACTTTCTGACCTTTCGTGACCTCAGGTCATATTAGGTCACGAGGTGACCTCTGGCGGTCAAACCACTGGCGGGAGGTCTTTACGTTCCACATAGCGGAAAAAGTACTGGCAATTTGCTATCAAATGTACTTTACCAGGCCTCAATAGCTCTAATGACATAAGAGTTATGCCCAGTTTGCTTAATCATTGCATATTTGAGTGAAAATAGCCGATCTTGACCTAATTTGACCTCTGGAGGTCAAACCATTGACCTGAGCACTAAAACATGCGAAGTGATTTCTTACTGAATTCACGCGAGCTTTCTACTGCACTTTGCAGATTTGCGCTAACGCCCATATTTTCTGAGTTAGAGGGGGGCCATCGATGGCCCCCGGTGGGGCGAAGGTGGCGCCGGACCCCCGGTGGGGTGCGGGTTAAAACTGATCGGTTGGCTGATATTTCTTAGGCGCCGCTTCAAACTCGTGATTTTAGTTTTGAGGTCGGGTCGCTTGACCTTGGATTGCTCCTTGACTTGACGTGACCTGACCTACGAAATTTTGTCAGATACGTAAAATTGATCAGGAATAAGGTACTGTAAGTTTCGTTGTTTTTAATTTCTTCGTTTTTGCGTTTACTGGGACAAACCGGGAGGGGGGCGAATTTCGCCACCCCCCCAGCGGGGCGCGTGTTAAAGGTAACACTTCTGCATCTGCAAGTGGTACACCCTGCAAGCCACAAGTGATCATTGGCGCCAACAATGACAGATACAAGGGAGGGGGCCGGGAGGCTCAAGCCCCCCCTGAAATGTCAGTGCTTATAGCTAATGCATAGCCGGAGGCTGTTCCAAGGCGATGGCAGGAGAGGCTCACGCCCTCTTCCCCCTCAAAAATGAAGTTCTGGATCCGCCACTGGCCCCAAAGATTGAGCTCGAGCTGTGATTTCACCAGGAAACTTCCACGGCAGCCCACCACAAAAGTCAACACGTTATGGAAGCAAAGGTGTGATCCTACAAGTGCTGCATTCGATTCAGTCTCGTCGGGTACCTGCGAAGGTAGGCTGTTCCGCTTCACTTGGGTGTATGACGAGTCGGCCTATCAGCCCGCTCTGCTGCAGCGTAATCGAGACTGCACCGCTATGCTTATGGATCATGCGGGCCAGCCTAAATGTGCAGGCCTGAGTCGATTTCACGATCGTCATTTGAGACTTGGATACTATCCTTTGTTATCTGGTCATACATATCCTCGAATCCTCTAGAAAACTTGTTATCATTCTTTTCTAGCAAATCGCAAATTAATCTGTGCAATCAAAAGTGCGCATCGTAAGCGGTGGCAATTTCTGCTTTGACTGTTATGGAATTCATAATGGAATCACAAACATTGTATCTAAACCACAAAGGGTGGTATTTATAGAGGTGGTCTCATGAGAAGAGGGCGTCGCGACCAGGAAAATTCAGGCAATTCGAGTCGCTCACAAGTATCATCAAGGTAGCCCAAGCCGATCTATTTGAAAAATATAAATCCGATCTGGCCCGTTTTCTTAAAAAAAGAACACGCTCCCAAAATGTTCTCCCTTTCACCCCTGATTTCAGTCTGTATGTGAGCAGGAGTTGGACGGGTCGCACGTGAGCAGGAGTTGGACGGGTCGTACGTGAGCAGGAGTTGGATGGGTTGTACGTGAGCAGGAGTTGGACGGGTCGTACACGAGCAGGAGTTGGACGGGTCGTACGTGAGCAGGAGTTGGACGGGTCGTACGTGAGCAGGAGTTGGACGGGTCGTACACGAGCAGGAGTTGGACGGGTCGTGCGTGAGCAGGAGTTGGACGGGTCGTACGTGAAGCAGGAGTTGGACGGGTCGTACACGAGCAGGAGTTGGACGGGTCGTGCGTGAGCAGGAGTTGGACGGGTCGTACGTGAGCAGGAGTTGGACGGGTCGTACGTGAGCAGGAGTTGGACGGGTCGTACACGAGCAGGAGTTGGACCGGTCACAGTGCAGTTCTCGGCATTCTAATAGTCCAGGAGTCGAGGATGAAATGCAGTCAGACAAACAAGTGTCACGGCCCATTGCGCAGCTTGAGCTCAAGATGCTTGTCATTACCGACAGCAAAACTTTTTAGGTGTTATTGGATTATTGTTAAGACATATCGGAAACCTATTGATGACATTATTATGAAAGATGGATAAGCGATAGAAATCGGCGCGTGCCCTGTGGGGTAAAGCGATGTACTACTTCTCTATCAAATCTGCACTGAGACAGTGTTCCACTTGTACTACTGAGGCTGGAGTGCATCAGGATCTGAGCTGATCTCCAAAGAACAACAACACCTCAGCTTCTTCTGTTTCAAAAACCGCTTGTGGGCGCATCTTGATGTGCGGACATACATACATACATACATAGGTGTATTTCATTCAAACAGCACATAAATCATTATATATAAAGAAATATATTGATTGGTGCCAAAGCGCATGGCGCTGAAATCACGGCACCTCTCGACAGCAGTGCACTGACATGTGGCACGGTCGGACCCCATCGGCCATGGCCGCTCGCCCCTCATGCCAGCAGGATACGAAGGTGCCCTCAGCAGCGTCGGCGTTCTCGTAATTAGGTGTTGGTGATATCGACCCAAAACTCTTTTAGTATTGGATATAAATTCTACAGTTTCTTTCGCTATTGCCGGATTAATGTTTTCTGCGTTTGTTTCTCCATGGAACAAAATTTAATTTTTTTATCGGTTGAAAAAAATGTAAAAAAATATGTTCCTACTATAAGGGAAATGTTTCTATAAAGAACGTTTATCTGTACTGCGTACTTAAGGCAATGGGAAAGAAAATGTGTCGTGTTTCCGTTGGTGGCTGCAGTTACAGAACGGGGTGTCTGATCGAAGGATTTGATGAGTGCGGCCATTTAATTTTGACATATCGACTCTAAACTGAGTCAAAAGAGAGCTTAGGATTTTTTTAACATACATGTAAGAACATCCTACGTGCTCATTTCCCTAAGCATCATATCGGCGTTCTCCTGTCCCCCTTGATCTCAAAGCCTTGTGTCCCCCCTGGCTGATCCCTTGTTACGCTTCTCCTTCTTGCCTCACGGGATTTTGATAGTGAGCCTTCAAATATAGTTTTCCCCCAGCGTGTATCAATGTTTTTTCTGTCGGTGATGACGGTGTTTGAACTGGACATGCAGTAGTCGTTGGACGTATTCGGCATAATTCAATGAATATAAATGCTGCTTTGTTTATTCGATGGATTGGGATACCGCTCGAAAGTATGGGTATTGAGTTAAGAATAACGTATTAAAACTACTCGTTTCTTTCCCATGATGTCGGAAAATGTATCCGGCAAAACAATTCCAAATTTCATTGTTTAATTCCTAAACCTGCCCCGAGGCAGTACTCAATATCTGATGCGACACTGCTCCAGCACACAACACGGAGAGTGAGCAGCAGTGCGTTGGTTGAGGTATCGCACTGGGCCCCGCCGGTCCACTCTGCCGGAGCGCCGTCGTCGGCCACAGGCCCTGGTGTCGACTTTACAACAGTCGGTCGTTAGCTGCCGCGTGAACAGATAGTGCCACGCATTGTCAATCACTCCGTGCTTTGGGCCCCAATATGTATTACCGCTCCCTTTTCCAGCGGTTTGATCAGCCTAAAGGGCCGAGTATAAAGCGTCTGTGCAAAAATGCATCGTTTGTTGCATGCTGGCGAGAGCGAGCATCGATCCGGAGGTTCGACTCCCTGCCTGGCTGGCTGGCTGCCGCTGAGTAATCGTGAGCTGCCAGTGCTACTTCCTTCAGAAACATCAGGCTGAGGAACCCAGACAGAACAGCCACCTGGTGCCAGGCCAACTGGAGTTGCTTCCCACGATGCCTAGCCTTGCGTTGGAACGGGCTGAAATCGTAATGTGTTGATGAATAATGCACAGTGCTGGATTCAGACTTGAATTCAGATTTGAAGATTCAGATTTGACCTGAATTTGGACTTCAGTGCCGGATTCAGGTTTGAAAGGGGGGCGGCGGCAATGGGATCCAAAATCGTGAAATACAGATGGTTTTTTAAGAAAACCGGTGAAAATCGGGAGTTTGGAGGGGCAAATGCCTTTTATGCCCCCCCACCGAACCTGCAAGTGATAATATGAACCATGATACCACGGAGGTTTTCATGCAGACAAACTTCTTTAACCATTTAAGACCTGTACTCAGAAACAGCCTCTTCACTTTACATTTCTAATCGTGCCTGGACTTGCGCTTAACGCGTCACTTTTAACTTGTCATACGTGATGGAAGGATGATACTAGCTAACTGTGGAGAGCAGAAATTAACACTCACACCGGTGGGCCTCCGAGTCACCTTCACCATGATTGAGTGGGGGAGGGGAGGTGTTCAAAACACCCCCCTCGAACACGGCTCCTATACGGGGTAGCGGAAAAAAACGCGAACGCTGGTGGATAGCTCCTAAAAATTCATGAAGAGACTACACCAGTCACTTTTTGGCTGATGTGAATATTGAGGTCATGACAGGTCAAAGAAGGTCGCATTTTAGAGAATAGTTTCGAAGTCTAGCGTCTGACAGAGTTGAGTTAGAATAGTTTTTAGCACCATTCGCTTTCTCTCGTTACGGCAAATCGAACGATGTATAATATGGCTATTCTAGGTCAGAACACAAAAATGACCTGAACTGAGGTCAGGTCAATGTCACTATCTGATCTAGCATGGTCAATATGCGCATCAATCGACTCGCAATAATAATCTAAACATAATGCTATCAAAATAACAGCATTATTATCATTTCCTGGAAAATTATAGAACCAAGTCTGAAAATCTGCTTAAGTAGCCCAAATAACCTCTCAGAGGTCACAGGACCAAAAATTACAACATAACCTAGAGAGGGGCCCAGGATACTATGATTTGGAGAATATGAAGGTATTCTCAGCTGTATCTACACAAATACAGCCCAATTCCTGTTTTCCCCATTTATTTCCAATTGAGAGGTCATGATCCGTATTTAACCTTTGATCCCGGGCCGGCCACCGGGGCCACACCAAAACACAGGGGCCAACCGGCGCACTCCCGGGGGGGGGGGAGCGACATTTCGGGGGCGCCCGACCTTCAGGGGCGCCAGGCCGGGGCGCCCCCCCCCGCCCCCTTGATCATCGATATGAAAAACCCCGGAATATATGTTATAGTACTTGGTGGGCCCATTGTGTAGTATAAGTTTCTATTAGATAAATTTACCCTTTTTTAATTATGCAACCCTAAACATTTTTGTAGGTGAGGTCACTTGACCTGCATTGGTGACCTGACCTGAGATGACCCAACCTTAAATTTTTGGGAAAGTTGCAGAATTGATCAAGGATAAGGTGTGCCAAGTACGGCAGCGCTTCGCACCGCCGTTTTTTCGTTCCGTCGTAAAAATCCGAGGGGGTGATCAAACACCGCCCACCGGGGCGAGGGTTATAGCTGTCTAAGACATTAAGCGCTAAGATAAAAGTTCCATATTTGATATGGGGCGAATGTCTTGGAAAAGTCTTGTCCGACTTGAAAAAATGTGCTAAAAATGTACGCAAATAGGTATACTGCTTAAACTAGTTCTGACTATCTTTATTTATTTTTCCCATACTTTCCGAAGGCCGTCAAGTGCAGTGGAAAGTAGTATACCAATATTTTTTCCTCCTATAAGGTATCAAATATTAGCAATTCTAAAGAATCTATTTTCTATTTTTCTAAAGATAGCTTAAAAGTAACCTGAAAAACAGCATCCGCGCATTGCACCGTCTTTCTGATCAGTATGAGGATGATATTAACACTCGCCCCGCTGGGGGTCGAAATTCGCCCCCCTCCTGGTTTTCCTCAGATAGCTGAAATACAAAGAGACGCACAACAACGAAACTTACAGTACCTTATTCCTGATCAATTTTACACATCTGACCAAATTTTTTAGTTAGGGTCACGTCAGGTCAAGGAGCTATGTAGAGTCAAGTGACCCAACCTCAAAACCTAAAATTACGAGTTTGAAGCAGCGCCCAGGGAACATTAGCCAACCGATCAGTTTGAAACTTCCACAATATGATAAGGTCATTAGGGTCTACAAATCTGCTATCTCGGAGTTTTGATATTGTTGACCTAAGGTGGGGTCAAATTTTTGGTCACCCCATTATAAGTGTTTGGTGAAAAATAGAATTGACTCGTTTTCAGTAAATACTGGATAGATAAGGCTGAAAATCCTCAAACTGTCTATTCTTATCACGATCTTGACCATGAAGTTGAGTTTTCGAGCATCTGACCTCTCAAAGGTCATATCAGGTCACGGGAGCAGAGAGTGATTGTTTTGCCAATAACTTCTCACTGAATTGAGATTAAGCTCCCATTTTGCTTGCATTGTGTTTATATTGTCACGGGAGTCGATTGATATGCAACATGACCATACCAGGTCACTCTGTGGCCCTGACCTAGGCCGAGGTCAGGTTATTTTGACTATTTGTCCTAGCAAGGTCATATTATACATCATTCGATTTGCCGCGATAAGAGGAATCCAATGATGCATAAATATTTGCTCTAGCTCCCCTGAGGGCAGCTCTAGAGAGGGAAACGTACACTGCTCTGTTGTAAGCCTATGGAGCATTCTTTGACCTATGCTGACCTCAATATTGACCTGACATAAAAATTATTCTATAAATTCTCTTCGTCTTGTCAAGAGCTTTTGAACGCCGCCCGTAATTTTCCTTTAGCTTTCGTGGGGAACGAGATACGGAGGGGAGGCGAAAAACGCCCCCCCCAGCGGGGCGCGTCATGCAAGGGACCCCAGCGGGGCGCGTGTTAATAATTGTTGGGTTTCATTTATCTATTTATTCAAAATAGTCGTTAAAAGATATAATCCACTCACAGGCGAAGTCAGAACATTAGAAAAGACTAGTTACATCATAAGAATCGAGACCGTGTGCTTCCTAAAAAGTGGGTAACCTTAAAAGATGAAATATATAAGCATAAAACAGATAACAAAGAGATAATAACTAAAAGTACAGCTGCTACCGAGCATTTACATATCTCACCACATATGTCTTGAAAGTATTTAAATAATCACAAAAAGTCGGCCCCGGAAGCTGCCATGAATGCATTGATGCCTCTCGGCACTCTACAGCAACGTACAGGGTTTAACCTTGCACCAACTTCCAAGGTTATACGACATCGCTAGCTCTACCCTATTGGGAGGATAGTTTCTAAGGTATTCTTGTCAAATCCGCAGCCTCTCTCCAATTTTACAACATCGAAAAGCCCACTCGGGGTTTTATCACCATGCAGTGCTGAAGTTCAGAGGACAAATAAAAATAATTTGGAAGGTTTTCTGTTTCCATATGCTCTGAACATGATTAGAATATCAGGGTTCTGAGTAGTATTAAAAGAGGAAGCTCTCGTTATGCAATTTCCTTGTATCTTTGGTACTTTTAGTGCCAAAGAACTTTTAGGCTATTACTTTTAGGCTAGTGAACCAAACGATCGTATCCCACTGTCCATGCGTCGTTCTAAAAGTTTCTTTAACTTGTACTGGAAGTGGAAATGCAGTTTGGAAGCAAATTTCAACTCCGTTCCAAACGTTTCCTAAAGTGTGGAGAACGACCAGACTCCGTGGCTATAAACTGACATAAGCCTCAAGTTTGAAGAGGAAAGGGCGACTGTGGCAGGTATTAAAAGGAACAGCTCTGCCATATGAGCTGAGTTTATGGTCGTCATAAGAGCCAAGCGCGGGATAAATAACTTGTACCGCTTGAATTTCCTGGCAGCTACAATGTCAATTACGGTTTGTCCAAACTTTGTGCATTCCTTGCTTTCCGCCCCTGTTTTCGATGTGTTGCTGTGGGTATTCTAGATATTACCTCAAGCAGTCCAATTAAATTTGGAATGCAAAATAAGGCAGTAAGACACATGGTGTAACGAGAATATTCTTGCTCTCCCCGCCTACATTCTAAAAGGCATCGAAAAGACATAGAGGTATTTTTCCGCGTAGCTGCCAAATAAAATGGTGAACAGGTGTTAATCGGCAATTGCAGTGTATCCCGGGCTTCCTATGACATCATTTCGGATGCCTCACCAGAAAATGGCAGAATCAAATCACTCCGCATTAACTAGGGTCCTCGCTCCAAAGTCGAGGTTATGATGATTCGGGTTAATTCTGTGTTTCAAGCCGACTGATTCTCCTACCTTGATCGCACAGACTCCATTTTATACGGTGTTACTTTCTAACGATGGTATGGGCAAGCTGCTATTGAAGGTCCCTCCCTGCCTCTGGGCACAAGATCAAAAGCCATGAGCTTAGATCATTGTCTCATTTCTCGGCTTTTGCTCCAGATACTGAGGGCTCATGTCGCCTCTCTGGTATAATTACCTCATTGGTTGCCTGGCATTAACTTGACAGCTCCGGAAAGGGCGTGCAACTAACTTCCGACCTTCCTTTGATAAAATTGCACACAGTTTCTGCCTCTTAAAAGACCCCAGCATAAGTCTTAGTTCAGCCGTGGAATACAATTTTGACTCGTAAACAGGTATACAAAATATAATCGAAATTAGCCAAGTAGGTAATTGAAACATTTCCGCAGCCAAAGCTGAGATATTAGTCTTGTAGATCATGCGCAAAACCCTTGGTTTCAACACGCAGTTTGTCCTGAAGCCCACCGCTTGCGGAAAAATAGGCATGCCCAGGGCGGAGTCCCGCCCCACCAGCCCCGCTTCAGATCAAGTCCACCGCACCACCACGGGGTGGCAGAGGACCGGCGATCCCTTAAAAGTACCACTTTCTCTTTAAGTCGAACATTAGAATGCACACACACATAAAGCGAAGTTAGTCGGCTAAATGCAGCACGCTGAAACCAGTACAGAAAGGCACAACCCACCCCCACCCTTGTTCACACTTCGAGCCTAACATAACTTTCAGAGTAAAATTACTGAAGCATCTAACATGAAAAATGTTGGCGCCTCGGCATAAACTTCTGAGTTTCCTTTACCAGAGCTTAAAGTTTTGTCAGTGTAGGGTCGCGCTAGAGGAAACTCATATTGCAGTTGGATTTCTATTTTGAGACGTGTTCTCCCTTCTCCAGATCCTTTCTTCGCCCATGGCTACTTATGGCCATTGACCTCGACCCACATACGAATTGGATTCGGTTAAGAACCCCTTAGAGGGGGTCTGCTGTCTATGTTGCGCGGGTTGTTATGTTTCCTGGTAGATGGCAGCGACACTGAGGCCACTGATCACGTGACTCGACCTGGTTTGGTTTGATATACCGAAATGTTCTGAATTTTGAATTCTGCAGCGTTTATTCGGAAAGGTATGTATATAGTTCGCACCGGTACGAACGACTGCGTTTCATTTAAAGGTCGGAGTGGCCTGAAAGCGATTGCATGTTGCGTTTTGTTAGGCTGACATGTGACTTATGTTTGGCGTTGCACTACATTTGGCGAGCCGGTAGACCGGGCCGACCCCGGCACAGTCTCGAGGGCGCGGGTCATTCTGGTGCCGAATTGTTTGGTGGAAGGTTACGCCGTTGGACTTGTTGGACTCACAACCATGGTGAGTTGGAGCATCGTAGTTGTAACTTATTGCAATATTCACAAAGAGTGCCTTCATGCTAATTTGTCTATGAATATGACTTTTGGATTGAAAACTCCACTGATGATGATGATGATTTAATGTTGGTATTATTTTGGTTTGCTACGTAAATTCCTATACACGTTTCTGTAGGTCTTCTCATAATATTAGTACATTGTGCCTCATAGGTCGAGGCCGTCGATATTTCGAGGCCGAAGCGTCGCGCCGCTCCTGGGGGTGAGCGCTTGCAGCGCTGCCAGACTGTATACGGATCTACCATATTGAAGTCGCCAGGCCGCAGAGGCGCAACGTGTCGGTAGGGAAACATCTCATATTCTTTTATTTTTTCAGCCAGTGTTATAGCCCCAATCGATTATAATTTCAGATCCGTCTGTTATTTTGTGAGGTCAAGTTGTGCTGGGCTTGTGGCGTTTTAGTGACTGGCTTGTTTTTTTTTTGGCGCTGGACAAGTATATTGCTTCTGGATAAGCTGGATTGGTAACGCTAATGTGGCAGAGGAAGTGTTTTGGTAAAAACTGAATTTCTTGTCCATCCAATTCTCTGCTGCCTTGTCTGACACACTTTTTCTGTCTTGTCAGTAACGACACCACGGTATGAATACACCGATCGTGCCTGTTCCGACTGTTTGTTTTCGGCGGCCGAGGCGGCTACAAAAATGCTGTCTCCTTTTAACATATGTTTGCCGCCTTGGGCCCCAGAACATGCAAGTATGTACACACATGATGCCACCACACAGGCACGCACGCACACTATGTACACGGCAGTTTTTCCACTTATGGGCATTCTTGTAGGACAGTCCGCACACTCCCTTTCACATGGCCCACCGTACCAAATGGCGATTGTGTTTGTTTCTCGGGTCCAGTGGAGTTTGTATTTGTATTTGTATTGATTCAATTATTTTCTCACCGGATGACCGCAATAAAAGGCAAAGTAGAGGAGATAAAACAACAGAGGACTGCTCCGGTGGCACATGACGAGGCCGTTCCCTCGGGCTATGCTGTCAACAACTTATTTTGAAATCAACATATGCACACTCTGGACATCTTTCTCCTCTGACATGTAAAGATAACGGTCCATATTGCTACTACAAAATAAACATACCTATATTACCGAGAGATAATGCTTGATGCTTAATGGTTCAGACAGCTACAATGTAAGCATACCAATATTACCTTGTGCGAATGTTTAAGAAATTCATCCAGCCACCTACTACGTGAGCACACATATATCACCATGTCACAACGTTTAATACAAAATGGTATGTACATACATTGTACAGTTACAATGTTAACATGCGATTCTTTGTTACCTATATTATTGTGTGGTAATTTATAGTACACAATGGCCCACTAAAAGCCTTAAAGCTAAAGAACTCACCACGTCTATGATGTGATGTAGGGAGAGACTGAACTGGACCTCCAGGGGCTCGGCGGAGTTGCGGGCCGGCCTCACGGAGGGGTCGTAGTTGGACATGAGGTACTGCGTCAGTCGGAACTCGCTCTCGTCGCACAGAACCCAGCTCACTGCCAAACACGTGGCACGGTCAGACACCACATCATATCAGATAAAACCCAGCTCACTGCCAAACACGTGGCACGATCAGACACCACATCATATCAGATAGAACCCAGCTCACTGCCAAACACGTGGCACGATCAGACACCACATCATATCAGATAGAACACAGCTCACTGCCAAACACGTGGCACGATCAGACACCACATCATATCAGATAGAACCCAGCTCACTGCCAAACACGTGGCACGATCAGACACCCAGAGGTGCAGAAACTTGCCAACTCGGCTACTGGGGTTTGTGACACATTTATGAAAATTGAGGTGCATAAATGTGACAAAATAGCGATCATGAAAGTATGGTTCAAAATCAAACCGCATATTTTCGAAATATAGAATCAAGCGTGTAGCGATAAATTTAATTTAGCAGCTCTGTTCTTCAATTGCACAGCGTACCATCAGTGATACAATATTGGTACTGTGTTCAGTTTCTACTAAAACGAGGGACCCCCGCTGCAGAAAACCCGGAAACCGCTGTCACAGTTGCCAGATTTTAACATGCAGCCCAATGGTGCCGATTGTTAGTAGTTGCCAGAAAGTTGCCGCCTAGATGCCCGAAATGTGACAGTCAATTTTTTCGAGAAATACATGATTGTGGGCATATTTAAGGCATTAAAGATAACGCAAATACGTTATCAAGTATTTCTCTGTCCATTTTGTCAGGTTAGATAACATTTAAAGTTTGAGTCTCTTCGATTTAGCGGTCCCTATTTCTTTGAATTTAGTATAAAGTACGCGTAAAAGCTACTAAGAAAAGTAATAAATGAGTGAAAGAAATAAATATAGCTGGGCAGCAATTCTACCTAAACTACGCAACAGCGACAAGACAAGTTCGTAATGTTTATTTGATGTAGAGCCTGCCAAAAAATGTACACAGGTGGGAAGCCACTTTTTTAGGGCATATTTTTGGGGTATATCTGAGATAAGTGCAGGCTAAAACTGGCTGGAATAAATAGTGCTGCCCATGGCTAATCTAAGATTATCTGGAGAGGGGTCTGGAACTAACGTGAACTGGAGGGGCCGAGTAGACCCCCCTTCTTATCTCAGAAAATCACAGCGAATCGCAGGAAGAAATAGACTTCGAAAAACGCTGGTTGGGGGTGTGTTGCTTACTACCAGTGGTGTTAAGCAGCACACAGGACCTGAACTGCATGGAGTTAAAGCAGGATTTTGACTACACTGGATCTATCTTGGGTATGTGAATTCCAATACCTCTGTACCTATTAGGCCAATAGACATAATTTTACATCAATGCAGGCTATTTGCCTCAGAGATATACTGCAAGAAGGAATGACCAGGCAGGTGATGATCGTGAGTGGGATGCAAATTTTAAGCATTTGATGTGTTTATAAAAATGCTACCTAAGGTCCACTTTACCAACACATTTTAGGTAGATCCAAATACTATGTTGATATTGACATTTTTTCCCTTTTGTTGATATGTGAGATGGAAGTTTAGTGGGGGGGAAGCTGTGGTTAGGGTTCCCAATTGTGTGTACATGTACGCTCCCATTCATAGATAGGTATGTTCCCAATAATGACTATTTTCATGATAATTGCTACATTTAATCATGTGGAAAAGTACCATAATCAGAAACACTCCTTCCAAAAATGGAAACTTCTTCAAAAGGGAAATGCATGTCATTGGGGGACACTGCAGTCAGAGTTGCCAAAAATAGTTATGACCCCAATGCGGGAAAAAATGACCCATAATTGGAAATTTTCCTTCCAAAAACAAAAACATGATCTATAAATGAAAACTCAGTTTACTACTTTCATGCTGTAATGGTTTGGTGCTAGAACCTTGTCTGCTGCAAAAAGTAAGGGACAGGTGGAGGACATTCAGCATATTGGAAATAGTATTCAAGTATACAATTATTATTTCCAGCTGTGTGTGTGACAGAGGAGGCACACGTCGCATTGAGTTTGTGACAGCCAGCATACTTTCTGCACCTCTGCAGACACCACATCATATCAGATAGAACCCAGCTCACTGCCAAACACGTGGCACGGTCAGACGCCATATCATATCAGGCAGAACCCAGCTCACTGCCAAACACGTGGCACGGTCAGACGCCACATCATATCAGATAGAACCCAGCTCACTGCCAAACACGTGGCACGGTCAGACGCCATATCATATCAGGCAGAACCCAGCTCACTGCCAAACACGTGGCACGGTCAGACACCACATCATATCAGATAAAACCCAGCTCACTGCCAAACACGTGGCACGATCAGACACCACATCATATCAGATAGAACCCAGCTCACTGCCAAACACCTGGCACGATCAGACACCACATCATATCAGATAGAACCCAGCTCACTGCCAAACACGTGGCACGATCAGACACCACATCATATCAGATAGAACCCAGCTCACTGCCAAACACGTGGCACGATCAGACACCACATCATATCAGATAGAACCCAGCTCACTGCCAAACACGTGGCACGGTCAGACGCCATATCATATCAGGCAGAACCCAGCTCACTGCCAAACACGTGGCACGGTCAGACACCACATCATATCAGATAGAACCCAGCTCACTGCCAAACACGTGGCACGGTCAGACGCCATATCATATCAGGCAGAACCCAGCTCACTGCCAAACACGTGGCACGGTCAGACGCCACATCATATCAGATAGAACCCAGCTCACTGCCAAACACGTGGCACGATCAGACACCACATCATATCAGATAGAACCCAGCTCACTGCCAAACACGTGGCACGATCAGACACCACATCATATCAGATAGAACCCAGCTCACTGCCAAACACGTGGCACGATCAGACACCACATCATATCAGACAGAACCCAGCTCACTGCCAAACACGTGGCACGATCAGACACCACATCATATCAGATAGAACCCAGCTCACTGCCAAACACGTGGCACGGTCAGACACCACATCATATCAGACAGAACCCAGTTCATTGCCAAACACGTGACACGGTCAGACGCCATTCATATGAAACAGAACCCAGCTCACTCCCAAATACGTGATAAAGAAAGTAAACAAGAAACAAAATTAAGAACAAACGCAAAAAGGAAGAAGTGAATAACTAGAAAAAGTAGTTAAAACGACAAATTCTTATAATTGAAAACGTGAAAAAACGCAAAAATGCACAGCGTAGTTTGAGCTTAACACGCACCCCGCTGGGGGGCAAAATTCGCTCCCCCTCCTGGTTTTTTCCCAGATAGCTCAAAAACGAAGGGACGCAGAACAACGAAACGCACCGTACCTCATCCCTCATCAATTTTACACATCTGACCACATTTTTTAGTTAAGTTCATGTCAGGTCAAGAAGCTATTCAACGTCAAGTGACCCGACCTCAAAACCTAAAATCACGAGTTGGAAGCGGCGCCCAGGGAACATCAGCGAACCGCCCAGTTTGAAACTTCCATAATATGATAAGGTTATTAGGGTCTAAAAGTCTGATATGTCGGAATTTCGATATTTTTGACCTAAAGTGGGGTCAAGTTTTTGGTCACCCCACTATAAGTCTATGGTGAAAAAATTGAAATGGCTCGCTTTCAGTAAATACTGGAAAAACAAAGCTGAAAATCCTCAAACCGTGTATTCTTACCACGATCTTGACCTTAAAGTTGAGTTTTTGAGCATCTGACCTCTCAAAGATCATATCAGATCACGGGAGCAAAGAGTGATTGTTTTACCAATAAATTCTCACTGAGTTGGGATAAAGCTCCCATTTTGCTTGCATAGTGCTTATATTGTCACGGGAAGTCGATTGATATGCACCATGACCATACCAGATCACTTTGTGACCCTGACCCAGCTCGATGTCAGGTAATTTTCACAATTTGACCTAGCAAGGTCATATTCTATATCATTCAATTTGCCACCATGAGAAGAATCCAACGATGCATAAATATTTTATCTAGTTCCGCTGAGTAAATATATAGAGGGAGAAACGTACACTGCTCTGTTGTAAGCCTATGGAACCTTCTTTGACCTATGCTGACCTCAATATTGACAGGATATAAAAGGTCGTCGTATAAAATCTCTTCTTCTTGTCAAGAGCTTTCGAACGCCGCCCGTAATTTTTCTTTAGCATTTGTGGGGAACGAGATACGGAGGGGGCGAAAAACGCCCCCCCAGCGGGGCGCGTCATGCCAGGGAGCCCATCAGGGCGCGTGTTAACACGCACACTGGAGGGGGCCTCAGGGGCCACCACATATTTTTCCCGGGTGAACGGGAAGCACTCATAACCGAAAAATGCTGCTCCGCCAGATTTGAGAGAATTGAACGGTGCGTGGCTGGGGAAAATAGGAAAATCGGTCAGTTTTTGTTTCCCTCATTGCTTTTTAAAGTCAAACCTACATTTTCATATCACAGCAATCGCGCTGTCGGACCAGTTTGCTTGCATTGGAGCTAAAGTGGTGACGTCATAACGCTATATAAATGGAATGATATGTCAAAATCACCTCACACGAAGTTCAATGTCAAAGGTCAAGGTAAATGGTCACAGGTTAAGGTCGTGCCATCACTTTCAAGATCATTGGCTCCAGTACCTCCGGTCAAATGGCGTTACCCAGTCTGGTAGCCCAGCCAAAATTTTACCTTTATGAACCCATTTAACCTTGAAGATATTGAACTGGATCAATGAGAATTGGTTATGATGTAAATCAATTTAGCCCCCACCCAACCCCAGCCGCTATTTTTCTAAGTCTTTTTGTTTCCGGGATCTCAGGCATGTAACAGTAGAGGTTTCTGAATCTGCGTCAGCGCTCAATCTCCTTTGGAGGAGAATGGTTCGATGTATATCACCGACATAGAAAAGCCCGCTTTATTTCACCCTGGATCCCCTGGCTAATTTTATTTCTTTTAAAGCCCCGAACAGGGAAATTCCCATTCCTTTCCTACAACATAAAAATGGCATAGTGATATATTTCCTTGCGACTGATTTTGTCCATGACTGTAGACCTTAAGAGCACTATGAGAAATCAAAACGGAAACATAGCTCTGAACCAGGATGCGGCCTGACCAGCTCACATGGTTGGGCTCCACAAATGGAACCATCTATTAAACATAGCCACTATAAAAGCTTCCCTCATGCCACCCATTACTCAAGGCAGCCTTATTGTATATTCTTGTATGCCATCCATCAAATGCATTAGACTGGTTTCAGAGGCAGGCGGATATTTGGAAGCAAGTAAATAAAATGGAGATTGAAAACAGGAACGGCGTATACGGGACTACCAAGCAATGTGAACAATCGCGTAGAATTAAAATACAAATCAACAGATACTTTTGTATCCCGATTAGTGTCAGCCTCTTTGTACCAGGAAGAAAGGGTTTATTGGACCCCTTATCCTCGAAATCTTCTCACATACTTCTGGCTTTGAAATTGTGATCTAAATCCATCAGACTGGGTAGTTAGATGAGATGATGAAAACATAGATAAGATGATGAAATTATAGATAAGATGATGTCACAATTTAGAAAATTGGTGATATGGGAGAGGAATATGCATTTTTATCGTTTTCTGGATCCTCTGTAACGTTTCGTTTTGTTGTATGACTTCATGAAACATATTAAGGGCTAACAGGAACCCGATGCAAAAGAGGTATCTATGGGAGCCCCACAACCAAAATCACAAGGTGAAATATGCACACTTTTTACCACATTTTTTCCCGGATAAAGCAATGTTTGTTAGTTGAAATGCGACATGTATAACAAAGAAATACATAGAATATGCATATGGCATCCAATGCGGAAAGATATCATCCGAGGTGTTTGCATAAAAGTATATAATGTAGCAAGATATCGATATGAAGGTGCTGTATCTGGGCATCAGGAATTAAGATAAATGAAACTATTTAACTCATGTCTCTATTTCCTTGTGGCGTGGCTGCTCTCTTGTACTTACACATAGATGTAACTGTTTTGTTGAACAAATTTTAGTATGTATGCCGCGTCACTTGTAAGGAAAAATTATTTATGATTGAAAATGGCAATAAGATATTCACTGTTAGTGTTTGCAAATTCTTACCTGGTTTTCTTGTAGGTGGGTGGAGGGGACAGGGTGCAAGTAGTTAGAATGTGAACTTTCTTTAGCTATTGATATTTACAATTTGACCTGCCTTATCCTCGCTTGGACCTTCCCCCTATAACTTTTTTCGTAAGTTCATGTACTTGTATATTAAAGCTTGCAGTTAACACTCAGTTCCGGGTGTTGCATGCGATGATCTGAATACTCACAAGTGATGTGTTCTGAAATTCTGCAGCTTTTAGGCGCCTCTGAAATTTTAAATGTATAAAATACAAGCATCGGTTGAAATAGGTTCTTACGTTTCAACCAGCTAACCGCCCAACCGTCACATAATTACAAAATCATGTAGTCACTGTTTACTGGAAAGCAGCTGATAAGATGTTCTTCGACCTATCTTCTCGAATCGGGGATGAAAAGTGGAGCAAATTCAGGGCGACTACACATTCAGAAATAGCCTCAGACATAGCCATAGTCAGAGGCTTAATTCAGGTAATAGATTACTGGAAAATCCTAAACATCATATAATCCGCAGCCTCGGATTGCATTCGAGGTCGTGTCTCATTCAACTTAGTTTGAGGTCGTAGCTCACCTCATTAGTTTGAGGCCTGCAGATTTTCCAGTGATGTTTTACGCGTCTTGACATTCCAATGGTGAGCTTTATCCAAAGATATAGGCAATCTCTTTGAATTCGCTTCAATTTGCATTCCAGATTCGAGGTGATAGGCCAAAAGACTTATTATCAAATTATAATCATGCGTCTTGCTGTAACACTGCACAATCTATAGCATATCATCGGAAACCTGCCACGTAGTACTCCTGGAGGCACATCTGGCCAACAACTGATATGAAATTCCACATTTATCATCACCTGACGTCTCATTCAATTCTTTATAGCATCTGAACCGCTCTCAACGAAGTACAGAAGGCTTTCGTTCCTGGTTAAGGTATTATTTAACCGGGCCACCCCCAGGGGCCAATGCCCCCCAACCAAAATAGGGCGTAGCAAACAAAGCAAAACGCGTAGAAAAACCAGTTGCCAGGTCAAGGTACCCAGAGCAAATAGGCAGATCCGCATTTCACCAAATATCAAGATTAACAACGGGCAAACCTAGTCAAGAGCAAGGCCAAAGACATTAACAAATCCAGTCCTCTCCGCTAGTGGACAAAACCCCCCAGTGGTTACCGCCAGAGTCACCGACCAATAGACCAGGCACAAAGGTCAAAAAACCGCCGTATATCAAAAAAGCCAGACAAACAACACTGGTTTTCACCGCCAGCTTAATAGGCAAAGTTATCAAAATACTGTTTTGACCCGGACCTGAGCCTAAAAGTCAAAGCAAAAACCCCGGGACCGGAAAGGGTTTCCAAAACGTGTCGAGCAGCGAGTTTGCATCATTTTGGGCTTTATATCATGAAAAACTTTCCCCATGCTTTCCAATGGGGGGCGCCCGACCAACCCGGCACGAAATCGAAAATCCCGGATAACACCGACCCGGAGGGCAGGGGGGTCCAAATCGATCGACTTAAATGTAGCCTACAGAGCCAAAGGAAAGTGACCTGTACCCGTCGGGACCACCTGGACCCGGAAAAATTAGGAGATGGACAAGTGCGAGGTGAGTCCCAACCGCGGTCGCGCCCGTCGTTTCTCTATCCCGAAAAACCTAGGGGGCCATCGATGGCCCCCGGGGGCGAGGTTAAAGGTTGTCAAGATATTTATCCAAATTGGTGTTTAAAATCCACTTAGTTTTAGCGTCTTACCTTCAACCCTGAATGAGTTATCTGAGAAAACTATAATGGGGTCGGAGGGGAGGGGGAGGGTGGTACGGGAGTACACATCTGGTGCAAATAGGGCTTCTGATTCGGCCAGCTTCTGAAATTTATCGTTGGAAAATATATCGGCCATCGTAAGAGCCTCGACCTCAAATGGGGTTGACGTCAGGAATCATTCGTGGTCGAGGCTCATACGATGGCTAATAATTTTTCCTACGATATATTGTATACATAAAGATTCTGATGAAGGGCTGTTGCCCAATACATAATCAATCTAAACTTTCTCAATTTTTCAACCCGGATTCGATGCAGAGGCCAAATAGCAGCTTATCAACTCATGGTCATGCTCGTTGTCACGGCACTGCAGAATCTATAAACTTTTATTATATTTTAACACTAACTAATCATTTCGATAAGGCTGCCTGGGCACCCTCAAATTTATATAAATATGTACACATGTTTTTCCCCAAATGACTCTTCGCAAACATTTTTGTGATATCTATATATGCCTTTATAAAGGAATTCGCTTACATGTGAAATAAGCGGGGAAACAAAAGCCCAAGGTTAGGCAAATAAGTATCGGTAATACAGTCTCGGGTGTCATGAGAATTGGATCGCCCAAATCATTGGGAGGGGCAGGGGCAAGGTGAATTTCTTAGCTATTTCTTTGCAGTCAACGCCGCATAAATCATGGTAAAAATAATAAATATTGGAGGAGGTCATGGCCTCCCGGGGCCCATTCTTCTTACGCCCTATGCTTCTGTTATGAAATATAACCTTGATATTCCAAACTTTCGAGTTCATTTCATAGCCACAAAGAAGCCTATGCTGTCTTTTTTTACTATCTTCCAGTTTGTAGTAACGGAAAGCTGAACATCCCATGGTAGCCCAATGTCGTATCGAGTAGTTGATATCTATCATTGGCTTTACAAGCTATAAATTTTGCGTGCACTGAGCACATCAAAACTACAGAAAACCTGAAACCCATCAGTCTTCGTTAAGCCCCGAGAAATAAGCATGCTACTTGAATCGTTTCTCTCTCTCTCTCTCTCTCTCTCTCTCTCTCTCTCCTCTCTTTTTTCTCATGCCCATATTTTTGATTTTGAGCTGAAAGCCCTCCCCCTCTTGGTAGGCAGAATAATCAGCCAACAGCATTTAGATTTCATCCTTTATCTTTCCGATTAATGGGACCCGTAACGAATTCTATAGAAATGTCTTGTCAATCACTGTAAGCAACATATTTGAACCATATTGTGTACCATTTGACAGTTCCCTGACGATAGTCCTCAGATGACGCGAAAATGTATATTTATTGCTACCTGCAACCTTCTATCACACATGACTCATTAGTCTCATACAAAACGCTATTTATTTTGACATGGCCCCGTTTGACTTAGCTCTGATGCTATCGACGTCATGCATTATCCTGTGATCGCGTCACTGGACAGAGCGATGTCGACCGTCCACTCGGCTATTTGTATCCAACGGCGGAAAATATGCCGCTCTCCAATGAATGATTACGGGATAAGAGCTTCGTCTTGAGCCACCCTCGGTCCAGATAGTCAGTGACAAATGAGCCGGACGGCTTGCCGGGCCAGTGGTATCGATACGGTGCGCAGCACGGTGGCGGCGCGCTCCTCCGACCTCCCCCCACCACCGCAGCACTACTCGGGGCTACTGAGAGAGCGCCACTGGTAATTGTCTCGCCAGCTCACTGGCACCAACATTCGTCCTGACCTCAATGGCGGTCTTGTTTGTTGGAGGGTCCTTAATGGAGCATAAAAGGTATCTAGTTCAATGCCTTGACATAGAGCTTACAATGGTTAGGATGATTGACCAGTTGAAACAATATTGCATTATACTTACCTCTAATCTAAACTTATTTGTTAATGCGGGGCTGTTTACTTACTTTTTAAGTCATATTTCTTTTTAAAAATTTCATTCTATACAGACTCGCCCATTATACACGTTTTGTTTCGAATTAATAATCTTAAGACAATACAATTCGGTAAAATTTTAGCCTGCAGAATGATCGACGGTAAAATCAAAATCACGCAGCAAGAAGCAGACTGCCATCCATCATCCGAAAATATGATGAAATGTTCTGAAAATGCTCAACCCTTGTCAATCCTAGGAATTTTATCCTGGCATGAACAACGTGCAGTGCTGAAGAAGTTTTTTTTTTTTTAATTTTGTTCAAGTTGTTCCTAGTACGGCTGCCGGAGTCGGAGTCTCACTAAAGTCATCAAGGGACTTGTCACGGAGACCCAGACCCCACCACCCGAACGAGCAACTCCCTCAATGGAGGGTCAATTTAGAAGCCAAAGTTTAACGTCCCACAAAGCACAGGGACGGCCGCCCCGCTCAGGTCACCCTCTCATCAGTCAGTTGCCAGCCGACTTGTACGTCGGGTAAACTATTGAGCGCCGGAGCGTCTCAGGGGAACCGATCCCAAGCCTGGACATCACTGCCACTGCATGCTTCGAGCAGCGGGCCGGAGCCCAACGCTCTCCCAACTGAGCTACCGGGGCGGCACTGAGCTACCGGGGCGGCATGTTTACAATACATGATATGATACATGATATACAACATATGATATTTTATATAATTTTCCTATGTGAATGACTATATGACAATGGTTCAGTTCTTCTTGCATCATGTAGCAGAAGCCCTGCGGGTAATCTTATGAGAAATAGAAATAGAAGCAAATAGAAGTCAAAATAAAAACAGGATTACATTCTTTTTGTCTCTCCTATATATTTTGTTTTCCATTTTTTCTGAGCTCTGTAACATCGCTTTGAAATTCGAAGATTGTGAGGAGCTCAAGCCTTTTGTGAGTTACAGAGACAATGTAAAAGCATGAATCTAAAGACTTTGGAACTATGCTGATTAATGTACAGGATGACACTCGTTCGAATAGAGCAGCTTTAATACTTCCTAGATTATTTGGGCTTTGCGATATACCTGCATCCCGAGGATAAATCAATGACCGACAAAGTTACAATTTTCAATGACACAAAAATACTGGTTTCAAGCTGAGAAAATTCACTCAAGTATTTTGCACCATAAAACTCCAAGACCGTGCAATGTCCTCCAGTCTGGACCAATGTGTAGTTTTAAAAGTTTAAGACGACTGATAAAATACTGCGCATTTGTAGCCATTGGCCTGCCTTGACTTCAGAAGTTGGGCTTGGCTGGAAGTCTGCCGGGCTAAGTGGGCCTCCGTCTGGGAGTGGCTCCTTTAATGCAGCAATCAGTTCTACACTCACCGAAACGTGCGGCGCCATTCCCCTCATTAGCATTCGGTGGCGTCATTATTTTGCAGCGCGCCGAAATCGCCGGCGCGCCGCCATTCGCGTCGTTACGATAAACGAGCGTCGCTGGCGTCGAATACCTCTGCGGTCAAATTGTAGCCATCAAACTCCGACAGAGGCTGGTCCTGCAACATATTAGTCCTGCAAGTGGTGGCGCGGGAAAGAAAGAGAAAACGAAACTTCATCGGACAAAAACTGCACATAAAACATTGAAAAAATCAGATCAGTCAATACTTTCCCTGATCCTTAGGTATATCCACAAATCCCAAGGGACCGGATTCATTACAGTGCCCAGATAGGATTACCTAAATTTTCTTGAATATTGGTGCCTTTTGATACGCCTCTCTGTTGATGAATGGTCTGTATCACACCGTGCTTCGTTTCTGATCTTGAATGCGATAAAAAGCTCAGGTCTCAAACGCCTTCTGTTGACACTAGTCGTGTTTACACGCAATGGTATTGACCAGTTCCCACGCTTGGCAGGAGCCAGACAATAGGCATGTTGCCGGGGCTGACTTTTTTCAGGGCAAACTGGAAGATTGGGCTACAGCACGAAGGCCTGCTGCTTTTTGCTCACAACTTCCATCTTGTTTGAACGTCAATCCAGTGTTGCCATGAACCCCACTTGTATTATTGCTCAAGGCGCGCTTGGCGCTCTTGGTGAACAAAGTCAGCTAGGCTGGGCTTTTGCTACTTTTGCTTTTGCAACTAGCCTGTCAGCTAGGCTGAGCGATATCAGCACTCCTAAAACACGGCTTATGTTTGAAAATAGATTGGGTTAGCTTCATGCTCAGAATATAATGCTTCATTCTCTCTCACTAGTGGTGTAAAACAGTCAGCACAACAGCTTGGCTAGGCTAAGACTCTTGTTCAGATATTTATTAATCAACACGGCGAAATATATAAGCGTGATACCGAGAAAACCTCACTGGATATACCTTAATGTTTGCATAGGAGAGAGATCTCGCATCAACGCGAAGCGGAGGGGGGCGTTAAGGTACCTCACCCCGAGATCTAAAAAGCCAAGAGGGTTAGTAAAACTCGCGTTTGGGAGCTTAAGGAATACAGTGAAATCATATAGGCAAATTTCATTGACCCAGTACAATATCTTCAACGTCAAACGAGGCCATAAAGGTCAAATGTGGGCAATGCCGTGGGATTATGAGCATATTTCATGATTATTTGGGAAACTGCCGCGAATAAACAAACAGCATGGAGGAAATGTCTCCCCCAATACTCTCTGAAATTCTAGGGCTAGTTTCATTCAAGCTTATTGGCCTATGACGCAACAATATGACATGTTACCACATAATGTGCACCATAAACAGCGCTATAGAAGCTGTTGAGCGACCAACAAGGGCTTGACCCCGACCCATGACTTTTGAACTTCATCTGTGACATGTGGCCTTCCCCTTAGGGTTGAGTGACGTAAACCCTCGCCCCACCGGGGGCATCGATGGCCCCCTAAGGTTTTTTCGGAATAGCATAAAACGACGAGGCGCAGCACCATGGTTGAGGGCTCTTCCTCTTACCCCATCATTTCCCCACCAATCATGAAATTTTTACTCCGGGCTGCACAAGGTCAGGTCACCAGAGATCAACCAAGGTCACCTCACTTCAACTTTTAAGCTCTACTTTATCTACATTTCTAAGCCGATCAATTTGAAAATGCTACCATCAATGACCCCTCTAGAATCTACAAAGCTTATATCCGAGATTATTCAATTTCATGACCTGAGGTCAGGTCACGAGGCGACCTCTCTCATTGAAAAGCATGGGGAAAAGCTATCTTGATATCTAAAAGTCATCAAAATGATGGCCAATGTTCCGATTTCTCAGAAAAAAACATTCCTGGACACTCTTTCATGGATCGCAACGGAAAATTTGCCCTTTGACCTCCCTGAGGTCATCACAGGTCACCAGGGGCAAAAACAGTATTTTGAAGATAACTTTTTATCTAACCAAGCTAGAGCGCTGAATCAAACGTCATCGTGTATGTCTCATTACTGGCTTTCATTTTATATAAAATAAGGTCACATTCTGACCTTCCGTGACCTCAGACCATATTAGGCCACGAAGTGACCTCTGGAGGTCAAACCACTGGCAGGAGACCACTATGTGTCACCAAGCGGGAAAATTTCTGGAATTTTACTATCAAATGTACTTTACCAGATCTCAATAGCTCTAGTGGCTTGAGGGCTATTCAAAGTTTTTAAGCATTGCATATTTTAGTGGAAATAGCCCATCGGGACCTAACTTGGCCTCTGGAGGTCAAACCATTGACCTTAGCGCTTAAACATACGAAGTAAAATCTTACTGAATTCACACGGCGTTCTAATGCACTTTGCAGATTTGTGTTAGCATCCATATTTTCGGAGTTAGAGGGGGCCATCGATGGCCCCGTGGGGCGAAGGTGGCGCTGGACCCCTGGTGGGGTTCGGGTTAACTATGATCCCATAATATAATATACGTCGTATTGGGCGATGCCATTTCGCCGGAAATAGTGAGGTCAATGATCTTGATACTGACCAATGACGAATGATGCTGGTAAGATCTGGACCTGTGACTTTTGAAATTGTGATTGAACTTTCTGTTAAGTGACCTTGATATATAATCCGGATTACATGACATGCTATGCCTTGACTACTCGATTACAGTGCAGACGAACCGGTTCGACTACGTGATTCTAGCTATCTCAAAATATAGCGCATATTTTGAAAGAGCTTTCAGAATATGCCCTATATTTTGAGATAAACGCATATGTCTCTCTTAAGTAAAAGCATCTGAATGTTTGTAAACATTATTTCCCTGATCGACGCGTGCATTAATTTTCTCAAACATAGGTTGTAGCGTTTTAAGCAGGGAACTGATACTCAAAGAACAGAAATCAGTTGGAATTCTGTTTGCTTAGAGTTTCTAGTATTTTTGGGGTTGTCGCGCTGTTAATATTTCAAAAATAAGAACAAGCAAGCACTAGGCCCAAAGTCAACACATGCAGGCTGATATAAGTTTGTAGAGACGACATATAAGTTTGTAGAGAATACACATTACACAAGCCTCAGAACCCACCTTTAACACGATAAGGATTATGTAAAAAAACCGATTCTATGCTGCATTTCTCAAATAAAAAAATTGACAATTGATAAAATGTTTTATTCGGTTTCATTTGTTTTTATTTAAATTTAATTAACTACTTTTCAGCATCATTAGCCATGTTGAATGCACTAAAGCAAAGCTTTTGGCTCCAAAACAGGGACGATCCAGGAGTAACGAGCGAAATGTCGGCTCCTCTTGAGGTTCGTAGACGGTCCCCCGTCCACGCTGGGCACCCTAAATGGACAGTCAAGCACCTGTAAAACGCCAAAACCGTGCAATGGAACTGCCTTAAGACGCGCCCCGTTGGGGTCCCTGGCATGACGCGCCTCGCTGGAGGGGCGGTTTTTCGCCCCCCTCCGTATGTCGTTCCCCACGAAAGCTAAAGGAAAATTACGGGCGGTGTTCGAATGCTCTTGACAAGACAAAGAGATTTTATACGAAAATTTTTATGTCAGGACAATATTGAGGTCAACATAGGTCAAAGAAGGTTCCATAGGCTTACAACAGAGCAGTGTACGTTTCTCTTTCTAGATCTGCCCTCAGGGAAGCTAGAGCAAATCTTTATGCTTCATGGGATTCCTCTAATCGCGGTGAATCGAATGCTGTATAATATGACCTTGCTGAGTCAAATAGTGAAAATGACCTGACCTCGAAATAGGTCAGGGTCACAGTGTGACCTGGTATGGTCATGCTGCATATCAATCGACTCCCCCGTGACAATACAAGCACAATTCAAGCAAAATGGGAGCTTTATCTCAATTCAGTGAGAAGTTATTGGCAAAACAATCACTCTTTGCTCCCGTGACCTAATGTGACCTTTGAGAGGTCAGATGCTCAAAAACTCAACTTTATGGTCAAGATCATGGCAAGAACAGACGGTTTAAGGATTTTCAGCTTTATCTATCCAGTATTTACTGAAAACGAGACCATTCTATTTTTCACCGTAGACTTATAATGGGACCAAAAAATTGACCCCACCTTAGGTCACCAATATCAAAATTCTGAGATAGCAGATTTGTAGATCCTAATGACCTTATTATATTGTGGAAGTTTCAAACTGATCCGTTTGCTGATGTTTCCTGGGCGCCGCTTCAAACTCGTAATTTTAGGTTTTGAGGTCGGGTCACTTGACCTTGAATAGCTCTTTGACCTGACATGAACTTAACTAAAAAATTTGGTCAGATGTGTAAAATTGATGAGGAATGAGGTACGGTACGTTTCGTTGTTCCGCGTCCCTTCGTTGAGCTATCTGGGGAAAACCAGGAGGGGGGGCAAATTTCGACCCCCAGCGGGGCGCGTGTTAAGGTGGCTTTGGAAGGCGGCAGGTAGGGGCGTCCTGTTTCCTGGTGTCTTCCACTGCTACGGTATCTTAGCTGTTCTGGGGTACAGGAAATAAGTAGATAAAAATAGCATTGAGAAATATGAAGCGACTATAATTTTGTGACTTTTTTAGGTGTTATCATATTTGGTGTGAATAATGTTTCGAAATATGCAAGGAAACAAGAGAAAATGATAACTACCTAGAGGTAGTATAAAGAGCTTGAAGTCATCATTTAGTCAGTAAACAAAAATAGCTTGAAAAGTGGGGATGTCGGACTGTGTCACGTTCAATGAAAAGATCACCCATGTCCAAAAATATACACAAAACCAGAAATTGCAATCCAAATTAACGCCCAGATTCAAAACTACGCGACTCTCTGACTGATTCCATCCAATTCGATTCATGAATTATACTGGACCGGATCAAATAAATCACTCCGAGCTCAAATCAATGCGTACTCTGGCGTAATATAATATGTCAAGACTAGAGGTGAGAGTTCAGGAAATATTTCCGCCCCGGACTCGGCCCGATGCTGTCACTTTAGGCCCATCACAACTCCGGCCTTTGGAACACTGTCTTAATAAGCCTGGAATAACGAAAAGCTGTAAGATGACTATACAAGGCAAACCTTAGGCATCTAGAATATATTTGTTTAACCCATTAACGCCCAGCGGGTCATTTTGTCCTCTGACTTTGACAGGCGAGAATCGGTACCAATGAAGTGATCTTAATGTTTATGATAGGATGTGTGTTCAGACGAAAAGGCTGGAAAAATGCATTTGAAAATTCTAGGTTTTATGGGACGATTTTGGTGGAACTTATTTTGGCGAGGTTTTGGTCAGCGTGAGATAGCTCTGCAAATTTTGTTTCTCGCAAAACATATGGAAAGCTGAAAAGGTTTGCAGATTGACATTAAGCCAAGACCACTAGGAGTCAGATGGTGAAGAAGCAGTAAGATTTTCTGAACGGCTTTGCCATGAGATATCGTCAAATATGAAGCGACAAAAATGACCCTGGGCGTTGCGGACATCCGCGCCGCTGAAAATGAATAAAGGATGTGCCTGTCCTCCCGTCTGGTGCGTTAGTTCCATAATGTTACTTAGAGGGAAGGAGGCATTGTGGGTCCTGCGAATGGAGGGTTGCCAGTTGATATATTTTTCATCAACTCTGAAGATTTTTAGTGCAATGTAGATACGTTTGGAAACTTTGAAGTTCATGAAATGCTTCCTAACGTTTTCGGGTCTGTCTTATTTTGGGAATGATTATCACATATTTTTAACGGAAACAGGCAAGATGGTTCCAGCATTTTGTAAAGGCGTTATTAAATACAATTTTCAGGGGTTTTGAAAACTTATCGAAATTTTAGCACTGACTTTACTGTTAAGCTTGCAGAGCCTTGTCTTTTCCCCTTGATGGATTGTGTGTAGTGGATAGAGAGGATAGGGAACAGTAGCGGATTGAGGACTTCATTGGGTGGTGGGGGGTTAGGGGTCTCGAGCCTCCCCGCCATGGCCTCGGAACAGCCCTCAGTAATGCATTTACTATAGGCACACTGAAATTTCGGTGGAGGGGAGGGGGCTTGAGCCTTCCTAGCCCCCTTGTGTCACTGCTGATTGAAAGCCAATGACCAGCTGACAAAATGAGTTGGAAATTATCGCGGTCGCCGCACTGGTTTGTTTTGACAAGATGGTGCAGTGTCAAACGTCCGGAGCAGTATAAAATGGGTGAAAGCACGGAAGTTCTAGAACTTCTGTCTAAAACGCAACTAGCACTATTTCGGCTTGGTTCTAGTCAAGTGAAACTACCATGAGTGAACATCCCGGGGTTAGGAGGAGGGGTCAAGACCCGCCTGGATTTTGGTCTCCCACAGACTTTGTCTAGGGCTTGGATTGCCGTGCCAGCGTTAAACCATCCAGAACCCCTCCTAGCTCGAGAAGAAATCTCCAGCCATGGAGACATAAATATGTCGAAAGCATAGTTGTTAGCAATGCCACAGATCAAATGTTTTGTAGGAAAAGAAGCAAAATAAGCTGTTTTAAGTGCGCAAGATAGTGGAGCGGGTCAGGTGCATATCATGATCATATCCTCACAAAGATATTAGTCATGAGGATGAGAAAGATGATGAGCTGACCAGCGTTACAATGACCAGTGGTGTGCCTGGAAATGTGGAGGTTCACATTGATGCATCTATGGAGCGCGCTACTTGCCCCAAAGAAAAGTTGGAAAGATGGAAATGGACCCGTTTGGAGATTTGGAGATTAACCCATTAACGCCCGCACCTACTTCCAGCTTTCGGATTGGCGAAACAAATATTTTCCTAAGTTTAGAATATGCCAAATAAGATGTTCCGAAAGTTTTAAACCGATACCACTTTTAGATTCTGAGATATGACACCGGACAAAAATGACCCGCTGGGCGTTTGGGACATCGGCTGGCACGACGCGGCCGGCTCCCGGGCGGCGCAGTCACCGCACTCAGCGGCCCGTTGCGCATCGCTTTTACTGCAGTTTTATGAGGTGTTTTTATTTCCTCTTGTATATTGGCCATAGAAAATTTTAAGACAGTTCTATTATCTCCAGGTTTAATCATAGACTACACCAATCGCATATTTGCAAATAGTATACAACGGTGGTTAACCTAGACTGATGATTTACAGGGGATAAACTGAAATTATGAAAATCATAGTACTTTAAGAATGTTGTGGTATACTATAGCATAGAATATTAAGAATATAAGGTGAATATCAAAGGTTTTGGGAAACCGTTTCTTTTGTCTCTACCCGCTTCTTCCTCCGTCTCCCATAATTGGTGACTGACGTTCGCTGAACTTTCAACAAATAATCGTAATATTCAGCAAACAGATGAAAATTTTTGAAAACTCAATCCGTTATCTCCCCTTATGCGGTGTAAATTAGCCTGATTAATCTCCAAATTTCCAAACGGGTCCATTTCGATCTTTCCAACTTTTCTTTGGAACAAGCAGCGCGCTCCATAGTTGCATCAATGTGAACCTTCACATTTCTAGGCACGCCGCTGGTCATTGTAAGGCCGGTCAGCGCATCATCTTTATCATCCTCATGACTAATATATTTTGTGATGGCATACTCATAATATGCACCTGATCCGCTCCGCTATTTTGCGCATTTAAAATAACTTATTTTGCTTCTTTTCTGCAAAACATCTGATCTGTGCCATTGCTAACAACTATGCTTTCGATATATTTATGTCTCCAAGGTTGGATATTTCTTCTCGATCCAGGAGGGGTTCTGGATGGTTTAACACTGGCAATACAATCCAAGCCCTAGACAAAGTCTGTGGGAAACCAAAAATCCAGGCGGGTCTTGACCCCTCCTCTTAACCCCGGGATGCTCACTCATGGCAGTTTCACTTGACTAGAACCAAGCTGCAACAGTGCTAATTACGTTTTAGACAGAAGTTCTAGAACTTCCCATGCTTTCGCCCCTTTTAAAGTGCACCAGACGTTTTACACTGCACCATCTTGTCACAACAAACCAGCGCGGTGGCCACGATAGTTCTAAACTCATTTTGTTAGCTGGTCATTGACTTTCAATCCGTGGTGGAGCAAGGGGCTAGGAAGGCTCAAGCCCCCCTCCCACCGAAATGTCAGTGTGCCTATTGTAAATGCACAACTGAGTGCTGTTCCGAGGCAATAGCGGGGAGGCTAGAGACCCCTAACCCCATACACCCAATGAAGTCCTCAATTCCCTCTCTACACACTATCCATCGAGGGAAAGAAAAAGCTCTGCTAGTTTAACAATGAAGTCATGCTAATATTTCGTCAAGTTTTCAAAACCCTGAAAACTATCTTTGATAACGCGTTCAGAAAACACTGCAACCATCTTGCATGTTTTCGTTAAAAATATTTGATAATCATTCCAAAAATAAGACAGACCCTGAAAACGTTCGCAAGCATTTCGTAAACTCCAAAGTTTCCAAACGTATCGACATTGCACTAAAAATCCTCAGATTTGATGAAAAGTCTATAAACTGGCAACCCTGAATTCGCAGGACCCACAATACCTCCATTTCCTATAGGTAACATTATGCACCTAACCCACGAGACGGGACGACTGGACACATCCTTTTCCTCCTTTTCAGCGGCCCGAAGATGTCTGCAACGCCCAGTGGGTCATTTTTGTCCGCTTCATATTTGACGATGTCTCATGGCAAAGCCGTTCAAGAAAATCTTACTGTTTCTTCACCATCTGACTCCTTGTGGTCTTAGCTTGATGTCAATCATGCAAACTCTTTTCGGCTTTCCATATGCTATTGCGAGAAATAAAATTTGCAAAGCTATCTCACGTTGACCAAAACCTCGCCAAAATAAGTTCCACCAAAATCGTCCCATAAAGACCTAGGAGTTTCAAATGCATTTTTATAGCTTGTCTATGCTCTGAAACACACATCCATATCATAAACCTGAAGATCACATATCAAACCTGAAGTCTGGGAGGCGAAGGAGGAAGGGGGTAGAGACAAAAGAAACGGTTTCCCAAAACCTTTGATATTCAAAAATATTCTTAAAATACTATGATGTTTACAAATTTAGTCTATCCCCGCAAATCATCAGTCTAGGTTAACCACTATTGTATACTATTTGCAAATATGCAGTTAGTGTTGTCTTTAATTAGACCTTAAGAGCATAAAACTGTCTAAACATTTTACTATGGCCAATATACAAGAGGAAATAAAAACACTTCACAAAACTGCAGTAAAAGCGGTGCGCATTGGGCCGCTGAGTGCGGTGACGGCGCCGCCCGGGAGCCGGCCGCGCAGTGCCAGCCGATGTCCCAAACGCCCAGCGGGTCATTTTTGTCCGGTGTCATATCTCAGAATCTAAAAGTGGTATCGATTTAAAACTTTCGGAACATCTTATTGGGCATATTCTAAATCTAGGAAAACATTTGTTTCGCCAATTTGAAAGCCGAAAGTAGGTGCGGGCGTTAATGGGTTAAGTTGCCTTGGGTCCAACCAGACCCCTTCGTCTTTTTTGTAAATAACTCCGAGCCAATTCAAATGAGAAGCGTGTCGCTTTTAAGGCCTGTATAGTGATTAATTTGACAACTTATGACCCCAAAAACTGACATCATGTCAGGTTGCGAAGTTATGCCGTTATTTCTAAACCCATGTAGGGTAATTCTGTTCTTTTAAAAATGAGGCTAAGAAAACAGGGTTTGACAGCTTCTAGAATGGCAAGGTCAAGTTTCTAAATATCATTCGAAAGCCATTGAAAAGATAAATCTGCATGCTGTTATCCATTTTGGGGTCAGGTTCATAACAAGCTCACCAGATGCCATCAAAGTCACGGTTTTCGAAATTATTTGTGGCTATAATTTTTTAATGACACAATACAGAGTATCTTAAATTTTCTTGCATAGTAATAAGCATGACCAAAGGGTTTGAAAGATATACAGCAGGACCTTGGAAGGTCATTATTTTACCTTGACCTTAGGTCAATGTCATAATATGACTTTACAAGATCATGCCGCATATGCTTTGAATTCTTGCCTCAAGACGAACACATTGGTGTCTTTTTCTAGGTCTAATAGTTTCTGAGTTATAAGCGATTTTCTAAATGGGTCGAATTTGACCCATCTTGGCCCACTCTGACCTGAGGCAACGTATATGGTTCAAACTCAGCTTCAGAATAGAAGACGGTAGGGCACTTCCAGTGCCGTTTCAATTTGTTCGGTATCAATTCCGGTTCCCGGGAACGTGGGGTCCGATTGGACGCCCGAGGCGGTGGTGTATACGAAAAAAGCTCAGGCGGTGCCGGGTTAAGCTTGGAAAAACATTTTCGTTACATCCAATCATAGAGCTTATCGAGCGCTATTTCTCCGGCACAATAGCATGGATCAGGGTATAATGTCGAGGAAATAACACTCGATTGAGTCGATGATTCCACAATGTATCCTGATCCACAGTTCAATACTGATAGCACTTTTGCTATTAAAACTAAGCCAATGCTCCCAACATTACAAGTTGATACATAATCATCTGCTGGCAGGAGCTAGACAGGGAGCTGCAATCACATTGATATATGGGGGACAAAGTGGCAACAAATTTTAGAGTTAAAGCTTGTCTCAGCATGCACTGGGACGAATATATCTGTTGATGGACAAGAGATCCTACACATTATCATTAAATTTTCACGTTTATTATCTATTTGATATAGTTCGGGTCAGGGGCGTAGTAAGGATTTCGCTCAGGGAAGGGGGCGGGGCCCCGAAACAGTGCCAAAAGGGCCCTGATGGGTAAACAGGGCCTTGCTTGTTACAGAATAGTGTTGAAGAGGGCTTAAGAGGGCCCTGTCTGTTATGAAATTACAAATTTAGCCACCGAGCATAGTGCAGATGAGCCGCGCTTGGCGCGGCCCGTGTCCTCAGGGGGCCCTTCAGGCCCTCAAGGGGGGCGGCTGTCCCTACCGCTCCCCCTTGGCAACGCCCCTGGTTCGGGTACTGGAATGATAAAAGAATGTTATTCCTGAGACAATGCCTTCGAATACCTCGCGGCAGTCTGGAAAAATGCATTTAGCATCCAGAATGAATTATGTTCAGCGTAAGGAAAAAAATGTTATCCCATTTCAGTTAAAATATCAAGTCTTACACAAATAAGATCACAAACATATTCCGGTAGAAAAAAAACATAGAAAGAAAACCCCTTATTCCCATCTCTCCGGGCTGAAGCACCACTCTTCTCCCTTGGGGGCCCCAAACACCCAAAGGTTTAGTCACAAAGCTTATGCCTGGTTTATTTTAGTTCATTTGTGCTACAGTCTAGGTCTTCTCTTATCTTTCATTTTCATGTCGAATTGGTCTAAAAGCTGGATGGTCTTTACCCCATACGCAAATATTTTAATTGATAATGCAACTTTTAACACCCAACGTTACAGCTAGTATTTTTGTGTAGCTATTTATTATATCTGCGAAAAATGGCAAACAAAAATAATACGAATAAAGGTATTTTGATCAGCGAAGCTCTCGAAGCAGACGTAATTGTGGCATGTTGTGAATCATTAAAAACTCTGCAAAGTTATGTATTATTGCTATGATTATTGCAAGTTGGGTTGCGAGAAGAGTAAACGTGCTTAGACTTGTGCCAATTATATTAGCAGCCTTAGGTTACACTGCACCTTGAATTTCTTACACGGTCTCTGTTAAAACAGCTTGAGGAATATTTAACTGAACTATCACCTGATATATAGGTAATCTATGACATTCAAACATTCTAGGTGCTCTCAATATTGTAACAAACGGCTTTGTCATACAAAAAAACGCACCATACACGACAATATTCGGTTTGCGGGACAATATTTCGGTATAAAGGGAGGACAATATATCCTCCCTTTATACCGAGCAATAGCTCCGCTCCTGGTAAATTTAATATAAGAAATTGGGGAATCTGTCCCCTTTAGCTTAGAAAAAGTCAGACCGTTTCAAAAGCCTCTTGCAAGCCGTTTTGAAAAAAAAACAGTATGGATGTGCGGAATCCGCTTCCTGACAGGAATAGGGTTAAGACGAAGATAATGACGTGAGTTGTATGTATGTATATAATGACGTGAGTTGTTAGTTCCAGCTAGAAATCGAACGGAGGCTGCGCGGCCTACGCATTGGCCTCCTTCATCTTGTGCAGTGCTGTTGAAATAGGGTGAAAATATCGTCACTCACTTGCATTGGCATAGACAGGAGCCACGGGAAGGGGGAGTGGAGGAACACTGGAACATGGTACTATCGTTGGTCGAACATTTGCAATGCACATATATAACACAGTTTTTCCGCTGCTAGCAAGCCAGTCCCTAGCGTGGGGACGACGAAACGCTGATTTCCGTTGTTTTGCATGAGCCAGCGGCAGTGAGGCGGAATGAGGCCTAATCCAATGCCGGTAGGCGATACAGCTCCCTGCAGAGCTGGAGATGAATGCTGCCGAATCATGGCAATCGGGCAGATCGACGGCCTCTGCTTATCGGATCGTCGGCGCTCCAATGATGAAAGCAGGTCAATTGCACCAAAGAATCAACGCTGTGTGCTGCGTAATCATTCGGACCGAAAAAGGGACGGACGAACTTCAAGCCATTCGGCTGAGACAGGGATTCAAAAGGCTGCCTCGCCTCATTCAAATTTGAAACATTGACTTCTGACACGCGCAGTGAAACCATTGTAATGTATGTTACTGTAGATCCAACAGCCAAGAAACATAAGCAAATAGACATAGTTGATATTTTATTACGTTAATTTGTGTACAGATAGGTTTATAATTTTCCAGCAGGTGCCACGTGCACGTACCGTACACACCGGTGCTGAAGTGCTGTTATGTTAAAAATGGCCTTCCGTCGAATTCCATCTCCACTACCGCGCAGTCGGTACCTCTCTGGCCATGACCTGAACCTGGGAATGCTTTAGACTATATTAAGAAGTGCTTTGCCTTTATTTAAGACTTGTATTTATTAATGCTGTTCTCGTCAGAAAAAGTTAGACTTGGTAGTGAATAGCTAACATGGAAACTCGTATTAACAAATTCATAGGCTAACCTACAATTGGGTACAAATCAGGCACTTTCTACTCATCTCGGGGGAGCACAAATACAGCCCGCGTGCAAAGCAAGTATTTTTGATGTCAGTTTTATTGCTGCTGCGCTAGCATCCAAAGTTGGGAAGTCACGGCGGCGAGCAATGTCGCTGCTGCAGCCTGACAACCTGTCGCGACGATCGCGCCCGACGCCGCTCGCTGAGCCGGATCGTCGCGCCGCACCAGCACCCCTGAACTCTGCAGTCGGCGCCGGCGTCGACGTCGACGCCGAGCTCCGACGACAGCTGCTAATTATGGGAAGTACACAACCCACGTGCTTCTCTCCAGCTAAGCATATTTACATGGCGTAGCGCTGCTGTACCGCTCAGTGGTTGCTGCATGCACCAAAACCGGGTGGGTTCGAAGAGAATGCTGAAGAGTGTTGAAGACGAGAGCTTTGTTGCTTGGACACCAGAAATACCTAGCTGTGACGTACTTATGCTTTTTGGAAATTTGCGAAGCTTTGCTTCGGAAAGATAACTGTGAAGACGATTGGGAACAGGAAGATCTGTGTGTGCAAGCAGTGCAAGATCTGTCTGGCAACTACCCGAAAATCGTAAAATTCAACTAATTTAGAATGGAGTTCACATAATGTATTTCACCGGGTGGAAAGTCACAAATGGTTAAAACCAGCCTGTTAAAATGTAAGTTTTCTACGCATGAGTGTAAGTTTTGCACCCACGACTATTCTGTCGAACCCCATAAAGGTTTTCTTTAGGCCTCTTCCGTTAGAAAGATATCTGGAGGTACTATTGAAGGGAATGTGGCACCTTCACAACGTGATTTTAACTGAGATAGCCAAGTTGTAAAGCAGGTCGGAAAACCCGGTACTCCATGTTTCATTTGTCTTGGAACTCGATATTTCCGTAGAAAAAAGCTAAAACCTACCTGACACCAGCCCCCTCAGCCCCCGTCGCCGGCGGCCATTGTTGTGAACTACTGGTGTGACGACATATGCTGACGTCACGATGAGCATCAGCCAATCGAAGCCCTTGAAGCGTTTCAAGTATGGTAGTGGTTGCCAGATCGTGACATCATCCACAGGCTGATATTTATTTATTTTTCTAGAGGAGTATTTTTAAAAACCAAATATTGAGCTTATTGTACATTTTCAGAGAAATCATGAGTGGTTTCATTATTTTTTACTAAAAGTACGCCTAATTACACTAAATTCCAGGATTCGACCAAGGTGCCACATTCCCTTTAACACACGCCATCGGACAAACTGGGCTTACTCCGGGTTAGAAGTGATGGCAAGGCCGTCCGAGGCTTGTTCAGGGGTGCCACCACAGGGCAGAGGCCAGATCTGTTATTTGTGGGGACAAGTTGGGAAAGAGTTTGTCTTCAAAATGTGATATATTATAAAAAAGGAAATTCAACCCAAGAAAATTATTATATTTATACATCGAAATCAACGAGCTTGTAGGACTAGGAATAAGATAGCACTAATGCTGGCGTGTGTCTTGACTAAGAACGTGAGAAAAGAAGGTCTTCCGTGTTATTTAATCACATCCAGTCAACTAGCTTAACACGCGAATATGATATTAAGGAATGGATAAATACAAAAATAAAGAATACAATATAATGATAATAAGAAGCTAATATAATGGCTTCATAAAACAAGTAACCACCTAGACAGCTTAGTTCCGGCAGGAATTTGTGCTTCTTCTTTTTGAATCACATGTAATGACAGCATGGAAGAAGCTTGGGATCTATTCCTCTGAGTCGCACCGACGCTCAGTACTGGCCAGTGGTCCAAGAGAGACCAACTTGATCGAGATGGCCCACCGTGTACTGTGTGGGACATTCAAGTCGACTCATATTCAGCTATTATTACGAGAAATAACTCGCGCACGATGGTGTGGCCAGGGCCTTTGAGACAAAAGCTTCGTAAATTAATCAAGCTTTGAACCTCAAAACCGACGTTTTATCCCACCAAGCTTGTAAAAAATGAGGTGGTATTTACTGGTGACCTCGCATATTATAAAAACCAGATATTTTGGCAGAAATAAACATAGAAAATTGTACTTACGGAATGATCCAGACGGAGTGAACCCCAAGTGAAAGCGAGCAACGGAACATAGTCATACAGGCGAACAAATGTAAGCATATAATCCTGGCCAGGGTGTCAGCCCTGCATCCGGGAGCGAGATCCTGAAGACATTTCAAGTCCGATCACGATCCCAGAACGTTGTCAATCTCAGGATCCTGAAACACTCCGAAACCTCCACTCTCGCGGTGGTGAACTTGTCATCTCCGCTCCCTGCAATGCCGAGTTGAGATTAATCACGTGGGAGGAAATCATAATGCGCCAACATTGCGGTGAATTCATGGCCCTGGGCACCAGAACCAGAAGTCAGAAAACATTATTTATTTTCCCGAATGGTGAGAAATTGTTAGCCCGAGGTAAAGGAGGTTTTACACCAAAAGAAGATATCGTGTAGATGCCTACAAGAGAAGAAATGGCCCTCGCAGCAGGCAGAATCAATATGGTATGTAGTATTTTGTGATACCGTAAGATTGTAGGGCTCATTCTCACTTCAACAAATACGGGTCTATGTTGTGAAGATATTGAATGTTCTGGTTTTCCGCAATTTTCCCCAACTGGGTTGGCAGGATTTGTTTTTCTGACCTCTGAACGGAACCATGCCAATGATGTAGCAGTGCTGACAATATTCCGGCGTGACAAGGTTGTAGCAATGCTGTCGACTGTAGGTAGAGGAACAGCATAGGAGGGGGAGGGCGTTCAAGGTATATTTTAAAACCATTTCTTTCCAGTCAACGACACAGGGTCAATGGTTAGGATCTTAAACATTGGGAGGCCATGACCCTCTTGCCCCCTGTTCTTACTTCCTACGTCTCTACGTTGAAGTGAGAATGCAAACAATGGTAGCAGTGCTGTAGACGACGGTAACGGTAACAGTGCTGTAGACAATGGTAGCAGTGCTGTAGACGATGGTAACGGTAACAGTGCTGTAGACAATGGTAGCAGTGCTGTAGACGATGGTAACAATGCTGTAGACGATGGTAACAATGCTGTAGACGATGGTAGCAGTGCTGTAGACAATGGTAGCAGTGCTGTAGAGAAGGTTATCACTGCTGTAGACGATTGTGCAATGCTGTAAAAATGGTAGCAGTGCTTTAAGTGTTGCAAGGCACACTTAAAGCGTGGTTGCCTCTATCGAAATTCAAAGTGAGCAAGGGTGCTAAAAGTGTCTGGGGCTTAGGAGGAGTTACACTTTTTAGGGGATTTAGGGTTTCACAGAAATTGTAAGGGATAAACAAGTCAGTAGGCTAAGTATAAGACATTTCCGATTGGGATCGAGTGTGTGCAGGATAGAGAATAAAATTGATTGGATATATTGTTACGACGAGTATCCTGAGAGCATTAAAAGACGTTTCTTCCAGCTAGACCTAGGCTGGTGAACAGAAATAAGATAGCAGAATATTCGAGCTGGCACCAATAAACAACACAAGCCCATGAAAGTGCGCGTGGCCAACAGTCAGTACTGCTGCGCGATGAAAAGCGTCGTTTGAAATTGATTATTTATGAGTACCAAAGAGGCACGAAACATAAGTTTCCAGGTAATCTTAGAACAGGAGCACGCCCACAGCCGGCCAACAGTCAGTCCGACGGAACGCGCCCACAACCGGCCAACAGTCAGTCTGACGGAGTTTGGCTACAGCCGGCCAACAGCCAGTCGACGGGCCCACTAGGAACACTAAAACAGTCTACGGGCACGCTAGCGCCGGGCATGACGTGTATGAACACAGTAAACTCAGTGACGGGCACGCTCAGCTGCCGGGCCATCGAACACAGGTAAACAGTGACGGACGCCGCGGCATACATAACACAGTAAAACCAGTCTGACGGAGCACGCTCTTCAGCTGTCGGGCGGCTTCACGTAGTATGGAACAATAGGTGAGACATGGGTTACTGCCTCTGAGCTGGCCAATGGAAAACCTCTGTCGGCTCACTTTGTAAACATTGTAAGAATGGGAAAATTTCCCCTTACTCTCATTCATCGGGTAATTTGGATGAATGATTGAATCTCACATCCACCTTTTGTTAACTAAGAACATATTTCATTGAACTCTGTGGCAACAATATCTGTCCATTTCTCCCGGTAGCGGTGATGCTTTGTTTTTTGGTGGTAGCGGCAATGGTCGAGGTAAATTATAATGACATCAAAATGGACTCCACCAAGAAAAAACATCAATGGAGAAGTCAGTTTTAGTGCATTCAAAATTCAACTAGCTTCACATGTCCCTTGTTTAAGGTATAGATAGGGGTTTCGGGGCCTTTGGACACACCGTAATGCTGAATGAGTGGAGATGTTCGGTGATCGTTAACCTCGGCCTAATATTTACACGTACAGGTGCGGCAACTGACTATGAATATAGGGGCGCCTCGTTGACTTAAACTTCTAAATTATATTTCGTGTGTGTCGGTCTGGAAAGTCATACAAACACAAACAACACAAATTATAAAAAATAAAGCGGTGATTCAGGATAGTTTGATCTATTTTCTACTTCGAATCAGCGACAATTTTTTACATGAGCTTAGGCAATATAAACACGCAATCCAGCCGTGCCGGCAGTGGTCTGCGGCTCAGTGTCTTATATATTTTCCTATCTGGCCGTGCTCCCAAGCCACCTCCCAGCTCATTTTCAGCTGCCGTCGAGTTGACCTGAGGTCACGGGTCTGCGCCTTCCTGGGCTGCCGCCACCCGCTGCCCGCGGACGCCAGCCCGGCCGACCACGCCGCAGCGGCCGGTCACGGCGCATGCGCGCTGCAGCGACCTGGCCCGCCGGCAACGCACCCACCGGCACCGAGGCGGCCGACAGACACAACCACCTCCGCCTACCGCAGCGGCAAACCACTGCATGGACGTAGCAATATGAATGACGGTCCGGTCCAATCCGATTCGTGAATCGAATTACATTTTAATTTACTGGAAAATATCGTTAGTTTAGGATCCGCATACAGCTTTTGATTAACACCCGCACTGGAGAGGGGTCTGGCACTAACGCGCACTGGATGGGGGGGCTGGTAGGCCCCCTAAGATCCCGATAAATAAGAGGTGTAGAAAAACGTCATTTTGGAGGTGGGCTGGGGCTATGGTGGTCTACATCATGACCAATTTTCATTGAACTAGGTCAATATCTTCAAGGTCGAACAAGGTCATAAAGGTCAAATCCTGGCCATGTTGGAGACCGATTGGTAAATGCTTTGATTCGGCGGGAAAATGGCAAGAATAAGCTAAAGGCAGAGCAGGTTCATAGAGAAGAGGTCTTAAAGAGATTTCCCTACCATTTTTGGGTCAAGGTCATTCAATGTCATTGACCTTTAAGGTCACGATATGGTATGATACTTATAATGCACATTTTGACTAACACTATAGTCACTGTTTGGCGGGAAATGAGGATGGACCTTTTCCCATGACCTTTGACCTTGACCTTTGACCTTGGACTTTGTATTGGGGTACCCTATCGATGACGTCATAGCATAATATATGTCAGACAGGGTAACGCCATTTGATCGGAAGCACTGTGGTCAGTGACCTTGAAAGTGCAGATATGACCTTGACCTTTGACCTTGACCTTGAATTCCATGTGAGGTGACCTCACATATAATCCCGGTTATATGGTGTTATGATGTCACCACTCGGTTTCCAATGAAAGCTAACTGGTCCGACCGCGCGATTACGGCGATCTCAAAATGCAGGTCTGACATTGAAAGCCTATAAGTCAAAGAATGATCAACCAATTTTCAAAAAGTCTTCACCAATCGGCGTGCTATTGAATTCTGTTTAATGTGGCTAAGTATCGTTTTTTCGGATACCGGCCGTTCTCCGGCCACCTTGGAAAAACAGGTGGGGGCCTCCGAGGCCCCCTCCAGTGCGCGTGTTAATGTTTTGGTTAATTTAGTATTTTTGGATTTTGATCATATTTGAATGCATATCAGTGGTGTGAAAACGGAATTACCTGAGTTCGTCGGAAAACTTCAGATATGGGCGGAAATGGATAGAAATTTTCTTGGCGATGTCAAGCTCTCAAGTGGATTTACAAAGAGACTGCACGTGCACATACAACTATGAGTCTTCAATGGAAGACAGAGGGGAAGGAAAGACACACAGCTGTACTGCTTAAGATATGCGAGAGCTCCTGGCTGCAAAAAGTCATAAGGTGGTCCACTCAGCAACCGGAGACGGAGGCTGGCCAATGAAGCACTATCGCAGAATAACGGGAATAGTACCGATTTGCAGGATAGTTCAGGCCAACAAAAGTGATTCAAGTCAGGGGCGGACGGAGACCCGAGTGTGGAGGGTGGGGTTCAAAACCCATGTCTGCCTCTTCTCCTGGAAGGGGGGGTGGGACGTGCGATTTGGTTGCTTGAAAAACTTTGTGTAAGCTACCTCTCCAAGTACATGATCCAGGCGTGTAACTTTGTATACTTTTAGGGGTGCGCGAGCACCCCTAAAACTTTTGAAAGCACCCCTAAACTTCCAAAAGCACCCCTAAAACTATTATGCGATGTTCTAATAGGACATAATGTCAGGATTATGTAGCAATTAAATAATAAGTATCAAAGATTCGGAGCTCTCTTGTAACTATTCATCTAAAGATAATGTCGAGTTTAGAAGATTACTTAAGTGATCTGAAGATTTCATATAACCGCATGAGGTCATATTTAGACGGTGAGCCGCAGGAGTAACTATGGAAATTAGGTAGCTGCCATTTGCGACCAAAGCCGAAAGAGCGCGTTTTCCAAAATGTTAATTGCCGTGTCGCCGTTGTCTCAGAATCAGTACCATCGAGTGCACTCGTCGCTTCCTTGATCATGTCTTCCATACAGAAAAAAATGCTGGACTTCTTTTCCAAAATGCCATAGTGCATGCTGCAATTTATTTCTGAACTTATTTAGGCTGCATGTAGATCAGACCTGTCCATAGCTGATAATACGCACCAAAAGAGGGTCAAAATGCAACATGTGGTAGCTGTGATCTATTGGAACTTGTTTAGAAAGGGAGGGAAATCAAGGCCAGTATCTGGGAAACGTAGCTTGTGCTTAACCCTCGCCCGTCCGAGAGGAGCATCGATGGTCTCCATAAGGCTTTGTAAGGATAGCGGATAAACGGCGCCGCTGCGCCGCCGTACCTTTCATATCTCTTCCTTGATCAATTCCGCATCTTTAAAAAATCAAGTTTGGTCATGTTAGGTTAAGTCATCAGGCAAAGGAAAGTGACTTCATCTAAAATATTAGGATTGCATTTATGCAATAAGTAAAGTAAAGTTATTTATAAGTAAGAACACGTTTAACCTAGCAATCCGACACTTAAAAACCATTATGGGCCTACCGGGTGCTGCAACATATATTCCGGGTTTATAAAATCGGTGATATACCTAGTCTCATTTACGGGCGACCTCTTCAATGGAAATACATGGTAAAAACTGTAAAATAGCTATATTTTGGCTCATATTGGTTAAACCTCCTCCTTCGGGGGGCACGTTTAACCTAGCAATCCGACACTTAAAAACCATCATGGGCCTACCGGGTGCTGCAACATATATTCCGGGTTTTATGAAATCGGTGATACACCTAGTTTCATTTACGGGCGACCTCTTCAATGGAAATACACGGTAAAAACTGTAAAATAGCTATATTTTGGCTCATATTGGTTAACCCTCGTCCTTCGGGGGGCCGATTCGACGCCCCTCGTTATTTTTTGTGATGACACAAAAAGTTTCGTTTAGCCCAATGCTGCGTGGAAATTGTATAACAAAATTACTTCGACACATCTTGACCAAATTTTAAGTAAATGTCATGTCGGGTCACCGAGTTATGACGTCATTTCTATGCCCATGTAAGGCAATTTTGGTACTAAAATATATCTGAAAAACCGGGCGTTACTCGGCTTCTAGAAGAGGCAGATCAGGTTTCTAAAAAGGATTCGAAGGCTCCTGAAAAGGCAATTTGGAATACGCCATCTATTTTGAGATCAATTCCATAACGAAGGCACCAGGGGTCCCCAAAGGTCAGCAAAGGTTACCGTTTTAGAAGCTCTTGTTGGCTATACTCATGGACGGGACAAGATGTAGAAATTAATTTGGTATCATAGTTACGAGCATCACCCAAGGATTCGATGGTATGCGACCTCACTTCGACTTTGACCTAAGGTTATGTTAGGTGGTCTAAGGCCAAGGTCATGCGTGACCTTGCCAGGTCATGCCACATATTGTGGAACTCCTTGGGTTACGACAAACGCATTGACACCTTGGTTCTAGGTCTATTGATTCCCGAATCATAAGGGATTTTCTAAATGTCTCAAAATTTCACCATTTTTGACCTCACGAGGTTACTAGTTAATCTAGGGTAAACATAATTGTACACTGTCGGAGAGTTCAGATCTCGGGCAACAGGCTGCGCTTTACCGCGTCTTTCCACCTTTCTTAGTTTTCAAACGGATAAGGGTCGAATCGATCCCCCGGTAGGGCAAGGGAGTAAAATACCTCCAGAAGGGCAAAGGTCAAAATAGCTTCCTGTTCTCGTAATAGAAGTATATTGGGCCACCCCAAAGGACCAACTTGACATGTTTGTTCTATGATCTATGTAAGGTCATTTGGGACTATTTAAGCCTCTTTCTGACATGGGTTCGCAGGAAACCCGGACAACTTCGCTGGACAACTTGGCAGGAAATGATAACAGAGATTTCACTTTGGTACCATTTCGCTTAGCTTGTCATTACGAGTCGATTGGTATGCATATCGATTATGTCTGACAAGGTAATGCTCTTGGCCTGACCTTTGGTTAGGTCATTCTTAGATTTTGACACATGTCCATACCATACATAATTTGATTCGCCGTAACGAGAGGATTTGCCTACATTATGGCTCTAGCTTAACGCAATTTTCGACCTTAGTTTGGCTATTAACCCGCGCCCTGGTGGGCCTCCGAGCCACCTTAGCCCTGGTGGGTGCGTGGGGGGAGGTGTTTGAACGCCTGCCCCCTCGAACTCGGCCCCTACGCGGGATAGCGCAAGACGCGAAGGCTGGTGGATAGCTCATAGAAATTCATGAAGAAACTATATCAGTCATTGTTTGGCTCAGGTTAATATTGAGGTCATGACAGGTCAAAGAAAGTGGCATTTTGAGTAGAGTAGCTGAGCAGCATTTGTATAAAAACAGCATTAATCGAGAACCTGTTTATTCAATGATGCCAGCGACAGAACTGATGCGTTTCGGTGATTACAAATGGCGCCTAAATATCAGGATACACAAATGACGCACGCCAGACAATGGTTGCGCTGGGTTCTGTTCAGTTGGTGGCGCACATGTGCCATGAGTCAAGCCCAGCTATGCCCCCCTCCCCAGAGGACTTTAGTCCGGAGACCTGTCGCGGGAGCTAATGCAATAACGAGTGGCACAGGCAAATCACAAGGGACGCACACAGGAGGGTCACATTTCAAAGTCGCGGTAGCGTGTGGTGCAACCACGGCGTATGCGAGAGGAACGGCGGGGTAGCGGTGCATCAACGGGGGCTCCCCTCGGAACTGGGGTCCCGAGGCGGTCCCGGCTGCCGAGGTATCCCAGCTTGAGGGGACACTGGCTCCAGAGGCACCGACTGCGAGAGCGGGGCTGGAGGGGCACAGGCTCCAGAGTCACCGACGGCGGGGGCGCCGATGGCAGGACCACTGACCCGTGAGAAGCTGGCAGCGAGGGCGCAGGCGGTGGGTCTGGTATCGTTGAGGCGGCCGGCTGCGGAGCCGCCGGCTGATAGCCCACCGACGGAGGAGGCGTGAGAGGCCAGGGTATCAGCGGCGTGGATGCCGGTAGCGTCGAGCCAGATGGCTGCACGGTAGGAGAGGCCCCTGCAGGAAACGGCGCTGCGGGGGACACCGGAGTGAAGGCCCGGAGGAACTTCCGGTTGCGAAGGGTCAGCCGGCGCGAGCCGTCAAGCCGGACCTGGTACTGACGGAAGGGCAGGACAGCGACGACCGTGCCGCGGCGGTCCCACTGACGCGGGTGGTTCCCCGTCTGGTTTTGTACCAGCACAGACTGGCCGACCCGGAGAGGTGGGAGATCAGCAGTGCGGAGGGACAGACGCTCATGGTCCTTCGTGGAGCGCCTTTGGAGAGCCTGCTCCCGCCATGAGGCGACGTCATGCCACGTCGGTCGAAGGTCGGCAAAGGTGCGCAGCGGAGGCGACAGTGTGCTACCAGGGAGGAAGTCTCGGAGCTGGCGACCCAGAAGAAGCTCGGCTGGGGACATGCCAGTGGCCCGATCAGGCGTATTGCGATGCTGGAGCAGGGCATGAGTGAGCTTGACAGAGTCGAGGCGGCCGTCGGGTCGGATGTTGTCTCTGATCAGACGTTTTGCCGACTTTACCGCGACCTCTGCACGGCAGTTTGCGTGCGGAAAGGCGACAGATGTCAAGCGATGAGAGATACCATGCTGTCGCATGAAGTCTTGCATCGGCCCAGCCATGAACTGAGGCCCACCGTCGCTTGTTAGCGTCTCGGGAACACCAAAATCCCGGCAGAGGTATGTGAGCACTTGCTCAAGACTGAGGTTTCGTCCCTCCCAGACCTGGAACCAGTGACTAAATCGGTCGACCACAACACCGTAGTTGTGACCCATGTAGCTAAAGAAGTCAGCGGCAACGTGCTGAAAAAGAATATTCAGGGATGATTGGCGGTACGGGAGGCAGATTCGACTGCGAGGGGGCGTGGCGGTTGCAGGTTGGGCAGCGGCGGCGAGTTAGCTCAATGTCCTGAGCCATGGCGGGCCAGAAGAAGCCGCGCTCCGCCCGGAGGCGCATGCCAGTGACGCCTTGATGAGCCGAGTGGAGGGCCGCCAGGACGCGGCTACGGAGCGCGGAGGGGGATAACAGCGCGTCCGCGGTACAGGAGGACAGGACCAGCCGTAGACAGGTCGCGACGGAGGCACCAGAGGTCCTGCGTGGCGGGGTCAAGCACGTCGGGAGAGGCGGTTGGCGACTGCAGCAGGCGTACGACGGAGCGGATCGGGGCGTCCTCGCGGGATACTTCGGCGACCGTCGACCAGGTGATGGGCTGCATGGAGGAGGAGACCGCCAGGAGGAAGTCTTCGTCCACGCCATCATCGGGTCCCAGTGGGGTAGCCAGCAGGGCCGTGAGGTGATGCTCATCATCTGGCGGGGGAGTCTCGTCAGAGCTCCGCAAGCCGTACCGGGACAAGGCGTCGGGGCCGCCGTGCGAGCGCCCGGGGATGTGGACCATGGTGAAGCGCCAGCCGAACGTTTTCTCCTTCAGACGACGTAAGCGCGGGTTATCAATGCCGTCGAGCGAGCGATCCTTGAACAGACCAAGAAGGGGTTTGTGGTCTGTGCCAACAATCAGGTGGCCACAGCCTAGGGTGAAGTACCGCGTTTTCTCGAGCGCGTTGACCACTCCTAGGGCTTCACCTTCTGACGATGAGTAGCGGCTCTCAGCAGAGGATGTGAACCGAGATCCGACCCCGCAGACCTTCCATCCGTCAGTGCAGCAGCGCGGGTGGGAGTCAGCACAGGAGCAGTGCTTCTGGAGCAATACGTACCCCAGTCCCGACTTGGACCAATCGGTGAGGAGGCAGGTGGGGCGATTCGGGTCGAATGAGGTGATACCCTTCTCCACCTCGGAGGCGATGGCGAGCTTGGTCTCGCAGAACAGACCTTCCAGCACATCGTCCCAGTACCAAGTTGAGTCCTGCTTCAGTAGCTCGCGAAATGGCAGCAGCTGTGGTTGAGTGGCATAGAACATCGAGACCTGGTTGACCAGTGCCATAAACGAACGCAGGTCCGTGACGTTTTGTGGCGTGGGGAAGGAGCGGATGGCTTCCGTGTGGGACGGCAGCGGGCTGACACCGTCAGGGGCTATCCGGAAACCGGCCCAGTCAACTGACTTCTCGCAGAAGACAAACTTGTCCCTGTTCTGGAGGATGCCGTTTCTACCACAGAGGGCGAGGTAGTCTGCGACATGGTGGAACATGTCGGCCACCGTCGGCTTGTGCAGGATGGAGTCGTCGATGACTCGAGCGCAGTCACGCACGTTGACCGTGATCTGATCGAAGCGGTGAGTGTACGCGTCACCGGAGGCCTTGTATCCCTGGGGCGCAGTCTTGTAGCGGTAACGACCCCACGGAGTCAGGAAGGTGGTGAGGTGCCGATCAGTGGGGCGAATACTGACGGAGTGGTAGCCGTTGAAGGCGTCCGTGGTAGACTTCCAGTGATTGGCTGGAATAGACATAGCCTGATGGAATGGGGGCTTGGTGGGATGGGTTTGACGAAGACTGGCCTCGTTGAGCGCCTGCAAGTCAATAGTGCGGCGTGGCTCGCCGTTGTGCTTACGGGTGACAACCATCCGCGAACACCACGTGACAGGTACATTCGGGTCCACCTTCTCCAGGACGCCCATGGCAACATCCCGGTCCAAGTCCCGCCGGATCTTGTCCTCCCAGTGGAGAGGTACGACCGAAGGAGTGTACACAGCTCGGGGGACAGCGCCAGGTTTGAGGGCGAGCTCCAAAGGCGGGCCATGCATCAACGGCAGCGGCTGGTGGCAGCACGTGTTGAAGGTGGACGAGGCGTAGTGATCCAGCAGCAGCTGCCTAAGGGCAGGAATGTCAGCCTCGCCAACCGGTCCGCGAAGGGAGGGCGGGTCAGGCGTATCGGTACGGAGCGGGCAGCCACAGGGGGCCAGCCTGGCAGGGGGATCAGGTTGACCGGAGAGAGCAGAGACGTCGGCGGCCGCAGCGGATTGGCCTGGTGGATGAGGAGGGTAGGGGAAAGACCCAGGAATCGACCCCAACGAGGTGAGGGCGTCCTTTGACAGATAAAGACCAGATATTTCCTGCACGACGTACATGAGCTCCACAGTCTGGTAGGAATGGCCGTCGGAAGTCACACTGAGAGAGACTGGGAGTGCCCCCAGACTGTCAGTCGGGACTTGTTTGCTGCAAACAGGCTGATGCTAGACCGGAGAAGATCACACTTGGCGACACCCATCGCGGCGAGAATGTCTGGACCGCAACAGGTCACCGTAGCCCCTGTGTCTGCGACGGCTGTACAGGTGGTGGCTCGGTTGGCAGATGAGCCCGAGCGTGCGCGGGACTGCCAAGACCGGCTGCCGCTGTCGACAGCGACAGTGACAGGAAGACAGTTACTGGCAGGACGCTGCAGAGCAGGAAGGTACTCTTGCTCAGCTTCGGCAACAAACTTGCTGGAGAGTTCAAACACTTCATCAGGCGTTCGGTCACTGAGGGGGTCTCAATCGCCCCTACCTGGGCAGGCGTGGAGGCTCCCGGCTGGCCCTTGCGATGGCACACGTGGGGAAAATGACCGCGTCGGCCACAAGTGCAGACGTGACTGAACGCTTTACACTGAAGCCGGCGGTTGTCGTGGGCCTGCTCGCCACAGTGTGAACACAGCCTAGGCTTAGATTTCAACAGAGGCTTAGGGCTGCTTGCAGCGCCTTTCTGGCGTTTGTACGTGGACTGGAGCCGTCCTAATCCTTCTTCATGCATCGCCTCCTGGCTGCGCTTAGCCATCTCCCGGTCCACAGCGTACTGTTCAGCTACAGCGAGGCTGAGGTCGGTTCGGGCGAGTAGGTCAGCTTGGGCCTCCAGGTCGCTAAGGCCAGCAAGGAGCTGGTAAAGCACCATGTCATCCTCGTAGCTTACCTGAGCCTGGCAGGAACAGATGGCTTTAAACTGGCACCGCCTGGCAGCAGCGCGGAGGCTGGCGGAGAAGTGGGCAACTGGCTGACCCTGCCCCTGTTTCATGTTATGAAGCTGGAGGACATATGACAGTCTGTTTTCTGGTCGGACTAGGAGCACCTCTAGGTTGGTGAGCAGTTCAGCCTCCGTCTGTGCAGTGAGTGCTTCACCGTACCGCGCGAATAGTAGGTTGTAGGCAGAGGGAGGCAGCGACTGCAGAACAGTATCCGGCAGAGTATCCGGGGGGGCTGCTGTGCCCAGACTGCGCCTGTAGGAGGCCAGCTGCTGCCGGAAAATCCCCATAGCGGTCTCTGTAACCGTGCCATCTTCACTGGTCTCCAAATGGGGCAGTTTAGCCCGTGGCTGGCGATCAGGCACCGGAGCCAGGCTGTGCACTGCCTTTTCGTGCATTTGTAGCAGTTGAATGGCTACAGGCCCCTCAAGAGCAGGGGTTTGATAGCTGCAGTCGAGCCACGGGCACGGAAGCTCGGTAGATGCCATTGGGGTTGAAATTCGTACGATAGGCAGTACTCACGGCAGAAAAAAAACTTGCAGCACTTAGAAAATTATACTCGGTATCTTGTCGCTGGCATCATAGCTGAGCAGCATTTCTATAAAAACAGCATTAATCGAGAACCTGTTTATTCAATGATGCCAGCGACAGAACTGATGCGTTTCGGTGATTACAAATGGCGCCTAAATATCAGGATACACAAATGACGCACGCCAGACAATGGTTGCGCTGGGTTCTGTTCAGTTGGTGGCGCACATGTGCCATGAGTCAAGCCCAGCTATAGAGTTTTTCGGCTCTAGCGTCTCAAAGAGTTGAGTTTTAGAACCATTTTCTAGGCACCATTCGCTTCCTCTCATCACGGCGAATCGAATGATGCATAATATGATCATACTAGGTCAAAACACAAAAAATTACCTGACCTCAAGTTAGGTCAAAGTCACATTTTATCTAGCCTAGTCAATATGCACATCAATCGACTTGCAATAGCAATCCAAGCGCAATGGTGTCAAAATAAAAGTTGTACCATCATTTCATGCAAAGTTATTTACCTAGTTCTGAAAACTGCTTAAGTAGCACAGATGACCTCTCAGCGGTCACAGGTCTTAAATTGCAACATGAACCTGAAAAGGGGCCCAGGATACTGCGATTTGGAGAAGATGGAGGTATTCTCAGCTGCATCTACACAAATACAGCCCAATTTCTGTTTTTCCCATGCATTTCCAATAGAGAGTTCTTGATCCGTACTTTACCTTAGGTCATCGATATAGAAAATCATTTTGGCGGTGCCGCCGTTTTTCGTGCCGCCAAAAACCCGAATGGGGATGTTCAAACACCCCCACCCCGGGGCGAGGGATAGATAAGTGTTCAAAGCTTTGTTGGTCCAAGAACAATGTAACACCATAGATAAGCTTTAACCCTCGCCCCACCGGGGGCATCGATGGCCCCCCTAAGGTTTTTCCGGGATAGCAGAAAAACGACGAGGCGCAGCACCACGGTTGAGGGCTCTACTTCTCACTGCATCATTTTCCCATCATCCCTGAATTTTTTTACCCCGGTTCACCCAAGGTCAGGTCACCAGACGAGGTCAACCAAGGTCACCTCACTTCACTTTAGAGCTCTGTAAGAGCTACATTTCAAAGTCGATCGATTTGAAACTTCCTACACTTCATGACCCCTCCAGGGTCTACAAGGTGTATATCCGGGATTTTTCGATTTCGTGCCCTGAGGTCAGGTCACGAGGCGACCTCTCCCGTTGGAAAAGCATGGGGAAAAGCTATTTCATGATATAAAAGCCACAAAAATGATTGCAAATACTCAGACTGCTCAGAACAACGTTTTTGGACACTCTTTCACGGATCCCAGGGGTCATATTTGCCCTTTGACTTTTCCAAGGTCATCCAAGGTCACCGGAGGTCAAAAACAGTATTTTGACAATAACTTTTGACCTAATTGAGCTAGAGCGGTGAAACAAACACCATCGTGTTTGTCTTGTCACTGGCTTTCATTTAATATACGGCAAGGTCACTTTTTGATCTTTCGTGACCTCAGGTCATATTAGGTCACGAGGTGACCTCTGGCGGTCAAACCACTGGCGGGAGGTCTTTACGTTCCACATGGCGGAAAAAGTACAGGCAATTTGCTATCAAATGTACTTTACCAGGCCTCAATAGCTCTAATGACATAAGAGTTATGCCCAGTTTGCTTAATCATTGCATATTTGAGTGAAAATAGCCGATCTTGACCTAATTTGACCTCTGGAGGTCAAACCATTGACCTGAGCACTAAAACATGCGAAGTGATTTCTTACTGAATTCACGTGAGCTTTCTATTGCACTTTGCAGATTTGCGCTAACGCCCATATTTTCGGAGTTAGAGGGGGCCATCGATGGCCCTCCCCGGTGGGGCGAAGGTGGCGCCGGACCCCCGGTGGGGCGCGGGTTAAATGGTGGTAAAATGCAAAAAATAACACTAAATAGGTAGCCGTTTGTCTGCGCGCTAGTTTAAAAAGACACCAAAAACTCCTGGCTTAACCACGTTTGCAGCTTTTCGAGCTGTGACCTTTGATGAGTAGGAAGCTCAACACGCGCCCCGCTGGGTTCCCTGGCATGACGCACCGCGCTGGGGGCGTATTTCGCCCTCTTCCTTCCGTATCTCATTTCCCAGGAAAGCTAAAGAAAAATTACGCACAGCGTTCGAAAGCTCCTGACGTGGCAAAGAAAAATTACAGGAAGTATTCTTATGTCAGGACAATATTGAGGTCAGCATAGGTCAAAGAATATTCCATAGGCTTACAACAGGGCAGTGCACGTTTCCCCCTCTATATATTTATTCAGTGGAGTTAGAGCAAATATTTACACAACATTGGATTCCTCTCATCGTGGTGAATCGAATAATGCACTCGTATAATATGACCTTGCTAGGTTAAAAATGTGAAAATGACCTGACATCGAGCTAGGTCAGGGTCACAGGGTGACCTGGCATGATCATTTTGCATATCAATCGACTCCTCGTGACAATATAAGTAGAATGCAAGCAAAATGAGAGCTTTATCTCAATTCAGTGAGAAGTTATGGACAAAACAATCACTGTTTGCTCCTGTGACCTGACATGACCTTTGATAGGTCAAATATTCAAAATAACCTTTAAGGTCAATATCGTGGCAAAAATACACGGTTTGAGAATTTTCAATTTTATCTAACCAGTATTTACGGAAAACGAGACCTTTCAATTTTTCACCATAGATTTATAATATGGTGACCAAAAAATTACCCCATCTTAGGTCAATGATATCAAAATTCCGAGACAGCAGATTTGTAGACCCTAATGACCTCATCATATTGTGAAAGTTTCAAACTGATCGATGGGCAGATGTTCCTTATGCGCCGCTTCAAACTTGTGATTCTAGGTTTTGAGGTCGGGTCACTTGACCGTGGATAGCTCCTTGACCTGACACGACTTGACCTAGAAAATTCAGAGGCGTAAAATTGATCAGGGATAAGGTACTGCAAGTTTCGTTGCTCTGCGACTCTTCGTGTTTGCTTTATCCGGGGAAAACCAGGAGGGGAGGGGCGAATTTTGCCCCCCCATCGGGGTGCGTGTTAAAGCATCCGCGCAGGAATCATTTTGAACTTGTAGGAAAGGGCCTTCGATTTCGGTGGGGCCGAAGGTAACTCGGCTTATCGTTTGATTTGTTGCTGAAAAAAGGTACGGGAACGGCTGGAAAATGGTGGGCACTGCCCCCATAGTCCGAAAGTTTTTTAACACGGTTTTTGGGCGCATCTCTTAAAGTATGTTGACACGCACCCCGCTGGGGTCCCTGGCATGACGCACCCCGCTGGAGGGGGGCGAATTTCGCCCCCTCCCTCCGTATCTCATTTCCCAGGAAAGCTAAAGAAATATTACGGACGGCGTTTGAAAGCTCTTCACGAGACGAAGAGATATTATACGAAGTATTTTTATTTCAGGTCAATATTGAGGTCAGCATAGGTCAAATAATGCCCCATAGGCTTACAACAGGGCAATGTAGGGGAGAGCGGGGAGAGTTGTATCATGGACAAGTTGTATGAGAGCGATTTTTTCCAAAACTATCCAAGAGATAGCGCTCCCGACACGACCAGATGATGCGGCATGAGGTCCGCCATCTTTCTTTATACTGCCGTCTGCTTGGCTTGGCGCGTTTCACGGTGAGTGTAGAAAATGTGTTTTCGGGGTGTCATTCTGTAAAATTTCGTCGTAAGGAAATGTGTGTTTTTGTCATTCAGATGATCACGAATCGGAAGGATCGCTGTAGCAGTGGTAAGGGTAGATTCTAAGGCTTCGTGCGTGAGAAGATTTTCTCAGCTGGCCACTGGTTGTTGAGCACGAGGACATTTTTTCCAATGTGGGAGGGTGGTACATGTTGTATCAAGGCCAGGTGGGGTATGTTGTACCAGTGATACAACTCACCCCAATGTTCATGCAGCTCATTAGGGGTGTCGCCACAGATTCGTTTTTTCCAAAAAACACTATATTGTCACATTTAGCCACAACGAAAAATTAGGTAAAATATTTTTGATGCAAAAAGTGCGGGTCAGGATAAGTGCAAGACGGGCCGCGCTGATGGAATGAAAGCAAAAGCAAAATTAAAGTCTAACAAGTCCAGTGGCGAATCTAGGATTTCGTTAGGGGGCAGGCTCTGAGGGGGGGCGCCGAACCTGGGGGCGCCGAATCTGAGGGGCGCCAATTTACCACCCAATAGGCGGACAGTGTCGAAGAAAAAACGTGTTTAAAAAACGTATTTGTAAATGCTTATTTTCATGAAAGCAACCTTTCAGTGAAACATGTTCACGTTTACCATTAAACATATTTCGGGCCGGCAAGGTTTCGCCCAGAAAGTAATGACTGGTACATTGGTAGAAAATGCTGGACTAACTCAAGCACCATGAGCAAAGAATACAGCTAACTTCGGTCTTGAAGAAAACTGAGGTGTCGTATCGACCACATCCACATATCATAGTTGTCTTGGCTAACGCTGGGTCCCTACAGAAACCCCGATTGACGCTACATTAAGCGCAGTTAACAATTAATACAGAGAACTTTGGTGAACTTAAGTCCTGGCGAAAACTAAGGTGCCGTATCGACCACCTCCACATATCACAGTTGTCTTGACTAACGCTGGGTCCCTACTGAAATCCCCTATTGACGCTAAACTAAGCAGCAGAGGCCGCACAGCCTCTGCGGGCCTGGGCCTCTGAGTTTTTGGTGGCTACTTTGAGCTGATACTGAGTCCCCTCAGTTGATCTGGGACCGCTTTAGATAACCAGGCCCTCACACTGAACTTGAATGTGTCGCCACTGAAGCCTTCTGAGTTTTTGGGGTCCCTTAACTGCTGAAGGGTCCCCTCAACAGGTCCTGGGCCCTCTGAATTAATTTTGAGCTATCTGAGAGCGAGTTTTCAGGTTGCCCCTGGGCTGTTCTGGGACCGTGAAAGAGTATTGCACAGGAGCTTACTGGCTTGGCCTTAGATCCTTTGCTGCTTTGGGCCCCCTAAGCTAAAAATAACCCTGTAGGTGAAATTATTGTGGCAGCCACGAGCTGGGTCTAGGGCCCGTGATAGGATTTACTTAAGGGGCCTCTGGTTTGGTCATAGGACCCCTCGCTTGATTAGTCTCCCTTGAGCTGGCAAGAGCCCCCTGGGCTGGTATCGTGTTCGTTTAACTGATATAGGCCCCTTCAGCTTGTTTGGGGCCCGTTGTGCGTATCTGGGCCCCATGAGTTCGTCAAGACACCCAGCTAGTCTGGCCATCTTATTTTGTATGGGCCTCCTGAGCTGCTTTGGGGCCCCCTCAGCGTGTCTAGGCCCCATGAGTTGAAGGTTGGCCCTCTGGGCTAGTTTTGGCCCCCTGAGCTTATTTAGGACCCGTTTAAAAGGGTAGGCACCCCACGCTGCCTATACAGCTCATTAGGGATGTCGCCACAGATTCATTGTTGCCAAAACACTATATCATCACAGGTAGCCACAACGAAAAATTAGGTACAAATATGTATGCTACAAAAAGTGCAGGCCAGGATAAGTGCAAGACAGGCCGCACTGATGGAATGAAAGCAAAAGCAAAAATTAAAGTCTAACAAGTCCCGAGAAGTTATGGCCACATCCCCACCTGCGCTTCACAAATTCGAGGCACACCCCTGCCCGCCCACCGCCTCCTTCTTCAAACGTCCATGCAATTCATCTGTATCCCTGAAACAACCCTTCCCGTAACTATTGTGAGGGGATTACTTAGTAAGTCCATAACTAATACGTTTAGGCTTTTCAGATTGAACAGTTGCAGATTGAACAGACTTTAGCCCTGACTTAAGTCTGCTGGTACCTAGTCTAGAATTTGCCCGTTTCGTTGCATTGTGTTGGCTTCTTTGTTCCAAACGGGTCACCTTTACACCTGGACGGTTGATGTTTCGTTTGCGTTTTTTGTTGCCATGAATTTCGCACTGCATTGGCTATAGTTTGGTGCAATAAATTGCAAGTTAAGTTTATAAATAAATTTTAAATTCGTTGAAGGTTGTTCCCACGGCCATGATCGGTGGCAGGCAATCTTCGAAACGTGACACACTGATACAACTTAACCCACCATGTGATACAACTCACCCAACCGGTGGGGTAAGTTGTATCAAGTGAAAAGGTCCATTCGCCGGGCAGTAGGAGACAAACCAGTTAAGATAAAGAAACAAATCTATCGGCAAAAGGAAGCCAACGGATGCAGCTACGAGATGGTATTGAAATCACGAGGCCATCTCAAGTAGTTACGAAATTAATGAACCTGGAGTAAAAACTGATACAGCCCACCCCACCCTCCCCTACGTTTCCCCCTCTAGATTTTTCTCTCAGTGGAGCTAGAGCACATATTTATGCATCATTGGTTTCCTCTCATTGTGGTAAATCGAATGATGTATAATATGACCTTCCTAGGTCAAACTGTGAAAATGACCTAACACCTAGTTAGGTCAAGGTCACAGGGTGACCTGGTATGGTCATATTACATATCAATGGACTCCTCGTGACAATACAAGCACAATAAAACCAAAATGGGAGCTTTATCTCAAATCAGTGAGAAGTTATTGCCAAAACAATCACTGTATGCTCCTGTGACCTGACATGACCTTTGAGAGGTCAGATGGTCCAAAACTCAGCTTTATGGTCAAGATCGTGGTAGGAATACACCGTTTGAGCATTTTCAGCTTTATCTATCCCGGCTTTACCAAAACGAGCCCTTTCTATTTTTCTCCATTGACTTAAAATGGGGTGACCAAAAAATTGACCGCACCTTCGGTCAACAATATCGAAATTCCGAGATAGCAGATTTGTAGACCCTAATAGCCTCATCATATTGTGGGAGTTTCAAACTGATCGGTTGGCTGATGCTCCTTAGGTGCCGTATCAAACTCGTAATTTTAGGTTTTGAGGTCGGGTCGCTTGACCTTGGATAGCTCCTTGACCTGACATGACCTGCCCTCAAAAATTTGGTGAGATGCGTAGAATTGATCAGGAATAAGGCACTGTAGGTTTCGTTGCTCTGCGTTTCTTGGTTTTTGCGTTATTCCGGGAAAACCAGGAGGGGGGCGAATTTCGCCCACCAGCAATGAGCGTGTTAAGTCACTGGCGGATCCAGGGGGATGGCATTTGGGCCATACTCCCCCAAACGCTAAAACCAGGGGGCCAAACTATTTTTTGATCCAAGGGGAACAGTGTGGAGTGCAAATAAAGCAAGAAAGAAGTCATTAGAGATGTTTCGACAAAAGTGTTAGCTAGCTAGTTAAGGGCTCTTTATAAGGCATTCTGTGCAAAGCACCTTTGCCCGCGTCTAAAGTGTGTGGTAGAATTTTGTGGGAGGGGTGTTTACTTTAATGTCGCAGAACAAAGGTGTAAGGACAAAAGTGTAAAGTTTTTACCCCTTTACGTTTTTCATCCCCGAACAATGCCAGTAAAATGTTATGGGTTGGCTAGGAAAAAGCACCCCTAAAGATTTTCACAAAGTTACACCCCTGACATGATCGCTCTCCTGGGTGGGAGGGAGGGGGCAGGAGCGAAGATTTTAATTGCTCGACAGACCTAGTGTAAACACCTTCTTCAAAAATTGATTCGGCCTTTGGAAGGAGAAAAGATAGTTTGGCCCCCTTTCCAGCACTTTTGGGGGTCCATGGCCATAATGGCCCCCCTGCGTTCGCCAATTATTCAAGTTGACTTTATACGAAACTGCGTCCCTAAAAAATTGGTGGCATACGAGCATTGCATTGCAGTGTGTCCCAAGTCTATCGCTGACATCTGATTACGCCTAATCCTTAGGATTAGACATAATCAGATGCCAGGGATCAATGCCGGCAGAAAATGTGTTTGGAGGTCACGTGACGAGAGGCTGGAGATGCGTGGCATCATCCTGGAACAATTTATTTACACATATAGAGCGTATTTTGTAAAGAAATTTGGATGATATCTTTCCTGCAAACAGAAACGTCTGACACTTGAGATTTCATCTAGCTGTCTGGGACGGTCTCAACGGACAGAATGAAAATAAATCCAAACGAGCAGATGAAAATGACGGTGAAAGTCCGAACGGAGAATTCAGTGACGACGAGAGAGAATATCACAACGAAGAATAGTATTATGGTTTGAGGTAGGCATTGATGTTCCGCGCTTGAAAGTGCCGGAAAGAACGGGTCAAAAAATTATAAAATGTGAAAAATCCTTTGCTGGTTTCGAAAGCCGAAAGTACAAAACGGTTGTCTCCCAAAAATATGCTCCAGGCGTGGTTGAGTGTAAGCAAGGTGTTCTATTATAATGCATAACGAGATAGAGGGACCTTAGGACGATGTAGTAGCCTTTTTTAAACCAGTTTCAGAAACAAAAACCAGCAAGGGGTTAATAGACATCCCAGCTAAAAAATTAGGTGGAGGGTCACATGCCCTGCATTTAGTTGATGAGCTTAAAAGCGTATCAGGCAGTACCAGTGATTTGAACGTGCTGATGGTAAGGACTGAAATAATGTGCAGGTGAGACGCGAACGACTTCACATATTCTAAGCAGTACGACCATTTTCAAGGGAATGTGGCACTACTGCGGGTTTTAAACCGGTTTATCAGTCGCATAGGGCATAGCGAAAAACCCCAGGTTTCATGTTTCGATCCTCTCAAAGCCTATCTTTTGGGAAGAGACAGCACGTTTTGAACCGACTGATCTCACGCGTCCCATCTACTTTCCCTATGACCCGCTAGGCCGCGTGCGCGTCGTCGATAGTGGCTGCGGCCGGCGCGGGGCTAGTGGGGTCGGGATGCATTCCTCAAATAGTATTTATCCGCAAATGGCGAGTTCTGGGACATTTTAAATTCATCCTAGCTATCCCGATTCAAATCCCATTATCAAGGTGACACATTCCCTTTCATAAATTTTTCAATATTATTTCATCCCTTTTTGAAGAAAGACGGAATTCCGGGATCCCGAGACCCCGCAACTCCGGAATTCCGAACCCAGAAAAGGCTGAGGTCCCGGGATTGACACACTATCCAAGGATGCAGTCTGTACTCAGCGCGTAAAAGTGTGGCACGACTACATACACAACGCACCCCGGGAAACCATTAAATGATGGCAACTTTGGTCCCGGGATGTTCCGGAATTATGCTGGTGGCCATGATCTGCGGCCAAGCCTGTGGCTTGGAGCCTGGTAACGATGCGTCGCACTGCTAATTGGAAATCAGATATGGATTGCAAAAACGGGGCTACATATTAAGGTCAGATATGTCAGAATGAGTCGCGCACGGTGCGTGTTAGACATTAGACAGTGTAATGCTTGAACAAGTATTTTCTGCAGGTATTGAACTACGTGCAATTTTAGCAGAACGAAAAGAGCCAACGTCATGGACCTTTTTTCTTTTCAAGTTGTTGCAAGTTCGGTTTTTGGAATCGGAGTCTCACTAAAATCATCAATGTCACGGAGACCCCGACACCACCATCTGAACGAGAAGCTTCCAGATTGAAGGGTTAATGTAGAAGCCAAAGCTTAACTTCTCACAAAGCACAGGGATGGCCGCCCCGATCAGGTCATACTCCTAGTCAGATGCCAGTCGACCTACGTCGGGCAGATATTGAGCGTCGGAGCGTCTCAGGGGAATCGATCCCAAGGACTGTCATAGCATGTTCCTGAACAGCGGGCCGGAGCCCAACGCTCTACCAACAGAGCTACCGGGGCGGCAAACAAGACAAGTGTTGCACACTTTCCGACTTGGCTTCCTATCAACAAGATGAATGCTGTACATTTAACGAGAGATTACAGTATTTGGGGCTGCAGATTCCCTGAATACTTTATGTTAGAGATGATAGCAACACCGAAAATTGTGATTCACTACCACGAGGGAGAGTGCTTTCTACTTTGGATACAAAAAATTGTGTTTTTTACTTCTCGTGTTCGTTTGCTTATTCCGCCCCTCACCACGTCCGGTATACATCATCTGTCTTCATTGCTTCCTAACACGTTAGTGCCAAAATGTTTACCCAGCTAAATCGAATTTGTGCTATGGTCTTTTTGTGAACTGTCCTTATTGGTCTTGCCTGACATCGCTCGGTTGTCGGTCCAGTATGCATGCCTCCACATACATGCCCAACTAACCTCCAGCCAAGCTCCACTAATTTTGTTCCATACTCGTTCTGTATTGATAATGGCGTCCTCGGTTCTTATGGCATATGTGTTCTAGACCATTTTTTATGTGCCTCTTAAACTTTACAGAGAGAGTGCAGGAGAATATAAGTACCGATTTATGAACATTTTACTCATTGTGCATACTATACTTGCATGCCCTTTAGCAGTGGCATACCTAGAATCGGAGGGGAGGGCCTACCACCTCAAGGGGCGGCGGTCGCACATGGGGTACTTCGTTAAAAAAAGAAATCGCTGAGCAGAGAAAACGGTGGGCGACGGAATCAAACTCGTGTATTCATCCATTTGTCTGACACAAATAAAGTTACGTGTACGTTTTGTTAGTTTTTTTCTCCAACTGGCTTCCATTAAATAGCGGCTTCAGTTTCTTCGAGCTATTTACGGTAGCTGCACAGCTCACTTGGATGAAAGGTAATGTAATTGGAGCGATACAATTCAGCCGATAACGCCAAGACTTTGCTTAGCAGTCTTTGATTTTATAGCCCAAAGAAAATAAGAGAGTAAACCCTTTTCTATACGAACAGCCACGAGACAAGGATATTTATTAGTTATTTGGGTCTGGACGAGCGCAACCCATTTCAGACATAAGGCATCCCGGCGAAAAGGTGTACTACCCATTCTGAGCAGACTCAAGGGAATTTGTTTTCTCTCTCTCCCTATCTCCCAAGTGCTGATACACCTTTGAAACAAGCTCATTCTCCCTGTTCCCGATCACGCTCCTCAGGGCCTGGGAGCTGCTTCATGTCATGGCCGGAGAAGAGCTCCACCACCGTGAATTGTTTCGTTAGCGCCTCTAGCCGGTGACGTCCCAGCTGAATCACCCATCTGGCCTTTTCATTTCAGTTACAAGTCGCACACTTTTTGGGGGATGCTGTTCATCAGACAGCAGCTTTTCTCGCGAGGATTTTTGTTGTTCGAGGCCGCAGTTGCCTAGAACATTGACGTATGCTCTATAACACTTAACTAACGTAGAGTTGCGCCCGGATGAAACTCAGGTGAAGGGATTCCAATTACTCATGTCAAAAGGTGCACAGTAATTGATAAAAACACCGCTTATTTGGGCTTTCCTCTAGATGTTTAATTTTTTGGGCTTATCGACATACCAACTGCCAGGGTCATATGGCGTCGCCAACTCATTTCCTGTTGGAAGGGTTTCTCGGGAGCCAGCTTGCTCCTTGTTCAGGGAAGCCGCCGGGCCTTGAACCCGGGTCGGCTGAATGGAAGGTAGCAGCGCTGACCACTCTACTACCGCGCCCATCAGTTCTAGAGTTTCTAGCACGCACGCATATCTAGCAATTAAAGGCACTAAATTATGGCCAGAATGCTGAAAGAATAGGGCATACATCTCGCTTGGAAATATAGTTACAAGGAAAACCTTAGGAGTTTTCTAAAATACCAATCGAGCTTGGGTGTCTGATGACTGGAATGCACCTACCAGCCTGGGGGCAGAGTGTACCTGATGACTAGGACGCACCCACCACCTGGGAGCAGGGAGTATCTGATGGCCATTAACCACCGGCCCAGGCCCCGGTTTTCCGGGATAGCAGAAAACACGAGGCGCAGCACCGCGGTGAGGATCACCCCACTGCATCCTTTCCCATCATCCCGAAATTTACCCGGGTCACCCAAGGTCAGGTCACCAACGAGGCAACCAAGGTCACCTCACTTCACCTTAGAGCTCTGAAGAGCACATTTCAAATACGATTAAACCCACACTCAACCCTCCAGGGTCTACAGGTGTATATCCGGCATTTTCGATTTCTGCCCGAGGTCAGGTCACGAGGCGACCTCTCCCATTGGAAAAGCATGGGAAAACTATTTCAGATATAAAGCCACAAAAAGATGCAAATACCAGACTGCCAGAACAACGTTTTGGACACCCTTCACGGATCCCAGGGGTCATATTTGCCCTTGACTTTCCAAGGTCATCCAAGGTCACCAGAGGTCAAAAACAATATTTGACAATAACTTTACCCAATTAAGCTAGACGGTGAAACAAACACCATCGTGTTTGTCTTATCACTGGCTTCATTTGATATACGGCAAGTCACTTCGACCTTCGGACCTCAGGTCATATTAGGTCACGAGGTGACCTCTGGCGGTCAAACCACTGGCGGGAGGTCTTTATGTTCCACATAGCGGAAAAGACGGCAATTGCTATCAAATGTACTTTACCAGGCCTCAATAGCTCTAATACATAAGAGTTATGCCCAGTTTGCTTAATCATTGCATATTTGAGTGAAAATAGCCGTTCTTGACCTAATTGACCTCTGAGGTCAAACCATTGACCTGAGCACCAAAACAGCGAAGTAATCACTGAATTCACGCGAGCTTTCATTGCACTTGCAGATTTTCGCAACGCCCATATTTTCGGAGTAGAGGGGGCCATCGATGGCCCCCCCCGGTGGGCGAAGGTGGCGCCGACCCCGGTGGGGCCTTAAGTACCGAATTTGGCCACGTACGGCTAAGAATAGCCTAACCACAGAAGCAAGATAATTGAATTAATTATTGAAACTAAATGAGGGATGCAGTTCTGGTTTAGAACTGAGATGCACCCCGCCAGGGGCTGAGAAACAACACTGGTGGGGTGCCCTTCACTAATCTATCACATTTGTTAGCTCTAGCATGTAAAATAAAGCAGAAAAAAACAAAAAGTAAAAACACAGAATCATTGGGAAACCGTATACCCTTCAAAGTCCAATAAAGAGGACATAATTTTATTTCTATCTAGAAACATGTTTTCAAAATTGGTAGCGCCTTTTAAGCTCCCAGGAGCACTCTCTAAACAATATAGGTTTACATAATTTTGGTGTGAGCTGAGACTAAGTTGAGACTGGTGTGAGGTCACCTTCGGCACTAAAGAGAGTGGAGCCATGACCAAAAGCACTCCCCCTCCCTCGGCGTGCCATTGCCTTCTTCCTTGTTCTGTCTGGCCATGCCATGTCTGTATCGTTATTCATAACCAACCAAAAGCACGTCCGTCCAGAAGTTATTCTCTTTTTCTTATCTCTGCTTATTCAAGCTAGCCAAAAAACAGCTCATGAGCTTTGGAGATCACATGCCTATTGAGTCAGCTAAACTTATTGCTCTGCCCGACATGCTGCTGCTGTCCTATCTCCATAAACCCTGATCCATGATAAAAGCAAAGTCCGGGACTGTGCTGGGATCATACGGCCATCCAATTTCCATTGTGACCAGGCGTTTGCAGGCGGCGCGGCGGGCGGTGTTGCCTCAGCTCCGAGTGTGTCGGCCCGTATCGACTGCGGCGCGTGTGAGCTCTCGCACGAGGCTGGCGGCCGAGTCTGTGGACGCGGCTGCCTCACGCCGCAGACAGCTCCGCCGGACAACCACTGACACGGCCAGCAGCTGTTACACGCCTACAGCAGCTCAACCCGAGCTACTCTCGGCTCCGCTGCAGGGGAATTTGGTAGTATTTGGTGACTTGTGCTTACTGACAAGAGAGCGGAAGCTGCCGAGAAGCTGGATTATAATCAAATACGTATGTGCAAGAAGAGCTCTCACAGTTCATGTGCATGACAGGCAACCATTTATATTTAAGGTAAATTTGAGTTTTTAAGTTCACGTGGGCTGGAAGCGAGATATCCCAGGTACAGGCATGGAGTGGAATTTATCATAGGTAGGTAGGAAGTTTTAGCTGCTTATCAGCAGAGATTCATTCGAGTTAGCGAGGAAGGATGGGACATATAAGACTATTTCTTTAACACTGTTTAGCCAGGCAATGGAAATTCATAAATTACTGTTGCACTAGACCATTTCAGAACCTCTTTATGAACAAATGTAATGTATTGATGTAACAATCTATGTATCTTTACATAAGAGTTCTATCTTCACCATCTCTGCTTTCTGGCCTGCAAATATACTTCTTAGTATATTTTCTATCCGTAGGACCCAAAGATAAAAGCGTGTGCTATGCAAGGTCAACCAATAAAGATGGAATGGTATATTGCTAGTTCTCTCCCGAAGTTGATCAGAACTTCTTTGCTTCGTGAGTGCCCTACAAAAAAATGGTTCCTCCGTTTTTTTGGTGTTGCAGGGCATTCGATCAGCAGAAATGCTCCAGTCTTACCAAAACAACCGAATATTTTATACAGAACTATATACACTTTTTGGGACAATCTATTCAAAATGATAAGGGACAGAGGAGCGAACTTTTCAAGGCATATCTGAAACAAGTAAGCTATCATCAGCCTGAGCTCAAATAGAACATTTTTGTTTCCCTATTCGAAATGCAAATCTGGTACTTATATGACCTGGAATCCGGGTGGCATAGTTGGTTGGCGAGCTCGCTCCGCTCGGCCCGAGACATTCTGTATGTGCAATCGCGGGTTCGAGTCCACCCAGAGGCAGAATTTGGTGCCCTGCCCTAGCTCTTTACACGTCTTCCCCTCTGACACCATATGGCTTTAGCAGTTGATACATCGTTATTCCCCCTACCCACGAACAAGTAAGTTCACATTTGTTTTCTTGGAGGATGTAAAAATACCCTACACTTTAGTTTTTCTAGAAAACATATTAATATAGCGGACGCCAAAACACTGCTGGTGCTCATCCTAGATAAGATTACAAAAAAATTTCTAGTATCTTTCTAGTATTTTTTACGAAGAAATAACGTCTTCTATGCGGGTGCTATGAAAAGAAAAGACTGGCGACAGGAGCGTGACCGGAGTACTAATTGTTTAAAGCACGCATGAAACACAGAAAGTTTTACAAACGGGCACAGTAGGAAACATTGGTATTTTCCAGAGGATTTGTACCCTGGATTATCCGAATAATCGCACATTTTTATCGCTGCATTTTGGAGGTTACCAAGACGCCCTTTAGCCCACATAAATAACTAAGCCACACATATACATGCAGATCATAGATGGCGACGATCATGCTCTGATATAAGAGAAAGTATATATTAATAATATGTATATTATTATATCATTAACATTATTAATATATATTAAAAATAATTAACATATATTAATAATAATACTATTATTTTACACAGGCCATTATCAAAGTTTAGACACTATTTGAAAGTGATTGCCAATCTATGTAACACAAGGGCTATATGAGTCTTTCGTAGTGAGACGTCGTGTTGCATATATGTGTGGTCAAAGTGATGTCTACTTGTCTAGGCCGCTAGTTAGCGCCAAGGCCTTAATTTTAGCACGAGAGTTAGGGTTTCGTTGCTGTGGCTGACTTATAAAAAATAGCGTGAGTAAAGAAAACAAAAGAACACCAGTAACAACTCATAAAAACGCTCACATCACCAGGCTGTGAAAGCAGCTTTATTTGAAGCAAAATCCCCTCGCTCAGTTTCTCTTGCGTTTAACCTAGTCGTTTGACATAATTGTTTACCCTCATCTCACCGGAAGCCCCGAAATATTTCTTTAAATACAAGCCTAACTTGAACACGAACTTAACTGTTTGTAGGTTATGTATGTACATACAGTGAGCGTTGAAAAAATTACATTTTTGCTAAGTTCAATAAATGATGTTCTGGCTCATAGAATTACGCTTATTAAGTCATAAATAACACATTTTCGAAGTACGTCCTCGTCCTTGGCTCCAAATGTACAAAAAATAATGTATTGAATAGCTACCAATATGCTCGTTTTAATTTCAACTTCAATCGTTGGAAGCTCAATCTTACAAAGATTGAACCGTAAGCCTCAAAATGTTGAAGATTATATAATTCCCAAATTTCCTTTCCTCAAGAACTTTAAGAGCCTGATGCTGTTCTGTGCTCTATGGGAGTATACCATCATCCTTATCCAGACATTTGGATCACAATTATTAGTGGGTGTTATGTTTACATTTTGATTTTATCTAATGGCTGTACGACTCAATGCGGAGCCTCTCATACCATCTTGGAAAACGGTTCGAAGAAGTCACAGAGTCGGCACGGCACTGGCGCTGACCGACCCCATAAAAGAAACTGTCTTTCAGCTGGTCCAGAATCGGCCAGCAGTGAAGGAGATAACGATGAAGCGCAAGATCAGCTCTCAACAGCTGCGACAAATACGCCTACGTTTTCACCTTACTGGTGTAGCCATGTATCATTTACGTTATCGGACAATATGCCTGACGACTGTGCAGGAAAACAGTCGTTACTGGGAGGCCAATTTCCTGTCTGCGGGCCGACCGGCGGTGGGAGCGTCGGTCACCGCCGCTGGTCTCTGCCGAGTGCCGTTCAGGCCGTCCGGAGCCGCTGCTCAGGACGATGCCGACACGGGCACCCCAGGCACGCCCCTCCGACCACCTCGACAGGCACGCTGCATCAACAGCCGATACCCTCAAATCGCTGCTTGATTTCGCTTACTTAATACCTTTTCAAGCCACGGTGTGGTACGACGGTTTCTTTTCACGCTGATTGTTTAAATAAGACCCACAATATTTGTGTTGACTGCAATCAGATAAGGCGGAACTGGGCACGCGTTTAGGCAGAACATGTGCGCCGTTTGCGTCCGGATCGAAGCCGCTGGCTGTTAAGCGAAGGTTACCTCAGCTCAAACATTACAAGTGTAGTCCAAAACTCTTGATGGACAGTAGGTAGTTAAGCATGGACATATTAATCACTCAATGATGTTGGCAAAAAAATGATGAAGACCAGGGTTATCAAAAACTTACAATTTGTTTTTCAGGCTCACATAAATGAAGCTAGAGGCTTGTGTTTCTTTCTAAAAGTCAGACAATAAGGATAACTGTCAAATGCAGAACAATAGAAAAACTTATTAAGCATCACCAGAGAGCAGAAACCAGGGTCTAAAAACTGTCGATCTACCTACGCCGTCGGCACCCTATCATCTTTTAGTTGGCGACCCAGCAACCGTCTCAAACTCTGATTCCATCTGTTTTCCCATGATTTTAGCTTCCACCATCCGCTCCTGCCTCTAAATATGCTACCCTCTCCACTGTCTCCACGCGTCATCGTAATACACCCAGTGCCCATAAAAATCTATTGGATGAAGTCTGCCAGTTCCTTTAGCCAAGAATGGGCAGAATCTACTTCGACAAAGAGCCAAGTTAGCCTTCGTTTCCCGGCTTGTTTGGCGTTTCTGAAAGACAGCTTGGCTACAACGGGGCATCTTTGGCCGATTACATCTGGCATCATCACCGCCCTTAGTTGCTGCTAGTCTTTGCTAGTTATGTTTCTTCTTATTACAATTTTTGGTTCCAATTTTATGAAAAGCGACTGAAATTACCTGGTACCTTAGCTGATGCCATCTCCTTATACCGTATCTATGTATTATTTTTAAGTTCAAACTAGAATGTACTAGAATCCGTCACGAGTCGGTACCAAGTCGGTGATTTTCATTTTTTTCAATAGGCGACCAATGGGAGACCGAGTCGGCCGAAACCGCCGACTTGCGTGGTTGCCTGGTCGCAGGTGGTCGCCCTGGTACATTTTCGGTGTGTGCGGCCGTCAGAACGAGCGCGGCGTGGGCTGCCGCTAATATTTTTGTATTCTTGTTGGTGGGCGCCGTTTTTGACGACTGGTGTTCAATTTGTTAAATCCAAGGGGTTAAATCAAGATGTGCGTTTATCATAGACGGTCCGTGCAATCTAGGTGGGTTTTGGAGTCTACTTGCAATGATGTTTCCTTGTTTTGCTTTACCGCGAAAAGTCTCAGAAGGAAAAAACTTGAATACCAGTGGTGCATGTTTAAACTCTTTCCAACCACAATCACACTGAAATGTCATCGTAAACATTGTTCTATAGTCACACATTCCCAAGGGCGTGGATATTCTGAACAATTTTTGTGGTGCCTAATTATGAGACTATCCATTACAAGTATACTATTTTTGATGCCACCATGTTCTTGCCTTATAGCTGGACATATAACTGGGTGACCAAGTAGGCCTGTTATTTAACGATTTTAAAGTCCCTGAAATGAGAAATAGGAAAATTTTTTAGGATGCTCTTAGTAGGCACAGGAATTAACATGAGCTTCCATTTGGGGTGCCACAGCAGTGACAGGTCCAAGGGATCCTGAACTCGAGTTCAGGACTCCGTAAGTTTGAAAGGTTTCAGGGCGGCCTGAAGAAAAGGGTACCCCAAAACTGATTAAACCAGATCTGCAGGCAGAAAATACCTTGCTACTGCCCCCACCACTAGAATACAAATGATGGGGCTACAGATGGAGCTTTGAAGTTTAGAAGTTGTGTAAAATGGCATTAAAGGTGCTGAAAACAGGTTTTGTTATGCTAGGTTGGCTCACATCATGTTCTGTATGGCCATATGTCTTGGTCTGTATATATCATTATCTCAATTGGCAATATAAATCAAATATTTAAAAACTTTTTTGTTTTTCTAGATATCTATTAATTGATTTTGTATATGACTAGTGTTTTATTTACACAGATGCACCAAGACATGTGAATGATCATAATAAACATGTTGAGCTTCAATATTTGAAGCAGGGTATAAAGTATGATTTCCTGTTTCTGTTTGAATGATAAATTCCTCTAAAATTTGAAGAACAGAAATAAGCCAGGTAGAAAGACGAAAAGTTTGTTTCATGGCCCAAAATTTTGTTCTGGAAAATGGTCTCAAGCATTCCCATAATTGGGAATGGGTGTTCCCATCTATGGGTCAAGCATTCCCATTTATGGCACTGTTACCATTTTTAAGTCACACCAATTACAGTTTTCTCCCACTGATTGATGACAATAGCCACCCTTTTGGGTAAAGTGTGCCCTTTGGTTGACAGGATGCAATCTCAGAGGGCTGCCCCCTACTAAAATCCTAGATCCATCACTTTGCATTGGTACCCCATAAGGGATATAAATGTGCATTCCTGCACAGCACAAAGATGTGAAAAACCATTTCCAATTTGCCAGAAGACTCCACTGCAAGGACAATGGTCCAATCCAAGTCTGCCAAACATAGAATAAGCTGTGTCTTTTGCACAGATGGATGCACACTGGGTGATCAGGGTGTGTGTGTATGTTTTTAACTGATTGATTATATGCATCCAAGTTTCTGATAATATCTTGTATTTTTTGTCACAAGAAAGTTGACTCGTTTTGTTTTCTCTAGCGTGGATGAACTATGGAAGCACTGCCACAGAGGTACAGTAGAAATATCACAGATTGTGTCCACCACAAAAGAACAGGTTGCTGAAATGCAAACTGTTCTTCTCAGTACCCAATCCTGGTCCAAATGGGTCATCAGCAACTATTCTGGAAACTTTTTCAGTCCTGATTATTAATGCTAAAATGCATCAATTAAGAGCTTTGGAAATAGTTATCATGGGAATGATGTCATGCAAAGAAAATAAGGTTATTCCCAAGAGACAGCATTGCTATTGATTTGAGTAGAACCATGTTCAACAATGGAGCAAAAATTGGGCCTCATCTTAGCAATGGTTGATATTTTCCACTGCTGAGGTAATGTTGCCAATGAATAATGTTTGAATTATTTATTTGAAATGTTACAGGAATTTATCTGATTTGTGGCGCCTCAAGGTGAAGAATGACAAGTATTTCATGACGCATGTATGTACATGAAAAATGTTTTTCTCTAGTTAAATGAAACATCGGAACTGTTCCTGAGGCTCTTTTTAAGGTGCTGCAAACCCTTTTATTTGTCTCAAGATAAGGCCTAACAATTTTTCACATGGATGGACACAAAATAAAACCATTATTGATGAGAGAACAACAATGGTGAATCAATCATGGTTGTATCTTGCTGGTATAGAAGTAATGGGCGAAAATTTTAATGCCCAGGGGTGCTGCCACGGAATTTTTACAGGGGAACGGACCCGGGCTGGTGCTGGCCGGGGCAGGGGATTGTGAGCATATTTGGTACCTGACAGCATTATTGACGATGAACCGAAAATTTTGGGAGATGTCCCCTGGTTGGCCAACAGGGGATGCGTAGGTACCCCGTCCCACAGCTTTCGGCGCCCATTTGATTGCCCTTGTGTACGGACAGCGTATCATCTTTGACCTCGATTGACCTCCAAACAGACTTAACCTAAGCTCAGTGGGCACTATCGATACGTATTCATGACTGCGTAGTGCGTATAAATGACTGATCACTATCCAACATTGGCTTTTAGGTCCGACATATCACGCTGAAAGCGAGCGTTCTTCTATTATAACTGAAGCTACGTGATAACATCTCCAATATTCAGTGTCCTGTTGCGCCAGCCTTTGACCTGATATGAAAATGGATGTTGCCTTAGTGAAAGAGCTGGTCGGGCTCTGTCGAATAGCGTTGAGAAAGTGGTTCCGGCTATTTTGCGTACGGAGATAAGCAAGGTTTTATAGAGCACTGCATTTGATACATTTTGACGTATATGAATTTTTCCCCTCTGGTGACCACAGTATTGACCTTACGCAAGAATTCCAGGAGTAACGCCGATTGCATTTCCGGTGACCTTTCGATCGCTTTTTCCGCTTCTTTCTTTGTTTCCGAGATCGAGGGTGTCATTTTAACACCCTCCCACCAGGGGGGTTCATAGGTGATTCATGCTGGTCACCGGGGCTAGGGTTAAGGGCCAGCATGTATAGTTTTGTTGCTTTCAGATCATAACTTTGACTTTAATACTGAATTATAATCTCATGAAATCACTTAGGTAATGACTTGATTCTGGCTTAGGTCATCGATATCGAGAAACTCGATCTATATTTTATAGGTTTTTTATATCTATATTTTATTGGAACCATCCTCCTTGCACTCGCCAGTGCTTCCCTATAGCCATATTTATACCACTTTTAAGACCGATTTTTGTAATACATGTAGCATTAGGTTCGGCGACCATCGAAGAAGCTTGGATTTTAGTCGGCGACCACAAGCTCACTTTTAGACCCCTGGCAGAAACGGATCCATGGCGGGGAGGGGGCGATAGTGACAATCGCCCCCTAGGACCCAAGGTCTGCCCACCTCCCGATTTTGGGCACTGAAGATGCCTGCCTCCCGATTTTGGGCACCGAAGATGCCCGGAATTAGCAACACCGTGGGTACGAACAGCGAACGCTAAACCAAAACGCAAAGAAAAGATATTTTGAAGCTGGCCTGTTCCAGCTTGAGCCGCCCCTGATTTTGAATCAGCTGCCCCTGGCCTACCAGTGGGTGCCCCACTTTACGCAGACCGCCCTCAACGATTTTCGGCCGCCTCTTTCCCTGTGGTTCGGCGCCCATATTTCACGATTAGACACCCTTTTCAGCCTTAGGGTGCCCCACTGGAAGATAGACCTCCCGTGTCTTCTATTGGCTGCCCTCTTCTGCATGACTGTTCGCCCTTTTTCTACTATTACCCGCTGTTTTGCTGCCCCAGGGCGCTACACTTCAACGTGACTCCCTCACTCACCTCCGGACGCCTTCTATCTTGTGTTTGGGAGGATTGGGTATTTAGGAGTCCCATATTTTACAACTGGCCACCCATTGTTAGCCCTTGGTAGCCCTGCGCAACGTGAACCACCCTAATCCACTTTAGGCGGCCCTCCAGTGCGTAGTTGTGCTGCCCTTTCTCCACCATTCATCGCTATTTTACAGCCTTAGGGCACCCGATTTCAAGATAGACCGTCATTATTCACCTCTGGCCGCCCTCAGGTTTGTGGTTGGGCGACCTGCTGTTACAATTAACCTCCCTTTCTACCCTAGGGTGCCTGCCTGCAACATGGGCCACCATCCCCCACTTTTAGCCGCCCTCTTCTGCTTGACTGCGCGCATTTTCTCCACCATTGGTCGCTCTTCTGCAACCTTAGAGCACCCCACTTCAATGCGAACCGCCCTCATTCACCTCCGTTAGCGTAATCTGTTTTGTGTTTTGGCGCCCCTATTTCATGACTGACACCCTTTTTCAGCTCTAGAGCAGACCACTGCAAAATTGATTGCTCTCATCCTTTGTTGACTGTACTCTAGCGCATGGTGGTACGCCCCCCTTTCCACAATTACCTGCTCTTTTGTAGCCTTAGGGCGCCTCACCCTTTTCGTGTATCACCCTTACTCACCTCCGGGTGTCCTCTACTTTGTGGTCGGGTGCCCCTATTTCACGATCGGCCTACCTTTTTCAGTTTTGGGGGCGCCCCACCGCAACGTATACTGCTCTCAACTTTGAGTGAGAAGTTCCCCCGAGTTTGTTTAGTGTGCTTTAGGTATCGATCGGTGCCATATTTTGCTCCATTACCACTCAGGACCCCCAGGGCGCATTCATGCCTACCCGATTTGCGGTATATATTCATCCCACCCATATAGTCTACTGCAACGAGAACATGCTACGATACATTATAGCGGGCTGGTAATCATGTTTCTCCTGAAGGAGGGTTTGGGCACATTGACCAATATCATTTATATTTGTATAAAGAAGATTCGGAATCTGCTGATAACTCTTTGTATGCTGTTTACATCAATCATTTACGTATTCTGCCGAGGTGTTTTTTTTCGCTGTGCCACTCATGATAAGTTTTGTCCAGGCTACAATATAAGGCTCCTTCTTCATCTGTGTGAAAAATTGAAAGCTCGGCAGCAGGCACCTGCAGAATTTGCTTGCGTCCTCCCCCACAAATGTTTAAACCCTAAAGAAGTTTCGCCCGCAGGTAGAATATTATGGATTTATCAGTATCCGCTCTGCACCGCATGACAAGTTGTGACAGTAACTGGCTCCCAAAATCTCCAAAGGCCGTACTTGCGTGAGTTGAGGTGCCCTATTACGTTACTACTTTTTACCAAGACGCTTTGAGAAATTCTGTCATTCCCTGGTGACCTTTTTCTCTCTTAGTTGGAGTATTTCGAACGACATCGCAAACACGCAAAATTAGCCTCAAAGGCGCCCTTCATGAAACCAAAGGCCTCCCCAAATGGTAGTCTGGTCGCCCCCGAGGCTTTAACCTCCCCCTTCCGCCCTTGTCGGAATGTTTCGACTTATAAGACTTTCAAATTTAGTCCTATATTTGAGATCGCCACAATCGCGTGATAGCACCGGCTCACCCTCGTTTTAGATCGAGTAGTGACGTCATAATACCACGTAATCGGAATGATATGTCAAGGTGAACCCACGTGAATTTTAAGATCAAGATCACAGTTCACATATAAACGTAGACTAGCAGTTTCAATGTCATTTACCAGCGTGCTGTCGTCCGCTGACGTCAGCCATTTGGGCGTATATCACATTATGACGTCTTTGTCACGAACGTCGCCGACGGCAAAAACGTGGGGGCGGGGAAATTTTGGCGCAGCTTCGACTTCTCGCTGACGGGAAAAGGACTACCTTATAACCAAACGCTCATTGACTATGGGGCTCATCTTACCGTCCCACTAATGCTATGGCTATAATTTAACACGCGCATTGACGGGGGTCTGAGCCACCTTCGGATTGACGAGGGGGCGGGTACCAGCCCCCCTAAGATCTTGAGAACCACGGTAGGTAGCAAAAAACGGTAAACGGTGTTGGGTAGCCCATCCGCTTCTCCATCGAAAATATTGGAACCATTGTTTTGTCAGGTCACATTTAAGGTCACCAGAGGTCAAAACATGCCATCATAGGGATAACATGTACATACATCAAGGTTTTCGATCATTACATCTGAACAAGTAAAGATAGAGCAAAACGACTTGAACTATATGAATCCTCGCAACCAGCCGAATCGAATGATATATGATTTGACCTTGCTAGGTCAAATCAAAGATTTTGACCTGACCTGAGGTCAGGTCAGGGTCAAATTATATAAAATGCATATCATTAGAACCGCAAAGCCAAGGCGAGTCTAATGAAGCTAAAATAAACGCTTTGTCACCATCTGTTATTGAGTTATTCAGTAAAAACCATATTTCCCATGTATTACCAATGGAGAGGTCATGCTTCGTACCTGACCTAAGGTCATCGATATCAAAAATACCGGAACATGTTTTAGAGAACTCGGTGAGCCCATTATGTGATATGAGTTTCAATAGGATAAGTTCACCCTGCTCCGACTTATGCTATCTTAAACTTTTTTAGGTCGGGTCACTTGACCTGTACTGGTGACCTGACCTGAGATGACCTATCCTTAAAATTTTCACATAAGTTGCAAAAATGATGAGGGAAAAGGTATACCAAGTACAGCGGCGCTGCGCGCTGCCGTTTTCTGCTGTCTCCGAAAAACCCGAGGGGGCGGGTACCCGCCCCCCGTCAATGCGCGTGTTAAAGTTCTGTCGGATTAAGGCTAAAATAGGGAAACTTTCAGACAAAGGCTGGTGTGGGGCTGTTCCCTGGATCCAGGTGGCGATGCCCATGGTCATAGTGAAGGTGATTAACACGCGCATTGACGGGGGTCTGAGCCACCTCCGCATTGACGGGGGGCGGGTACCCGCCCCCCTAAGATCTCGAGAACCAAGGTAGGTAGCGAAAAACGGTAAACGGCGTTGGGCTGCCCATCCACTTCTCCATCTAAAACATTTGGACCATTTTTTTTGTCAGGTCACATTTAAGGTCACGAGAGGTCAAAACATGCCATCATAGGGATAACATGTAAATTCACAGAAGTTGTAAAAATGGTGAGGAAAAAGGTATGCCAAGTACGGCGGTGCGTGGCGCCGCCGTTGTTCTGCTATCTTTGAAAAACCCGAGCAGAGGTGCAGAAAGTATACTGGCTGTCACAAACTCAATGAGACGTATGCCTCCTCTGTCACACAAAGCTGGAAATAATACTTTTATACTTGAATACTATTTCCAATATGCTGAATGTCATCTACCTGTCTCTTACTTTTTGCAACGGACAAGGTCCAAGCACCAAGCCATTACCGCATGCAAGTAGTAAACTGTGTTTTCATTTTTAGATCATGTTTATGTTTTGGAAGGAAAATTTCCAATTATGGATCATTGTTTTCAGTATTGGGATCATAACTATTATTGGCAACTCTGCCTGGAGTTTCCCCCAATGAAATGCATTTCCCTTTTGAAGAAGTTTCCATTTTTGGAAGGAGTGTTCCCAATTATGGTACATTTCCCCATGATTAAATGTGGCAATTATGAAAATTATTATTGGGAACTAATCTATAAATGGGAGCGTACACCTACACACAATTGGGAACCCTGATCACAGCTTCCCCCCACCCCCCACTGAACTTCTATCTCACATATCAACAAAAGGGACAAAAATGTCAATGTCAACATAGGATTTGGATCTACCTAAAATGTGTTGGTAAAGTGGACCTTAGGTAGCATTTTTATAGCCAGATCAAATGCTTAAGATTTTACCCCAACACCTGATTATCACCTGCCTGGTCGTTCCTTCTTGCAGTAAAAACTCTGAGGCGCCAGATCAAATGCTTAAGATTACTTAAGATTTTACCCCAACACCTGATTATCACCTGCCTGGTCGTTCCTTCTTGCAGTAAAAACTCTGAGGCAACTACCCTGCATAGATGTAAAATTATGTCTATTGGCCTAATATGTACAGAGGTATTGGAAGTCTCATACCAAAGAAAGATCCAGTGTATAAGTCAAAATCCTGCTTTAACTCCAGGCAGTTCAGGTCCTGTGTGTTGCTTACTACCACTGGTAGTAAGCAACACACCCCCAACCAGCGTTTTTCAAAGCCTCTTTCTTTCTGAGATTTTCTGTGATTTTCTGAGATGAGAAGGGGGTCTACTAGGCCCCCTCTAGTGCATGTTAGTGCCAGGCCCCTCTCCAGTGTGTGTTTTAACACTTTGTGGAGGACTGCATTGGCACACATTTGCTATCAGTACAATATTGACATGATAATTTGATCATGAAATCTCACCTGAATTACTGTTGTTCCCAGTCTGTTGCTGGCGCCAACTCTCCCAACTTCCTCCAGCTCCAAATCTACCTAACCAATCTTGATCTAGGGCACAAATAAGGTAAGGCACAAGCAAGCTAAGGAATGAAAAACCAAGTTTGATGTGTGAAAGTGCATCAGTATCAAAGTAGCCTACATTCATCTTAGATTAGCCATGGCCAGCACTATTTATTCCAGCTAGTTTTAGCCTGCACTTATCTCAGATATACCTAATAAATATGCCCTCAACAGAAGTAGCTTCTCACTTGTTCAAATTTTTTTGGCAGGCTCTACATCACACAAACATTGCGAACTTGTCTTGTCGCTGTTGCGTAGTTTAGGTAGAATTGCTGCCAAGCTATGTTTATTTCTTTCACCCATTTAGTACTTTTCCTAGTAGCTTTTAGGCGTACTTGATACTAAATTCAAAGAAATAGGGACCGCTAAATCGAAGATACTCAAACTTTAAATATTATTTAACCTGACAAAATGGACAGAGAAGTACTTGATAACGTATCTGCGTTATCTTTAATACCTTAAATATACCCACAATCATGTATTTCTCGAAAAAATTGACTGTCACATTTCGGGCATCTAGGCGACAACTTTCTGGCAACTACTAACAATCAGCACCATTGGGCTGCATGTTAAAATCTGGCAACTGTGACAGCGGTTTCCGGGTTTTCTGCAGCGGGGGTCTCTCGTTTTAGTAGAAACTGAACACAGTACCAATATTGTAGCACTGATGGTACGCTGTGCAATTGAAGGATAGAGTTGCTAAATTAAAATATTCGCTACACGCCTCATTCTGTATTTCGAAAATGTGTGGTTTGATTTTGAACCATACTGTCACGATCGCTATTTTGTCACACTTATGCACCTCGACTATCATAAATGTGTCACAAACTCCAGTAGCCGAGTTGGCAAGTTTCTGCACCTCTGAACCCGAGGAGGGGGGCGGGTACCCGCCCCCCGTCAATGCGCGTGTTAATATTAAGTTCAGGGTCACAGCTCAAGCTCAAAAGTTATTGGTTAAAGTCAAATCCTCATATCCAGCTAAACAGTCAGCGACGTAGCCAGGATTTCGCTCAGGGGGGGGCGGCGCCCCGAAAAGGGCCCCAGTGACAGCGCCAAAAGGGCCCTGATGGGTAAAAAGAGCTCTGCTTGTTACAGAATCGTGTCCTCAGGAGGGCACTTCGGGCCCTCAGGGGGCCCTTCGGGCCCTCAGGGGGGCGGCTGTCCCTGCCACCCCCCCTTGGCTACGCCCCTGTGAGCATCTAACTTCGTGCTTGATACAGTGTAACATAGTGTGTTTGTTGTAGTGCGACATTACTAAAATTTCAGTGTATTCGGGAGTTTTTCCGCATAACCGCTACATTCCCCAGTAGACTTTCAGTATGGTCCAGGTTTTAACTTTTTCACCTCGTTTTACCTTGAGGATGATGATATCCGAAATGTGAACAGACCAGGATGATGAAGATGTAAGACGTCGATGAAAGTCGGTAATAGTGGCACTGTAGCTCCCACAAGTCTACAACAGGCCGTTTTCCCGACCCTTGTTTTTAGATCTCAGGGGAAATGCCGTCCAAGTCTTGGGTCTTATAATTACTCTGTATTTGCTCTTTGCCAGCCTGAGTATACGTAAATGCTCCCAATTTTGGCATTGATTTTCTGCCTTGCTATCACTCTCTGAGACAGCTACAAAGTTCGGGCCACACCTCCCGTGGTCACCGTCAGATCGGAATCCCCCCTCACGAAAGTCCCGCGGTAACGTCACTGGCTATATCAGAGCCATTTTAAAAACTATATTCTGGTTTCCAGGTATCTACGTTACAAATGTGGGACCCTTAATTCGTCATTAGGATCGTCGTCGCGGGCTGGAATAATCTGCATACATCTACATGCAAATAAGTCCCCAATCCGGTTGAAAGCGGCCGCGAGGAAGCTTTCTGGCTGCGAAATATGGGCTGAACTGCTCGCCGGGCTGGCCTGGTCCGGATGCTGGCTCCGGCGACAGCTGCGTTGGCGTGTCACAGCCAACAGCAACTTGTGTTTCCGCTGTAACTTACAGTTGGGGCGTGACCGGGCCGACAGACGGTGGGGCCGTCTGCTGGCATCTGTTGATCTTGGCCGCCCACCGACGCCGCGCTGAACGTCCTCCGACCAGCCACCATCCAATTATGCGCATCAGTAAACCAATCTTAAGCCGCCGCTACTTGACGTTCGCGCCACTTGATCGCCACTTACAGCCCGTGACGTCACCAATCTGGACTGCCACCGCCGTTGATCGGTCGGGCCCAGCCAAAGCTGGTTTATCGCGAACGGATCCAGCGGCATACTGCCCCGCAAGGCATGCGAGGGCCGCTGCAGGCCCCTGTTGGATGCATCCTACAAAGCATGCTTTGTTGGGCGTATGATAATGGCTATGATGTGGGTTTATCGACGCCACCACCTGCTAAGACTCAGAGCATATCAAAATGGTGAACAGTGCAAGGCATGATTGATATAGGGATATAAATACACCACTGTTCATCCGGAACCGTTTTAAGACAATATGACACTTCATGGGTTTTGAATTGAGCTACCAGGGGTGTTTGAAGCACGCAGGAAATCCATGGTGAGACATTTTCCTGCTCTCAGAACTTATGTTTTACGGAGCAACAGTGCTTCCGTCTAGTTTGTTTCCCACTATTTCACTTAGAAGACGGCAAAGACAACGTCACACAACATGTTAATGGCAAGTATGGATGCCCGTAGGTATCAGAAACTCTTGAAAACTTTTGGAGTTTCTTCGGCCTGAAAGGTGTATGACCATTACATATTTTGAGCGGGGATGTGTTAAAATTTGACTAAAGTTAATAAAAAATGATATGTAGCAAAGCTTCCTCTAAAATTTATTCCAGACAGGCTCCAAACGAGTGGTGAGCATGTAATGTAGATAAATAGTTTCTATTACTGCTTGCCCAGTGGCGTAACTAAGGGCCTTTCCCCTTTTGGGCCGATTTTAAGCACTGCAAATGATTCTCTGATCAGGGAGCTCCAAGAGTCAATATAAGTAGACCCCGGGAGCTAATCTGAAGGGCCCCAGAATTAGTCTCAGAGGTGCCCCAAAGAGGTGATCTCAGGAGCCCCCTAGATTTTGTATCAGGGGCCTCCCGAGAGTTAACCTTAGGAGGACCGTGAGTACTCATTTGGGGTCCAGAGTTAGTTGCAGGGGGCCTTCTCAGGGCCTTCCGAGAGCAAGTTCCAGGGGCGACGGATGACGGTCTTGAGGTGCTCCCTAGGATTATATAATCTAGCGTCTGGGGCCCTCTCTCATATTCCTGCTACTGACCACCACTTTGACAGATGCTGAAAAATGTTAATATAAAGATACAGACATACCCCCGCGCCCCAACAGGGGTCCAGTGCCACCTTCGCCCCACCGGGGGCCATCGATGGCCTCTCTAACTCCAAAAATATGGGAATAGCGCAAATCTGCAAAGTGCATTAGAAAGCTCGTGTGAATTCAGAATGATTTCACATGCATGTTTAGGTACTTATGCCAATGGTTTCACCTCCAGAGGTCAATTTCGGTCACGATAGGCTATTTCAACTAAGATATGCAATGCTTAAGAAACTTGAGCATAGCTCTCATGCCATTAGAGCTATTGAGATCTGGCAAAGTACATTTTATAGTAAAATGCCAGGGCTTTCTCTGCTATGGGAAACATAATGAACTTCCGCCAGTGATTTTATCCCTAAAGATCCCTAAAGACAAGACAAACGCGATGACGTTTGATTTAGCGCTATAGCTTGATAAGGTCAAACTTTATCGTCAAAATACTGTTTTTGACCCTGGTGACCTCAGATGACCTCAAATAAGTCGAAGGGAAAATATCGCCCATGGGATCCGATCTGAAAGGATGTCCAAGAACGTTTTTCTGAGCAATCTGAGCATTTACAATCATTTTTGTGGCTTTTAGATCATAAGACAGCTTATCTTCGTGCTTTTTCAATGGCAGAGGTCACCACGTGACCTGACCTCAGGTCATGAAATTGAAAAGTCCCGGATACATATTGTGTAGACCCTGGAGAGTTCATAAAGTGTAGGAAGATTCAAATTAATTGGCATAGAAATGTAGCTCTTATAGAGCTCAAAAGTTGAAGTGAGGTGACCTTGGCGGACCTCACCTGAGGACCTGACCTTGTGTGACCTGGGGTAAAAATTAAAGGAAGGAGGAAAAGTGATAGGGTGAGAGCTAGAACGCTCAGCCGCGGTGCTGCGCCTTGTCGTTTTTCTGTTATTCCGAAAACAACCCTTAGGGCAAAATTTTTTTAAAAAAACCTTATTCCGAAAAACATCGATGGCCCCGGTGGGGCAAGGGTTAATGGAAACAGAAACTCAGGCTAAGCATTCAATGACATATCTAAAAACCGGAAAATTTCGTCCAAATTCCTTCAAATATCATTACCTGGATAGGGATCTTATCGAGGCTAAGGGCTGTTACTTGGAACAAATTTGGAATGAGCACTCTGGTTGGAAGCTATTGCTGGTATTGAAACGTTACAAGGTGTGTTGAAAAATTGGTCGAATATATGCACTAACAAATTCCTAAAACATCTAGCGTTGCAAACAATTTTAATTGGAGTTTCAAAAACCAAATATAAGCCCAGAAATGTAGAAAAATCATAGAAAAAAGTCTGCTATGAGGATGCTCCCTGAAAATAACAATTAAATTGATAAGGCATGCATATTGCTGCAGCTCTCTGTCGATCTGGGCTAACTTGGCAATATGATGAAAAAATGAGAAGTCTGGGAAATGAAGAAAAAGAGCGAGAACAATGAATGAATAATATTATCAACTTTTGAGCTGCTACCGAAATTGAGGTCATAACAGGTCAAAATTGGTCGCAGGCTGGAGAAAGGCTCATATTTTTAGATGTTAATATATTTTTATGCTAAATGTGCTTGGCCATTTTACACGTTGTTATGTAACACAACTAGGGTTTTACGACGAAAAAATAGCTCCTCACTTTTATCTTTTCATTTTTATGCGTGAATATGTAGTTTCTAAACAGCGAATGTTAGCTGATATTTTATCACTTGACTTTATATGTGAATGGGACATATATGAGCCCTTTGAATCTGGTGAATGCAAAAAAGCGTGTTTGACCCTAGGTTTTGACGGGATTGGGTCACAGTCAATTGTTAACCATCATTAGTTTCCTTTTATCACGGCAGATTGAATTATATGTGCTATAATAATGCTAGATCAGCATACAAAATAACCTGACCTTATATCCGGTCTAAATCATTTTCTATTCTACTGTGCTTCTTATGCTTATCAATCAACTGTAAGTGACAATACGAATATAGGAACATGAAAATAACTGTATTTTCGATTTGATCAACCCGAACCGTAAAAGATGCTTAAGTAATAGCTCCAGATGACCTAACGGGTCACAGGTAAAATTCAACTTGGCCCTTGAGAGTGGCGTTAAATACCAAGAAGAGAATACCAAGAAGAAAATACCAAGAAGGATAAATTAAATACCAATTAAATACCAATTAAATTAAAATTAAATACCAAGAAGAACATGTCATTTTAAGTAGTATTCATAAAAAGGATAATACTTCCGCCAACTCTCGTTTTATATACATCTCAAATGAAGAGTTCATGACACGTACCTGACCCTAGGTGATAGATATAACACATTCCGCCACAGACGTTGGAACAGGGGGCACGGCGTTTATGCCCATCATCTCCCCGAGATTCAACATCTTAAACGTTGGCCTTATGGAATTTCCTGGAAATAAATGACTTCAAAATACACCATGGTCCCAAAAATAACCTGGAAGTTCCTCCACGTAATCAGTAAAGCAGAATATCAGATCAATAGATATTGAATATGAATAATGTTGCATACATTATTCATATTCAAATTTACTTCATTTCTACGGTGTCAAATAACACACGAGTCCCGCAAAGTCACGAGGACCAATGACAGAAAATTGGAACTACCAGGCTCATTTAACACATCGCGGGCAGCCGACTTCGGGACTTGTGCCCACTACAGTCGGCGACTGGTTTTCTCGGTTTTACGTGAGATCCTGAAGCAATCATTGCCAACGCTCGGGCGACTCCGATCTGAGCACGGCTGCAGGGCTCAGCCAATTTCGGCCGACGGTTGTGAAAATGGCCATCTCTAGCTAGGCTTTTATGTGAGCCAGAAGAAACAAGATCGAGCGTTAATTCTTTAGACGTCGCTAGCTGAGCCTGCTTTAGAGCAATCACATTTGCCTCATTTTTCTGCATAGGGTAAAGACAGGATCCCTAGTGCCAATCCCAGACTTTCAAGCATAGGTCTCAAAGAATATCCAAAGCGCATCCTCTCAGACCAAACAGAATTCAGGAAAACAGCTTCCGTTATATTTCGACTGTCCATTGTTTGAGCATACAAACTCCAAAATAAATTCCCTAAATTGAACATATCACGTCTGTTAGAGTTGAAGGACAGAGCCGAAAGTTCAAGACTATCCACTGAAACTGATGGAGCCAGAAGGAATCTTTTAATAATTTTTGGATGAAACGAAATAAATGAGAAAAATTTCAAACTATATTTGATACTCATATTTTGTTGATCCACGGCTCTTACACATGGATGCCACCAAACTTCCAAACAACTTAACCCTCGCCCCACCGGAAGGGGGCCATCGATGGCCCCCCTAAGGTTTTTTCCGGGATAGCAGAAAAACGACGAGGCGCAGAACCGCGGTTGAGGGCTCTACCTCTCACTGCATCATTTTCCCATCATCCCTGAAATTTTTTACCCCGGGTCACCCAAGGTCAGGTCACCAGACGAGGTCAACCAAGGTCACCTCACTTCACTTTAGAGCTCTGTAAGAGCTACATTTCAAAGTCGATCGATTTGAAACTTCCTACACTTCATGACCCCTCCAGGGTCTACAAGGTGTATATCCGGGATTTTTCGATTTCGTGCCCTGAGGTCAGGTCACGAGGTGACCTCTCCCATTGGAAAAGCATGGGGAAAAGCTATTTCATGATATAAAAGCCACAAAAATGATTGCAAATACTCAGACTGCTCAGAACAACGTTTTTGGACACCCTTTCACGGATCCCAGGGGTCATATTTGCCCTTTGAATTTTCCAAGGTCATCCAAGGTCACCGGAGGTCAAAAACAGTATTTTGACAATAACTTTTGACCTAATTGAGCTAGAGCGATGAAACAAACACCATCGTGTTTGTCTTGTCACTAGCTTTCATTTGATATACGGCAAGGTCACTTTTTGACCTTTCGTGACCTCAGGTCATATTAGGTCACGAGGTGACCTCTGGCGGTCAAACCACTGGCGGGAGGTCTTTACGTTCCACATAGCGGAAAAAGTACAGGCAATTTGCTATCAAATGTACTTTACCAGGCCTCAATAGCTCTAATGACATAAGAGTTATGCCCAGTTTGCTTAATCATTGCATATTTGAGTGAAAATAGCCGATCTTGACCTAATTTGACCTCTGGAGGTCAAACCATTGACCTGAGCACTAAAACATGCGAAGTAATTTCTTACTGAATTCACGCGAGCTTTCTATTGCACTTTGCAGATTTGCGCTAACGCCCATATTTTCGGAGTTAGAGGGGGGCCATCGATGGCCCCCCGGTGGGGCGAAGGTGGCGCCGGACCCCCGGTGGGGCGCGGGTTAAAGGGTTGGAATAAAACATTTTGTGTTCAAAACAGCAATATTTGAGACTTCAATGGGTTAACGCACCGCAAAAATAAGAGAGGCTCACAAGAAGTAAAAGGGGTGACAAGTTTCAAAGGACTAACCGTTGAGAAGAAGAGACGTCAAAAGAGCGGACCACAGAAGCCGGCTGGGGTAGCCTGGTGGGAATGATGTCACTCGCTGCTCTGATGATTGGTGGGCTGGCATGTTTCCGTGCTTGTACACCTCCTGAAAAGTGCAGATAGCTGGTTGCGAATGCTCCCGTGAAACACGCTTGTAAAACAAAACACATGTTAAATTGATGTCTGTTCTGTATTACTTTCCCATCCGCTTACATCCGTAGCAGTTTCCAGTGTGTTTGACCCCATGTAAGAAGGGCGCAGAAGTTTTCCACACACCTTTTGCTACACGGGAGACTACCGTATCATTTAGGAGATGCTTGGCTGTGTGGCAGAGTCTGTCTCTTCTGACCTACAGGTCCCAGGTTAACCCTCGCCCCACCGGGGGCCATCGATAGCCCCCTAAGGTTTTTTTCGAGATAGCAGAAAAACGAAGAGGCGCAGCACCGCGTTTGAGGACCTACCTCTCAACTCATCATTTTCCCACCATCCCTGAGAATTTCTAACCCGGGTCACCCAAGGTCAGGTCACCAGGCGAGGTCAACCAAGGTCACTTCACTTCAACTTTGAAGCTCTATAAGACCTACATTTCTTTGCCGATCGATTTGAAACTTGCTACACTTTATGACCTCTCTAGGGTCTACAACGTGTATATCCGTGATTTTTCGATTTCGTGACCTGAGGTCAGGTCACGAGGCGACCTCTCCCATTGAAAAAGCATGGGGAAAACCTATCTTATGATCTAAAAGTCACAAAAATTATTGCAAATACTCAGACTGCTCAGAACAGTGTTTTTAGACACCCTTTCACGGATTCCGGGGGTCATATTTGCCCTTTGACTTTTCCAAGGTCATACAAGGTCACCAGGGGGTCAAAAACAGTATTTTGACAATAACTTTTGACCTAATTAAGCTAGAGCGCTGAAACAAACACCATCGTGTATCTCACATCACTGGCTTTCATTTGATATACGGCAAGGTCACTTTCTGATCTTTCGTAACCTCAGGTCATATTCTGTCACGAGGTGACCTCTAGAGGTCAAACCACTGGCGGAAGGTCTTTGCGTTTTACATAGCGGAAAAAGGACTGGAATTTCCTATCAAATGTACTTTACTAGATCTCAATAGCTCTAATGGCATAAGAGTTATGCCCAGTTTTCTTAAGCATTGCATATTTGAGTAAAAATAGCCTATCGTGACCTTTCTTGACCTCTGGAGGTCAAACCATTGACCTGAGCGCTTAAAAATGTGAGGTAATTTCTTACTGAATTCACGCGAGTTTTCTAATGCACTTTGCAGTTCTTTGCTAACCCCAATATTTTCGGAGTTAGAGGGGGCATCGATGGCTCCCGGTGGGGCGAAGGTGGCGCCGGGCCCCCGGTGGGGCGCGGGTTAAGACTCGTCGACTTCTCTGAATAAGTGCTATCCGATCCCCAAGACCTTCCAATTGGGTGGAGTTGACGAAGCTGTATCACTGGCAATTCGTGCGTCATTTAATCCACCAATCATTACATCTAAGCCTCCAAATATGGGTTTAGATGCAGTTGGTTAAGACGGCACCTCGCTATCAGAGCGTAAAAGGCACCTAAGCAGCCAAGGTGCTCCTTTCGTTAGCACCTCCCCGACAGTGTGGTGTTGTGTACGTTGTAGGTCCTGGTCGGACGGGATGGGAGTCGGGCCCAAAAGGGAGCTTGCCCTGCAGCAAGTAGGGGCTCTTTGTTTCACTCCTGGGTTAAGGGAATGAGATCCGAACAAAATTTGAGGCCTCCCATTCACTCGGATGTGTCCCTGAAGTCTCCAAGACCCTGACTAAGTCGATTCCATAGTTAACTGAGACATTCCATGATACATTGACCTGTTGATAACGTGCCAATTTCACACGCTTCTATCTCTCTTTTTTGGGGGTGGGCTTTCAATAGTGCAGATTACGATTTTGATGTTTTCTGTACAACTTTGCCCACTGAGGAATGATTTCAGAATCATAGCCTCGGGCAATTTGACCGATTGGGGCTGCACACCAATCATAAAAGACAATTTTCCATTTATTTTTATGCAAATACGATATAGTATTCATTTTTACATTTCATATATGAACCATTTAAAAGTTTAGAAACTGTATAAGAGACTGATTTCCTACTAGATTTGTAACGTTTTTGAGAGTGATAAATCGGTATCCTCACAGGCCAATGTTTCATGGAAGGCTCCCACTATCTTGTCACGTTCACGTGGAGCAGATAAGAAGTTACCAGTTAGCTTCCCATTGCTCTCAGCCGCTCTGGAATAACTCGAACTCGAATCCCAATCAAGTGCAGCAGCTTTAGATTTCTGAGAACTTGGTTTGAAAAGGCCCATCTGACGTTTCAACGCACACGAGCTCGGCACCCCACCGCGCCTGCCACCCGGCGGGCAGAAGGCCACATCGATTTGTGCTTTTATGTCGCCTGGTGGTGCCTGTAACCCCTGAACCGGTTTCGAAGTGTTTCAGAAGCTCCCCTGGCGAACCAAATGGCCTATGCATTATCTTGTATGCATACGTGGCCTAGCACAAGTTGTTTTTCAGCTTTAAGATTATAGTGGCCCAAAAGCTACACCAGAATTTGATGTCTGGTGTTTATTTAACCTGTTTCATGCTTGATACTTGCCAGATCAAACATTTTAAATACGTGTGGTCAATTTCCGGGGCAGTACCATTTTTAACTCGCTATTCTTCTGGCGATATCTTAGGCAATTCAATAAAGCTGCACGATTTAAGCCGTGAGCAGCTCTAGAGCTATAGAACTGGTTTCCACTAGACTCCACCGCTAGGTTTCAGAGAACGCTGTCCCTGCCCGTACTTTCACTCTATAGTCAGGTTCAGAAGTTACCTGGTAACCACGGTCTCAGAGCCACGCAACTGGAGGAGAAGGAGGCAGTGGCGGCACGTCACAAAAATGTTCTCAGAATCACCTGAACTAAAGTCGACCGAAAACATGTCACAACCTGAAAAGGAAAGGACAGATATGATGAACTGCCCAGCTTTGAGCCCCGTGACAGGTCCTTAATGATAGGTCAGGTAGAAATGGCAGGTCCTGTAGAGAAGATGAGAATGTAATAATATATTAGATATTTTGATAGAATGGTGCCGAACAATGTACGGAGAGGAGCCTTGAGTGTTTGTGCACTTCAGAGCTACCCAATGGCATTGCTACTAGACTCAGCCACTCACAAACAAGCGAATACAGAACACCGACTCTGCTTACCATGATAGGGTGGCGACGATAGAGTGACTGGATTTGAATACTTGAGGTTTGTTAAAAGTGGTGTTCATCTTTTGGATAACTTTAGACCAAACTAAAAGACGAGATATGGAGGAGGGTGATGCATGGCACTACTACTGTAATCAATTCGACAAACAAGCTGGTACATGACGCCATTTGAAACTTAAAAGGCACCCCTAAGGCCTAAAATGATATACCCACTACAGAAATAAAATGTCACACGGGAAGAAGACACCACATCAGCTCCAGAAGCAAATTGGCGTCCCTAGTCGTCATCGATTTCACCCTGTACCCCTCCCACTCAGTAGCAAGGAACCTCTTATCAATGCATATTAATAAGAGATGTTAGCGATTTAAGCGCCATGCGGAAGAGATCCTTGCACTCAGATCTAGAGAAAACTTATTATTAAATTCCAAATTGTCCGAGGCTTCAATGGGTAAAAATGCCCAAAACATTCCCTTCAATTCCAACAACTTCTCGCCAACTGAGGAAAGAGTCCATCTCATATAACAATTAGTCTGCATTTATTGACGAAGCGAATTTCCCATCTTCATCCTTAGAGACGAGGCTCTACCCGAGAAAAATCACGCTACTGGGTATAAGAGACGGGAGGCGGGTAGTTGATAACAAAACCGGTTGATAAGGCGTTAGTCCTTTGCTGTTTTAAAAAAAAATATGGGCCGGATATAATGCGTGCGCTATTCCTTCCTGTAAATTCTGACGATCCCAGCGTCATATATATTGGAAATAAAACAGTTGTTTTGTTTCCAGTGTATTCTGCTCTGCTGAAAATCCCTCCGCCCGTCCAAGCATAGAGTCGCCATACATAGGGGAGAGGGTGGTAAGACGGGCATAGTTGTGTTTTGAGACTGTGTGTCTGACTCACTTTTCATATAACTGTGATGAGATTTCGCAAACAGCTTCAGCAAACATTTATTTGACCCTGGGCTTAAACATACTAAGATCCGTGCTTCTTCCTTTGAGCAGTAACGTTTACCGTAGAATGCTGCAAAAGTCCGTCTTACCCCAACAGGTGGGGTAAGACAGGCTTTTGAAAATAGTTCATCATATGCTAGAATTTTTTTTACAAAAACCATACCATTAGGAGCAAAAATGAGGTCTGAAACATTTTGCAAGGCATTGTTTCAATAACACAGCCAGCAGATAATTATTTTGCGGAAATCCCATATAATGATAACTTTTTTCAGTGGATTCAAACAATCAATAATTTACAGCTCCTAATCCGGTTTGCAGGACCTTCTGGGACTGATTTCATTTAATCATGTAAAAACAGCAGCGATAAATATTACATACTTTATGGTAATATAATATTTCTCTTCGTGCCCGTCGTGCCCCATATCAATATTCTAGAAAATTTAATTGTTGGCGATCATCATGCAAGGATAATATAAAAATGTAATCACCTAATGCATGCTAATGCTCTCCCCTGACAGATTTTGCATATTCGACTTTCAAAATATGACCAGACACTGACAGAACGCTAGAAACAAAACTTCTAACAATGGTAGATTGAACCATCAATATTGTTTTTTTCAAAATTTTGGAAAAACGATAAAGGTTAGGAATTCGTTTTTTTGGCTCATGATCAGGCACCCCAACACACACTTATGCAAGTAATGGGATATCGATACCATTTATATTTGACATAACATCACATCCATGTGGCTATTCTGACGCCAGTCGTATGAAGATGAGGACATGTAAATACAAACTAACAAAAAACACTGTAGGATAAGAAAGGATAGGATGGTTGATGGGGAAGGACAAGGATTATCCACGGGAGGCGCCACAGGCGCGCGCTCAACCCATGGAGTGAGGTAGTGGGACTTGACGAAGGGATCCAGTAAAAACATGAAAACAACAAACAAACAAGGCTGACGATGACGGTGATATGAATTATTCTCGTTATTTGTCGACTGGTCTCTCTTTTCATTCTTCGCTTTTGTCTTCGTGATTCCTCGTTTTCGTTTCTCAGGTCTTAAAAGATGATATGTTGAATGTTCGGTTGATACATATTCTGAGAGGCCGCTCCACATGCAAATGGTGTAGGTGCTCCAAACTACAGTTGTTCCAATATGTGTGCTCCTGGGGTATTTCTGTTTTCCTTTAAAATGTTGTCTTCAAGTTATACATCACTTTTCTGTGTTCCTCTATTAACCTTGCCTTCAAGTTGTATGCATCTGAATCTTGTATTATAAGTTTAGTCGGAAATGATATAAGCCGGTCAAGGCCTTCATCGTTAGCGAACCTGGCAGCAGACAATATTTTCAGTTTCTGATCCGGATACTTCTTTTCCAAGCGGCACTAAAATCACGTGAGTCGCAGCGAAAATCAAGCGAAAAATTAAGCTGCTAAATAATGATGGACGACCAAAAGTCAGGAAATATTCCGTATTTTATCTTGCTGTATCTCCTCCCACAAGTGTTTGACGCGAATGAAAATTAAATCATGATATAGCCGAGAAAAGTAGCAATACACCATCGTAGTATCGACTCCGAGTTTAGGTTAAAACAGGATACATTTCGTTAATTTCTTCAGCATCGAAAACACGTCTTCCCCCTGTGAGCGACCGACTCGAAACCATTGCTGGTTTGGTCCACAGAGCCTGTGCCCGTTTTACCTACCATACCAGTCTTACCACCCTCTCCCCTACATGAAAAACCTGGATATCCCAATTGACCACCTTGAGAGCAGTTTTGTGCCAACTCCACAAAAAATAAGATAACAACCAAATCTTAAACGAGTCTTGTATCCAGAAATACCATCATCGATGAAGATTGACTCGTGCGATATTTACGTTTGGTTTATTTTTGCATCGTTCTACGCCGTTAAACATTATTCTATTAAGCGCCATTTCATTGGTTACAACGAAAATATAATTTGAAAAACCAATTGTAAGTCCCACAATAAGACCCATATTCTACTCAACAATCACCCTTTTCAGAAGTTTAAAAGGCAATCCTCATAGATCAAACCACAATCGCCGAGCGAAATGGAGCCATAGACTTCTTGGAGCTTCAATGCCCAAACAAATTAAGGTGGAGTAACTGGAAAAGCTAGACTGCCAACAGTGTCATATTTCTGTGGTCAACAATGACGCAGCAGCGGGGCTCAGTGACAAAGGGAAGATGACATTGTATCTGGTAAAACTTCAGCGAAGTACAGCTTTTGTGAGAGGAAAGGCTGAGAAGACTCGATAAAAGTCAAGCCAGTTGCCATTAATAATTTAATAAGTTAATTGTACCTAGTTAAAAAAGAAGTCTAATAGAAAGATGGTACCAAATATCCAACTCTTCACCTCTGCCCTAGCAGACGCGGGCATTCTGGATAGGGTTATCTACCATGAACACCCAGTTAGTTGTTGATAGCCGTGCTTTAGTTGAATCATCGATCTCAGGATCAAACATCGATTGGGGTTGTAGACAACTCAGTTCTCAATCCGAATTTCTGAAGCTGAAGCTTTATTTGCATTCCGAATTTTCCTTAGTTGTGTGAATGAATAGGCATTGGCATTAACTTTGAACTTCTATGTTTATTTCCGGTGTTGATTTTCTTATTACTTTTTCATTTTGTGTGACAATTATTTTTCGGCGAGAGGGTCAAGTTTACTGCAGAATAACGAACACAACACCCGACCAGCTGACAAAATTTTTTAACCAAAGGCATTTGAAGTATTTTTCATACTTAAATGCGGTTCTGCAGAGCACCAACTGCAGCGCTGCCGTATTGATTTAGAACCCCAGCGGCTTACCGACTGCATTCCCGTAAACTACAGCTTACTTGGCGATTACTGATCCCCATTCATTCTGCATTCCTTCGTTAAATTTGAACTGCGGAAGATGAGCCATCGATGGAAGCTGGACGGTGATTTGAAGTCACATCATATTCAGGCTAACGGTCTAGGTTAGGGAAGACTCGATCTGTTGAAAACTAGGACGCCGCCGTTTTAATGAGCTCCAAACTCGGCGTTATCACAGCGCCAGACAGGTTGAGTGGGACCTTGGGGAGAATTCAGCGACACCGCAGACCTCATTAAGCTTGTGAGATCACGCTCTTGTGCTGCATACACAAGTCGACACACTGTTACAACGTGGCTGTTACACGGAGAGGGGGCGTCGGCAGCACCACTAAACTTTCTCTTTGAGACAAAACTGCTGCAATCGGCGGTGTACTAAAGTTGTTACTTCGTAACAATCTTGAGTCCACCATGAAGCAAACTGAATCAAGGGGAACACTCAGCCGAAATTAGAAAGTAATTTAAACTTTAGGTGATTAAACACAGTTTGGATGCACGTGTAGGAACAGTGATTACTTTTAAGGAGCTGTTCACCTATGATAACAATTAAATTTGGGGGTGTTTGGACCCCCTCATCCTTAGTCAACAATTGTTAGAAAATAGCTGACCCCTCCCCCTTCGTCAGCAGCTCCAGCAATTTCCAGACCCCCTCATTAGCAAATACAAATATGTTTTCCACCTCAAAAGCAATAGCCAAAGACGCAGGGTGTGGATTTATCTGGATTTATCCAGGGGGTGACATTTCTATACGGCTTCATTAGGCAAAATTGTACTGCCAAATCTATGCAAAAACGGGTGAATGACGCGTTTCTGACGTCACATATCAACCACCTGAAGTAAGCCACCATATCTGAATGTAAAACTCCTTCATAAGTTGCTAATATCTTCTCTGCTCACTGATTCGTTTCTCGTGCACTGGAGATGTGAATTCTGGATCATCAAACCCTTACATATATTTAGTGAATTCGAGTGGCGTGCAAAACATAATTAACATAAATAAAAAAAACATAATCGCGACCTTATGGGTTATGTGAATTTTAAGTTGTAAGATGATAACTCTTCGCACCTACTTTTCGGATGCAGTGACCGTGTATATTACCTACTTCTTAATTTAATGAATATGTCTTACTTAATATCTCTCCACTGGCTCATTTTTAGATCTGGATCTACTTTCATTCACATTTCAGACAATTGTCATTAAAATGCCAGCAGGCAGTGCCCAAGAGAACATGGATAGCTGGAGCGAAGAGAAGGTGGAACGAAGAATTTCCAAGAAAGAAACTATCTTTAGCTTTCATCGGAACAACAGCACAGTGTCTTTTGCACCTGAAAATGTGTGGTATAAAAGCTTCGAAAATTTCATCTTGAGTCTGTTACAAACATTTTGCGAGCGAAGCGTTCGATCCATCGGCAAAAATAAAGATTAAACTGATGCCTAACATGTCAACGAAGCTCAAGCTTATAGACGGCCAGTGCCTTCATTATCTCTGTGATTTTACACTTTGTTGACGTTATTCTCCAAGTCCAATACAAAGAGGGAGCAAGATTATCTTGTGATTACGCAAGGATACCAGCTGCGATATATGTTTTGCATATAGTGTATATGAATCAGGGTCAGTTCCAGCCCAGGGGATCTAGGATTTGCGGTCGGCGCCAGTACTATCGCAGGAGCACCAAAACTCGCATCCTGGGGGAAGGGGTGGGAAACAAAATTTCAGGGGTGCGGAATTGACCTTCAGTGGGCGCGTACCCATTTCAGGAGAAGCCGAGAGTCAATCGGGTTTTCAATTTCATCAATGGTTGATCAAAGCCAATATGCCTCGGGACTATTACCCGAACTAGGCGCTGTCATATGCTCCTGCGGAGTGATTTTGGAGAAAAACGTGCTTGGGATAAACAGCTTTTAGACCAACTTATAATGCTTGACCTCTTTCACACCATTCCGAAAAATTGTGAGATAATTATAGGTGCCGTAAACGTATTTCGCAGGGAACGAACAAAAACAGGAACTACAACAGGCTGTGCCAAAATTCAGCAGGAGAGAGGCACTGTGACTTCACCTCCTGGCTGCAGGGTAAAGAGCCCGCGTCACCCAGGCCAGGTGCTAAGCGGCAGTTTCTAGATAACCGAAAGTTTTGGTTCAAATCGAGGAACTCAAGTAACGTAAGCAAAGCGGACACTCGGTAACTAGCACCAAAATCCTAAATTTCAAGATCTTCAACCATGGCAGTGACAGTCTTCTTCACGCACTCTGTGAGTCTCTACCGATGCTGCAAACATTCCCTCGCAAGAAAAACATCTTGCGACCCATTAGTTGAAATAACCTCCCCACTCTTTTGTGATATTAACGTTTCTCATCCTCACCTGAGAATTCTAAATTATCCCACACAGTTAATTAGAGGCGGGCAAAGGTGCCATGCACGGAACGCCTAACAAAAACTCTTAATCAATCAATCAAATGCAAGATTGGTTCGGATGCGATACTCGTGGCACAAGAACACCCAACGTAACATATATTCCCCAGTCACTGTACCGAAGCAGAATAAAATGTCGCAGTAGCTTCCCAAGCTTGAATTTTCTATATAATGGGAGCGTAGATCAAATCTAAGAGAAATATAATACAGGGATCTTAAAAATACAATATAAAATATAAATGAAAAAAGGTGTTGGGGATCCACCAAAAAATGACACTAATGGGTTTCACAATGTTGTTGCACGGGTGGCATTCCACTTGAAAAAATACGGTGTCCTCAGGAACCAAGTAGTAATAAGAAGCTCAAGATTACTAGCTCAGTAATAAGGAAAGCCACTAGGGGCAAACAAGTCTTTGTCGATCTTTTAAGCACTGTCCCACGTGTTTTGTCCAGTCAAGTATTTCGACTCTATTCACTCTGCATAATAGCTTGCAGGCATTGAAGCCCCCGTGCACTCCTACACAAGATAAAACTAAACAAACCCGTTGGAACCCATAATTTCCCATGCCATATCTTTTTAAGATGTTTCTTCCAGAGTCTTGAGCGGTAAGTTGTTGACTCAGAATTTCTTAACAGCGATTTTTACATAAAAAAATGTCCTAATTTGAAATCCACGTGCTCAAGGTTAAAAATGCTGACTTGTTTTGTGTATCGCAAAACAATCCTCCGGAACATTGAATTGTTTGCGGTCAATATGTGACGTCACCGTGTGGAATGATTGGACGGCCAAAGTGTCGGCACCTTCTATATAAGGCCTTGGATTTATCTATGTTTGGGGCGATCCGGGAATCTCTGATGAAAATATTAGTGGTATTAAAATAGTTGTTAAGTTTTTGTGTTTTTATTTGATAATTTTCATTTACACGTAATTTTGGATTTTATATTGTTAATTTTTAATTGCTTGAACTAACAACAATAATTTAGTCAAAACACACGAAAAAAGCGACAACAGAATTATCTACCTCTGTTCATCATGAAATTAGTCACATTTCATGTTTAAATTTTGTATTTTGTTGCAATGCCCGTCCCCATCTCCACCTTCCATATTATAACTTTGCAAACTGGTATGAAAGGGTTGGGCATCCACGAATAACTTAATATAACATAAAAAAAAGAACATGCATACCTACAAATCAAATCATCAGCGCAAACAGTAAACGCATGGAAGAGCCGGACAAAAGACTGGGAAGCAGCCACTTCACTACAAAAAAAAACAACGAGGAAAAAGTAGTGATAAAATAAGTGCTGTCTTGAAAATCATTCAAAAGCGCATTAAAAGAAACATCACGATCCACTCTTCAAGTGTAAGACGCCTTGCTTTGTTTTGGAGAAATAACCAGCTGCAACCGCTTGTGATGCAAAATCGTACGAAATGAGGTACTTAGATGGCATAATTTATAGCATATCCCTAGAATAGTCAGCTTAAACTAGCACCATACTATGATTTTCGCATGTTTGGGCACGAAACTTTGCAGTATTTAGGTACTCTTCAACTGTCCTGAGTCTGCACAATTCTGGCTCAATGAAACAATCCACGACGGCCGATGATTTGTCCCTCCCCCTCGTCGGAAATTTTCATAAAAATTCAGACACCCCTCCCCCTTTGTCGTCAGAAAAAGATAAAAAGTTCCACATCCCTGCCCCTTCGGTCGCTGACGTCATAGGTGAACAGCTCCTAAACTCTATATCCACGCTAAGGCGCATTTGTCGTTTATATGATTGGTACCAGTGGCGTAGCCAAGGGGGTCCTTGGGGTCCGCGGACCCCCCCTGGGCTGACCTTATGCACTGGAAAACACGAGCATTGGTCTCAGGAGCCCCCTGAGCTGGGTCTCAGGGGCCCTCCGAGCTGGGGGCCCCCTTTCAGGGGCCCCGGTCTAAGACCAACGGTCAGGGGCCCCGAGGGCCCGACTCAGCCCCGACTGGTCTCAGGGGTCGGCCGGTTCACGGGCCTTCATCTGGTCCAGGGGCCCGATGGTCTCAGGGCACCAGCTTGGTCTCACGGGGCCCCAGAGGTGGTCTCAGGGATCCCCCGAGCATTGGTATCGATGGCTCCAGAGGAGAGAACATTGATCTCGGGAAGTGGGGGGGGGGGCAATATTGATCTCGGGGTGCCCCCCGACTATCGATATCGAGGGACTTTTGAGCGAAGCACGAGAATTGGCCCAATGGGACCCAGAGATTGGTCTCAGGGGGCCCAAGCTTGGGCTCAGGGCCCCCGAGTATTGGTATCAAGGGGCTCCAAAGTAACGAGCATTAGTCTTGGGGGGGCTCCGAATATTGATCTGGGGGCCCCCGCATCGGTGTCGAGTTAGTCTTGAGAAAAGCGCAAGCATGGGCCTAAGGGTGCCACCGAACCTGATCTAAGTGGGACCCCGAGCTTGGTCTTAGGAGCCCCGAGCATCAGTATCCAGGGGCTCCGGAGTATTGGTATCGGGGGAGGCAATTAATTCAGGGGCCTCCAAATGCTGATCTCGGCGGGCCCCCGAATGTGTGGATGCAGTGGCGTAGCCAAGGGGTCCTAGGAGTCCGAGGACCCCCTTGGGCCAATCTGAACCACTGCAAAGGATTCTTTGATCACGGGGCCCCCAGAATCAGTCTCAGAAGCCCCTAAAGACTCGGTCTCAGGGCGTCCCCAGTCAGCCTCAGGGCCCCGCCCTGAGAGTCGGTCTCAAGACCCCCAAAAGTAGATTTCAGGGGGCCCCTGAGACTTAGTCTCAGGGGACCCCGAAAGTCGGTCTCAGAGGCCCCGAGAGTCGGTCTCAGGGGGGCCGAGCTCGTCCCAGTGGCCCCCAGAGAGTGGTTCTCAGGGCCCCGCGACAGTCTATTTTAGGGGGCTCCATGAGAGTCAGTCTCAGAGAACCCCAAGAGTTGGTCAAGGGGACCCCGAGAGGCAGTCTTAGAGGACCCCGATATTCAGTCCCATAGTCTTATGGGCGTTTCTTTCAGGAGTCAATATTTACTTTCAGGTGGCCCCGAGAGTTAATCTGGGGGTCCGAGAGTTAGTCTCATTTGATTCGCAGAGTGCTGGTCTCAGGAGGTCCCGAGGGGTCAGCTTGGGAACCCTCGAGATTTAGCCTCAGGCTGTGCCCCCCGAGTTTTTGCATAAGGGGCCCCGAGATTCAAACTCAGGGAGCACCCAAAAGTTAGTCTCAGGGTGCTCCCGGGAGCTATTCTCAGGTTCGTCCGAGAGCTAATTTTGGGACTTTGAGAGTAATTCCCAGAGGTGCTCCCGAATTTTGGTCTCACGGGCTCCAAGTTTGCCTTAGGCCTCTGAGGGCTAATCTGGGCTTCCGAGAGGCAGTCTCAGGAGTGCCGTGCCAAAGACTCAGTCTCAGGGGTGCTTCCTCACCTCCCCCGTCGAGTGTTAGTCTCAGGGGGCGCCCCAGGGTTAGTCTCAGAGGGCCGTCGGAAGTCATTCTCAGCCCCCGCCCCACCCCAGAGACAGCCTCAGGGGACCCCCAAGAGCTAATCTGGATGGCCCCGAGAGTCAGTCTCAGCCCCTCCCCCCAGAGAAAATCTGGGGGGGGATAAATAGACCCAGAGGTGCTGCCGATAACTAATCTAAGGAGCCCCGAGAGATTCTCAGGAGTCCCCAATTTTGGTCAAGAGGCGCCGTGAATCAGTCTCAGACTCCCTGAGATCTAATCGGGAGAGGGGCAGGAAATTAAACTTGTGAGTGCCGCCAAGTGTTGGTCTTAGGCGGCCCCAGAGCTAGTCTCAGGTCCCCCAAGAACTGATCTCGGAAACCCGAGTTATTTTTAGGGGACCTTGCAGTTCTAGTATAAGGAGGGCCGGAGAGCTAATCTCAGAGATCCGACAATTAGTCTCACGAGGTCTCCAGGAGTTAGTCTCAGGGGTCCCCTGAAGATGCCCTCAGGTGTCCCCAAAAGCTAGTCTCAGCGAGCATTCCTCTCCTTCCTCCCCCTCCCCTCAAAGTTATCCTCAGGGCCCCACGAGAATAAGTTCCAGGGAGTCCCAGTAGGTAGTCTCATGGTACCCCCAAATGCTGGTTTTGGGGGACGTAAGTACTGATTCGCGGGAAAAGTGTTGTTTTCGGGGGTCCCAGATACTGGTTTCGGCGCCGTGTCAAGTGCTAGGCTCCTTTAAGACCTCTGCTCGACCCAGGGGTCAGGGAGGGGGGGGGCGGGGGCGGGGGCGGTGGGCGATGGTCCTGGATGGCTTAACACTGGTTTAGCAATACAAGCCCTGTACAAAGCCTATCAGAGACCTAAAGTCCAGGGAAGTACTCATCTCCCCAAGCCCCCAGGATCTCCAACCAATGGCTAGGGAGGAGTAAGTGAGCGGTTTCATCAGTAACCGCCAACGTCCAAGGAATAGGTTTATAAAGCATCTGGGGCACACTTCTATATCCCTTTTATTGAGCGTCCTTTTTCCTTTTCATTTCTTTTAGATTTTAAAATACAGTCCAGAGACATCGCTTGAGATCCTAGGGTCAAAGAAGATTTTCGAAAATCCTATGCCTCGGAAAAATGTATCTATTCCCATTGCGTACCAAAAAAAGACAAATTGAAAGATGTCGATCAGGCACCATTACTGAAGGAAAGGCAAAAATTAATCTAATTCTAGCATCCATAATAGCAAATCGAACAGGGAATTCGGAACTTCAGCTGATTTTCGATATATTAGCTTAATCCCAATAACTACCGTCCTAAATATTCTGAAATAAACAACTTTCAAATATTTTAGTAGGAAAACCAGACAAACAAGGGCAATGACAGAAATTGATGAGCATAATCACAAAAAGAAAAATAGGTATGAAAGGTTGAAAATAACAATGACAGAGTGATCCAAGGCGATAGTTATCTCAGGCGCCTATTGTTTTGGTAATTTGCTCATTTACAACATAGCAAGGGTAAGAAAGTAACTGTGGTGAATTCATCAGGATCTTTCCGCGGAATAGTCGTTATATGACGTCCGGAACACACTACCATATATCTTGTATTTTTATTCATTTTTTCCATTTCTTTGGAAATTCTCTGATTAAAGAGGTCATGAATTCGAAACCCGGAAAGAATTGGTAATCATTTCCCATAGAAGACCATTTCTTCGTACTCAAAACGACTGACCTTCCATAACTTCATGCCTGATTACCAGAGTGAATTGAGGTAGAGTCAGGTTTAACATCATGCACGCAGCAACATTTGATTTTCCGAAATGTGCCACAAAGCTGTCATTATAGCCAGGCTGCCATATTGGGATTAAGCCTTAATATTTGGTGAGCTAAATTTACCAACATTTGGCCGGATCGAGAAAAATCAAAGTATAAACAAAATAAGAACAAACACTTAAAAAGGGATAGCAAAATTTCCGTTGTGTAAATGTTATAATGCCAAAATATTATACAACAAATATAGGAGATGGGCCCCGACTACTAAGGAGGCCCCCGGCCTGCCCCCCGGTAAGCCCCCCTTGGCCGAATCATGGCTACGCCACTGATTGGTACTCCCATTAGAATTTGTCAGTTTGGAAAATTGTGATACACATGGAGAGAAAAGGACGGTTCATTATTTGCATCTAATACCACTATTGGTTGTCCCAATTTTACCTGATTTTAAGCCACACAGCAAGGTTTTTGCCACCAAAGGCAGCAGCCGATGGCCAATTTGTACACAGTCGGTGCAATCACGAGAGTGGGGGCGGCTCCGACTGAGAGTGGCTCATGAATACATTGCGACTATCTACACATCGAAACAGTAAGGGTTACCATCTGTTCTCAATGTTCTGCCATCAGGTAAGTACATGTCTGAGGGCCTAATTGAATGTTTGTATCTGTTGGTATCAAACATCAAAGCCTGTTGGGGCTGAATTTCATATTCAGCCTCCAGATTACCAATACCCCGACAGCTGCACCGTGATTGGTCCAACTGCTATGATTCGCATATCATAGCGGCTCCCAAGAGTTGGACCAATCCCGGTGCAGCTGTCGTTGCCCTGGTAATCTGGTATTTGGGGATGAAAGTAACCATGGTATCAGATTTTGCGTCAGTGCTCAGCTATGGAGAAACTGTTTTCGCAGTGGATGAGACATGCTGAAATTTGCAGCATGAGCTTAGCTTTTGGCAACTACGATGGTCACTAAGAGAAAGTATGGGTAGATTTTAATGACAGATATTGTGTTGCGGTGCCAATGAGTGACAAGCACAAACAAGGGCTGGTATATCTACGGCTGTCTTAGTAATCCTCAGGATAGCTGGTCATGCCGACTTTGAAATTGACGTGGTATTAACCGCACCTGTCTTATGGGAAATTACATCTATATGGTAAGAGCCTTTGATCTAAAATACTCTTGCATTTCCGTCGACGCGGGCCAGCACTGTAGCGCAGTCGGACAGAGGTTGGCCGGATGTGAGCGGGTGTCGTCGGTCCTGGTCCAGCACCATGGCAAACTCTCAGCCAGATCAATCCCAGCCTGGCCCCGGGGAGCCGTTGCCGGACGGCCAGGCGCGACAGCTTCTAACACCCTTGCCGTGGCGGACCGGCTCGCCGCGCGGCCGTGTCTGATCAGCTGCAGTCTTTGGAAGCACTTGCTATCGGTGGCTGCATCCAGACCGAGTGCCTGTTGAGTGGCGTGGCCAGCACCATGAGCACAGCTTATTGAACGAGCTGACAAGTTAAGGCGTTAGGTCGGGACGTGATGCTGTGGGCAGAATCACAAATTTTGAAAACAGCTGTCGAATCGCAGGCGCATAGTACTGTGAAGTGGCTTATGAAATAAACACTAACGACTTTTTTGAAAACAAACGAACATTCGCAACTCAACATTTTAACCAAATTTTTTGAGACTGTGGGCTCCCTACATTTCCCTTGATGGCAGAAGAATGACATGCTCTCACTTTTTCAGAGGTCTATAGAAAGTCATCAAGATTACCTTTTGACAGGACAGAACAATATTCTTAATAGACGCTGCTTGAAAAAGTTATTTACCGACTAAAAGGATGGGAAAACTGGAGTGCATGAAATCAATCAAAGCTAAGAGACCATCATTTTCCTGCCTCCATAAATAATCTTCCGCATTAATCCCATGCAAGACTTAAAGAACTGACTTCGTTTCTGGTACGCCAGCTTTCACATCTATGCCACCATTCAGTCCCAACACATCAAATGTTTGGCTGCATCCCCAAAAGTGTCTACTGCATTCTACTTTAGCTGTGCAATACATTCCTCTAGAATGAGGAAACAGATATCGAAGTCAAAAATGTATACTTTGAAAATTATAGATAAAATATTTAGGGCCACATGCAAAATATCCAAACTCTATAGGCGGTCCTAAATATTGTACAGGAGAACCTGATGACTCAATATAACCCACGCTATACGCTACAAAATGGATTTTAGGTGCCCATAGCCCAAAAACGATAACGTGTTGTAGTTTTGTGCCAACCACAAGATACTATACCTGATTTGGTCAAAGCGATACCTACTACAAAAAGTGCCGTAGCCCAGCGTGTAGGATTCATAACTGAAATCCCATTGAGCTATTGTATGTCTAACCCCGTATCACTCACACCTAGTCTCAATGTTTATGAAAGTAAGCCACTGTGTCACGACCAGGGGGTGGACATGAGCTACTTCTCTAGAATTCTGGGGAGTTTTGAAGGTTCCATTTCTGGGTCTTATAGTTTTTTTCAGCAAAATTTAACATGTAATTCCAATGGGACTTTTAGCAGGGGTTTGGGGCACGGGCCAGTGGAGAAAGTTAAGTAGTGCTTAAGGGTATATTTGTTATTTTTAGTATGTAAAATTGATCAGGCTATCTTTTAGGTGCAGTTTTTAGTCCCTGAAATGATTTGATACCAAAAAAAATCCACGATGAATTTCATAATAATTCCTTCAGAATCCTTTTTCGAACGTTTCGCTCAACCAATGAGAACGCTTAATGCTACCATATGCAACCAGAACCCTCCAGAATGCTACCATACCCTCAATATGCTGCAAAATCAAAGGAGTCAGAGGCAGTCAGCTGGCTGTCATGTCCGAACCGTATCTAAAGGAACCATGATCACCGCGAGCATGAATCCGTTATAAAAGGAGACAGGTGACCATTTCCATTTATTGAAGCATAATCGTAAATCTCATGGTTTCGATTCATATTTGAAGCAAAATGACCTGTGTATAAAATATTTGCGGCCGTGGAGGTAATTCAATTACTATTCCAACCCAATAATTTGAAACAGCTTGACTAACTTGATGTAAAAATTGACCGAAAAAGAAAAGGTGCTTCCCTGTCAGTAGAAGCCGCCCAGGAACAAGAGCTGTGGATATCAGAATAGGCAAGCTGGGTCCTTGATAAACTCCGTCACACTTTTCGTCTTTAGCCAGTCAGTGTTCCCGTTTTCGCAGACGTGTTAAGAATACGGTAGCAAATATTTTGTCATGGCCTTAGCTAAAATAACAAAACACCGTAACCCATGGAAAAAGCGTTGTTTAATTCCGCAGCGCAGTTTTGTCCTAAATAAGACCTAAATCGTGCAGTTTTGTAACGTAGCCACAGGATATGCCATCTCAGCTGTTGACCGTATCAAAGGTCCTCGGACCACTTTTTTGTAGAGTTTTGTCAATTTTCATGCTTTTTGTATTTAGAAATCTGAAAAATGGAGGCAACCAAACAACAAGTATCCTAGAACGTGCCAATCACTGCTATTTTTTATGGCTCCGCGTCTTAGTATCGGGCTAATGACACACAAAAATTTCTGCGCCCAATTTTGGTTTACGCTAGGTTTCACATTAATGCGCTCGACGTCCCGTGCTAGCGGCCTTGGCGACCAGTGCCTAATGTTGTACTCATTGGGAATGTGTGTATGAAAGACTGTATGTATATGCATGCAGATATATATCGTGTGTGCGTGTCTGTATGATCGTTTGATCATATGTATCCTGTTTTAGTCCCTGCTAAAAATAAACGTTTACAGTTTTAAAACGTTAGTTTGAGCACAAGTCCCTGCTCAGAAGAAACAGCACCTGTGAGTCAGGTGTCATGCGCACCGCACGACTCGACTTTCAACGCTAAGGATTCGATGTTACCGAAAATGTCCAAATTTGGACGGCATGGTGCGACCTTTAATCTAAACCTACTTTGCATAGTTTTTAGTGCTTAAGTCACGGATCCCCACGTCAAATAAATGGAGGAAAGTAACTACTTTAAGCAAGTGCTGCGCAAAAACGATATGCAACCAGTGTTTGAAAATTGAATGAATTAATTTGAAGTTATTCAGCTACCTGAAAGTGTTTCATTTCCTTTTTCAGAAGCACAGGATAACTTAATTTCAGTTTTTCAGTTTGAGGGAGACCTCGCGAAGGTGTCTGCTCCCTGATGAGCTAAAAGCCTACACATCATAATAGGCCACTAAAATCCCCCTAAAGGTTATATTAATACCTCGGAGATTAAGAGATGTCTGATAAGGATACCTGAGGCACGGGAGCACGCAATGAGTCCTTGACTCGTTCTGGGAGGTCCCAAAGGAGGTTGGACCTCCCAGAACGAAACAGCAGGTCTATAAATATAAAAGGGTCACTGAAATAGCCAGGAGAAGCTGAAATAGCCATATGCTCCAACAAATCCAGAAGCCGCCACTGAGGGAGGCATAAAAACTTAGATCCTGGTTAAATGGTGACCCAAATTAAACCCCATGGCAGAGGCTACCAGGTGCAGTGCTTCAAATCAAAAGAGGTCCCCAAGAGGGTGCTCACTTACAGATGAGCCCACCATAGTTGATTTGGGTCTAGTCACAACAACAACACGACATGCTAGCTTCATTTCCTTTCGCTTTCCTGTGGTGTTCTGGTGCCGAGTCGCCTTCAGGTGGACCATCAGCGCGGCTGCTCGGAGCACGCGAGCAAATGCCGGGTGTAATAGGCTGCATTGCACCAGGTGCGGAGGCAGCTGCTTCCCCAATTCTCCATGTCAATACCACCCAACATCCAACAGGTAGTAGCTTGTGCCAGACCAAATTCCCGTACGAAAAAGCGGGAAAAGTCTCATGGAGATTTCTAGACACTAAAACATCACTAGTGTTTGTTGCTGTGTGAAAACTGTCTGGGATGGGTAGTTCATCAGGGGTTATCACCCTTGAACCACGGGAATGCAGGTGCAAGAACATTTTCACCTCTACAGCAAAACGTTACGATATCTTTCTTGATTTTTGTTATCTAGGGCCACGAAATTGTTAGGTTCTGACCAAAATTGACGCAACAGTTTGAGAATACAATCCTCGTTTATGCATGATCATTCATGACTGCACAATGACGTCATTTAACGAAAATCAAGAAAAATATACCCTTCTGTCGGACTTTCGTTTCCTCTGAAATACAGAAAAACGTGTATAGAGGGAAGGAAAGTAGGCATGCCAAACTAAGTGTACTTATCTTGCTTATAATAGGCAGCAGTAACAATTTCTTGTGCCTGACTCGTAATATCTGTTTATTTCAAAGACACCGTTAGATAAGAGAACTAGAATAACATATCCTCTTGAGACACAGAAAAACCAAACGAAAAGTGGAAAATCTTATATGTGCCTTATGCGGTCCCAAAAAATGCATTTTGCAAAAATTTCTGTCGAATCATTTGTTGCGCATGCGTAGTAGCATGTATACTGTGGTATACAAAAGTCCCAAAGCATATAGAAAACTCTGAATCCGACCATGAACCAGGTAGAGAAAACGTCACATTTCGTTTGTTTATTCAGGTCATGAGAGCTGAGACATGTTTATTGAGACACGGATGCTTAATGCGCTGAGACGCCCAATGGCACATTATCTTATGGCCACCTAACGTGACCCGTTACCTCAGGGGCGTAGCCGGATTTCGCTCAGGGAGGGCGGCACCCGAAAAGGGCCCCGCGACAGCACCGAAGGGCCCTGATGGGTAAGAAGGGCCCTCCTTGTTACAGAATAGAGTGCTGAAGAGGGCCAAGAGGGCCCTGTCTGGTATAAAATGCCAAATTTGGCCCAGAGCATAGGCAGGCAGCGCTTCGCGCGGCTCGTGTCCACAGGGCCCTTCGGGCCCTCAGGAGGGAGGCTGTCCCTGCCGCCCCCCCCTTGGCTACGCCCTGTGCAACCTTCAGTACAGTGTGATGGGTTGAGCAGTTGACTCTCTCCTTCCTGTCTTCAACGGCGCTCCGATGACCTGTTCGTTTTGGTGTGGTAGAGGAAGAAGCAATCACGCCCGGGAGGCAGCATAGGCGTATTTTACACCTGCGATGCTCGGTGCCTGTCAGCTTGTGGCAGCCCGTAAGACGACATCTCTTGAAGCCCGATCTTGGGGGCCTTCGGGAGATGCTATCCGTTTATCCTAGTGCTGCGATGGAAGCAGCCTCATTCGTTTGCGGGACTTTTGCCCACGTCCTGGTCCGATTCGCTTTCGCTGCAGCTGGTGCTGGTGGTGCTGGAGTCGCTGGTGATGTTACCCTCCAGTAGTTGTTCTGCAAGCTGGTACTTAAACTCCAGCATCTTTATAATATCCGAGTCCGGCGTTTCGAGCAGGGCACAGTCCCCTTTTGTACTCAATCCAAGCGTTGACTGCTGCCAAGTCCAGAAAATGAAGCATTACATTCACTATCCAATTGCTGGTCCCGGCGCAGGAGCGATAGTGAGCCACCATTCTGTCGTTGAGGTACGAGTTGTAGGCCCGGATGACATCAGGGCGCTTGATGTTGATGTACCGCCTCTCCTTCCGGCTGTACCGTCTCACCTGGTCTTCTGGCTCTCTTCCGTGCTTGTTGGGCGCCAGGTACACCGTCTTATCTTGCCAGACGCACACAGCCACACCACCGTCACTCCTTACCGACATTACGCTTGTGCCTCGTTCTTTCTTATTCAGTTCCTTCTCAGAGGGTAGCTTTGCCTCCCTTGGGATGCTGAGTTTTCGGATTGTGCCAGTCCCATTCATGGACTTGGTGACGCGGAGATGGTTCAGTAGCCTGATGGTGGTGAAGTAGCGGTCGAAGTAGATGCTTGTCCCTAGTGGCAGGGACTTTGTAAGTCGGGTGACCACGGACTCAGCCAAGGTCCATGGTTTTCCCTGAGGTGGGTCCCCTTCGCACAGCTTCTGTCCCTGATATGGCTCGAAGTCAAGCACCTGACCATCTGGTGACGCCTAAACGAAGTCCCTGATGTCTTCCGGGTTAGGCTTTTAGGGTATATATTGTTTCAGGCTGGTCTTTCCCGTGAAAGGAATCATCTACTCATCGATGCCGACTTCGGATGGTCTAGGAACAGCCAGGCATCCAGTGCGGACAAATTTCAGCACTGGTCTCACTTTCCATAGGCGATATTGAGCCCTCTCTTTTGAGAGATCTCCTGATCGCACACTGCCTTCCGTTTTGCCCTGATTTGGTGGTATCGACTCCTTCTGATGGCATCAGCGATGGCAGCTATCCTGGTTTTTGAGGACCAGTACATGCGTATCCAAGTAGGTAGTGCACGTGGACAGAAACTGCCACCCTGACAGAAGAACAGGGTTCTGGAAGGGGATGTCTGGTCTCCCCTAGCGCCTGCATTCCTTCATCGCATTCTACGTCAGTATCACTTCCCGCCAGGCCACCTTCTTCCCTCTGATTTGGGACAAACTCTTTCTCGGATGAGTCAATTGACAGGCCGAGGTCCGAGTTCCTTAACTGTTCGATGACTTGTAGGACTTCACGGCCGTTTTGAGGACAGGTGCAGCCACGGGCGGACGCAGACACGAGTTTGGAGGGGGCAAACCCATGTCTGCCTCTCCTGGGGTGCAATCGGGTGGTCGACACACCTAGTATAAGCTACCCCTCCAAGTACATGATCGCTCTCCTGGGGGGGGCGAAATATTTTTGCTCTACAGATCTACAGACCTAGTGTAAACCTTTTTTCAAAAAATTATCCGGCCTTTGGGGGCAAAGATAGTTTGGCCCCCTCCAGCCATTTGGGAGGGGCATGGCCGGAAAGCCCCCCTCTGCGTCCGCCAATGGGTGCAGCGTTGGAAAGTGTGATAAGGGAACATTTGGGTAATTGTACATCTCAATTTGTTGGATGGTCGATGTATACTGGAGTGTACATTCCTCGTTGCCGCAGGAGCCCAATGTATACTCAATATACAAAATGTTGATCTCCTGGATTCCCACGGTATACTCCAGTATACATCATGGGGAAAATGGAAGGTTATCACGCAAATAAGATAACTTATTTTCGAAGTCATTTGTAGACATCTGTTTGATCAAGTATTTAGTTCGTTTCCATAGATGACAATGGTAGAAATTAGACATTGTAATCCCTCATCTCTTTTTTCTTCTGGAAGCCTTTTGTATACTCCAGTATGCATCAATTTTGGACTGCTTTAGGTAAGGGTGGGGCTATAGTTCGTACAAAATTTTTGTCACAATAGTCTTGAGGATATTTTCAATCAGTTTCTGAGTTTGTATGCCGTAAGCTTGGATAAAAGTTTAAAAATTGATAAAAAGGTTGGAGGACATACCTGCGCGTTGTGATTTCCGCGGTGCCGCCATCGTGAAGGATCAAAACGCCAAAAACAAAATAAGCTGAGTGAAAAAATCGCCCACAGATCAAAACGTCCAACGATTGCAATGTACTCTGGTTGTTAAAACACACATTTTACCATTGAGATATTTATATATTTGCCTTCAAACCAATGTATACCACAGTATACAAAAGTCTCAAGAGGATATATTTCGTCGAAACTTCGATCCCTCAGAAAGGATTGAGACTTGAATATGTTTAATCTTCACATTCTGAAACTTCTAAATATTTCTTGGCGTCAAATTTACTTTACGAACAATATATATATATAAAAAAAAAAAATATATATATATATACTGAATTTCTCTCGGTGGCGATTCCCGCTATTAGCATATTCATGAAATTCTTTCGCGATAACTGAAACTGTGACAAGGAGGCACCAAAACTCGAAAAAGTATATAATGAGATAAACTATACATCTAGGTTACAAAGAACATTAGAGGCTTTCAATAATGATTCTTTTCTTAAGTAATCCTTTTCATCTGAATAAGTCTCACATTGTGACTGCTATCATTTATTGGTCCTGTTTACGAATGAAAATTATTGGGGCTAGAAGCTAAGTCATACTTAGAAGAGTGAACTCAGGTAAGCAATTACCAACTGCATATTGGATGAGTGATCTCCAGCACCAGACGGCATATCGCTGCTTCCTTTGTGCAAATGTACCACTAATGTCAGAATGGAGATGTCTACGGATCGGGCTACAACAAACCAACACGAAAGCTTGAACCATATGCGACTTGGTGAAAGTGGGAAGATTTAGTGACATGCTTTTGGGACTCAGAGTACAACCAGCTCGAATAATACGGGCAAGACCATACACATCCTCGAGAATGAGCCATCAAACTCAATAAAAATATAATTTTTCGCTTTTCAGCTATTTAAATAGCACCAATCACCACTTTAAAGTATCCAAATTCATTTCCGTCGTTTGTTCATATGAAAATGACTGATTCGTTGACGCTGTTGATTCTCGGTTGGCAGGTACTTAAAATAACACGATGGTAACGTCACTGTGGGATCATCAAACACACCAACCCTATTCCTAATGCATGTGTTTCATAGGGTTTTACCATAAACCTCTTCTCTTTTTCATTCATTCATTAATGTTTGATTAATTCATTTTGCATTTCCATCCACCCATTCACTTATCCCCCTAGTAGATATTTTTGTACAGCACTGGCTCATGTTTGATTTTCAGGAGGCAAACAAGCATTGCTGTGTATTTTCAAGTAGATAAGTAAAACCCAGAAAATTTGGTACTTAATTCATAGGTAACATTTGCAGAGAGATACATGACCCTTTGTTCGTGTAGAAAAGCGAACATTCAAAGCTTAGGAGCAAACAAAAATCCACCTAAACATTCATTTTTACCAATTTTTGGTTTACGAAATAATTATCACATCACCAGTTGTCATTAACAAATACAAAAATGTTTTATCCTCTTCTCCATGACCTTACACTGGAGTTAAAAATTCACGGCTCTAAATTAAGATCTACCAAAGATATTGCAAAACTTTGCTGGATGGGTGAATGTGTTCCAGCACGTGCATTCTCGGGTTTGAGGAGCGATGGCTCTGTCCCACATGGTTACCTAATAAAAACAAAATGGTATTCATTTATGTGTTTAAAAATGTTGTTAATAGTTTTCCTGCCTTTTGGTAGCGATTTACCAAAATTTAGTGAACGCAAAAGCAAGTCAGATTTTGGCTCATTGTTGGCACCCATACTGACTGATTACGCAGTTGTTGATCTTTTCACCAAATCGACTGAAATGGGAACATATTTTCGATACAAATTGGCGACCTCGCCTTTCACCCTACTCCGATGCGCATGGAAGTAGGGGCTCTAATTCTGTTTCTCCCATGATGCCACGCTTTATAATTTTCCACGAAAGCTGAATTTTGATTGTATGATCATAAGATTAAGGACGACAGTATTCAGCGCAGTGCGTGAATTGAATGAGAAAAGTGGCTCTACGCCGGAAGCTGCAGCAGCTGATGAAATTATCGGTACCAGTAAAACGCCCTTACTGCGATACCCGACCGGAATTCTCTGTTTAAAAATGGCAAGCGATTCCTACTGAGATTTTGTTGGATATCAAAGTAACCTCAGTCGTGATTAATGAATATCTAAATACAACCACTTTGCATGAAACGCGATGGAACAGATCGACATCTGAATCAATTATTTATTCTATTTAATCATCGTCAACCAAGCAAATATGTTTCAGAAGCACAAACCTTATTCTTAAACCTTCTGTGCATTCAGACTAAAATATTCCGTTTTTCCAGCACTGAAACTTCTCAAAATCCCTATTTGAAGGTTATTGCATGTCTTATTAATCACACACCCCAGGGTTACGTTTTTGTACGGAAGTTTGATACATAGAATTTAGTTGATACCGCTACCTTCCTTCATTCCGATTCAGCGCTTACTCGCAAATACACTGGTGGACGCAAAGGTAAGGGAGGGGGTGCTAAGGGGCCATGACCCCCAGAAATGGCGCAATGTTGGCCGATTTTCTTACCAAAACACTATGTTTTCACTATTTTTCCTGAGCTGCCCCCCGCCCCAAACGGCGCTGCTGCGTCCGCCAGTGCACAAATATATTTGCTTTTCATTAGCATGTCGGTCGGGTTGTGCCAGGCCGGTTTACTCATGTGAAATCGTTTCCATATGAGGGAAAGGCCTTGCTCGGGAACCAACTGTAACCAATATAGTTCATCCCTATCGACAAAAAACTTCAATATAAGCCAAGGCCAACAACGCGACATCAAGCAGGAGAAATGATAAACTGTTGATGGAAAGAGCGGTAATTATCATCGATCACATCTTTCTATAGCCAATGAAAAGCACAGTTTTTACCGTATTGTGCAAAAGTATTGTTCTCGCTGCGACGTGTCAGTTTGGGAAGCCAATGAGAAAGCATTAAGGTTGCCTCCTTTGACAATGTAGAGGCGAGGGCGCGTTAAGTGCTGTCCGCTCTCACAATTGTGACGTGAGCTGCAGCCGTAGCTTCTTTTACCTACGTCTGGATAGAGATGAAGTATGTTCCTCACCGAAACGACTGGGTGCCTCCCCATGGTGGGGCACCTGAAGTTAGGGCGGGCTTGCACGAGTGGAGCACATACTCCGGTCCAAATTTATAAGCATTTGCCGTTGCCAATTAATCAAGTAACTTTCTTTTCTTCTCACAATTGTTTAAAATATTCCAGGGTACCGTCGATAATTTTAGTGACAAGAATATATAGGTATTACATATGAGCACTTATTTCGCATGTATGATTGCGTTTACCTGCGAACGTTAGAAAGCAAGCTCACTCTATCATCGAGAGTCCGATACCAACACATCTTTGAGGTTTAGTACTTAAAACATTTTAATTAGTTAATTTAATTTTAATCCAAATTAGTACTAATAAATTTTAAAAAAATCAACATCGTAAGCAATCAAACCCATATATTGGTGCATGAAAAATAAGATACCTAAAAGATGACTCTGACCAAATGCTTTTGGAACATTTCACTATAGCTTCTCCCATTGTCAGGAAGAAAAAGTTATATGTGCAATATTGTATCTTGCAAGTCTTGCATCCCGTGGAGAGGACCAAAACAGAAAAAAATGTTATCCTGTTCATAAAACAAACATTCTCCTTTCGCACAAACCATAAAATATATCAAAGGAAGATTGCTATATAAGACGGCCATTGCCATGGCCATCAGATCGTTCATCGGAAAAATGTTCCAATTTAAGCAGTGCTGAGAAAAATTATGAACACTTCCTCATGATTATCAGCAACAATCATCCGTGAACCCAAATTAAATGTTTGGACTTTAATTAATAAAAGAGCGGTATCTGCGAGGAGTCAATGCTCCCACCCATTGGCGTTCCCCCATTCCCTCTCTCCTAGGAGGGTGACAGTGGCGGCACCGATATATGATACAAATGTTCTCACATGCACTCAACCGCTCGCGAACAATGAAGTAGAGCTCACAGTAACCTGTTTTCAAGAGATATATATGACCACCAAAACTAATTGGTTCTGAAGGCGAAGAAACAGAGCAATATTGTGACAATGAGCCTACTGCTTAAAATGTTAAAATACGCACCTGCCGAACCTGCCGAATAGTACAACCATGTTAGAGGCGCATGAGGTGGCATTGTACCATGATTTTGTTTTTATGTAATTATTAACGCCCATGTTATTTGGGAAGGGATATTTTCAAGCAAATGTTCTCATGTAACGTTATAGGGATAAGAAAGGCATGTAACATCATTTGACGAAGTCTGAAATGTCCAGACATGGAGCCGCCCTCATGTTCACGCCTTCTAGATTATTCCAGCTCGTAAAACGTCATACGGGTCTTTAAAATCCAACTTAACTTGCCCTATCGTCAACCCCTCCCTTCTATCCCGACATAGCTCTGGCTACGTCACTGCATGAAGCGTTTCATGAATGCACATTCTCACAGATTCTGGCGCTGGCTATTCATGGCAAACAGTATCAATCAACAGCACGGGTTCCCTTCTCTAAAATGACAACCTATGCCCTAGTTTGGTCTCGGAAATAAAGTTTGAAACACTGTGTATTAAACGTTTGTAATTGCAGTTCCAAAACTAAAATGACATTTCCGCTTACCTTATTTTCAAGCCGCCACCAAAGCTCCCCTCTATTGACAGGATGTTTATTTGGTGATAGTTCCGTGCACTGACGGGTCACGATCGGGTCAAAAGGTCGAGACAGGGTCGCCGGCGGGCACGCACTTCTCAGCACCCACAGTCCGACTGAGCGGCGGGGGTGACCGCCGCGCCGCCGGCAGCGCCGCGGGCGGTGTGGACGCCGCCGGCGGCCGCGTCACGTGACACGGCACCCCCGCTAAACGGGTGCACAGGCAGCTCACAGAGGAATGATCAGCACCACACGGTGTGATTACTGTCCTACTCCCACTATTTACTCTTCCATATTCTCTTTGGTATAATTCACTCTTTTGGGTTGTGTGATACGACGGTTGTGCTTTGCTTGTTGTCCTCCAAGAAGTTTGATGGACTCTAATTTCTACTGGAATGGAACGCAGCTTTGTTTGCACACCGGATATCGTAAACCGTAAAGATACGGTCAAGGTTTTACCCACTGAAAAAGTCGACTTTGGAAAGCTTTTAGAATGTTTTGGACATTTGCATGCTCAGCAATTGTGCCAGACGATGGGTGGACAGCTTTACCTGCTTTCCCTGCTCCAGCCAGAGTGCCCAGCAGACTCGGCCGTGACCCGACTGGGTCACCGGGTGAGGTCACGCCACCGCCGCGGGGCCTGGCACAGCCTAACACTCGGGCGGCAGGCAGCACTACGCACAGAGCTCCCGACTACGTCACCACGTCCTGGAAAGATGACTCGGAAAGCTAGCCTGTCTGAATGGTAAGATACGGCAGGATATACAGAAAAGGCGAGGTAAAAGATTGCTCCGGGACTAGTAATAAAGGGAGCCACATTATCAAGTCGCGGAACCTCCGATTCTTGTTGTTTTGAAACAAAGAGACCGGAAGTGAGCAGTCCCACAAGGACTCTCTCCCGCTGCCGCTTCACATCAGACGGCTCGGCAGACAACTGCGCCCAGTTTGTTCATCACAATCTGTCCCGCTGGTCCGCGACACCAAATTTCCGGCGGCCACCCACCACCCGGCGGGCTCATTAGCCCGGCCGCTCCAGCACAGTCATCGGCAGAAGCGACTGCACGAAAAACACTCCCCCGCAACACTCTCAAACACTGCTGCAGGGCTCTGATCGGACCACGGGACTAGGTGGGGGGGGGCGATCAATCAGTGGCGGATACAGGACTTCATTTGGAGGGGGCTATCACTTCAAAACAATGTGTGCAGCGTTGGTGCAAGAACGGACGGCTATCAAGTGTCGAGAAACCATAGCAGCGTCATCTTGTCGGGATGTTCCGAGTCATGTGGTATGCTTGGTGGTATGTGGTATGCTTGGTGGTATGTGCTTGTGGTATGCTCCCTGCATCTTAAAAGGCACAGCTACACCTCATATATCTATCGCGAGTAATGTTGCATCCTTCACCCGAACAACATCAACGAAGATTCGCCAGAGTGCATGCGAGATTGTTTAAGAGTGCAGCCTAAAACGCTTGAGGTATGTTGGGAACGATTACAATCGATCGCCTCAAATCGAGGCGTGTAACGTTGCACCTTTTAAGGGTGGGTGCAACGCGGCGGGGTTAGGCTCGCGCGCGCCATCGGTTTTACTGCACGTGCATCACTTCCTTTCGCGTCTCCCCACATTGGTGCAGGACGCGACACGAAGCGGACGGGCTGCTGATGCTGGAACTGATCGCGTTGTCAGAGTAGCCAAAATGTACCTATCAGGTTATGTTGAACTACAAAGGCCATTTCATGGCCTATATATATTTTAAGACCGTCATTGCACCTGCAGAAAATGAGAAATGCCACATAGCACGTTTCTGTGATGTTCACTGACAAAAAGGCACGGGGGAGCGGTGTGGCTGTATTGGAGCTAATTTCGGCATGTTCGAGGCATACATATTTAGACTCCGGTCACTAGTGAATCAAAGGTAAACATATCCAATTGGAGTGTTCAGGTTTTTGGCGATACGTTGGAACTTACTGTATCTTCTATCTTTATCGATCTCAAAATAGTTATGATGGGGTGGAACCGACCTCCTTAAGTTGGGTATTTGAAATAACCCCGGTAGACAAATATTAATTGCGGTAAATTTATAAAACCCATTGCATCGATTATTAGCTTCAAATACTCACCATCGTTTTATTCGTGGCGGTGGGGAGGGGGGGTTAATTTTGGAAATGAAAACATGCAGCACTCAATTTTCATTGCTCATTTTCACCTAAGTCATGACGACTGTTAAAAGATCAGGTCAGTCCCAAATGACCTGATGTCCCAAATGATACAAGTCAGTCCCAAATTCTGATGTCAGTCCCAAATGACGGCTGTTAAAAGATCAGACCCAAATGACTCCGGCAGCAGGGGCGTAGCCAAGGAGGGGCGGAAGGGACAGCCGCCCCCCCCCCCTGAGGGCCCGAAGGGTCCCCCGAGGACACGGGCCTTGCGAAGCGCGGCTCACCCGCACTATGCTCTGTGGCAAAACTGGAAATTTTATACCAGACAGGGCCCTCTTAAGCCCTTTTCAGCACTCTACTCTGTAACAAGCAGGACCCTTTTTTACCCACCAGGGCCCTTTTAGTGCTGTCGCAGGGGCCCTTTTCGGGGCGCTGCCCCCCCTGAGCGAAATCCTGGCTAGGCCCCTGTCTGGCAAGTTGTGTAAAATAAGCCCCAAAATTATCTAAACATTCATATATCTCATGGTCTAGCCCTTAGAGCAAATTCATTATAAGTGATGTTGCAACGGCCCAGTGGCTTCCTGCCCCACATTATTTCCCAAACATGTATTGCATCTAAATGTCTGCATGAGGGCCACATTTACGACTTCGGAGCTTCCACTAGACCATTTTTCATGGAAGTGTTTAAACTATTCAGACAATAAATCTAGTAAGCGAAAAAGCAGCCAGCCCATTGAATGTGACTCTCACCCTGGAATCCACAAACAGACATCATACAAAATAGTTTATTACAGTGACGGCTGCAAATTTCATAGGAGAACGCTGGATCAGTTGTGTTGCGCTGTTACGCCTCGTCTCTTGCACACTGCGAATGATACACTGATGCCTCCTACTTCTTCAGTCGCATGTCCGGCTTGTCGATGGCGGTGCAGGAGCGCTTGCCGAACACACAGCCGATGCACCTGTCCACCAGACAAGTCAGAGAATAAGCATGCAAAACAAGTTGATGCATCTCATTTAAATATTCGTCAAATATAAACTGCGCAAGCTGCCTCTCCACCAATGAACGCCATACGGCTTGCGACAAAGTGAAATTCTACTGTAACGTGGTTAAGTTTACACAATGTCCTTTAAGCATATAGTAGATTTTGGTGAAATGTTAAAACCTGGAAACGGGCTCTCAGTGAAAGTTCCATTTTCCTTAACTGTAAGGTTCCTGCTATGCAGTAGATACTTGGTCCATATCTACGGTAAGTTGAGCCACAGTTTTCCCATGCCTGGCATGAGCCAGACCGAAAAATCGTTTACGTTCACTCACGTGACTTGAATCTTCCTGAGCCTGAGCCGTGCCACGCTCATGGCCTCGTCCATCGACTCCTCCAGCTTGACCTCGTTCAGCTTGTCGGAGAGCGTGTTGATCTGAGGCTCGATCTGGTTGATGCTGGTCTGCTGCGGTGGTGCAGCGGCTGTGGGAAACAGATATATGCAGCTGCCAGGGACGCGGCAGGAAATGCTTTCGAACAATAGTGCTAACACTCGTTTGGCTCCATTTTAGACAAGAGTTAACGTTCCAAAAAACAGATAATAGCAATCCAAAAAACATATAATATAAATTGTTGATAATAAAAACATACACAGTATCTTCCGTTTAATGTATGTTTTTGATACGCAGTACTGCAACAGTTTTACTATTGCTTTCTAGGCATTTCATTATCTTTAGAAAGATCCGATTGCAGTTATTTTAGTTAAGACTATTTCACACACATCAAAAAGTCACTTGGTGCTCAGAGCAGAGCACTCGAAGCCCTGCGCTGGCTGCCGCTACTGTGTAACTCACGGCTCTCATAGGCGCTCACGGCGGCAGCGGCTGCCAGCAGAATGAGAATGGTCTTCATGGCTGAGGCGAAGGGAGGCTAGCAGGGCACACGGCGGGCACACGATTCCGACTGGCCCCTGCTGTTGCTGATTCACAATTTATGCCTTGAGGGCTGATGGCTCCGAGATGATTGGTCCCTCGCCAGCTGCCAGATTACACCGTAATTACAGCGCAACAGTCAGACTAATGGCTGCCGCCTGTTCGCAAACGGTAGATGTGACAGAGCTATCCAAATGTGACGGAAGTTCATAGCACATGTTTAACCCTTCTGAAGCTTTTTATTCCACTTCTACACTTCTGGTAGTCTTCCATAGCCTGGTTGAACCTTAAACTACAGCCGATGTTTCTTATGCTCATCTCTAGACAGCAGCTCATGCCTAAAAACCGGCCAAAAACCAACAAAGTGTGACTCTTTTCTCGCTATTTCCGTCTCCAAGCCGGTGTAGAACCCAATGAGGTCAGCATGGATGTTTGAATCGAAAGACAAAATGTTTTTGTTACAGCATGAAAATTGTTATGTTTCGGTTAAGATAACAAAAAAAACAGCGGTTTAAGTGTAAGTGTGAGAGGGGCTTCAAGGGCAAGGCAGTCTCGAATAAGCACAGTGCAGTCTTTGCAATATAACTTTTGTCCACCGGATCTGAAATATTGAAGGGAATTTGTGTAAGCAGCTCACATATTGCCTTAAAATTTTACAACATGCCGACTACGACGGTCATTTGTTTCAGGGAACTATCTGTTTTTCCAACTCGCGACTGCACCAAACCTTGTGGCAAATCTAGTAGCTACCAGTGACCAGACCCACCAGTTTTTTTCAGCCAACGAAAACGTCGCCCATCACGTGTCATCGTTTACTTGTCTGTTGAGTTTTTGACTATCGTGTTGGCAGAGTATCCCACAAAAGACACAATCTGTGAAATCAGAAAATAATATTCATGCTCTCGTTATGTGCTTTCTTGAAGACCGAAGATGGGACTGAACGGAAGGCTGTAGTTCATAGTCATATTTCGTAGACAGTTTTGTCCACTCTCTCCAAGGAATATTATCTCTAACGACTATCCTCTCTCACGAGATGTAATAATCTCGTCAGTTAGGTAACTCGTATCTGTCATCAGGCCCCAACCCAGATTCAGCTGAAGGAACTAAACCCACTTTTTATGTTTAAAGTGAGCAAGGTATAATCAGCATACCATCACAAATTAAGCGGAGGCGTTGAGTCCATGAGCAGAGGTTTGGTGGAAGCATGAGCCAACAGGAGCAAGAGCCGAAATAGAAATATTTTGGATTGGTTTAAAGGAAGTAGTTTGCCAGCAAAAGGATTCTCTGCCCTTACTTTGGCTTGATGTCGCCACGGCTGAAATTTCGGTTCCAACTATCAATTTTGCATTGATACCAGCAATGTCCGCCCAAGTTTTTTCGATCAACACAATATTGGAACTTTTCGTAAGAGTTTGGTTCTTCCACTGGTACCTTTCATGCATCAAGTTAGTACAATCACAATAAGAACACTCAGTTTCATGTTTCAAGGAAAGCCCTGTCGGAAAAAACCAGGTCAGAGAATGAATTTTAGAGGAAAGGAGGAAACAAGGAGATTCTAGCTCATTTTCAGAATTGTTTTTCTTACTAAAAAACAGCGGTAGTTGCAAAAAATAGCATACTTAACGCAATTAGTGCGCAACAAATATAATGCCACTTGAGAAAATGGCTATAGTAGAGCCGATTTACGTTATGCCCTAAATAAGTCGTAAGAGGAAACTAAAGTAAGAGATCTGTGTGAGAAGGAGCATGGAACTGGTGCTGAGCTTTTGTCAGACACAACTCCGACAGCAGTCAATCAAGTTGAGAAAATAAGAATTGAACCGCCTGCATTAGGCCAAAAGACACAGCCGGAGACGCAGGGCGAGCTCCTCTTCAAGGCACGGTACGCAGTCCGGCACCCCCGCCAGACAGGATTTTCATACATCTACTTACAGAAACCATCTGCACAGTGCACAGTGCACATGGTGCCTGTGAAGTGGTAACTCATATTCATTCCTACAAAAAGTATGAACACCCTTTACAGTAAGCTATGTGGATAAATTCTACGAGCCCCACTTTAAAAAAATTACCTCAGCAGCATCAGCGCCGGCACGGATCGGGGGAAGGCAAAGGCTGGGCCCGGCACTGGGCCTGGAAAAAATGAAACGGTTTCAAATATATTAAAGGGAGTGTTCCACCTTTGTAATTGGTTTTGAACTGAGAAAACAGTTTTGCAGAGTGTGTCAACAAATCGCTGTTGGTATATTTCATTTTAATTCGTAATACCGTATTTGCTCGAAAGAAACAGGTATGATTTCAGCAGCAGCAGGCACTACAGCTGGCACCATCTAGGGACAAAACGGGCAAACAATATGAAGCGCACTTAGACAAACTGTTCAATGTACTACAATCACCAGCGAATATATGCACCCAACGTAGGCTCGCTCCGAGTGAGTGTACCGAATTGCATCGACTAGAGTTCGAGAAAAAGATATTCGCTATCTCTGCCAGGCGGCGAGAGCAGCCCCTGTAACACTCCTGCAGCGCTCGACACACCAGGTGCCGAGCGCTGCAGGAGACCGTGAAACAAACCCAAATACGTCTGCAGTAAATTTCCGCACAATTGAAAGTTAAGAAATAAAGGGTCTGAGGGCCTTAATTCAAACCATTCTGACTACGCATATCACGTAATAAATGTCAGCAGCAGCATTTTGGCAAAGTTACGTGCCGTGAGTGGCCAGTCCCGTAAGTAGGGGAGAGGGTGGTAAGCCGGGCATAGTTGTGTTTGAGACTGTGTGTCTCACTCGCTTTTCACTTGACAGTGATGAAATTTTGTTGTAAGCTTCAGTAAACATTTATCTGTCCCTGCGCGTAACCATACTAGGATCCGTGCATATTCCTAGGAGCAGTAACGTTTACCGTAGAATGCTGCAAAAGCCCGTCTTACCCCAACAGGCGGGATAAGACGGGTTTCATGAAAGTAGTTTATCATATGCAAGAACTTTTTGACAAAAACCTTACCACGTTCAGCAAAAATGAGTTCTGAAACACTTTGCAATGCATTGGCTCAATTAAATAGTAGAGAGAAAATTATTGTGCTGAATTTCCATAAAATCATCATTTTTCATTGGAATCTAACAATCAATCATTAAAAGTTCCTCAGCCGCTTTGCAGCAGACTCTCAGACTGATTCCTTTCAACTATGCAAAAACGCAGCGATAAAGATTATAGTTTGTATGGTGATGTAGTATTTCAGTCCGTGCCCGTCTTGCCCCATGTTGATATATTAGAAAATATCATTCTTGGGGGTCACCGTGCTGGGGTAATATAAAACTTAAATCACGTAATGTATGTTAACGCTCTCCCGAGACAGACCTTGCATATTTGGCCTTCCAAATAAGACCAGACACTGCCAGAATGTTACACTCAAAACTACTAACAATGGCAGGGTGAACCACTAATTCCGTTTTTCTAAAATTTTGACAAAAAATAAAGGTTAGAACTTTGTGTTTTTGGCTCATGATGGGACATTCCAAGACGCATTAATATAAGTAATGGGACATTTATACCATAATTGGTCTGATCCACAGAGCCTGTGCCCGTCTTACCTACCATGCCCGTCTTACCAGCCTCTCCCCTACTCCTGATGATTAGGTCAACCCAGGATAGTAAGCAAGCGGTGATTTCTTTCTTTTAACCCTCGCCCCACCGGGGGTCATCGATAGCCCCCCTAAGGTTTTTTTCAGGATAGCAGAAAAACGACGAAACGCAGGACCGCAGTTGAGGGCTCTATCTCTCACCCCATCATTTTCAAATCATCCCTGAAATTTTTTACGCCGGGTCACCCAAGGTCAGGTCACCAGGCGAGGTCAACCAAGGTCACCTCACTTCAACTTTTGAGCTCTATGAGAGCTACGTTTCTCAGTCGATCGATTTGAAACTTCCTACAGCTCATGGCCCCGCCAGGGTCTACAAGGTCTACATCCGGAATTTTTTGATTTCGTGACCTAAGGTCAGGTCACGAGGTGACCTCTCCCATTGAAAAAGCATGGGAAAAAGCTGTCTTATGATCTAAAAACCACAAAAACGATTGAAAATGCTCAGCTTGCTCAGAAAAGCGTTCTTTGACACCCTTTTACGGATTCCAGGGGTCATAATTTCCCTTTGATCTCTCTAAGGTCATCCAAGGTCACCAGGGGTCAAAAACAGTATTTTGGCAATAACTTCTGACCTAATTAAGCTAGAGCGTTGAATCAAACACTATCGTATATGTCTCATCACTAGCTTTCGTTTGATATACAGCAAGGTCACTTTCTGACCTTTGATGACCTCAGGTCATATGAGGTCACGAGGTGACCTCTGGAGGTCAAACCACTGGCGGCAGGTCATTACGTTCCACGTAACGGGAAAAGGTATGGCATTTTCCTATCCAATGTAGTTTACCAGATCTCAATAGCTCTAATGGTATAAGAATTATGCCCAGTTTTCTTAAGCATTGCATATTTGAGTGAAAATAGCCTATCGTGACCTAACTAGACCTCTGGAGGTCAAACCATTGACTTGAGCGCTTAAAAATGCAAAGTAATTTCTTACCTAATTCACGCGAGCTTTCTAATACACTTTCGAGATTTGCGCTAACCCCCATATTTTCGGAGTTAGAGGGGGCCATCGATGGGGGCGAAGGTAGGGCGAAGGTGGTGCCGGACCCCCGGTGGGGTGCAGGTTAAGACATTGCAGGTGGAAACAAAATACAGTTTCCTGATTCATAGACTTACGTTGTTCATGAGAAGTTCTTTTTTGGAATTCAAACAAAGTGATCCATTCCTTTTAACGCCAGAAACCATTAACGACTGGGTTCGGAGAGCCGACGATGGAGGCAACAGATTCGAAAGGGTTAGACTGGTAGTACAAGAGACAACGTGATGAACTTATTTGAATTGGGGCAAAGTTATTTGTTACTTCAAAATTTATTTGTTTATTTGTTTGATTTTGTTATGCCCTCTTAGATATTCTATTTAGCTTTCGCCATTTCTAGGGATTCAGCGATTTAAACAAAATTTTGCGAAATTTTACATCAACTGGTGTCATCCAACGATATAGGCTGGTACCAATTATTACTTGAATTGAAAGGTTTTCACCTTGAAATGACCTTTGGATCTACTGCGCAGGCACTGTTTTCATACAGCTTGTAAATTCAAGCCATTGAAAAATGATTGGAAAAATGTTTCAACAATATTCATGAAAATATTGGTAGCACCCGGTAGGATTGAAAACAGCAGAATCTCTTCCATAAATTGCAGTTTAGACGAGTCATCATTGCAGCAAATGGACCCAGCTACCTGTCTCACACCTCGCCCCTCCGCCGTAAACGATGTCCACAGCTGTGAGCGCCAGCTGGTTGGGTCCACTTAGCGGCGCTCGCCGTTCGTAGCCTAAATAATTTGGCGACGTCGTGAGCAGCGCAGTTCACTTTGGCCCCAGCAGCAGCATCACACGCATCAGCTCCAGCATGAAGACCTTCCTGGCCGCCGCTCTGCTCCTCTCCCTCTGCCAGGTGAGAGTGTGAGCAGCCACCTTTCAGACGGATATCTGTCAATATTTGAATTGAAGCGAACGGTGACAATACTGGGCATCATGCAGATCATCTATGAATTTGCAAGGCTCCATGAACTAAATCACTTTAGGCATTTTCACACTCTTACGCTACTGAAAATCTCCAAGTCTTGTCAAATGGATCATCAGACTTGTCAATTACTGAACTAAGTAGAGATGACACAAAATATTAGGTCCCTTTTCTGCAGCAGAAAGAAACCATAAAAGGGAAACAAGCATTTATGTAAAAAAAACGTATGCCGTAGTGTGCCTTGGCGTAACTAGTGGTCCAGGTTTGATGAGCTGTTATTGTATTCAGAAGGGGTAGAAACATCTATATAGCTTCTTACCAGAAATTTAATCATGTCTTTCCGATTACGCACTAGCTTGACCCACCCATGTCGAATCCTCAGAAACTTAATCATATGTCCACACTTACACCGCACCCTCATTCTCCAGGCTGTCTCTCCAAACAAACACTGGTACCGAAGAATGCATGTTTGTTTAGCAGAGCGGCTGTCTATAAGCTATTTGAACAGCGGCCCCCAGCGCGGCCGCCCATACGGGCTTAATTTAGAAAGAGAGCTAACTGCCAACCGGCAGCTTGCACCGCGCGATTCTGTCGTTGTGGCACTCTGATCAGGGCTAGACAACTCTACTTTAGCCCGGCACTGCCCAAGCTCTGTTCATACCCCCATCGCCGGTGGTCCGATTGGACCCCCACCCCCTTACGATCTCGGAAACCAGCAGTGATACTGAAAAAACAGAAAGGTACTTAAGGCACCCTACCGTCTTCGTCCCTTGAACCAAGTTTGAATCATACGTACATATCCGTTAAGTGACGCACAAGAGCTAAAATGTGTCTAATTTTGGTTGATTTAGAAAATTTAAAAAAGTGTGTTTGTATTGACCCCAAAATTAGAATGTTATGAAGTATGGTCTTTTTAGGTCATTTGATGACCCTGACATCAGATTAACGTTAAATAATCATTTTCAAGGTCATGCTCTGTGGCGGATCCCAGACTTTATGAGGGGGAGTAGGGGTTCGAACCTCCTCCACCATTGCCTCGAATCAGCTGCCGGCTATGCATCAACTGTAGCCACTCTGACATTTCGGGAGGGGCTTGGGCCCCCGGCCCTCCCTTGTATCCGACACTGATCAGGCGGCGTATCAGTGGAGTCCCTGGATCATGAGCGTCACTATGATGCTAAATTCATTGCTGTGTCTTCTCTTGTTAAAAATTATCGGCGCAAACGAATCGAAAAGCGCGATCTTTGTTGAGCCCTAGCGGCATTGGTGTTGACTTGGCCTGAGAAATGGGCGTTTCAACGAATGTTCTCTTCGAATGATGTTTAGAAACTTTATTAACTCTTTAAGGAGCCCATCAGTTACATCCTTGTTTGGTTTGCCTCATTAAGAAAAACAAAAAAAATATATATTGGTGTAGAAGTGACGTCATAACTCGTTGACCTGACCTGAACTGTCAGCTCTCAGTCAGCTTTGAAAAAGTGATTACTTGATAGGAATGCAAAGTGACGCGTACATCATTCAAACAGGATCAGAATCATTTGCGGAATGCCAGGGGCGGGGTCAGATCGGAACCCGCAGTCGGTGGAGAGAGCTAGAAAAACTGGCCCATTCGAGAACCATCAGAAAAAAACTGTCCTGAATAGGCCAGCCTGGTTATGCTGCTGCTGCCAAGTAATGGATTTTTGTTTCGTTAGTGAACTCGATAAATGTCTCGTCTTAGGTGCACCCAGCGCGAATGGTGGTCCCAGGCTCTTCCTTATGGGGGCAGGGTAGATGGGCAAAGTTTTGAAAAGTTTAATGCTTTTAGAAGAAAATGTTTGCCTATTCGGGCGTTTTGGAGACGTTGAGGGGACATGACATGGATGACTCACTTGGAACTGCCAGTGCGCTGTCCCACGCGGAGCGGTTTGATACGAGTCGCGGTTCACGTTGTTAGACTGTTCCGCAGCACACATGCGCCGGGGGATTATGCTGTGCCGTATCACACCGTCATCTCATTTTACATTGCACACTACGGTTCATTTTAGCCAAGCTTTGGTATACTGCTATATTTTTCATTGGCCGGTATTGCGGAATCTTAGCTACAGGTACGACAGAAAATATATCGTTCTACAATATTCAGAGTCCGATCATGGAAAATAAACATTAATGCTGCATAGTAAAACTGAGTGACCGAGTACAGTAAATACCGAGTGGCCGAGTATAGAAAAACCGAGTGACCGAGTATAGTAAATACCGATTGACAGGTTTGAAGGGCAGTCATAAGCGATGTTTTGCTCCCCGTTCTGCCCAGGGCACAGCCTCACTTTTACCGAACTTTGAAGGAAAATGTGTTTGTACTTTGGATCTTTGTATATTTTTGCAGTTTTTTGCTTATATTTGAGCTATGAGCGACTGTGCAGGGGGTGGAGGAGGTTAACACTTTCCAGCCTTTGAAGAGTTAGGACTTCTTCGGCCTCTTGGTGGGGGCTCCGACCGGAACCCCCTCCCCTACGATCTCGGGAACCGGAAGTATTACGGAAAAATTATGACGGCGCTGAAGTGTTTTACCAACTTCTACTCTGGAGCCGAGTTTGAACCATGTCCGGTGACCCGTGGCGTCACGGTGGGCCAAAATGGGTTAAATTTAGACTCGCTTAGAAAATTCCTTTTAACTCGGAAACATAGAGACCTAGAACAAAAAGACATCAATGTGTTCGTCTTGACCCAATAATTCAAATGACATACAACATGACCTTGTGAGGTCACATAGGCACAGTGGCGTAGCCAAGGGGGTCCTTGGGGTCCGCGGACCCCCCTTGGGCTGACCTTATGTACTGGAAAACACGAGCATTGGTCTCGGGGGCCCCTGAGCCTGGTCTCAGGGGGCCCTCCGAGCTTTATCTCAGCCCCCTCCCCGAGGTTGGTTTCAAGGGACCTCCGAGCTTGATCTCGGGGGCCCCCTGAGCTTGGTCTCAGGGGGCCCTCCGAGCTCGATCTCAGGCCCCTCCGAGGTTGGTCTCAAGGGACCTCCGAGCTTAGTGTCAGGGGCCCCCAAGCTTGGTCTGACGGGCCCCGTAAGCTTAGTCTCAGGGGCCCCCGAGCTCGGTCTCAGAGGTCCCCAAGCTTGGTCCCAGGGAGCGCCCAAGCTTGGTCTCAAGGGACCTCCGAACTTGGTCTTAGGGGCCCCGAGCTTGGTCTCACGGGCTTTCCGAGCTCGGTCTCAGAGGGCCCCCGAACTTTGTCTCAGGGGCCGCCGAGCTTGGTCTCAAGGGACCTCCGAACTTGGTCTCAGGGGCCCCTGAGCTTGGTCTCACAGGCCTCCTGAGCTTGGTCTCAGGGGGCCCCTAGCTCGGTCTCAGGGGGCCCTGAGCTTGGTCTCAGGGGCCCCGAGCTTGGTCTCAAGGGACCTCCGGACTTGGTCTTAGGGGCCCCCAAGCTTGGTATCAGGGGCCCTGAGCTTAATCTCACGGGCCTTTCGATCTTGGTCTCAGGGGGCCCTCCGAGCTCGATCTCAGGCCCCCCCGAGGTTGGTCTCAAGGGACCTCCGAGCTTGATGTCAGGGGCCCCCAAGCTTGGTCTTACGGGCCCTGTGAGCATAGTCTCAGGGGCCCCCGAGCTTGGTCTCACGGGCTTTCCGAGCTCGGTCTCAGAGGGCCCCCGAGCTTTGTCTCAGAGGCCGCCGAGCTTGGTCTCAAGGGACCTCTGAACTTGGTCTCAGGGGCCCCCGACCTTGGTCTCAGAAGGCCCCCGAGCTTGGTCTCACGGGCCTCCTGAGCTTGGTCTCAGGGGCCCCTAGCTCGGTCTCAGGGGGCCCTGAGCTTGGTCTCAGGGGCCCCCGAGCTTGGTCTCAAGGGACCTCCGGACTTGGTCTCAGGGCCCCCAAGCTTGGTCTCAGGGGCCCCCGAGCTTGGTCTCACGGGCTTTCCGAGCCTGGTCTCAGGGGGTCCCCGGTCCCCGGAGCTTGGTCTTAGGGCCCCCAGGCTGGTCTCAGGGGACCCCCAAACTTGGTCTCAGGGGGCCCCTGATCATCGGCATCGAGACTCTAGGGAACCGGACATTGATCTCGGGGGCCCCCTGAGCTCGGTCTCAGGGGCCCTGAGCTTGGTCTCAGGGGCCCCTAGCTTTAGTCTCACGGGCCTTTCGATCTTGGTCTCAGGGTCCCCCTAGCTTGGTCTCAGGGACCCCCGAGCTTAGTCTCAGGGGTTTTTCTATCTTTGTCTCAGGGCCCCCGAGCTTGGTCTCAAGGGAAATCCGAACTTCATCTCAGGGGGCCTCCAAGCTTGGTCTCAGGGGCCCTCCGAGCTTGGTGTCAGGGGCCCCCGAGCTTTAAACTCACGGGCCTTTCGATCTTGGTCTCAGGGTCCCTTAGCTTGGTCTCAGGGACCCCCAAGCTTAGTCTCAGGGGCCTTTCTGTCTTGGTCTCAGGGGGCCCTCCGAGTTTGGTCTCAGGGGGCTCCAAGCTTGGTCTCAGGGGACCCCGAGTTTGGTCTCAGGGGACCCCCGAACATGGTCTCAGGAGCCCCCGAGCTTGGTCTCAAGGACCCCCGAGCTTGGTCTCAGGACACCCTCCCCGAGCTTGAGTCTCACGGGCCTTTTGATCTGGGTCTAAGGGGGCCCCAAGCTTGGTGTCACGGGGCCCTCCGAGTTTGGTACCAGGGGACCCCCGAGCTTGGTCTCCGGCCCCCGAGCTTGGTCTCAGAGGGCTCCTCGAGCTTGGTCTCAGGTCCCCAAGCTTGGTCTCAGGGGCCCCAGAGCTTGGTCTCAGGGGCCTTCCGAGCTTGGTCTCAGGACACCCCCCTGAGCTTGAGTCTCACGGGCCTTTCGATCTTTGTCTTAGGGGGTCCCAGAGCTGGTCTCAGGGATCCCCCGAGCATTGGTATCGATGGCTCCGGAGCAGCGAACATTGATCTCGGGAAGTGGGGGGGGCAATATTGATCTCGGTGACCCCTGACTATCGATATCGAGAGGACTTATGAGCGAGTCACGAGAATTGGCCCCGTGGGATCCAGAGTTTGGTCTCAGGGGCCCAGGCTTGGGCCCCGGAGCATTGGTATCGAGGGGCTCCAGAGTACTGAGCATTAGTCTCGGGGGGGGCGGGGCTCGAATGTTGATCTGGGAGTCCCCCGAGCATCAGTGTCGAGTTACTCCTGAGAAAAGCGCAAGCATGAGGGTGCCCCCGAACCTGATCTAAGTGGAACCCCGAGCTTGGTCTTAGGAGCCACGCGCATCAGAATCCAGGGGCTCCGGAATATTGGTATCGGGGGAAGCAAGGATTTCAGGGGCCTCCAAATGCTGATCTCGGCGGGCTCCCAAATGTGTGGATGCAGTAGCGTAGCCGAGAGGTTCTAGGAGTCCGAGGACCCCTTTGGGCCAATCTGAACTACTGCAAAACATTCTCTGATCACGGGGCCCCCAGAATTAGTCTCCGAAGCCCCTGAAGATTCGTTCTCAGGGCGTCTCGAGTCGGCCTCAGGGCCCCGCCCTGAGGGTCAGTCTCAAGACCCCCCGAAAGTAGATTTCAGGGGGTCGCTGAGAGTTAGTTTTAGGGGATCCCGAAAGTCAGTCTCAGGGGCCCCCAGAGTCGGTCTCAGGGGGCCGAGCTCGTCCAAGGGTCCTCCAGAGAGTGGTTCTCAGGGTCCCGCGACAGTCTATTTCAGGGGACTCCCTGAGAGTCAGTCTCAGAGAACCCCAAGAGTCGGTCAAGGGGACCCCGAGGGTCAGTCTTAGAGGACCCTCGATATTCGGTCCCATAGTCTTACGGGCGTCTTTCTCAAGAATCAATATTTACTTTCAGGTGGCCCCGAGAGTTAATCTGGGGGTCCGAGAGTTAGTCTCATTTGATCTGCAGAGTGCTGGCCTCAGGAGGCCACCGAGGGGTAATCTTGGGAACCCTCGAGATTTAGCCTGAGGCTATGCCCCCCTAGTTGTTGCATAAGGGGCCCCGAGAGTCAATCTCAGGGAGCACCTAAAAGTTAGCCTCAGAGTGCTCCCGGGAGCTTGTCTCCGGTTCGTACAAGAGCTAATTTTGGGCCTTTGAGAGTAATTCCCAGAGGTGCTGCCGAATTTTGGTCTCACGGGCCCCGAGTTAGCTTTAGGCCTCTGAGGGTTAATCTGGGCTTTCGAGAGGTAGTCTCAGGAGTGCCGTGCCAAATGCTCAGTCTCAGGGGTGCTTCCACGCCTCCCCTCCTCGAGTCTTAGTCTCAAGGGGCGCCCCAGGGTTGGTCTCAGAGGGCTGTCGGAAGTCATTCCCAGCCCCCGCCCCACCTCAGAGACAGCCTCAGGGGACCCCAAGAGCTAATCTCGATGGCCCCGAGAGTCAATCTCAGCCCCCTCCCCCAGAGCAAATCTGGGGGCCCGATAAATAGGCCCAGAGGTGCTGCTGATAACTAACCTAAGGAGCCCCGAGAGATTCTCAGGAGTCCTTAATTTTGGTCAAGAGGCGCCGTAAATCAGTATCAGAGACTCCCTGAGATCTAATCGGGAGAGGGGCCGGAAATTAACCTTGTGAGTAGCGCCAAGTGTTGGTCTTAAGCGGCCCAAAGCTAGTCTCAAGTCCCCCAAGAACTGATCTCAGAAGCCCGCGTTATTTTCAGGGGACCTTTCAGTTCTAGTGTAAGGATGGCCGGAGAGCTAATCTCAGAGATCCGATAATTAGTCTCACGAGGTCTCCAGGAGTTAGTCTCAGGGGTCATCTGAAGCTGCCCTCAGGTGTCCCCAAAAGCTAGTCTCAGCGAGCATTTCTCCCCCTCCCCTCAAAGTTATCATCAGGGCCCCACGGGAGTAAGTTCTAGGGGGTCCCAGTAGGTAGTCTCATGGTACCCCCAAATTCTGGCTTTGTGGGACGTAAGTACTGATTTGCGGGAAAAGTGTTGTTTTCGGGGGTCCCAGATACTGGTTTCGGCGCCATGTCAAGTGCTAGGCCCCTGGAGATCTTTGCTCGACCCATGGGTCAGGGGGCGGGGCGGTGGGTGATGGTCCTGGATGGCTTAACACTGGCATAGCAATACAAGCCCTGTACAAAGCCTATCAGAGACCTAAAGTCCAAGGAAGTACTCACCTCCCCAAGCCCCCGGAATATCCAACCAATGGCTAGGAAGGAGTAAGTGAGCGGTTTCATCAGTAGGACCGTCCATGGAATAGGTTTTATATAGCATCTGGGGCCCACTCATATATCCTTTTTATTGAACGTCCTTTTTCCTTTCCATTTCTTTTAGATTTTAACAATCCAGAGATATCGCTTGAGATCCTAGGCTCAAAGAAGATTTTCGAAAATCATATGCCTCGGAAAAAGTTCTATTCCCATTGCGTACCAAAAAAGGACAAATCGAAACATGTGAATCAGGCACCATTACTGAAGGAAAGGCAAAAATTAATCTAATTTTAGCATCCATAATAGCAAATCGAACAGGGAATTTGGAACTTCAGCTGATTTTCAATATTAGCTTAGTCCCAATAACTACCGTCCTAAACATTCTGAAATAAACAACTTCCAAATATTTTGATAGGAAACCAGACAAAAAAGGGCAATGACACACATTGATGAGCATAATCCCAAAAAGAAAAATAGGTATGAAAGGTTTAAAATAACAATGACAGAGTTATCCAAGGCGATAGTTATCTCAGGCACCTATTGTTTTGGTAATTTTCTCATTTACAACATAGCAAGGGTAAGAAAGTAACTGTGGTGAATTCATCAGGATCTTTCCGCGGAATGGACGTTATACGAGGTCCGGAACACACCACCATCCACCATATCCCTTGTATTCTTTTTCATGTTTCCATTCCTTTGGAAATTTTCTGATTAAAGAGTTCATGAATTCGACACCCGGAAAGAATTGGTAATCAATCAAATCAAACCGGAAAGAATTGGTATTCCCGTAGAAAACCATTTCTTCGTACTCAAAACGACTGACCTTCAATAACGTCATGCCTGATTACCAGAGTGAATTGAGGTAAAGTCAGGTTTACCATCATGCACGCAGCAACATTTGATTTCCCGAAATGTGCCACAAAACGGTTATTATAGCCTCGCTGTCATATAGGTATGGGCCAGCCTTAATATTTGGTGACCTAAATTTACCAGCACTTGGTCGGATCGAGAAAAATCAAACTATAAACAATAAGAACAAACACTTTAAAAGGAATAACAAATTTCTGTCGTGTAAATGGTACTTACATACTTATGGCTTTTTATTAGGCGTTCTGTGCATAGCACCTTTGCCCGCCTCTAAAGGAGTGTGTGGGAGAATTTTAGAATTTAGTGTGAGGGCAAGCTACGTTAGTCTGTTAAAGCAATGGGAGTTATTTCAAGTAATGGGTTGCAAGATGTTTTAGCTTGCAAATGGACTTGTCGTGGCAATGGCATAGCCATGCCAAGGGAGGTCTTTTAATAAGTTTAGACCCGCAGAGTGCGAAGGTTATTTCTGTGGTTGAAGACCTTATAAATTTAGAGTTTGAAATTTAGAGTTTGAAATTTAGAATTTGGAATTTAGAATTTGGAATTTAGAATTTAGAATTTTGTGTGTCAGCTATTGATATCCGCTTGTATACGTTACTCGAAAACCTCCGTTAACACAATAATTTCGTATTTTAGAAAGTGCGCTAAACACCTGGCCAGGGTGCCGCGAATTTACCCTGCAACCCGGAGGTGAAGTTGCAGCTCCCCTCTTCGGCTGGGCAGCCGCCGCGCAGAGAAAGAAGTGTGAGAGGATAGTTAGATTGTTAGTAAGAGTATAGGTGTGGTTAGTATAGACCCGCAGTGAAAGGTATCACTGCGGTGAAGAAATCTAACCTATCTAACCTAACCTGATTTCAAAGTTAGCCTAACATAACCTATCCTTAGCCTACAATGAACCATTTAAAGGTTACAAAACTATTGCTTAAATTTCGCAGTGGATCATCTATGATTGGAAAATAGGCAAGTCCTACTTTGGGGGTGCACCATGCACCCTCCATCATATATACTGGGAGGGGTGATTTATAGAAACTTCTCTAGCCCAGAGTCCTTTAGGAATGTAAAGACTTTTTCGAGTAGCTCAGGATGGTCGTTCCCGAGCAGAGTTTTTAGGTCTACAGGGATGTTTTGGATTCGGCAGTAATCTAGCATGGGTTGCCGATGGGTATTGTGCTGGGGACAATAGATGAGAATGTGATAGGGATTCTCCATTGCGTCGCAGGTACCACAGGTACCCGCGTTCCAATAGGCATTTAATTTTGTGTGTCCATTTCTGAGTCTGGTTAGAATAACCTCGCGCCGGCGACTCTTTTGGTTTGAACTGGGCCAGTAGCCGATGTTAGGCTTGATATAGAATAGGTGGGCGCTGTGGTTTGTAGTCCAGTCATTTTGAATTTGCTTCCGGATGGTGTCCTGGAGGAGAGCTTTGCTATCGTCTCCAGACCACGTTAAGGGCGCGATCTCTCTAAGTTCTAGGGACTTTTTTGCCTGCTCATCGGCCTTTTCATTTCCTTGAATTTTGCAGTGGCCCGGGATCCAAAGAAAAGAGACATCAGGGGTATCATCGATACCTTTCTGAATATCTGCTATAACGTGGTGGCTGGGGTTGACTACGTTACTGATGGCCTGCAGGACAGATTTAGAGTCTGAACAGATGACGGCTGAGTTGATATTTTGGGTTCTGATTATGGCTAATGCATTTAGGATGGCAACAGCCTCGGCTGTGAAGATGGAGCAGTTGTCCGGAAGTCTTTTCTGAAGGCAAATATTTTGTCCCCAGATGCCAAGGCCTACTTTTTCGCCTATTTTGGAGCCGTCTGTAAATATAAAGGTCTTGTCCGCGTTACAAGATCGGAACTCTAGGAATTTTTGGGAGACTTCTTCCTCTGAGAAGTCCGTTTTACGGGAGGTGAAAAGAAATTCCACTTTGGGCTCTTTTTCGAGTCCAGAAGCGGGAGAGTGGGGGTTTGCCTATTGTCGCTGGCAGTGCAAGATTTAGGCTTTCCAGGGTTTTCGCTACTCTGTGCTTAAATGGGGGCCACTTCTGTAGAGTGGCTTTATTTGCTCGTCTGGGATGGGCAAAACATTGTTTTGCCGGGTGATTTTCGGTGGATTGAACCTTGATGTAGTAAGAAATAAGCTGGGCGTCGCGTCTTGTCTGTAATGGGCACAGCCCGCTATCAGTTAGCAGGCTGGTGATGGGGGATTCTCTGAGCGCGCCTGTGGCTGCCCGGATACTGGCGTTTTGGACTCGCTCTAGCTTTAATTTATTGGTCTTGTTCGTCGAGTCAAAAACGAACGAATTATATTCGAGAATGGACCGAATCAGGGACTTGTAGAGCATAAGCAGGGTCTTTCGATCCCCGCCATACTCTGTGCCGCCGAGCATGCGGAGAATGTTGACTCGCTTTTGACAGCTAGAGACGACTTTGGTGATGTGCTCATTGAAACTCAATCGGGAATCTAGGGTGACGCCCAAGAATTTGAAGCTATTGGTGCATTCAATAGGTTTACCCGAGATTTGGAGCCGTGGAGGGTCGTGTCTGGAATGCACTCTGGCAAAGACAACGACTGATGATTTTTCCGCCGAGAGTGATAGACCCATTAAGCTACACCAATTATCGATGTCGTTTAAGCTGTCCTGCAACTGCGTAGTTGCGTGTTGGAATTCTGGTTCGTTATACCGCCTGGTATCGATTGCAGTGGTTTTCCAAATGGCGACATCGTCCGCAAAGAGGGAGTAATTTATTCCAGGCGGTAGCTTTTTGGCGAAGAGATCATTGATCATTACTAAAAAGAGGGTGGGGGACAGAACGCTACCCTGGGGTGTGCCTTGGTCCTGGGTTGCCAGGTAGGAGAATGTGGTGCCACAACGGACTTTAAATTTTCGGTCCTTGAGGAAGTTTTCGATGAATTTTGCAAGGTGGCCACGAATTCCTAGTTTGCTTAATTTAAAGAACAGGGCGTCTTTTTGTACGCGATCGAACGCCGATTTAATGTCTAAGAATGCAGCTATTGTTACTTGCTTTTTGTAAAAGCCATTTTGGACGTCACTGACTAGTTTCACCAAATTGTCAGTGGTGGCTCGCCCGCGCCGGAAGCCTGATTGCATAGCATCAAGCTTCTTTTCGAGGATCTCGTGAAGTCTAACGTTTACCATGCGCTCGACAAGCTTGCTAGCACAGCTAGTAAGCGAAATTGGGCGATAACCTTTGGGTCTGTTTTTTCTTTGCCAGGTTTTGGAAGGGGAATTATAATACTCTCTCGCCACGATGTGGGGAAAGAGTCGCTAAGAAACATGTTGTTAATGGCCGAAAGCAGGTACTTTAGTGCTGTTTGGCTGAGGTGCCTGAAGAAAGAGTAGTGAATTTCGTCAGGGCCCACTGCAGTGTTTCCACACTTGCTAATGGCGTAATTTAGCTCGGTCATTGTAAATGGTACATTATAATACTCTTGATTACCATAATTGATGAATGTGTGCTTTTTGCACCATTCTGCCTGGTCTTTGGAGCGCTGGCTGTATGAGTTATTAGCTGCGACACTGGCGTAATGATCAGCAAATTTATCCATGACTTCCTTAGGTTCGGTGATGGGTTTGCCAGCTATTTTTAGTTGAGGGAAAGGTCCACGGGGTGGTCGCTTCGCAGAGAAAGCTCTAATGGTATTCCAGACTTGGGTGGTGGGAGTGAAGCGGTTGAATTTGGAGGCAAAAGAGTTGAAACTGTCCTTTTGAACCCGCTTGCACGTGTTTCGAAAGTGTTCTTTTGCTGCCCGAAGTGCGGATCGAGTAGGGCTGTGTGCCCTCCTCTCATATGCCTTGCGGGCTCTAATCATTTGAGCTTTGGCGTGTGCCGTCTCTGCGTTCCACCATGGGGCTCCGTTTTTCTTCGGGGTCCTCTGGTTTTTGGTATTGCTACTTGTGCTGCTGAGCTTATGGCTCTTAGTATTAATTCAATATCTGCCGAGTGTGGGTCACCTTCGGTGACCAGAGTGAGGTCGACCTCTGCCTCAAATTTTGTCCAGTCCGCTCGTTTTAGATTCCAGGAAGGGGTATAGAGATCAACGCGGTCGAGTGCTCCTTGGGGGACATTGATTTTGATTGGGAGGTGATCGCTCATGCCTGGGTTGTCTTCGACATCCCAGGTAAACAGTGACGCAATTCTAGGCGTGCAGCACGAAATATCAATGGCTGTGTCTAAATATCCGCTTTGCGTTGCTTGGCGGGTTGGTGCGCCGTTATTTAGGATAACTAAATTTTGAGAACCTATTGCGTCATATATAATTTCACCTCTACGATTTGGCGTGGCGCTGCCCCAGGATGGGTGGTGACCATTCAAGTCTCCAAGTAATAACAAAGGCCCGTTTATTTGATTAAACAGTTGTGCGAGGTCCTGATCCGTTGGATCAGGGTCGCTAGGGGATATGTATATTGAGACAACCGTCAATTGGACGTGTTGTATTTTCAAACTAATAGCTACACAGTCCAGTGATGTTACCAAAGGCACGTGACTGTGTGGGATGCTATTTTCTATTAGGATGGCTGTGCCTCCCTTACGGACAGCAGCGTTTACGTTATGGCGATACCAAGAGTAACCCGAGATTTTGTATTTATCGTTATCTTTATCAGAAAAGTGGGTCTCTTGTAATGCTGCTAGTGCCGGTTTTTTCTCAGCAAATATTGATGAAAAAAGCGGGAATTTCCCGATAAGGCCATTTGTATTCCATTGCAGAATTGAACCCATGGTGGTTTTTAACGTTTGTGATTAGGGGATCTACGTTTGCGAAGGTTATACGAGCACCTGCTGCTGCTGCTATCGCTAGCAGGAGAAACTGGGGTGGAGTGTCTGGAAAAGCTAATTTTCCTCGCTACGGGTGAGCTGCCGGGGCTGGAGGAGCCGGGGCTGGGGGTTTCCAGGAGGGGAGCTCTGGAAGTGTTTATAACAGTTTTTGCAGAGCTCGTCTCTGAAGCACTGCTGGTGTCAGAGACGGTCTCTGTCCCGGACAGCTCGTTGTCAGACTGACTTTTGCCGTCTGACGTTTCAAAGTCACTTGAGAACTGAAACTGCATATAATGACCTATGAGGTCGGTTTGGGATCCGCAAGTGCGGGTGGTTGGTGCTGTTTGGAAAGAAGCATCGCTTCTTTCCAAGGAGAGGAGCAGTTTCAGTTTGGGTTGAAATGTTTACTTTTTGGATTTTGGTTTGAGTGGCAGCCGTTTTACCCTGAGGGGGTAGGCTGCCACTCGTTAAAGGCCTTCTCGGAGCCTGCCTTTGGCGGCGCCTGGGAAGGGGAGCACCGGTGAATTTAGAGTGCTTGGGGGCAGGTAGCGAGGGGAAATCAGACTTTTCAGTCACTCGTGCAGAGTGGCTTTGCCACCCTGCTGCTGGTGTCCAGGTCTTCCTGGTAATTTTAGGTGCCTGAGGGGCGGGAGGATTTTCGGTCGGAAGACCTGGCGGAGAACTAGTGCGGGTCGGGAGATCCTCCCAGCCCGCAGCGGGCGTCCACCTACGCCAAAAAGTGATTGCGCCACGTGGTGGGGGAGGGGGACGGACGGCCTGATGGGCGCCAAGAAAAGGGGCTCCATTAGGGGGCGGATGTGGCGGCTTGTGTTTTTGGGTGGCTGAGACTGTATCGAAATGGGGTGTTCCTGGCCGGCTGTGCTGGGGGCTGCTGTGGGAGCCTTGCTACCACAGCTTTTTGGGACTGTGCGGCTCTTTTCTTTTTGCAGCACTTCTTTGCGGGCCAGGTCAAACGGGAGCTTTTTTCCTCAGCCAAAACGTTAACTTCTTTTCTCTCGGAGCCAGGTCGGGCACTTGGGATTATCTGCCCCATGAGCGCCGCCACAGGCAGCGCACTTGAGGCTTTTTGAGGTGCAATCTTTAGTGCGGTGCTTAGCACTGCACTTGCCGCATCGTGGGGTGGGGTTCTTACAGTTTGATTCTACGTGCCCGTACCTTTGACAAGTTTGGCAACGAATAGGGAGGGGGTAGTACGGCCTAACTGGGTAGACACAGTCGCCCAGTTTAATTTGGCCGCAGTCATCCCGACACTTTGTGTCGAAGGTGACAATAAATCGGTGGTCTCGTAGACGTGGGTCTTTTTGCGCAGAATTTTTGTTGGGGTTCAACTTTTCAAGGGCTAGCACATTTTGACCTTTAAAGTCAAACATGTGCTCAAGGTCCACATCAGAGAGATGGGACACTTCCGGAGCATTGATGATGCCCCGGTAGAAGTTAAGGGAGTGGTGAACAGAAAATATGACTGGTTTCGACCCAAAAGTTTTTGTGGCCAGCAGGGCTCGGGTAGATTCCTGATTAGAGGTTTTGATCAGGATATCTTTTTGGTGCTTGATAATCTCAAAACTACCTTTCACTTTTTGGCTGATGGCCTTATCCAAATTAAAGGTAGACTCTTTTGCCAAGTTTTGGTGCGCCGAATGGTAGGTGCCAACCAGCCAAGCTCCGCTTGGCAGGTTGGCTTTGTTCAAACGGGGGCTGGAGGGGCGGAAGAGAGAGGTGGAAGCCATGGTACGTTTAAGTTTAAATGAGATACTTGGTATTAGCTTTGCTAACACCTTTTGGGTAGAAATGGCTAGAGAAGTTGAATTGAAGAAAGTGGTCCTAGTTTTACTAGCAAAGCTAATGGGAGTATTAACCTAGCTAGGGTTGGGTGTTGGAGTATTATCCTAACTGGGGAGTGCTTAGAGAAAGCACCTAGCCTTAGAAAAGTGTGAGCAAAAGGCTGACTCAGCCACTAAGAGGGGGTTTAAGTCGGAGGGGAGGCAGGTGCCTCTTCAGGACCTAACAGGGGCCTAGATGGCTGACTCAGCCTCTAAAAAGGAGCCTGACTGGGGCCTATGCTTGTGAGTCCCTAGGGGCAGGTACCGTGGTACCCTTGCACAGACGCAGCCCGGGTGGAGGGTTTGAGAGGGGCCCCGCTTCTATTAAGCGGGGGTGAAAGTGAGATGGCCTTACGTATTAGGGATTTTAGCAATGGAGGACCGATAGGTCCAGCCAAAGCCACACGCCCAAGGACTGACGAGGTTCAACAAGCGTGCTCACCCCGGGACGCAAGCGTCCCACCACTCGGGTTTCCGGCCGAAGAGTAAAAGAGATAGAAGAGAAAGAGTAGGGTTATGGGACTGAGAAGAAGAGGTACCAGGTGGCCGGAATCCAAGAAACCAAGACCACCTGGACCGATAGGGTAATTACCGAAAAGACCAGCTGACGTCCAACAAAACCACACCAACCAGCTGTAAAAACAGCGGCTGGTGAGGCCGGCTGGAGTCAAGTACCGCACCGACCAGCTGTAAAAACAGCGGTCGGTGGGACAGACTGGTCGCAGCGAAGACTCGAGCCGGGAGCAGGTCTTGAAAAAGTCTTCTACTCCTTCTTCTTGTCTTCGCAGCAGGAAACGCAGCAAGCAGCAACGACAGCAAGCAGCAACGACACCAGACCTGCCGGCAAACGCTCAAGCAGGGTGTCAGTCAGGCAAGCCCCTGATCTGTAAATGGTATAATGCCAAAATATTATACGACACATATAGGAGATGGACCCCGACTACTAAGGGGCCCCCGGCCTGGGGGCCCCCCGACGGTAGTCGGGCCCCCTGGCCGAATCCTGGCTACGCCTCTGCATAGGCAATATAACTTAATGCAAAAATACTGATAAAAGCAGATCACGCTACGTTATTTTCCGTAGTACATTACGGTATATTACAGTATGACTAAAATAAGCGTTATACGCATAGCGCTCAGCTACTCCACGTTATATTTTCTGAGCTACCGCTACGGGAAAACCATATCGTGACGTGACGAAGGCCTTCTCTGCAGCCCGGCCAGCTGAGGCGTGTTCCAAATGAAGTTTAGCTTTACCGTGTGAAGTGATTTGCAAGGTCGTGTTAATCGACTGACAACGCGATGAAAAGCTAGCTGACCGACTGCTTTGTTCCAGGCCTGGTCACTTTTAGCCTGCTGAGGTGGGCGGCTTTACAGCGGGCACATTGTCCCTCTATTTTCTTCTACTTGAACTTGTACCAGCGTCATGCTGTAGTTCAGAATTCCAACTCCTGCTACCCAACCAGTCACTGACATGAAGCTCTGCATCGGAAATATGGCTTCACAGACATCTGTAGATGCAGCTACCTCGCAAGCGTGACATTGAGTGTTAAGATTAATTGGCTCACAGACTGCGGCCCAAGTCTCTTCCAATATGCGAACATTTTGATCATGAACCATTATCGGATTTCTTAGAAATAATAGAATGGAGAATATTCTTTCCAAAAGTCATCTAGACTGAGGTTAGGCTTGGGCCTTCCAGTATCGTCTCCACTGCTGAATTGTTTTCCTTTCATTATTATTACTTTATATTTATTCATTGATCGCCTCGACACATGTCCATGCCTTCAAGACCACACAACACAGCTACTTAGCACTAAGCCTTCCCTGAGTTATCTCCGATCCCTGAGCCGTCTCCTCTATCAATGCAGCTTCTCACCTCTGGGGTGGTCTGTCAGCCTCACCTCCAATCTAGAACCACATCTGGTCCGTGCAACAGTCCCGCCAGACTGGGTCCGGCCTCTACAGCGTGACCTCTGACCCCTGAACGGGACCGCAGTGTCAGCGGGCTCATCGCCGACAGCCCAACAAAACATCCACCAGCCATCTGCCGCATGGGTGAACTCCCCGCAAACGGGTCGCGATAAAATCTCAAAGTTTAAGCAATAGAGACTATCTAGTTCCAAACCACTGATATATTGGTGCCAATGAGACTGTCGCTGTGATGGATTAAGATATACAAAAAGCTAACGAATATTATTAAAAGGTTTATCACCGAATTTTTCTGAGACATGTGCCACGATGAGGATTGAAGTTTTAGGACACTGCAGCTGCACAGGCTACTCGTGCCCGGTAGTGATTTGCGAGATGGCAGCAGGTGATAGAGCTGAGATTGCGCGCCGTAAGACGGAGTCAGCTGTGAGTCCAGCATTAGCACGAGCATGTGGCAGGTTTATGGTGCACTGCTGGATATGTGCTATACACTGAACTGGGTTCAGTGCTCTTTTTATTGTACCATCGGATGTTTTCTGTAAAGGGTATTCTCCCTGTGTATTTGTTGTTTATGGTAACATCAAATGATAAGAACCAAGCTTTCAGAAGTGTCTTGCCTTCAAAACATCGACGATCATTAAAGGAACATCTCTTGCACGGCAAATATTTTTAGCAAAGTATTTGATTTGTGGTAGAGGTGGTTTTTTATCAAGCTCCAGTCACGATTCGCCTGGGAAGGGGCCGTTCTACAGCTACATTAAATACAGCGAGCCCCAGGTACCACACACACTCAGAAAGTTACCGAATACCACCCGAAGTTAACGTTTCTAAAATACATTGTAATTTACCTGGTAAATACATTCTTCAGAAAAGCATCTATATCCTCAAATGTTCTTTAACCATTATCCCGAACTACATCTTAGATTGGAATTAAAAGAGAACAAGGTATATATTAAACAATATCAGATACAAAATATCTTAGTACTGATAAAAAATAGTTGTTTCAAGTGAAAAAATCAGGGAATTTCGGTGTGCACGATACTGTTGGCAACTCTGTTATGATTGAGGCTATGTTAAGAACGATGTGTTTATTTTATTTTTAATTCCTTTAATATCCTTCAAAGTTTTGAGGTCACACGCCTTGATCACCTGGGTGCAGGCAAGGCATAAAAATACACGATCTAATGTATCCTCTGTTTTCATTAAGTAGAAAATACATTGACTGTGAAATAAAGCATGAAAATTTAGATGAAATAGATCAATACAATATTTTCTTAGAGAAAATCTACGAGATTGAAAATTGTTCATACTGTTGAAGTACTCAAGTACAAACATAGGAATCTGCAACTTGTATCATTTATATCCCCCTTGTTTATACTATGCCGTCAAGGTACTCTGACATTTCAGAGTAGGTACCTTGCACATTCCATGTCGACATTGAAACGTTGTGGTGCATTAAAAGTCTCATATATAGAATGAATATACAGTTCATAAGATATGGGAGGCTTTGAAATTGTAAAGGCTCAGAAGATTAAAGAGGGGCACATGCGGATCCATCCATGATCCATTTCTTGGATCCAGCTGTCTACGCCATACTGCGAATTAACTAAAAGGGGGACTCAAAGATGGAACGTTCTGGAATAAGGATGGCATGTAGGTACAGTGGTCATGACGAATTTTCATACCTTCTGTTACAGGGGCGTGAAGGGCCCACAGGCGGGCCATGGTTTGTGTCCTCAGGGGGGCGGCTATCCCTGTCGCCCCCTTGGCTACGACCCTGTTCTTTTAAGTGTACTTTAAGCGCTTTCCAGTGTGAGAAAGGGGCCACTTCTCGAGTCATTTTGCACTCGTCTTTAGAGAATGGCACCTCCTTTGCTTTTCAGGGACTTCTGTCACTTTTTCGGCGTACCAATGCGCGGCGGACCGTAACAGCCCCAGATCGGCTCAATAGCTGGGCTAGGTCCTCCTTTGCTATTTTCAGGGAATCCTGCACTGTCAAGAGGTCTCCTGCATGGTCTTAAGACCTTTATTCCCAAAGTATCTTCGTCATTGCCTTTGCTCTGCCGCTTTGGCTATTTTAGAGGCACTGCAAGTCAACAGGCGGAGTCGAAGCTGCGTATCTTGCGTTCATACCTACGTTCTCGTAGCTGGGCCTCCTTTATCAACTTCCGGACCTTCCACACTGTCTCCTGGGTCTCCCGAACAGGTTGAGAGCCTTCTTGGGGATGCCCCCAACAGCGGGAGGACCCTCACTCCTGGCGAAGGGCCTCGCCTAGCATCCTGTCGCAGGGTACCCACTGTACTGTTCCAGCGGCCTCCACACAGTCGGGGAACTGTTTCCATCTCTTTATCAGAGTGGGAAGGACGCGTTCCCCGGCCCTTCTCAGGCCGAGTCTCTAATTGGCGACTGAGTTGTGCGTCGCTCAAGGTTGACTCACTCTGAGTGGGTGTAGGCTCTGTCCCCTGTCTCGATTGGGTAATTCAAAAGTAAGTTCCGTAGTTTGATATTCATGTGAAAGTATTTGTCAACTTAATTCCATAGTTTTTTTAAGGCCCAGTCTCAGAAAAATATCCTACAGAGTAAAAAATCCATTTGACGTCAAGAGCCGACTCACCGCGCAGCTCCAGTTCAAACATAGCTTTTGGGCCTGTAGGATGATTTTCTGTATCTAATTTTACGACCCTGCAGGATGAAGTGGACAGATACTCTCACATAAATATAAAAAAAGCTATACTTACTTTTGACGCAGGCAATCAAATCATGAAACCGAAGTCCATTTAGAGTACGTCACACTTGTGTGGGACGCGACTCGAATTACCGACCTACTTACCGTTGCTTTGTTTGCAGGTGATCTCATCGTTGGAGGTGTGTGGACCGGAAGTGAACCGTAAGTTGGCATCGTATCGGATTCGAAAAATGTCTGAAAAAATCACGTTTAAAAAATTTTCAGGGAGTTTATCATTCGATTAAGGTATTTTAATCATTTGATCTCAGGATAAGTTTTCATGTCGTAATTTATGCAGCATTCCTTCTTCGATTGTACTCGTTTTTCGTATTGCATTGTTTTGCAACATGTGCGTACATACATGTGCGTACATTGTCACATTTTGTGTTGACATATTTGTCTGCAGGCTTTCGTCACGAGAAAAACCACCTTTTTGTTCCCAGTCCCAAATTCTGGTAAAGCTGATTTTCCTAAAATGGCTAAGGTATGTAACTTAAACCCGTCCAACATTCAATCTGCCTCTATATTTTTCGAAGTTTCAGGAAAAAACTTTTCGGTTATTGGCAATACCATCCAGAATGCGGTAAAAACTCAATATCAATCATTTCGATCAAATTTCAAGTCTGGGCCATGGAGAAAGCTTGGGCTTTGTCAGGCCATGGATATATGACATCCTCCCTGAATGCTTGCACGAGGTCTTTGCCGTCTTCCTCGATGCATCTGACCTAGGAACAGCACTCTGGCAGGAACTAGGTACTAACTTAGGTCCCAGGCTTCCGTGCACTTGGATCGATGGCAATTGACCTCCAGGGCATGTGCTATTGGCCATTGACCTCAGGTGACCTCAGGTCACCCTGGCAGCCCCATGCCAATCTGCACGGCCATATAATGAGAATAGGATACGCTTTTGGACATAATGCCTTCAATATCTTTTTAAAGACTTGTTTGATATATAAAGATAAAAACATGAAAATCTAATATACAGGATATTGAAAGTGTATCAAAACACACCTGTGTGGTATTTTGTTACTAAAGGTAGTCGCACAAGTAGCCTTGACTGTATGTTACGTGATTTCAGCATGTCAGGGTCATATAATAGCAGTAACACAATTGCATAATGCGGACACTCGCATTGTAAAATGTTGTCAATGCTGACAATCGCATTGGCAAAATAATCAATTCGATGATTGTGGTCAATACACGGCAGAACTAAAACTAGAGCATATAAGAAATGACCACTTAATGTCACAAATTGACTTAAGGTATGGGCCCCGTAGGGCAAGGGTGAAAAATACCTCCGGTAGGGCCAAGGTGTAAAATAACTCCGGTAGGACAACTTAAGTTTACCTTTTCCTAAAGGTAAACTTAAGTTGACCCGACTTTATTGGACCTAACGTAATCTTATTTAATCAAATCCAGCATCACCTTACTTCTAAACAAAACAAAACAAAACAGCAACAAATCTACTAGCTAAACATAGACAGATAAGGAACTGCAAAAAATGTGATGTGAAAATGTTCATTAAAAACTATTTTACCCAAAGAAATGCACAACAAAAATTATACAGTCCTAATAGTTTAAAAATAGCATAGGGACAAAGGTACATGATATCAATTCATTTCACTCTCAAAACAACACAGTATCAAAAAACCCACCTAACCTCTGCCATCCTGCTTGGTCTCGTCCTTCTCCCACGCATCCACCCTCATATTCCATACTATTTGCGTGCTGGAATTCTAGGAAGTTTTTCACTCCGCAAAATGAAATCACAGTCCCCGATGATAAAAGCAGCAAATATCGCCTGTTCCAAACTGCCGATGATGCGTAGAGGTGATGGCCTTGCTCGTTTCTGACCGGTGCGTCTGCCGGCAGATGGAAGCCACACGTGGAGCCAGGGTCCGGCCGCTGAGTGGGCCATGCAGGGCGACTTCAACAACCTCAACAAAGGCAAACCGGAGTGGATCACCAACCAAGTGGAAGTCTAGTCAGTATTTGCGCCCGAAACTATGAAATCTTGGTAAAATTATCATATTGAACTATGTTCATTTTTTAAGCATAAAAGATGAACAGAAAATCACAAAACCGCATTGCTCCTCTTTCTCACACTGCTTTGATTCAAAGTACACCGGCGATGGCCGTTATCGGCAACCGAATAAGCAGCTTCTATGAGCATAAATGAGCGATATTAAAACAATAATGTGCTATAATGAGAAGTCAAGTAGAATAATAGCGAAAGCCATGTCTCACAGCTGGTCTCTGTTTGCCCGTCGGACTGCTGGGACACTGTCGAACAGCGCCAGACCGAAGCCTGAAATCAGGCCTACGCTGCGCTTCTCACGCTCTGGCATTTCCACACACAGTTTCAGTTCACCACCGGCCAATTACAGATTCCGGTGTCGTCGCCCGATACAGCCCACATGTGCGACTACCAATGCGCGCTGACGGGGAGCTGGGGCCGGTGACCGCGACTGCGAGATAGATCCGGCTCAGCCTCCGTTCAGCGGAGTCCTACATCCCACCCGCACGTCCCCCCTCCCAACCAGGGGCGTCACCACGGAATTTTTACTGGGGGGACGAACCCTGGACTGGCGATGACCATGGGGGAGGAGGAGGAGCGTGAGACGAATTTTGAGCATACTGGCTGCTTCTGGAAACGCCATCGGCTATGCACTTCTCCGAAATATTTACCCCGGCTCAAGCAAGTAAAAGGGAGGAAATACTTAAAAAACCTGTATCTAGTTCCAAATTTCTATTGGGGGGACGTGCCCCTGATCTGTGAGATGGGGGGACGGGACCCTCGCACCTCCCAAATTTCGACGCCATTACTCCCCCCTATTCCGGGGATACGCGCACGGGCCTGGCGACCAATACTGGCCGTGTGGAAAGAATAAAGCCGAAACAATCCAAAAGCCACATAAAGCCAACTGATCCATGTGACTGCTTTGAGGTGATATTTTATCTGTCCCCGCTCTTGTCCACCACTTCAAAGTGACTTTCTCTCAGGTCACTTGACGAGAATCACCGAGTCATATGTCTCTGCCACTGTTAATGCAGGCGTTCTTCAAATGATGATCGAGAATAGAAATATTTACACACGCGCTAGGACGTAACACATTAGGTTCAGTATATCTCCTCAAAGACAGAGGGAGTTGAGAAACAAATTCTGGCACGCAAAATTGATTAGACAGCCGGGCTCCTATTCTCTCGTGACCTTTTCCTCATTAGGGTGTCATGAACATTTCTACCTTTGCTTTTGATGCCGCAAAAATTCATCCAGTAAACCGTAAAAAGCCAGAATATGGAAAAATGCTTACGTTAACCTTCTTTTCATACGATCTTTTCACGGCAGCCGCAGATGCAAATGTGTGCCTCGATCAGCAAACCGTGACCAACCGTGACCTATATATTATTTGTTTCACCCAGCGGCAATGCCTTTGCAGATATACACTGTCGGAATAACCTCTCACTGAGCGTTGCAATCGCGCCCACCAGCTTGCCGCGTGCCATGAAGCTGCGATGTCGAGCACTGCTGGGATGGTGAGCTGACGCCTGGGCCCCATTTGCAGCTGCTTCGGGTGTATGATCGACATCGACCGGGCCGGCGTGGCCACCATCCAGAACTCCAACTGCCGCTGCATCAGGAAGCGCAAACTCTTCCAGGCCGTCAACTCGTGGACCAAATAAGGCCCTCCCGGCACGGTGCCAGCGTGAATAAAAGATTTGTTTATTGTCCGTTTCTTCAATGCCAGGAAGCTTGGAAGGCGAGAAACGGCCCAAGCGGTGAACTCTGGTGTCGGGGACCTGAATACGGTGTGGAAAAGTGCCGACTTCAGGTGGACGTCGATGCTTCAATGCATGTGGATTTTCTGAGTGAAGTTGATGTGGTTAGTATGGTTTTGTGAGTACTTTAAGACACACTGCACAGCTTTACGATTATGTATGCACAATAAATCAACATCATCATCACTTTAATACGTGTGGCCGCCCACTAAACGTTGGACCTGAACAAATCTAGGATGGCTTCGGCGCCAATGACGGTGGCTTCAATTCCCCAGTGCACTTTGGGCAGTATGTGGCGCGCCGATGGTGCCCTACAATGACCTTGCGCCTGGAAAAAGGCCGAAACTGCGGCATGGCAGCATCAATATGGATTCTAGGTGGCCTGGGCAAAAACTACTCGCTTTGCCATAGACTCTATTGTGGGCCACCAGTGACGCGGAACGTCCGAATTTAATACGCGCTTTGACGGGGGTCTTCACCTTCACTTCGACGGGGGCGGAACCCGACCCTTCCTAATATCTCGAAAACCACGCTAGATGGCGAAAAACGGTAAACGGCGTTGGACAGCCCATCCAAATTTATATGGAAAACATTAAAACATTTTGTTTCAGGTCACATTGTTATGGCATGCCACCATAGGGATAGCATGCTGGTTTTCAGTCATTACGTCTCAATTAGTGAAGATAGAGCAAAACAATCTAGACCATTGGAATCCTCGCAGCAAGCCGATGGCTCATACCTGCCCTTAGGTCATTGAATATCGGAAAAAATACCGGAATAAATTTTGGATAACTCGATGAGCCCATTGTGTAAGACGAGTTCCAATCTGACATGATCACCCTGTTCTGACTTATGCTATCTTAAACTTTTTTAGGTGAGGCCACTTGACCTGTTCTGGTGACCTGACCTGAGGTCATCCAGCCTTAACATTTCGAAAAAAAGTTGGAAAAATGAGAAGAGGAAAGGTATGCCAAGTACAACGGCGCTACGGGGCGCCATTTTCATTTTATCTAAAAAAACCGAGGGGGTGGGTACCCGCCCCCTATCAGTGCGCGTGTTAAGGGGGGCTTTTAAATCCATTTCTTTCCAGTCAACGCCATAGGGTTAGTATTAAAATTTCTGATTTAGGGGGGGCATTGTGCCCCGGTGCCCCCCAGTTCCACCGCCTCTCCATTGTTTGCCGCAGATCCTTAATGGACTAATAAGAAACCTTTCTTCAGACATAAGCGTCCCCTCTGAAAAGTTATATCAATCAGTTCCTAATTATACATGTATGTTAAGCACCCACACCCTAAGAACTCAATATTGGCGTCGGGAGGGTGCTTCTTCTAACATCCAAACGGTACCCTAAGCTGGTTAATTACTTCTAAACCCACCACTGGTTAAAAGCTCATTCCACTCGTGCAGTCCCCACAGGCCTCGGGCAAACTGAAGGCGGATCGTGAATACATAGCTAACACCTTACACGCGCAGTAGAAAAGGGCCCGGTGTGAACGTGCTGTGAAGGGGGGGTCTTAAGGTGCCCCCTGAGATCTAAAAAACCAAGAGATTAAGAAAGGCCGTTTGGGGGGAGTGCAAGGGGGTGCCGGTGCTAAATCATAGCCAAGTTTCATCTACCTAGATTACTATCTTCAAGGTCAAACGAGGCCGTAAAGGTCAACTCAGGGCCGTGCTAGGGACCTACTTGGAAATGCCGTGATTATGCGGAAAAACCGTGCAATACACTGAAGGCGGACCAAGGTCATCGAGGGAAGGTCCCAAACAGTTATCTCTGAAAGTTTGAGGTCAAGGTCATTCAAGGACACTGACCTATGACGTAAAAATATAACATACTCCCAATAAGGTACCTACAACATAACTCGCACCGTAGCAGTCCTTGTGCGGGAGATAAGGGGTTGACGTTAAAAACCGTTGGCCTTAACCGTTGGGTAGCCTGAAGTATGAAGTCATGACACAACATACGTCATATTGAATAATGCCATCTGACCGGAACACTGAGATCAATGACCTTGATCTGTGACCTTGACCTTCATGTGAAATGAATTTGACATATAATCCCGATTATACATTGTTATTACGTCACAATTCGGTCTGCAGTGCAGGCGAACTGGTGCAAACGCGTGATTGCGACGGACTCATTAAAATGATTAAATTATCATTAGCATCATCAACATCATTAACACCATTCAACGCTTACATGGGCACTAATGCAATGCACAGCAGTATAAAAGTTTGTATACTGCTGTGTACTGCGTTAGTGCCAATGTAACTCGTGACCTCAGGTGGTCATCTCTATATCATGTGCAATGCGCATGATTAAACACATGGCACGGAGTAATACCTTCTTTAGGTCTGTGTGGTTCAGATTTCGTCATTAATCGTGATTAATCAGTGATTAGTGAGCATTCAACTTGCGACATTAATTTAAACCGTCTCGTCGGGACACGCGCTGCAAAAGTATATCTATCTTGGGGAATGTTGTCGATCATCTGCATAATTGAACCCAGAGCTAGCCGTCTTTTCCCAGAAGCACGTTTTACAGTGCACCAGAGTACAACTGGGAAGCGCGCTTTTATGCCGTGTTACCTAGAAGTGCTCTTAGGTATGGCTGTGAATGATGGTTTTCAAGTTGGTAGGACCTCTAATCGTATTTCGACGAAGAAACGTTGTTTCCTTAATTGTCGATTTATTTGCACCTGGCGTTGTGAACAGGTGATGCAACTTAGCCAAAGTTCCAACACTCTCTTGTCTGTTCTTGACCTTACAAGTCCTTCATCACTCTACTGACATGCTATCTTCTGCGGCACTGTGGGCGTCTGCATCACTATGAGCTGAGCTCATCAGTCTGTGCTCACTTCTACTGATCTGTGGCTGTCCTTGCACACACACACACTGGTCTGTAGTACTCTACATAGTACTGCCTCTATCTGAATGGCTGGCACTGCACTACACGTGCTGCGGTTGCTACACTCTATCTGAGGGACGCTAGCTCAGCGTTCCTTATATACGCCGAGTCGGCAGGCTTGGTTACATACGCCGACCAATCACAACACAATACGTCATAGGCAACAGAGTATGGTTCGATGCACTGGTCTGGAGGCTGATGAAATGCTGATGCAATCCAAGGCCAGACAGTGGCGTGACACCAGCGTCAGATCTCGTGAGCCAATGAGCGTTCGATACGTCATAGGGCGTTGGCTGGGGTGCATCGTACGATGGACCCGTGGTCATGAACCGACAGGCTACTGCGCAATAACTGGCAGAGCTCTTTGTCTGAGTGTGACTGCACTTATAATGGGAGGGGGACGAGAAATGAATATACATACTAGAGGACCATTAATTATCGCGTCATTTAGCAATTAAAGTGAAGTAGTTAATAAATTTTCGTTACATCACAGCGCGAGGTCCTTTGAATGAAATTTTGGTTTGTCTTCTAAAATTTTCGTTCACCAGATCTGATTCTGTTTACAGGCATCTCAATATTTGAAGCATGATATATTTTACATTTAAACATTTAAGCAATACGGTTACATGAGTGAGTTACACATCTGCACACTATAACATAGCATAACTAGTTGATTACGTAAAACATTCTTATTCAACACTTTTCATAATCTACACATCAAAGTCCACATCTGATCCGGCAACTGCCATTGTTGAATCAAAACTGTCTACTGGGAAGTTCTGATTGATGTAGTACACTGCTTCAGGGGCAGCGCGGGGAGCAGCGACGTTGGCATCGGCAGCAGCGTTGGCGGTTGTTTCGGCAGCGGTGTTGGTTTCGTCAGCGGTGCTGTTGTTGGCAGCGGTGTGGTTTTGAGCAGTGGTGCTGTTGTTGGTTGTTGGGACACTGGTGTTAGTTAGTCCCCAACAGCCAGGTCGTATCCTTTGGGGCACGACTTCGTTTGCTGACTTCCAGTATTGCTTCGAGATGCGGACGGGTACGTAATCTTCAAGGATCCAACTGGCGCAGGCCATGGGATGTCCTGCCCACTTCACTAATAGGTGAACTTGTCCATCGTTGTCGTGGTAATGGTCCACGGCAAACTGAATGGCTGGGATAGCTGGAGTGGTGTTCATGTTGTCTGTTGGCTGACTGTTGACTGACTGCTTGATGCTCATAGTTGAGTCTGAGCTTTTATTCCACCTGAAGACATGTCAGTGGGATTGCTGCTGACTGCATTTCCGCTGGCGTTGATGTTGATGCTGCTGAGCTCGGTGCTGGTATCGGGGAGGATTGGGAGCGGTTCGGACATGTTGACTTACGTCTGCGTTTTATGATCACAACGGCGGATGCTGAGGCTACTATGACTAACACAATGCCTATTGTAGTGCCAGCGATGGGTTTTAAATGGACGCTGAGACGGCTGGATTCCAGACGCCTTAGCTGGGTACGGAGCTGACTTAACCGATAGGTATTATCGGGTACGACAGGAAGCGATTCAATAGCGAGAGATAGAGCTTCAGTATTGTTCTCCAAGTCACTGAGAATGCTATGCCACACATCATGGGCGTCAGCTATGTAACTGAATGCACCGGAAAAAGAGATCTCTGAGTCGAAGCGTCGAAAGGTAGGGAGCGTGAAGAATTTCGTCTGAGCTGAACAACCGAGTTCTAACTGCAAGTGATTTATGGTTTCAGCTAACATCCTTGTCTCTGTTCCATTTTTACATCTCGTGATAACTTCAAGAGGCTCGGATATTATAATCAACCATTCTCCATTTCCAACATACTGAGCTTTAGGCCTGATGGTTTCCTTACTTGATATTTCCTTATCACAATATCTTTGAATTTTCTCCTTATTTTTGGTGAGCAAGAACGGAAGACACTTGTCTGATTCCTGAACGATTTCAAGCGGCTTTTGCACTGGGTAGAACGGTAGGGTGCTTTTGATGAAGACATCCACAGAGTTCTTTTCCAAAATCATATACTTCAGGTTGTCATCTGAGAGAGCAATGTACGAGAAGTCTTCGGTTGTGAACTTTGCAAGATAGTTCTTTCCACTTACAACTTTTGGTGATGCAAGGTTCAGAATCTCATAGATTTGAAATCTATCGCGAACATTTACCAGAGGGATGAAAATATTGACATAGAATCCAAACTCACTTCTGGAAACTGATGTATGACTAACCAAATAATATTTTTCGATCTCTTCGGGCTGAAACGGTAAAGCAACAGAATTTGGGAGGATGTGACGAATGTTCTCTAGGGTTTTCTGAAACTGAACAGGTTTTAGAAACGATCTTGACAGAATACCATGTTCTGCAAGACTAGAGTGGAGTTCCAAGTCAGATAGGTAACTTTTAAGATTCTGGAGAGATACTAACAGATCATGAAATATGTCTTCCATTTCGTCTGAAATTTCCGTGTATGCCATCATGGCATTTGAAAGTACACGGGTAAGGTATCTTAATTTTTCATCAAGCGTCTTGGTGTAGTTCATAAGCTTATTCAAAGCTCTACGATTTGTTCTAACCTCTAGAGTGGTCTCATTCAAAATACTAACGTTTTCATCGATGACGTGAATCAGACTTTTCTGATTAGCCTCCAGATATTGAACATGTTTCAGGATGTCTTTGACATCCGTATTGGTGGCGGTTCCAAACAGACTAGACATTATGTCACCAACGAATGGGAGCAGAGATCTTTTCGTTCGATGCTTGATAGGGTTATCCAACAGATTGAAGAGTTCGCGCGTTCTTTGGATTTCACCATTGAGATAGGACTTCTCTTTGTTCAGGCGGTTGATCAAGAGATTCACGCGGTTGCTTTCAAGCTCATGTTTGTACGTTGCTATTTTCATGTGAAATTTCATATCAAACTGCTCGATTTGCTGGCTCATGAATTTGAGTGCATCCTTTAAGTTTGCCGTATGGACTGGTACATGAATAGTCCAGTGATCATAAGAGGCATACATCTGACCTTTGGGTACGAATAACACGTTCGACAGGGTTGTTTGGAGGGCAGTTAGTAGGAGGAGACATATTAGTAACTGTTGAATTCTCATCCTGTAACACACAGAAAACACACATTTAAACACTTGAAACTTATTGTAACTTAAGCTAGAGCATAACCTAATCATGGCCTTCTAACCATTTGTGGCATCATCTGATCGCATTTGACATCTTTGTCAAGTAAACATTATCCAATTAATGAATCTGTTTCATCCAGTATCTGATGATCCTGTCATGTCAAAGTACTCATTTCACTTTCAAGTGAAGAATCCGATTGATAGCATCATTAAATACTACTTCAACAACATGGCAGCCATATTTTCCATCTTTTGGCTGATATTTGCCATGTTCATGCTAAACATTTTGAACAGTTCCATCTTCTGCTCAGTATTCAGAGAGGAACCTGACGTTACCTCAGTTACATCACGTTTGCTGCGTGTATTTACACTATCCTTAGCGGCATTTCTACACTGTACAGTATCTATATCTAAAATATCTACATTTGTACTCTCAATGTCTGATATCTCTGAATCAGACGAGTCATCTGCAGCGATGACCTTATTTGGGGGATAATCATCTTCAGAATCTTCTGATTCTATGTCGCGGTCTCGCTTGACCGGCACATATGCAGTTGCATCTGGATTGAGATCCGAATCCAATGGTTCACAAACTCTTTTTGCATCCGGTATTGGAGATTCTAAACTACGTTTTGGCTCTCTTTCTCTTTCTTCTCGAATCTGTTTGGCTAATTTCGCCAAAGGAATATCATCCTCCTCGTCTGAGGTAGGGTTATGCATTCGTTTCGCCAACCTTGAAAGCGGAATATCATCCTCATCTTCAGAGGGTACATCAGGTTTTGATTGGCCAGAACTAGAATTGAATTGAGTGTCAGATAGCGCGGGTTCCGAAAATCTAACTGGCACAGGCGTTACATCCATATCATCATCATAAGATAATTTTGAACTGCGAGGGGGCTGAATTCTGATTGGGATCTGAGACTTTGATTTCTCTTCATGCTTCTGGTTAATATGGGTTGGTTCGTTCGAAATGTTACACCACGGCGTATTGGGATCAGCACGTCTGAGATTTTGAGCGTTCACGGTTTTAGTACCACCTTCTAGCTGGTGTTTGATGACAAAAGTGACATCACTAAGCGCCTTTACTACACGATAGTATGGCTTCCAATGTGAGGTTAATTTTGTTGTGGAGCCAGGGGCTGTGGATGGATCACGAAAGTATACCATGTCACCTACTTTGAATTTTACTGACTGTGCTTTTCGATCATAGTACAATTTACTCTTTTCATGTCCGAGGGATAAGTTATGCCGAACTTCGTGATATGCACGACTAAGATTTTCCAACATGGTGGGGACATAGTCCTCGCCTTGGTATCTATACTTGGGTGACAACAGTGTGTCCATGGGCAACACAGGGTCACGTCCATGCAAAACGTAGAAGGGGCTGTGTTTTGTTGTTTCGTTTTTGGCAGTACGATACGCCGAAAGAATTGAAGGAAGCTTTGTGTCCCAGTCGCGTTGGTTTTTACTCACTAACTTTGCCAACATATCATTTTGAACGCGATGGTACCTTTCACAACGTCCGTTGGATTGAGGGTGATACACAGAAGTTCGAATGTGCTTGATGTTAAAGAATGCCGAGATTTGCTCAATCACTACGTTACAGAATTCTGTTCCATTGTCCGAAACGATGACACGGGGGCACGCGTGTCGAGGGATGATGTGTTCAATGAGTATTTGAGCGACTGTTTCCGCACTTTTTGAATCAGTGGCGAATGACTCGGGCCAACCAGAAAAAAGATCAACTATGTTAATGATAAACCTATTTCCATTGTAACTCTGAGGGAACGGACCACAAGTATCGATTGCTATCATTTCGAATGGATATTTCGGTATTTGCATGTCCTGAAGGGGTGGTCGTTGCTTTCTGAGTTTCCGCATGTTACATGCTACACAAATTTTCAGATGATTCACTACGTCACGATACATACCAGACCAGTAATAACGAGATCGAAGTCTGTCATACGTTTTGTCGATTCCTAGATGACCTCCGAAATAACCAGAATGAGTTTCTTCAACTAACGGCTTCTGCAGAAATTTAGGTATGCACAGTTGAAGACCGGGATGAGGGGTACATTTCGAAGTATCTGTAATACGATACAGTATACTATCCAACACTACATAGCGTTTTGCAACATCCCTATGATTTGGATCAGTTGGGTCTTTCAGCATTTTGATTATCTTTTGAATCTCTTCGTCCTCGCTCTGGAGGGTTTCTAAATCAGGATGCTTTGCGAGAAATTCCTGGAATTTCTCCTTTGGGTCTGAACTTTCATCAGAAGGGCACGGTTCTACCGTTGAATCCAACTCAACACGGGGTGCATGGTCAGAATCTATGATATTGACATCCATGGGTTCATCTCTCTGAGGTTCCAATCTAGAGAGGCTATCAGCCACGGTATTCTGTCTACCGGTGACATATTGGATGTCGCAACCGTATTCATCGAGAATAATAGCCCAGCGTTGAATGCGGGGGTTTCTCATTTCAGCAGTGAACAAATGTTTCAACGGTTTGTGATCTGTCATAATGGTAAATTTCGATCCTAGAAGATAGGGGCGAAGTTTTTGTACGGCATATACGATGGCGTATCCTTCCTTCTCTATGACAGGCCAATTAAGCTGAGATTTGTTGAGCTGATGTGATAAATATTGTATCACACGTTCACCTTGCTCAGTTTCCTGAACGAGGGCAGCTCCAATTGAATGGTTTGACGCATCAGTGTACAATTTGTACGGCTTTCCGGTATCTGGATAGGCCAAAATGGGGGCATCTGTCAGAACTACTCTCAAAGTGTCAAATGATTCCTGACATTGGTCGGTCCAGTGGAAACGTGCGTTTTTCTTTGTCAATTCCGTCAGAGGCTTCGAAATTTTCGCAAAGTTTGGGATGAACCTACGATAATAGGAGCACATACCAATGAATGATCGTACACCTTTCACTGTTGTGGGTGGTTTGAGATCTCGAATGACTTCTACCTTAGACTTGTCTGGCTGAATGCCACTTGCTGAAACTACATGACCAAGATATTTCACTTCCTGTTTGAGGAAATCACATTTCGACATTTTCAGCTTGAGGCCTGCCTTACGCAGCCTGTTGAACACGTCCTCAATGTGTTCTAGATGCTCTTCAAACGTTTTTGAGAATATGATGACATCATCGATATACGCGATGGCATATTTGTGTTGTATGCCTTGCAAAACTTTGTTCATGAGTTCCGAAAATAGTGCAGGAGCATTTGTCAATCCAAAAGGTAGAACATTCCAAGAATATAGTCCCAAAAAACATGTAAAAGCAGTTTTGTCAAATGAGTCTTGATCTGCCATGGCAATTTGCCAATAACCACTTTTCAGGTCTAAAGAGGTGAAGTACTGTGATCCTTCAAGCGATGCTAAGATATCATCAATACGTGGCAGTGGGTAACTATTTTTGACGGTGACCTGGTTAAGTTTTCGGTAGTCTACGCAGTAGCGCTTTCCACCATCCTTTTTGTCTACAATGACTATGGGACTTGCCCAGGGGCTCTGGCTTGGTTGAATGACTCCTGCTTTTAGCAGTTCATCAATGTGATCTTCCACCATTTGCCTTTGGCTAAACGGCAGACGATAAGGTCGCTGTTTGATCGGAGCATTGCCTCCTGTGTCGATTTTCATGGTAACCAGATCGGTACGGCCTAAATCAGTCTCGCTTTTTGCAAAGAGATCCGAATTGCGTTCAATCAGTTGTTCAATTTGATTTTTCTGATGTTCCGGGACATGAGACAGATCCGCTTTTTGAATTTTCATGGCAGGGTCCAGTTCTACTTTTGAGGTTACGTTAACCTGCGCACTTGGTTCTGATGGTTCACTTGATTCACTCTGTTCAACAGCGTTGATTTCAGATGCATCTAGCACCTCAGCAAGTCCTATGACTTGTCTGGACGGCAGCGTGTGATCACGTGTTGTGGTATTCACAATCACGACTGGCAAGTGACCTTTTTCATTAGGTCTACTCACTGAGTTGAGTAGTATGAGTCCAGGTTCATCACAGAAGTAGGGAGTGTTACTCAATGGCTGTATGGCACAGTCCTGATCAATCAGCTGCACACGGTTCACGTACGCTGGAACTTCCACGTACGATTGTGCTGGGATGGTTGTCTTTTCCGGTAGCCTTACCAGTGAGGTGACTGACTGACAGTTTAGATGTTGGGGCCTCAACGGGATCAAATTGTTGTGAATGTTCATTGTCTTCTTGCCAAAATCTAACTTGACTCCAAATTCACTAAGGAAGTCGTTGCCTAAGATGCAAGCATGCTTTAGACCTTTGACGATTTGAAATTTGAACTTGCGACAGAATTTTGAAACTTCAACTGGTAGGGTCGCTGTGCCAAAGTTTTTGAGCTTGTGCCCAGTGACAGATTCAAGAGGGGCACAATCTTTGGAGAAGTCCGAAACGTGTTTGGATGAGATTTTATCAAAGAATTCCTGCGACACAATCGAAATATCAGCACCAGTGTCTACAAGGGTGTACGCTTTACGATTTCCAAGGTAGATCCAACACATTGGGGTGTCACGTTTAATGAAAATTCTGGCGATGTTATCCCTAGGACCATTGGGATCTAGGTTTTCCGTCTGTTCGGTCCCGACAACAGATGGACCACTTAGTTTTCCGGCTGCTGAGGGCCAGGAAATGAGGCTTGTTTTGCTCTACATACTCTCTGGGTATGTCCGGCCTTCTCACAAAATGCACAAATTTGGCGACCATCATGGATCCATTGATACCTGCGGGGCGGCTCATTTGATGCTACACCAGGCGGAGCAGTCTGTTGGCTCTGAAACTGAGTCCTATGGGGCTGATTTTGCGGTTGCCTTTGCCATTGGTTGGGCTGAGGCTGGCGTTGAAACTGGCGATTGTTTGGTGGGGGCGCCTGAAAAATGGCGTTGATTTTGAGGTGGTCCCTGGTATGGGCGTCGAGGTGGGGGTTGACTGTGACTTTGAGGGGGACTGGGAGGTCCAGCTCTTTTATTTTTGCCTACTGTTTTAGCTAGCTTGTCGATTTTTGAGCCGACATCCGAGAGACACTTCTCTAGCTTATCGATCCTATCAGCTTGGGCGTCATTGCGAACTACATCTATTTCCATTGGTTCCTCTGCATCCAGTTTACCTCTGCAGAGCTCAAAGGTTCGATCTGTCTGTTGCTCATCACTCGCGAATTTGACAGCTTCCTGCAGTGAAGTGAATTTCTTTCTGATCAATGCTCGCGCAAGTCGGTCATCATTTACACCCTTCTGAAAGATTTCCACCAACGTTCTCTGAGAATCAGCACTATTGGGATTGTCGAAAACTTCACTGGCAACGTCCTGGAGACGTTCGGCAAAATTTTGCATGAGTTCGCCTTTCTTTTGCCTAACTTTTTGTAGCTTTTCGCGTGCGCAGTATGGATCTTTCAGATCGCTATATCTGTCCCTCAACTCTTTTCGTAGTTCCAGCCATTTGAGATTTGGATTTTCAGTGAGCAATCTGCAGGCGAATTTTCCTGCGGGTCCACTTAGTGTTCGGGTTGCCAAAATTACCATCCGCTTGTCATCGGCGGTGCAGGCGATTGAATCCATATCCCTAGCCCAATCATGAAATTTGTTGGAGCTCTCTCCCGAAAATGATCTTACGTGTTGCGTTAGACCTTGAACTCGGATCTCCATCGAAATGTCTCGCATAGTATCAATCAAAGTGTGCTCAACGGCAGTAGCCATATTGTTAAACAATTTCCAACACAAGTACAATTAGCTAACGAAAATTCAACAGTTTTTAAGGAGAGGGTAAGGAAGCACCTTACTTGTGAGTTTGAAGCGCTGGCTGCTGTATGAAGCACAGGTGGCGATGAACAGCTGTGTTGAGAAATTTTTCGAGACGTCGAAAAATTTCTAGTAGCGTTGAAAAATAACTTGAAGCGTTGAAAAACTGCTGGAACCGTTGAAAAACTGCTCGAAGCGTTGAAAAACCACTGGAACCGTTAAAAAACTATTTTCTGAAGTGGAGGTAGACGACGTTTGAAGTGGAGAAGTCGGCTGATAACTCGCAGAATTGACGAACTAGTAGAGGTGTCGATGAAACTTGAAGAAAACTTAAAGTTCTAGATGAAGTTGTGATTGACTTAAGCTGGATGAAGATTTTTCAGAACCCGTGTAGAGCTCTAAAAACCAGATAGACGTATTGCTGAGACTGTGCGGATTCCAAAAATATATAGTTTGTATATACTAAAGTTGGATTTTGGTGACACTTCTTTTTCTATGTAGACCTCTAGTAGCGGGCGGGTGGCGCAGTTCGACGGCTGGGGTGAGTCAGCGGCCTTGGGGACGGCTCGGCGGGCGGCGTTGTTCTATGAGTCACCACTGGGGCACGCGGCAGTGAAGGATGATTGAGTAATAGCGGCGGCGGAGTCGTATGGTCGGCTACTGGGAAAAAACCATTGATGGCGTTTGTAGGCGTTTTTGAACTTAGAGATGAAATTTTTTCTTGCCAGGGGTGTTTGTAGAGGTGAATCTTGTGAATTAGACGGTAGTTGGGTCTCTGTTGACAAGTTGAGTCTCTGATGTCTTAGACTCAAAATGAAGTACTGACAGGAGTGTGGATGGTCGATGGTGGCTGGCTAAGTCCAAAGATGTTTTCTAAGTCTCGTAGCTTAGAAAAAATTGAAGTTGGTCACGAAGATCCAAACTTGCAATTTTCGAAGTGTAACTTGATCCGATGTAATTCAATCCGGGTCACGAAGCGCCAAATCTTTTTGTTACCTAGAAGTGCTCTTAGGTATGGCTGTGAATGATGGTTTTCAAGTTGGTAGGACCTCTAATCGTATTTCGACGAAGAAACGTTGTTTCCTTAATTGTCGATTTATTTGCACCTGGCGTTGTGAACAGGTGATGCAACTTAGCCAAAGTTCCAACACTCTCTTGTCTGTTCTTGACCTTACAAGTCCTTCATCACTCTACTGACATGCTATCTTCTGCGGCACTGTGGGCGTCTGCATCACTATGAGCTGAGCTCATCAGTCTGTACTCACTTCTACTGATCTGTGGCTGTCCTTGCACACACACACACTGGTCTGTAGTACTCTACATAGTACTGCCTCTATCTGAATGGCTGGCACTGCACTACACGTGCTGCGGTTGCTACACTCTATCTGAGGGACGCTAGCTCAGCGTTCCTTATATACGCCGAGTCGGCAGGCTTGGTTACATACGCCGACCAATCACAACACAATACGTCATAGGCAACAGAGTATGGTTCGATGCACTGGTCTGGAGGCTGATGAAATGCTGATGCAATCCAAGGCCAGACAGTGGCGTGACACCAGCGTCAGATCTCGTGAGCCAATGAGCGTTCGATACGTCATAGGGCGTTGGCTGGGGTGCATCGTACGATGGACCCGTGGTCATGAACCGACAGGCTACTGCGCAATAACTGGCAGAGCTCTTTGTCTGAGTGTGACTGCACTTATAATGGGAGGGGGACGAGAAATGAATATACATACTAGAGGACCATTAATTATCGCGTCATTTAGCAATTAAAGTGAAGTAGTTAATAAATTTTCGTTACATGCCGTCCTACCCAGCTACCCCACCATTTCCGTCTTTTGGTTAACTGAGACGAGTTAAGCTGAAATTTCCTTTTGCAGTGCAATGGACCATCCTTGCATAAACTCTGGAGGAGTCGTTAAAACGTTGTTGCCAAGCAGCTGCCCGTCCCGACACGCCGGCATACGTTAAGCCGGCAACGCCTGAACTCTTTTCGTACACGCCACCGCCTGGGGGAGGGGGAGAGTTCGATCGGACCCCTCTCGATCTCAGGAACCAGAAGTGATACGAAAAAATGAAACGGCTCTGGGAGCGCCTTACCGTCTTCTACTGTGGAGCCGAGTCTGAACTATCTCCGTTGACCCGTGACGTCACAGTGGGCCAAAATGGGTGAAAATCCTTAATAACTCGGGAACCATGAGACCAAAGACATCGATGCGTTCGTCTTGGCCCAAAGATTCAAATGATATGCAGGATAACTTTGCAAGGTCACATTATGACCCTGGGTCCAATCATGACCTTTCAAGGGCATGTTGCATATCATTCGAATCCTTGGGTCATGCTAATTACTATGATACCAAATCTAAGACTATTTTGTTTCAGTCGAAAATTATAGACGCAAACAATTTCAAACCGTCACATTTGATTACTTCTGGTGACGTTGGTATTTGCCTGAAGTCAAAATTGATGACAACAAACATATTTTTCCTTTCACGAGCTTTCGAATGATGTTTAGAGACTTGAGCTAGCTATTCTAAAAACCGAGCTACACTCTGCTTTCGTCAGCCTCATTTTAGAAGAACAGAATCGCCTTGAATGAGTTTAGATATGACTTCATAACTCATTGACCTGACCTGATGACAATTTTTGGTCATAAGTTGCCAAATTGATCCCCCTAGAGTTCTGCAAAGCGATGAGCGTCTGATCTGAATCGGCTCTGAACCATTTGCGAAAAACTCACGGATGGGTTTTTCCCGGACGCATGGGGTGTCCAATCGAACACCCCAGGCGGTGAGGGGTCAAGGCACCGTGCTCATTCAAGATCAACTCTATGGCGTTGACTGGAAATAAATGGGTTGAAAAGCCCATGGTACCCCCCTTAAATTCGGACGTTCCGCCGTCACTGCCAACGAATCATAATTGATATCAGGCCAGGTCAGATTGCCTAATTATGACGCTATTTCTAACTCCATAAATGGGATTTTGTTCTAAAAAGACTCAGAGAAAAATAAGGTGTACCTCGACTACCAGAAAAGCAAAATCAAGTTTATAACCATGACTGGAAAGCTCTTGAAAAGACAAATCACCAAAATTACACCATTTTGAATTCAGGCCAATAACGAGGTCATCAGAGGTCACCGAAAGTCATTTTTAGAATCAGTTTGAAGCTATAACTCTTAAATAAAACAAGTTACAGCAATACATTTAAGATCATGAAAACATCATTTTGACATGCGCGACCTATTATACAGATTCGAATATGTCGCATGACCCTGAAAATTTCTTATTTGAACAGGTAACTATGTGACCTCACAAGGTTATGTTGCATACAGTGACGTAGCTAGGATTCGGCCAAGGATGGGCCGACTACCGTCGGGGCCCCCAGGCCGGGGGCCCCTTAGTAACCGGAGCCCATCTCCAATATTTTTGGCATAGTATTTTAACATTATAACATTTACACGAAGGAAATTCTGCTGTGCCTTAAGTGTTTGTTCTTATTTTGTTTATAGCTTGATTTTTCTCGATCCGACCAAGTGTTAGTAAATTTAGCTCACCAAATATTAAGGCTGGCCCAAACCTATATGGGAGCGTGGCTATAATAACAGTTTTGTGGCATATTTCGGGAAATTCGATGTTGCTGCGTGCATGGTGTTAAGCCTGATTCTACCTCAATTCACTCGGGTAATCAGGCATGAAGTTATTGAAGGTCAGTCGTTTTGAGTACGAAGAAATTATCTTCTACGGGAAATGATTACCAATTATTTCCAAGTGTCGGATCCATGAACTCCTTAATCAGGGAATTTCCAAAGAAACTGAAAAAATGAACAAAAATACAAGGAATATGGTGGTGTGTCCCGGACGTTATATAACGTCTCTTCCGTGGACAGATCCTGCTGAATTCACCACAGTTACTTTCTTACCCTTGCTATGTTGTAAACGAAAAAATTACCAAGACAATAAGCGCCCCAGATATCTATCGCCTTGGCTCTCTCTGTTATTGTTATTTTCAACCTTTCATACCTATTTTCTTTTTGGGATTATGCTCATCAATTTCTGTCATTACCCTTGTTTGTCTGGTTTCCTACGAAAATATTTCAAAGCTGCTTATTTCAGAATATCTAGGAATGTAGTTATTGGTGTTAAGCTAATAGATTAAAAATTGGCTGAAGTGCCAAATTCCCTGTTCGGTTTGCTCTTATGGATGATAAGACTAGATTAATATTTGCCTTTTTTCCGTAATGGTGCCTGATCGACATGTTTCAATTTGTCTTTTTCTGGTACGCAATGGGCGTAGATCCATTTTTTCCGAGGCATATGATTTTTTATTTTTTTCTTTGAGCTCTGGGGCCGCCTTAGTAGACCGACACTTGGCGGCACTCACAAAGCTAATTTCCAGCCCCTCCAACGATTATATCTCAGGGGGTCTCTGAGACCGATTCACGGCGCCTCTTGACCAAAACTGGGGGCCCCAGAGAATCCCTCCGGGCTCCTGAGATTAGTTATCGGCACCGCCTCTGGGACTAATCATCGGGCCCCCGGATTTTCTCTGGGGGGGTGGGGGTTGAGACTGACCCTCGGGGCCATCCAAATTAGCTCTTGGGGGTCCCCTGAGGCTGTCTCTGGGGTGGGGGATGAGAATGACTTCCGACAGCACTCTGTGACTAACTATGGAGCCCCTGAGACTAACACGGGGGGGAGGGTGGAAGCGCCTCTGAGACTGAGTCTTTGGCGTTCCTGAGGCTGACTCTCAGAGGCCCCAGGTTAGCCCTCACGGGCCTAAGGCTTACTCGGAGCCCGTGAGACCAAAACTGGGGAGTACCTCTGGGAATTTCTCTCAGAACCCCAATATTAACTCTCCGATGTCCCTGAGATTGACTCCCAGGAGCCCTCTGAGGCTAACTTTTAGGTGGTCCCTGAGATTGACTCTCGGGGCCGCTTATACCAAAACTCGGGGGCACAGCCTGAGGCTAAATCTCGAGGGCTCCCAAGATTATCCCTCGGGGCCCCCGAAACTAGCACTCTGCGGATTAAATTGGACTAACTCTCGAAGGCCCGGATTAACACTCCAGGCTACCTGAAAGTAAATATTGACACCTGAGAGAGACGCCCGTGAGACTATGAGGGCCCCCTGAGAACGACTCTTGGGGTTCTCTGAGACTGACTTTCAGGGGACCCCTGAGACCGACTCTCGGGGTCCCCTAAGACTTACTCTCGGGGTCCCTTTGACCGACTCTTAGGGTTCTCTGAGACTGACTCTCAAGGGCCCCCTGAAATATACTTTCGCCGGGCCCTAAGACCCACATTCTGGGGGCCCCTGGGACTAGCTTGGGAGCCCCCTGAGACTGACTCTCGGGGCTCCCTGAGAGAAATTTTCCGTGCCCCCTGAGACCAACTCTTGGGGGCCCCTGAGACCGAATCTCGAGGGTCCCCCGAGACCGACTCTCGGGGTCCCGTTGACCGGCTCTTGGGGTTCTCTGAGACTGACTCTCAGGAGGCCCCTGAAATATACTTTTGCAGGGCCCTGAGAACCACTCTCCGGGGGGGCCCTGGGACTAGCTCACCCACCCTCTGAGACTGACTCTCGGGGCCCCCTGAGACCGACTTTTGGGGACCCCTGAGACCAACTCTCTGGGGCCCACTTAAATTAATTTTCGGGGGCCTTGAGACAAACTTTCAGGGCGGGGCCCTGAGACCGACTAGGGACGCCCTGAGAACGAATTTTCAGGGGCACCTGAGACTGACTCTGGGGGCCCCGTGGTCAGAGAATCCTTTGCAGCGATTCAGATTGGCCCAAGGGGGGTCCGCAGACGCCTATGGGCCCCCTTGGCTACACCACTGCATCCACACTTTCGGAGGCCCTCCCAGATCAGCATTTGGAGGCCCCTAAAATAATTGCTTGGGCCCCCCTCCCCGATACCAATACTCCGGAGCCCCTTGATGCTGATGCCCGGGGGATCCCAAGACCAAGCTCGGAGTCCCACTTAGATCAGGCTCAGGGGCACCCTTAGGCCCATGCTCGCGCTTCTCTCAGGAGTAACTCGACACCGATGTTCGAGGCCCCCAAGATCAATATGCCGAGCCCCCCCCGAGACTAATGCTCGGTACTCTGGAGCCCCTCGATGCCGATGTTCGGGGGCCCTGAGCCCAAGCCTGGGGCCCCTGAGAACAAACTCTGGGTCCCATGAGGCCAATACTTGTGCCTCACTCATGAGTCCCTCGATATCAATAGTCGCGGGCACCCCGAGGGGGCCCTGAGCCCCTGAGACCAAGCACGGGCCCCCCGATACCAAGCTCGGGAGCCCACTGAGACCAAGCTCGGGGGCCCCCTGAGACCAAAATCGAAAGGCCCGTGAGACCAAGATCGGGGGCCGGTGAGACCAAGCTCGGGGGCCCCTGGGGCTAAGCTCGGTTGTCCCCTGAGACCAAGCTCGGGGAGCCCACTGAGACCAAGCTCTGGGCCTCTGAGACCAAGCTCGGGGGCCCCTGAGACAGAGCTCGGGGTTCCCTGAGACCAAGCTCGGAGGGCCCCCTAACACCAAGCTTAGGGGCCCTGAAACCAAGCTCAGGGGCCCCTGAGACCAAAATCGAAAGGCCCGTGAGACCAAGCTCGGGGGGCCCTTGGAGACCATGCTCGGGAGCCCCTGAGACCGAGCTCAGGGGCCCTCCGAGATCAACTTTCGGTACTCTGGAGCCCTCAATGCCGATGGTCGCAGGCCCCCTGAGACCAAGCTCAGGGGCCTCCTGAGACCAAAATCGAAAGTCCCGTGAGACCAAGATAGAAAGGCCCGTGAGACCAAGCTCGGGGGCCCCTCAGACCAAGCTCAGGACCCCCTGAGATCGAGCTCAGGGCCTCCCAAGATCAATGTTCGGTACTCTGGGGCCCTCGATACCGATGATCGAGGGCCCCCTGAGACCAAGCTGGGGGGCCTGAGACCGAGCTCGGTCGGCCCCGGGACCAAGCTCAGGCCCCCCCCGAGACCAATGCTCGTGTTTTTCAGGTGCATAAGGTCAGCCTTATGCATCGGATGCCCTCGGATGCCCCGAGACCAAGCTCGAGGGCCCCCTGACACCAATCTCTGGGGGCCTGAGACCAAGCTTGGGGGACACCCCTGAGGCCAAGCTCGGTGGTCCCCTGAGACCAAGCTCAGGGCGCCCCCGAGACCAAGCTCTGGGGCCCCTAAGACCAAGCTAGGGGCCCTGAGACCAAATTCGGAGGGCCCCATGAGACCAAGCTCGGGGAGCTCCCTGAGACCAAGCTCGGGCGTTTCCTGAGACCAAGCTCGGATGGCCCCTGACACCAATCTCGGGGGCCCCCGGAGACCAAGATCGAAAGGCCGGTGAGACCAAGATCGAAAGGCCCGTGAGACCAAGCTCGGGGACCCCTGAGACCAAGCTCAGGGGGCCCCTGAGGCTAAGCTCGGGACCCCCTGAGACCGAGCTCAGGGGCCCCCAAGACCAATGCTCGTGTTTTCCAGTGCATAAAGTCAGCCCAAGGGAGGGGGTCCGCGGACCCCAAGGATCCCCCTTGGCTACGCCACTGGTTGCAAATCAATGGGGTCATACCGGAACTATCTCCAAGCCATCTCCAAGCCACCATTTGGCTTCATGATAGGCATATAGATTCGTTGGCCGTTAACTGTCTTGACGCCAGCAAACGATGGAGTTGCTGCAGGGTGTGGCGGCTGCTTTCTCCGAGTCTTTGTGTCTCCGCGGCTGTGTTCCTTCGACTGTCTTCTCTATATCATATGCTCTCGATCTGTGCTATGGCAAAGCAAGTACGACGTGACCGGAAGAACACCTACAAAAGCTTACAACCCCTTCAGTGTATTTGCACAGCATGGGTGGCAATACAAATTAGTGGTAAGTAGTTCACATTTAACCAAACAAACTACTTGGTTTTCGTCATAGATATCCTCGTCAGATCATTTACAGAAACTACGAGGAAAGAAAAATAACAAAAACGCAAAACATACCACGCACATGCCGAAAGCGATCTAATATTATGAGCCTGAATTTCCTAAGTGAACCTAAAAGTGCAGATCGCTTGGATACAAGGCCAAAACACAAACCAAAATTTCCACACAAAAAATAAATTTAAAAAAAAAATCAAAAAATTTCAAAACAAATATAAACAATAGTACAAATAATGAAATAGCGATCTTTCAAAATTTGATCATTGATGTTCCACTTCAGACATTCCACTGACACAGGCCACAACATCAACAATTTAGTGTGTGGAACGATAAAAAAATATTTTTTTAGAACAAGCAAGCGTAACTAATACGTTCAAGGGGATGAAACTGATCCTTGTTGTGGAAATCCAACGGGCCTTGAGCCCAGGTCCGTAGCCTGGACAGCACACACGCTACCGACTACACTATTGCAAACCCTTCAACAGTTGAGGGAGCGCGTATCCCCGTCTCCCCGTTCATGTGTACACCTCAATAGCTGGTTATTTGGGCTTAGGGCGCACCAGCCTGGCAAGCCATATAGCGCCCTGTACACCTCAATAATTGAGGTTAGTAATAAACAACGACCTTTAAAAGTAGACTTCATGAAATATGAATCAAGTTTTGGAAACATTTCCTCTGAAACTTTTCATCACTACGAGCCGTCTATGTAACTCTAAACATATCTGTCGTTTATGTATGATCAAAGTGCACCGAAGCCCCTTTGCTTCCTGGTGTAAAGGACATCATATATAGTAGCAAACCAAGAACAGCCAAACCATGCGCAGACCGTTGAACAACCTTTCATGAGTACAAAATACTCTGGCCGTACGTCTTTTTATCTGCCTGGCTCTGAGCCTGTCGTTCTGCAAGCACCCTGGTGAGCATCCTGTTCGCCTTCTTTTCCTGGATTCGCTCTCGCCTGAGTGCCTTGAGCTCACGTTTTCTGGCGCGCCTCTCACCGGGCAGCTCCCCCTCGGGCCGTACCGACAGAGTTGATATGCGGCTCACCAGCGTCTCGCGGCCGGTGGAGGAGTCGGAACTACCACAGCCGGAAGAATCGTCGCCGTCATCCTCCTCAGTCCGGATCGCGCTGTCCAGCTTCGCCAGAGCACGCCGGGTCAGCTTCGGCTTATCATCCATGGCGAGCCCGCCCTTACCGATTCTGATTTTGCCCTGAGGCGGCGGCTCGTCAATCAGAGCTGGTCGATTTCGCGTGTTAGAGTAAGTGGATAGGATGCTCTCGCAATCCATGCGGTCTTCTTTGGGACAATTTTCGTAGACTGTGAGGTAGACGAGCTCGTCGTCGTCGGTCTTTTCCCCGACTTCCTGCAATGTGAGATCCTTTTCGATAGTTGGCTTCTGTTTACTTTTCTCAAAGTCAGCGGCCAAGGCCATGAGCCGATCGGAGCCAGGATTCAATGTTCCAGATATTTCCTCTGTTTCCAAGCCACCCACCTCAAGATCCTCGTACTGACCCATGAAGTTCTCAAAGCGCTCATTCAGCGCCTCCATTTCCACCGTGCTCAAAACTCCCTGCGACGTTGTTGAGTATTCAGTAAAGACGGACTTAGTGGGGCGGCCAGAAACTCCAGGTGGATGGTCAAACATGGGGTCGTTCTCGTCAAATCGGTCTAAGTCTAAATCGGCAGCATCCGAGCCATCCAGGTCAATGTACTCGTCACTATCACCTCCCTCCTGGTCAGACGCCATTCCACCTGCCAGCTCGATGAAGTTGTCCTCCAGCTCGTCTTCGCCTTCTGCTGGCTCGTAGTCGTCGTCCATGACCTCGGCGAGCTCAGCCTCGGCTTCCGTCGGCAGGCCGTGGTGAGGGGCGGCCCTGTTCAGCAGACCCACCTCTTCCTCTCGCGCCGAGGCAAACACTGACGACGGCAGCTGCAGCGCTGGCATCCCAGACTCGTCGTCGCTGTCGCTGTAGGCAGCTGAAGCCGCCGAGTCAGCTGGTATCTTGCCACGCTTCTTCTTTTGGGCTCCGACTCGTCCTTCACCCACAGCACGGCGTCCCTACGCGAGGGCTTGAGGTGCTGCAGATAGTTATAGTCGTCATCATAGTAGATGCCGTATTTAGCGTTGAGCTGTTTCTGGGTCAGCTGCTGTTCAGCGCCGGGCTCCAGCGATGGTTCGGTCTCTGCCAGCACGCGCTGAGGGGCCGACGCATCGGCTGCCAGCGGGTCCCGCTGCGAGCGGTGCAGCAGGTGAAACGTCACCGAGTTCTTCTTGTCGATGAACCGCTTTGGCCCCATGCTTTATGTAGTTGTTTGTCTCGAGGAAAATACAAATCAACCAGAATACCTGCGACGGAGGAGTTTTCAGTTAGCAGATGTGTATATTCTTGGCCTGCATAAATGATTTGCATGGGCCTGAACAACATCAACATCAACATGAATATTGTTTAAATCATCTGAAACTGAGGACAAACATTTCTACATACAGACAGCCCCATGCAAATATGGGACCTCGGCATATCTCGGACTGTGTAAGTGAGTCAAAATAATCCATCAACTTTCTACTTTTAAAATAAATTTTCCAGCTCCACACCCGCATTGGATTGGTCGCCAAGGATTTTCGAGCGAGGGGGTCAGACCCAACGATGGAAACCTTTGTGCACCTGTTCCTATTTTCGGTCGGCCAGACAGGGAAGTGAAATACTTTTGGCCTAGCAACAGTGTGTGATAGCTCCATGAATGACATGACATACGCCGTATTAAGTATTACAGCTGATCACAGCAGGCAGAGTGGTTAACACAGATATGTTTCTCTGGACTTGCGTTGGGGGCAGGTATAGGTCACAGCGTACTCCTAAAATATTTTTGCAGTAATTAAGTGTAAAATTTACTTGTTTTTTAACTCAAAATTGAAATGAATATGCAAACCTAAATTCCCAAATACTCTGGTTCCCTACAAAATTCACGTATTTGTCTTCAATGGTGTTTGATGTCACGGCCATGGAATGCAAAGCAATGGACAAACATTCGGTATCATGGGACGAGCGTGGAGTTCATCATCGCGACTCACATCACTTAACATCTCCTTGACATGTGAGCGCAAGGACTGTCGATGTTTCCGCACAGCTGGTCAAATGGAGGGGTGGGGGTATTCGGTTTTCCTTTTATTGCTTTGTTTACTTGCCCGTAACACTATAAACTTAAGAGGTTTGTGCGAAAGTAACCTTTTTATTCTCATGATAAAGTAATAGTTTTTAGCCTTTTTAGTCTCAATAATTAGCTTTATAGCTAAAACCTTGATTGTACTCACATTCACTTGTGGCCTATATAAAGAGGTTTATCAGGGCAAGAAAACTTACCTTACCTTAACTTACAAATAGTCGGGATTTTGAGGCCACTGTGGCCTGTGGGTCCCGTTCTCTACGAGCTCCAGATGACAGTGTACTTATCTCAGTTGCTCTCAGGAATCAGATACCTGAGATGGTTCCAGTGTTGGCCTTGACCTAAGACAATGACTGAGAAGAAACTACGGAGTCTGGCCGAGTTCCCGTCAGAAACGGCTCGAACCCCAAACACACATCGGCGAACCCAGGTCTGAGCTGCGGGTTTCGTCAGTTTCAGCAGGTGTCCTCTAGTCCGGGTGTTTGGGTTCAGTGCTACGAATTGGTGCTACAGTACAGTGCCCGATTAAACGACCGCCACACAGTGTTGCCGTACTCGACTAGAGGACGCTGAAGTGCTTTGTACAAGCAGAGTAGAGTGAATTTTTCCGGGTTAGAGTGAATTTGTCAATGTTGGCAAATGACTTTCGGATTACAGCAAGTACCCTGTTGGATCTGGATACCACAGAGGCCGCCTGGTGCCTGACCTTCAATTCGGAATCGATTATGATGCGCAGGTCTTTTTCCTTGGTGACTTCACGGACAGGCCCACCGGTCATTGTGTACTGCTGATGAACGTTGGCCTACCCAAGGTGCAGAACATTTGCCTGTATTAAATGGGAGCTGCCAGTTTTCCGAACAGTGCATGATGCAGTTTTTATTTTTTAAATAAATTTTGTTCAAGTTGTTCCTGGTAAGGCTGTTGGAGTCGGAGTCTCACTAAAGTCATCAAGGGACTTGTCACGGAGACCCCGACCCCACCACCCGAACGAGCAACTCCCTCAATGGAGGGTTAATTTAGAAGCCAAAGTTTAACGTCCCACAAATCACAGGGACGGCCGCCCCGCTCAGGTCACCCTCTCACCAGTCAGTTGCCAGCCGACCTGTACGTTGGGTAAACTATTGAGCGCCGAAGCGTCTCAGGGGAACCGATACCAAGCCTGGACATGCACTGCCACTGCATGCTTCTGAGCAGCGGGCCGGAGCCCTACGCTCTACCAACTGAGCTACCGGGGCGCCTCAAAGTTGATATCACTTTGTAGCTTGTTCCTGGAGGCATGATGTTGAGCTGAGTTGTATACTTTGGTATCCTTGGCAAAAATTTTGATATTGGATTCTACAATGTCAGGCAAGTCATTTATATACACCAGAAACAGAAGGGGACCCAGAACAGAACCCTGGGGGATACCATCAGTTACCTTCACCCAAGTGGAAGTTGTAGTGCCTACCACCACTTGTTGCTGTCGATCGGTCAGGAAAGCCCGAATTCAGTTTAGTAGTCTCCCTTGTACCTCATAGCCATAAAACCTTACAAGTAGTCGCTCATGGGGCACCGAATAAAATCCTTAGCTAGGATCGAGGTAAAGCAAACCAACTGGGTGATGGTCCTCCATTTAAGTGCGCCAGTGCTCCAAAACTGCAAGCATCTGTCTCTCACAAGACATTTTTGGCCTGAAATCATGTTGGTCCTTGCATAGTAAGTCATTTGCAGCTAGGTCATTTGCAGTAAGCCATTTGCCGGGCTGGGTCGGCCCTGTTGTTGTCGTTGGTCCCCCCAGTAGTTATGTAGCCTCTCGGCTCTGGAGGGACTGGGCTGCGGCTCCCAGGGCCGCTACGGTGCTTCAATCCATCTTGATTTGGAGGCCGCGTCATCCTCACGAAGCTGTCTCCGTGCCTCCGTGCGTGCTTCAACAGCTTCCACCAGCTCGGGCGCAAGGGCCCAAGGGCGTGGGTCAGCGCGCGCACCTCTGGGGATGTGGTGAGTTGCTGCGCGTTGGATAGCGCCGGTAAACTTCGTGGCTAGCTCTTGAACTGTACGAAGTGATTCCGCTGGGTCGAGGGTCCTTTCACACTCCTCTTGGAAGGCTCTCCAGTCCGCCTTGTGGTGTGCCCATCGCGTCTTCCGTATCCTCTTCGGCTTCTGTGTGGCTGGGCGTAGTTGAATCACCATTGAGAGGTGATCACTGCCAAGATCAGGCCCCACTGTCCAGGTGGCCTGTCTGGCTAGACTGGTGGCACAGGCAGTCAGGTCGGGGGCGGTCTGACTTCCAGTCCGGTAGCTGGCAAAGGTGGGTGTACCGTCATTCAGCGGGGTCCATCCCACTCTATCAAGCCAGTCGGCTAGTCTTTCCCCGACCGAATCCGCGGCAGCGCAGTTGTTGTCCCAAAGGGGGTGGTGGGCATTCACGTCTCCGACCAGGAGAGTGGACGTATTGCTCTGGAGCCGTTCTGGTGAGAAGTGATCGACTCGGTCGTCGCCCGTCGCCCGGATGGGCGGTCTGTATATATTGATTTTGTCTAGTGGGTCTTGACCTAGCAGACGGACAGCGCATAATTCCGTAGAATCGTCCGCTGTGGCCGTGAAGCGGCCATCCAGGGGGCAAAATGTAGGCCCGTCCTCACGTAGGTGGCGACATCACCCCCCTTGACGATCGCTGCGCCTGTTGTTCTGCCGCGTGCCCGGCGCACCACTACCGGTGGTTGAAACCCAGGAATTCTGGGAGCAGACTGAGGAAATTGTCCCTCTTGAACAACGATTCCATCAGCTTTAACGGCGGAAAGCCATCGTTGGAGTTCCGAAATTTTCGTCCGTAGCCCCTCCGCATTCCAAGACACTATGGTCAAGTGACTTCGACTGGCCCGATTGCGTCTGTACCGTCTGTTCTTCGTCCGCCTCCGTTGGTTCCCCGGTCTACCCCGGCGGGCGTCCCCTCCATTGGCGCCTACGGATGGGGCGCACCCTGTTGATTAATCATTTAGCGGGCCGGGGCCGCGGCGCACTTGCGCGCAGCTCCCGAGCCCACTGATGGGCATCCGCTGCCCTACCTGAGTCTTGCAGTCTTGTATGCTTGAAGCTTGACTTGACTTGCAGTCTTGTAGGCTTGATGCTCGACTTGACTTTGAGAGAGATGGAGAGAAGAGAGATGAAGCAGCAGCTGGACGGCAGTGGGAGCCACTGCCCGGTTCCCCTCGTAGAGGGCGTTTTGAAGCCCGTTTGGCGTTCCTCGGCTGCTGTCGGGCCAGCTGAGGCGGGCCAGAAGGCCCACACCTCCCACCGCGTGAAGGTGGGCTCCGTCGGGAGGCTAGGGGTCGGCCCTCTTCGACGTGAACGGCCCGGCTGCTGAAGCCGTTATGGAAGTCAGATGTGCTGTGCTGTTGGCGGTTGAGTTGATGGTCGAGGCCGAGTCCTCTTTGCTGTGGGATGCTTGTGGAGCGGCTGAGACGTGTGCGGTGGGGCATCCAAGGTATGCGCGATGGAGCGGCCAATGTGTGCACGGTGAAGCAGCTGGGGTGTGTGCAGTGGAGGTGTGCACAGTGGAGCGGCCGAGGTGTGCGAGTTTGTGCGGCCGAGCTGTGCGCAATCTGGAGGCTGAGGTTTGCATGATTGGCTCTGGATGGGTGCCCTGCTTTTTTGCCTCACACCTGTCACTTGTATGGTTTTACTGTAATGTTGTTTGAAAATGTACTGTTTTTACCTTGATTTGAATGTGTTGCTCCAGTGTCCACGACCGCCTTAGCATTATTTTAGGATTTCCATGCTTTAGAGCAGTCACAGGTGTGGGACCTTGGTGTTATAGGATGATGATGTAATATACTAGCATGGAATCAGGTGCAGAAAAAGCCAGTCCCTAATAGCAGACTCCATTATCTTGCAAGGCACAGCCATTAGACTCACTGGTCAATAGTTGCTGGGTAGCTGCCTATCTCCCTTCTGAAAAATGGCCACAACCAAACCCTTTTGCCAATCATTGGGCAGAAAGGTTGAGTCTAGGTAATTCTGGAATAGCCCACTAAGAGGAATGCACAGGGAGCTGTGGGACTCTGAGAGGATGTAAAGATGAAGTTTGTCTGGCCCCGGGAACTATTTCTCCTCCGTTTTTCAGCTTCTCAGCAACCAAATGTGGGGTGAAAGTCATGTGTTCCAAACATGGGTCCTGTGAGTGTGGCTCAAACTCGAAAATATTACCACATTGAACACCATTTTCATTGGAGAGTTTGACACCAGCAAATGAAAAATTAACACATCTTACTTATAAAATTAATTAGTTTAAAATTAATCAAAGTAAAAAAAAAAACTAATAAATGCTGCTGCTGTGGCACCGGCCTGAGGTGCTCCCCATTATCTATCAGATCTGACCTGTCAAATTCAACCAGGAGTTATTAAAATATATATATATATATATATATATATATATATATATATAATATATATATATATATATATATATATATATATATATATTAGGCACAATAACTTTTTTAAGCAAAACAAATCTTAAGCTTGCATGCACTAGCTGTAAACATTTTTTGTGCAAAATCTGGGAATGTTTTTCTATCTTGGGCATATTTAGTACACTAAGAAATTCACAAGTATTGGATAGCATACTAATTCTCAAATTGCATTAATTTAAATAACAAATGTATCTAAATTATGTACTTTATTTATAGTTTCACCATTTTATTTAATTACTAACCTCAATCACGTTAAATGTCTGTCAGCATCAACAAATAAAACCTACGACGCTAATTGCCACATAGAAACTGTGTGAGTCATTAGCTGAGAGTGCTTGATCATTTTACAAGGACATATTGTTTACAGTAAGCAGAATCAAAGCAGAAAATGGAAGAATGAGCACACCTCAGAACTTGCATACACAGTTTTAATCTTTTATTTTAGGCTCGCTTAAGCATTATTTCCTTGATTTACTTAGTTCCCTTCTATGCATACCACAGCCTACTTCTTCTTTTGACTGAGTGATGCTAGAACAGCCCCATATTTCGTACTCTGGCCCAGGGGCGTACATGTTGATTTAGGGCTACAGAGCTTGACTGTGATTGAGTGGCTGGATAGCTGTGAAACAAGATCAGTCTCTTACAACTTCCAACCACCCAGGTCCTCGCCCGTTTTTCACATTTTCTATCAATTCCTCCTTCTAATCATCTTACCCTGCCTTCGACAAAGCACACCTACAATAACTGTAAAAGCAAGCATGTATCTTTGAGAACACCAGCCACGTGCTTTGTTTTTCCAGGATCTCTATGGATCTCTATTACCCTCAGTTTTCAGTATTAACATCCTCAATAACCACCAAAGCGTGCAATAGAAGAGAAGCCGTGTTATTCTGTCGGCAGAACGCATACTAGTATGCTGCACGCATGCGCAGTACGGTATCAGGGACTACAAGTTACCGTATTGCGCATGCGTGCGGCATACTAGTATGCGTTCTGCACAGCAGAATAACACGGCTAGAGTCTCCCAGAATGGCGCACTACGCCTCTTGACTCCTCTAATATATTTGTTCTTTTAGTGATATTACCTACTAAGACTTTCTTTGGCGTTCTTTGATTCATAGTTTATCTGAAACTGTTAAAAATACTTGAATTTGATCGGTCTAATTTGACTACTAGTAGCAAAAATATTTGTTTAAAAATTATATTTACCTTTGAGGCATTCAGATAAATGGTGCGCAGCTTTGAGTAGCTTGAGTATTTCGGGTTCGTCGTTGTCTGTGTCTGTCCGATCTGTCCGTCGACTGCGACGAGGAAGACATTGTTGTTTTTTATTTGTCAGTCGGTTGGTTGGGTCGGTTGGTTCCAAGTTCCAGGGAACATTTGAATAAATGTATGTGTTTGGATAAGCGCTAGAGATCAAGGAGATAGTTTGGTATTTCTCGGCAAGAACCTGCAAGGCATACCGAAAGCTCCGCCTGTGGTCTCCTTTCTTGATTTCTTCTTTTGAAACGGGACCGACCAGCGAAGGTGTGTTTCAACCAACGGTAATGAAAGTTTCTTCAAACAGTTTTGTCGAGGTATCAAACCTTCTGTACACATTCTTGTGATCAGGGATTTGGTCATGACTATATCGACTGGAGACTCAAATATGTCTCTGCAATCCAACAATGGCCAAGCTGGAAACATGGGTGACGGCATGTCAGCTGGGGGACCCAAGCAAGATGAAAATCCCAGAACTGCCTACTCAATCCCGGGTATCTTGCATTATATTCAGCATGAGTGGGCAAAGTTTGAACTGGAAAGATCAAAGTGGGATGTGGAGAGAGCAGAGCTTGAAGCAAAAATTGCCTTCCTGCAAGGAGAGAGAAAGGGACAGGAAAACCTGAAAAATGATTTAGTCAGGAGGATAAAAATGCTGGAGCATGCCTTGAAGCAAGAGCGAGCTAGGTATCACAAGCTCAAATATGGAGCTGAACTCTCTCAAGGAGACTTGAAGCCACCTGTGTTTGATGAGGGAAGTCAGGAGGACATTATGGAAGGTGACCAGCTCATTACTGCTAACAGCAATATCTCATGGCGTCAGGGAAGACAGCTTCTTCGGCAGTATCTGCATGAAATTGGCTATACTGATACTGTTATTGATGTTAGATCCAATCGTGTTCGCTCCCTCCTGGGGCTCAAGGAAAATAAAAATGGCAGTCCCCCTCATGTTAACAGTGAGAACCCTGCATCAAGCGGGGAAGGCCAGGAGTCAACCAGTTCACAAACCAAGGCTGGTATTTTGGCTGAAGACATGCTACGAGAGGCAGAGCAGGCTGTCCTAGACAACTTTGACTTCTTGAACGATGGAGTTGAAGTCGACGACGGTGATGATGATGAGGAAGATTGGAAGAGTGAAGAAATCAACACTATCAAAGAGGAAAAGAGATCAGGAGAAGATGAGACAGATGCATCAAGCATGGTCATGGCTCTCAAATCACTGGAGTTTAACTTCAGCAACATCAACATGGGAAACATGGTCAACCCATGGGAAGATGGTGTGCACCTAGACAGAGAGAGGCAGCAGTCTCCAGCCAGGGGAAACTCAGAACAATACAGTGGTGTGCATGATGACTCTCTTGAACAGCAAATGGGATTAGGAGAACTTGCTCAGCTGACTGTTACTAATGAGGCAGATGGCACATTTGATGATACTGTTGCAAACAAGGAGTCCTACTCCAAAATGTGGAATGCAAAGTACACACTCCGCTCTCACTTTGATGGAATCAGAGCCCTGGCGTTTCACCCAATTGAGCCTGTCCTGGTGACTGCCAGTGAGGATCACACACTGAAACTATGGAATCTTACACGCACTATCCCTGCAAAGAAGTCTGCCTTCCTTGATGTGGAACCTATCTACACATTTCGTGGTCATATGGGGGGAGTGCTTTCCATCATCATGAACCCAACAGGAGAGCAGTGCTACTCAGGTGGCGTAGATGGCACTATACGTGTTTGGAACATTCCGAACTCCAACATCGATCCTTATGATGCATATGATGCTGATGTGTTGGCGCAGACGCTCAGGGAGCATTCAGACGCGGTATGGGGACTGGCCTTCCATACACAGAAGACTCGTTTACTTAGCTGCAGCACGGATGGCACAGTGAAACTTTGGAGCCCAGGTAGCAAGGCTCCACTCCTGCAGTCATACACTGCCGAGTCATCCATGGGTCTCCCCACATCTGTGGACTTCGTGCATGAGGACTGTAGTCAGATGGTGGTCGCATACACAAGTGGGCGTGCCGCCATATACGACCTGGAGACATCCAAGATGGTGGTAGAGTTGGAGTCGAGTCAAACGGTTGGTGACCAGATCAACTGCGTGGTGTCGCACCCGACCATGCCACTGACGATTGCAGCTCACGAGGACCGTCAAATTCGCTTCTACGACAATGTCACGGGTAAGGTAATGCATGCGATGGCAGCGCACCAGGACGCTGTCACTTCGCTGGCTATCGACCCCAACGGGCTATACCTGCTCTCTGGCAGCCACGACTGCAGTATTCGGCTCTGGAACCTGGACAATAAGCAGTGCGTTCAAGAAATAACCGCGCATCGCAAGAAGTGCGACGAGAGCATTCACTGTGTCGGCTTTCATCCAACCAAGCCGTTTATAGCTTCTGCCGGTGCTGACGCTCTTGCAAAAGTGTTCGTGTAGGTGTTCAAAGAGTGAATGCTTTGCGGTAAGACAAGCGGAATCTGACGCACATGCATGAGAACTCGTGCTTTATTCGTAAGTCATTGTGCTTGTGTGGAGTGGAAGCCATGTTTGTTTCCCTATAGTTTTTGGACTTCGCACCAGGACCGTGAAGGTCCTCGCTGTGGTTTTCGAACGCTGTAGCCTATGAAATGGATTCAAGAGAGGCGCAGATTTTAGTCACTGTTTTAGTGACCGTGTCGGCAGTATATATTAGCATAAGTGCTGCCTGTCTGAAAATAACCGTTCTGTGGCAAGTCAGCAAGTGACTCATGTCTTACATGGCAGATGCGGAGCGGCATGTTCAGGCAATGTGTAAAGCTTTTGTGTAAGGCACGGACGGTGATTTTTATTGGCGTGGTGACTTTGGAATATTTTTTAATTGACGTGGTCATTACTGCGTAAGTGGTATCTTACAACATTGAGAAGCTTATTTTACGCTCATATTGTTCCCAAACGACTGAAATATTCGTCAAATCTTATCGATATGCATGTGAGCTCTTTTGGGGATAAACCTAGCCTGTCCTATCACGCGTACGAAAGGAAAATAAATGATTATGTGGATCGTTTTGTATGGTGCTCAGTGTGACTACCGTAATGAGCTCAACACGAATCAAGCCATCAAAACATGATTGCCATCTTCATAAGAACGGGAAAATTTTTCATTGCCAACTCTCATGGAGCTGTTGTCTTTTAGAGATTTATTATTGTAAAGGGATACGTTGGATGCTGGGCTTAGAGATGCACGAAGTGCCTGGCTCTGGTTCGTTCTGTCGTCCCAGTGTCTTCATTATTATCACCACTAGGCCTAGAGAGACGAAGACCCCCTTCTTTCGTCATGCTTTCATTCGAGTAAAAGTTGGTAGATTTCGCAGTGCTGAGCCGAGGAGCATGATTATGAGGTGATAAGATGTTAAATGACGTACACGTCCTCGAATCCTGGATGCAAAGTGAAACAAATACACTGATTATATATCCAGACACAGCCCTTCATCAGAATCCCCATACGACAACAGGTGAAAAGTTGTTTGGCATAGTGTGAGCTATACCTCGAATTCGAAGCTTAGGAGGCTGGCCTACATACATCTCATCCAAAGCTGTAAGGGAGATTTCATTCCTACGTTGTCGCTCGTACGTGCTATGCCCAGTGTGTTTTATCGATATACCTATATTGAGGTGGTGATTTATATTGATCTAGTGTTAGATAATGGATGTTAGCGAAATTAATGTTTAAATGTTGAAATTAATTAATAATGTTAGATTACAAAATTCATTAATTAATGTTGAAATTAAAGTTTTTCCCTTCAATCTTTCAGGTGTTCTGTCCGTTTTTACTGAAATGAAATTTCGGCTCCACCTTCCGAATTATTTTATATTGAAATATTTCCACGATAAGAAAGGTGCAGTGTAACACAACATGTCTATGAGTAGGGGACGCACGAATAACCCGTGTAAAAATATAGCTCATGCAGTCTTCAAGCTGAGTCAAAGTTTGTAAATGTAAGGCAGTGCAAATTGGGGTTTGGAATTATTTTTTGAAATTATGAAACAAACCGTCTAGAAGTTTTATTTACCAATTAAAATGTTTTTCTCCATCGATGCTTCTAGAAAAAATGTAATAGAGATATTGAAGGCGTTGCCTCCACGGAGAAAGACTGCTGTCCCGCAGACCGTGTCACCCGAAACAATAAGGTTTTTCAAGAACTACTTCTACGCTATTGTTTAAGCTAAAATATTTATGAGAACTGGGCCTTACGTCGAAATTTGCATTAGTATGGCAGATGTGGCATCTCAATAATATGTTTCACGATGAATCCCTTTAAACTCTTTCCGCAGCAATTGTGGGGATGGTGTGACTTAAGGCCAGGTGTTCAACAATAGCGCGACCGGTAACCCTCAACGGAAGAGTCAACGTCTGGTGCATGACGAGCAGAGGTGGGCACCTCTACCAAATTATTGAAATCACTACCGCTACCTCCGCTACCTTGGCTAACTGAAACTGCAACCGCTACTAGCGCTACTTTATCAAGTTCACGAAACCGCTACCCGCTACTCCGCTACCGCTACTTTTATAATGAAGCGCTACTGAAGCGCTACTGGAAGGTTTTCGTTGTGACTGAATTAATTGTCACCGAAAAATCATGTTTATTTTAAATAGACTGCATTTTATCCATGTCGGTAGTTAATTGTTGCACTTGTGGAGAAGTTCGTTTCAGGTATCTAGGATTCTTTGCTGAGACGAATAAATCTGCTACACCGGAGGTACAATGAACCGCCGACCTCATACTCTACTGGCACAGATAGGCGTAACCTCTTCTTATAAGATTTTTAATCATGAGTGCGCGGCAAAAATTGCTACGAGTACAACATTTAAGAGTTACGCAAAATATCGTGATTCTCTGTTGTAGGAAAACCTAAAACAAAAACCAAGCGTTATGAGCATTGAACACCTAGGCATGGAGAGCCACACGATCTATCGATCTTTACAAGCATCCGTCAATCAATAATTTATTGCTACAGGGTTCATGAATAATGAATGCACTGTTTTACGTTTCAAGGTGTAATTGGAACCCAGTTTTGGAACATTCTTCGTGTCTAAGCATAAAATAACAAAATGAGTATCTGGATACAAGTCTTCGGTAATAGATGTCGGTAGCAGTAGTGCTTTTTAACACGCGCATTGACGGGGGTCTGAGCCACCTTCGCCTTGACGGGGGAGCAGGTACCCCCCACCCCCCTAAAATCTCGAGAACCGCGCTAGGTAGCGAAAAACGGTAAACGGCGTTGGATAACCCATCTATTTTTCCATCGAAAATATTAATACCATTTTTTCAGGTCACATTTCAGGTCACTAGAGGTCAAAACATGCCGTCATACGGATAACATGTAAATTAAGTTTTTCGGCCATTTCATCTGAACAAGTAAAGATAGAGCAAAACAATTTGAGCTGTATGAATCCTCGCAGCCAGCCGAATCGAATGATATATAACATGACCTTGCTAGGTCAAATCAAGGATTTGACCTGACCTGAGGTCAGGTTAAGTTCAAATATAGCAAAATGCACATCATTAGAACCGCAATGACGAGACAAATCAAATCAACTCAAAATAAACCCTCTATCTCTATTCATTACTAAGTTATTCGGTCAAAGGGAATGTGGCACCTTCACAACGTGATTTTAACTGAGATAGCCAAGTTGTAAAGCAAGTTGGCAAAACCCGGTAATCCATATTTCATTTGTCTTGGAACTCGATATTTCCGTAGAAAAAAGCTAATACCTACCTGACACCAGCCCCCCATCAGTCTGTCGCCGGGCGGCCATTGTTGTGAGCTGCTGGTGTGACGACATATGCTGACGTCACGATGAGCATCAGCCAATCGAAGCCCTTTAAGCTTTTCAAGTATGGTAGTGGTGGCCAGATCGTGACATCATCCACAGGCTGATATTTATTTCTTTTTCTAGAGGAGTATTTTTAAAAACAAAATATTGAGCTTATTGTACATTTTTCAGAGAAATCATGAGTGGTTTCATTATTTTTGGCTAAAAGTACACCTAATTTCCCTAAATTCTAGGATTCGACCAAGGTGCCATATTCTCTTTAACCTTCGGGTGGGTGGGAGTCTTTTTAGACCCCCCTTCGGGTTTTTCCGAAGTGACCAAAAAATGGTGGCGCGCAGCGCCGCCATACTTAGTCTAGCTATTCCTTCATCATTGTTACATCTTCCCTGAAAATTTTAGCTCAAGGTCATATCAGGTCAGGTCACCGGGCCAGGTGAAGTGACCTCACCTAAAAAATGCTTAGGACTGCATAACTAAAAGGAGGGTTAATCGATCAAGTTGAAGCTCATACCAAATATTGGTCCCACCAGGAGCTAAAACACATGTTCTGGGATTTTTATATTGGTGACCTAAGGTCATGTGCAGAGCATGACCTCCCCATTGTAAATACATGGGGAATATCACGAAATGAGCTTTTCTCAGTAAGTATGGATGGAATCAACTTCAAACATCGGTTAAGACTTTCTCTTTGCCCATTTCTGAAGTTGATTCCAAACATTTTGACTTTTGACCTTTAAAAGGTCACCTTAGGTCAAATAAGCATTTTTATGTTTTACTTTATAAATTTTGAATAAACTAAGATAGAACTTTTATTTTGTCACCAAAGTGCTTGTATAGTCACTGCAAGTCAAATAATATACATCATGACTATACCAGGTCAAGTTCGGTCAGACCGTTGACCTGGGTCAGGTCAAATTCTTAAATTTGACCTGGCATAGCAATATTACATGTCATTCGATTTTTATTGACGAGAGTATTGCAATGGTGCATCAACTATGGCTGTATCTTGTTTGGTTTGGAAGTTCTTAGCGAAAAAGGAAACGCCTTTATGCATGGGTGGCTATGTACATTTCCAAGAATATGCCCAATGTTCAGTGACCTGTAGCTCCCTAGGCTTTGACCTGACCCGAAAATGATTGGCACCGCAATGAAAGAGTTACTCAAGAGCTTTCGAATGGTGTTAAAAAATTTTCTAGCTATCATAGTTTCTGAGATATATGAGGTTTTCTTAGTACACCTCATATTATCGATTTTGACCTATTTTGACCTCTGGTGACCTTGATATTGACCTGACGAGAAAAATGACCGAAATATTGTCGATATAATTGTCAAAGAGCTTTCGATTGCCGTTTTGCGCTTTTTTCTAGCTCTCTTAGTTTTTGAGATCGTGGGGGTCTTTTTTAGCCCCCCACCAGGGCGAAGGTGGCTCGTACCCGCCAGCGGGGCAAGGGTTAAACCATTTTTTCCATGTACTTCCAATGGAGAGGTCATGGCTCGTACCTGACCTTAGGTCATCGATATCAAAAATACCGAAACTTATTCTAGAGAACTCGGTGGGGCCATTATGTGAGATGAGTTTCAATCGGATAAGTTTACCCTGTTCCGACTTATGCTATCTTAAACTTCTTTGAGGTCAGGTCACTTGACCTGTACTGCTGACCTGACCTGAGATGACCTAACCTTAAAATTTTGACAAAAGCTGTAGAAAATGATGAGGGAAAAGGTATGCCAAGTACGGCGGCGCTACGATTCGCCGTTTTTATGCTATCTCCGAAAAACCCGACGGGGGCGGATACCCGCCCCCCTCAATGCGCGTGTTAATTCTTGGAGTCTGCTACCCGCTACTCCGCTACATGTTTGTTGAGGAAACCGCTACCGCTACTCTGCTACCATTTAGAGAGCCCGCAAGTAGCGGAGCAGCGGTCTTAATATCCGCACTGGAGAGGAGTCTGGCACTAATCCGTACTGGAGGGGGCCTGGTAGACCCCTTCTAAGATCTCGGAAACTAAGAGGTGTAGAAAAACGCCGGTTGGCTTGTGGGTGGGGACTATGGTGATCTACATCATGGCCAATTTTCATTTACCTAAGTCATTATCTTTAACACGCGCATTGACGGGGGGCGGGTACCCGCCCCCCTCGGGTTTTTCGGAGACAGCAGAAAAACGGCGGCGCGCAGCGCCACCGTACCTGGTATACCTTTTCCCTCATCATTTTTGCAACTTTTGTGAAAATTTTAAGGATAGGTCATCTCAGGTCAGGTCACCAGTACATGTCAAGTGAACCGACCTCAAAAAAGTTTAAGATAGCATAAGTCGGAGCAGGGTGAACTTATCCTATTGAAACTTATATCACATAATGGGCTCACCGAGTTCTCTAAAATATGTTCCGGTATTTTTGATATTGATGACCTAAGGTCAGGTACGAAGCATGACCTCTCCATTGGTAATAAATGCGAAATATGGTTTTTACTGAATAACTCAGTAACAGATGGTGATAGAGCGTTTATTTTAGCTTCATTAGACTCGCCTTGGCTTTGCAGTGCTATTGATATGCATTTTATATAATTTGACCCTGACCTGACCTCAGGTCAGGTCAAATCTTTGATTTGACCTAGCAAGGTCAAATCATATATCATTCGATTCGGCTTGCTGCGAGGATTCATAGGGTTCAAGTCGTTTTGCTCTATCTTTACTTGTTCAGATGTAATGGCCGAAAAACTTAATTTACATGTTATCCCTATGACGGCATACGAGCATGTTTTTGACCTCTGGTGACCTTAAATGTGACCTGACAAAAAATGGTTTAAATATTTTCGATGGAGAAGGGGATGGGCTACCCAACGCCGTTTACCGTTTTTTTGCTACCTAGCATGGTTCTCGAGATCTTGGGGGCGGCGGGTACCCGCCCCCCCTCGTCAATCCGAAGGTGGCTCAGACCCCCGTCAATGCGCGTGTTAAGGTCAAATTAGGTCGTAAATGTCATATCTTGGCCATGCTGGGTACCTATTGGGAAATGCCGTGATTATGCGTGAAAAATAACGGGAATAAGCTAAAGGCGGACCAGGATCATAAAGTGAAAGTCACGAAGAATATTTTCTACAATTTTTGGCCAATTACATTCAAGGTCATTGACCTATAAGGCAGGGGCGGACGCAGACCCGAGTTTTAGGGGGCAAACCCATGTCTGCCTCTCCTCTTGGGAGGGGGGGTGGGACGTGCAATTTGGGTGCTCGACAGACCTAGTATAAGCTACCTCTCCAAGTGCATGAACGCCTCTCCTGGGGGGGGGGGGGGGTGGGATTGATGATTTTTTTTGCTCTACAGACCTAGTAAAAACACCTTTTTTATTTCTCCAGCGTTTGGGGGCAAAAGATTGTTTGGCCCCCCCTCGTACCGACGATCCGAAAGCTTCTAACTGTGATTGCCTCCCGAGGTACTGATGTGTGTTTCCTTTGGGTGCTGAGCCACGTTGGCATTTCAGGGAATGAACAAGTTGATACACTCGCCAAGGATGCGTGTCAGTTACCCCCTTCGCGTCGTTTTTCGTTTTAAAATTCCAGCTACAGACTTGAAATCATCATTTAAGATGTTAGTAGGTGATGAGTGGCAGGCAAGGTGGACTGCAGAGCCAGATTGTTGTTTGAAACGCCTGCGGCCAACGGTTAAACCTTGGGAGTCAAGCAGCAGGCAAAGCAGAATGGAGGAGGTGAGCCTTACTAGGCTTCGAATTGGCCACTGTTATGCGACCCACGCCCATCATTTGAACAACGCTGCTCCCAACACGTGTCCTCATTGCGGCAGCCGCCTCACTGTGCAGCATGTTTTATGTGCTACTGACAGCTGCGACCAGCTGAAACGATGTCAGCGCCGATTCTTTCCACCGGTCCCACTCGGACAGATCCTAGGCAATGACGCATCCATAGACATCGGGAAAGTTTTATTATACCTGAGAGAAGTACAGTTTCACGTAGTATATACCGCCTTTAGAGTTTCTTAGATATCACACCCTCTGTATAGGCCACTTTAGCTTGTAAGGAAAATCTCAGAATGATGTAATACAACACTGACGGGCACATATAGCCTCTGCAGCTGCAGTGCCCTAAAACTCCAATCATCATCGCCCCCCCTCCAGCGCTTTGGAGGGGGCTATGGCCGGAATCCCCCTGCGTCCGCCAAAGCTATAAGGTCACAATATGGTATACTACCTATAATGTATTATTATTATTATTATTGTTACAAACTTCCACTGGGGCTTTAAGCGCCGTGTGAACGGTAACTAAAGACAAATAGGGAGGTAAAAGACACGAGGGTCACTAATGTTAATGTTCACTATGACTAGCACTAAAGCGATTGTTTAGCGGGAAATGAGGATTAACCTTTCCCAATGACCTTTGACCTTGACCTTTGAACTTAAAATTTGAATCGAGGTACCTTAACCTTGACGTCATATCATAATACACGTCAGACTGGGTAACGTCATTTGAGCGGAAGCACTGAGGTCAATGACCTTGGAAGTGCTAATATGGCCTTGACCTGTGACCTTTGACCTTAGAAGTGCTAATATGGCCTTGACCTGTGACCTTTGACCTTCTGGAAGTGCTAATATGGCCTTGATCTGTGACCTTATTTGACCTTGGACGTGATAATATGGCCTTGACCTGTGCCCTTTGACCTTGGCCTGTGAACTTTGACCTGTGACCTTTGACCTTGACCTTGAGCTTCAAGTGAGCCTTGACATATCATCCCCGTTATGTGGCGTTATGACGTCACCACTCGGTCACCAATGCAGGTGAATTGGTCCGACCGCCCGATTGTGGCGATCTCAAAATGCAGGTCTGATTTTGAAAGCGTATAGGTAAATAAATTGTCGACCGATTTTAAAATTCTTTCACCAATCGACGTGCCGTTAAATTCTCTCAAATGTGGCCAAGTATCGTTTTTCGGATACGAGCGGTTCTCCGGCTACCTCGGAAAAACAGTTGGGGGCCTCCGAGCCCCCACTCCTCCAGTGCGCGTATTAAAGGGAATGTGGCACCTTTATAACGTGATTTTTACTGAGATAACCAAGTTGTAAGGCATGCCGGAAAACCCGGTACTCAACATGCCATTTGTCTTGGAACCAAATTTCCGTAAAGAAAAGCTAAAAACCTACCTGAAATGTACCCCTAATGTACACAGAGGAGCTGGCCTCAGTTGTCAGTTGTTGGCGTGACGTCATAGCTGACGTCACGGTGGGTTGTTAGCCTATTGAAGTCCATTGAATATGGTAGTAGTTTCCAGATCATGACGTCATGCACAGGCGTAGGGCTATTTCTTACCATAGAGGAACATTTTAAATATCAAAATATTGAGCTTATTGTAGGTACATTTTTGGACAAATCATTGATATTTTCATGATTTTCGGCAAAAAATACCCGTAATTATACTGAATTCCGGGATTCGACCAAGGTGCCACATTCCGTTCTGCCCTCTTTGTTCAACTGAACATAATGGGGTTCCATCGCTGTGTCTGGCTATTCCCTGCATCGAACTTAACGCGATGCACTTGCCATCATTGGCGGACGCAAAGGTATTCCGGCCATGCCCCCCCAAAGCACTGGAGGTGGAAAAACTATCTTTTGGCCCTCCCCAAAGGACGGATTTTTTTTAAAAGGGTGTTTACACCAGGTCTATAGAGCAAAAAATCCTCGCTCCCACCCCCTCCCCCCTCAGGAGGAGAGGCAGACATGAGTTTGGCTCCCTAAAACTCGGGCCTGCGTCCGCCCCTGCTTGTCATCCCCTTGTCCTTACGCGTGGTCATTGATCACAGAGAGAGACGTAGGAATGTTAGGAACCACTCCTCAGCTGCACATTTGAGAGTCTGCCTGTCGGCCTTCGTCATCGAGGGGAAACGGGGTCATGAAATTAAAACCGCCCCGGTAGCTTAGATGGTAGAGCGTTGGGCTCCGTCCCGCTGCTCAGGAATACAGGCTTGGGATCGGTTCACGTGAGACACTCCAGCGCTCAATATTTACCCAACGTAGGTTGGCTGGCAACTGACTGGTGAGAGGGTGATCTGAGCGGGCCGGCCGTCCCTGTGTTTTGTGGGACGTTAAACTTTGGCTTCTAAATCCACTCTTAATTGTGGGAGTTGCTCGTTCGGATGGTGGAGTCGGGGCCTCCGTGATAAGTCCATTGATGACTTTAGTAAGACTACGACTCGAAATTCCAAATACCGTACTTGCAAGAACTTGGACAAAATGTATCTTAAAACAGGCAGGATTATATTAATTTTGCAGATTCCATTCCCCGCGGGACAACCGCTGGCGTATCCAGAATGGCCAAGGGGCCCGTGGCCAGTGGCGACTGAACGTTTTCGTCCAAGCGGGGCCTTCAATGGGGTCAATCCAGGGCATTTTTTAAGGAAATATCAGTGGGGCATTTTTTGCGCTGGCCATTATACTATATTCGGGGAATCAAGAACCCATTTGGAGGGGGTTAATAAGACTTAGACACGTTTGTGCTAAAAATGTTTCCAGTTTTTTTCGGCGGAATAAGACCAAACCGAGTTAGGAAACGGGAAAAATTTTGTTTTCACTAAAATGGCCAAATAAATACCATAGAAGTCAGATCTGAGGCTAAAACGACCCCTAACGTTAATCATAAACTCACAGAAAAGCGAAAGAGCACTGTTGTATCACTGTTTGAAGCTAATTGTCGACAGCTTGATATTTGCTTGACGCAACATTTTTTAGTACACTACCCATTTAATAGGAAGCCAGGAGTGCCCTTCCAATCCCACGTGGCCATCAAATGATTTATCCACATAGCCAGAAAATTTGTTGGTATCATCAATTATCTTGGCCGCAGCACTCCCCGCTAACATTTAACACGCACATTGACGGAGGGGGCGGGAACCTGCCCCCTCGGTTTTTTTAGAGATAGCATAAAAACAGCGGCGCAAAGCGTCGCCCTACTTGGCATACCTTTTTCTGATCATTTTTGCAACTTCTGTCAAAATTTTAAGGTCAGGTTATCTCAGTTCAGGTCACCAGTACAGGTCAAGTGGCCTGACCTAAAAAAGTTTAAGATGGCATAAGTCGGAACGGAGTGGACTTTCTAATTGAAACTCATACCACATAATGAACCCACCGAGCTTTCTAGGATATGTTCCGGTATTTTTATATCGACGACCTAAGGTCAGGTATGAGCCTTAGGTCTATATACCTTTCCATTGGAAACACATGAGAAAAGTGGTTTTAACTGAATAACCTAACACGCGCCCCGCTGGGGGGCGAAATTCGCCCCCTTCTGGTTTTCCCCAGCTAGCTCAAAAACGAAGAGACGCAGAACAACGAAACCCACCGTACCTTATCCCTTGATTAATTTTACACTTCTGACCAAAATTTTTAGTTAAGGTCAAGTCAGGTCAAGGAGCTATTCAGGGTCAAGTGACCCGACCTCAAAACCTAAAATCACGAGTTTGAAGCAGCACCCAGGGAACATCAGCAAACCAATCAGTTTGAAACTTCGACAATATGATAAGGTCATTAGGGTCTACAAATCTGCTATCTCGGAATTTCGATATTGTTGATCTAAGGTGGGGTCAATCTTTTTGTCACCCCATTATAAGTCTACGGTGAAAAATAGAATGAGCTTGTTTTCAGTAAATGCTGGATGGATAAAGCAGAAAATCCTCAAACCGTCTATTCTTACCACGATCTTGACATTACAGTTGATTTTTGAGCGTCTGACCTCTCAAAGGTCATATCAGGTCACGGGAGCAGAGAGTGGTTGTTTTGCCAATAGCGTCTCACTGAATTGAGATAAAGCTCGCATTTTGCTTGCGTTGTGCTTATATTGTCACGGGGAGTCGATTGATATGCAACATGACCATACCAGGTCACTTTGTGACCCTGACCTAGCTCGAGGTCAGGTCATTTTGATTTTTTGGCCTAGCAAGGTCATATTATACATCATTCGATTTACCGCGATGAGAGGAATCCAATGATGCATAAATATTTGCTCTAGCTCCCCTGAGGGCAGATCTAGAGAGGGAAACGTACACTGCTCTGTTATAAGCCCATGGAGCCTTCTTTGACCTATGCTGACCTCAATATTGACCTGACATAAAAAATTCCTCGTTTAAAATATCTTCGTCTAATCAAGAGCTTTCGAACGACGCCCGTAATTTTCCTTTAGCTTTCGCAGGGAACGAGATACGGAGGGGGCGAAAAACGCCCCCAGCGGGGCGCGTCATGCGAGGGACCCCAGCGGGGTGCGTGTTAAAATGGATGGTGATGGTGTTTATGTTAGCTTCTTTAGATTGGCCTTGTCTTTGCGGTTCTAATGATAAGCATTTTGACCTAATTTGACCCTGGCCTGACTTGAGGTCAGGTCAAATGACATATTTGACCTGATTTGACCTAGAAAGGCCATATTATACATCATTTGATTCGGCTTGCTGCGAGGATTCCAATGGTTTAACTTTTTTGCTCTATCTTTACTTGTTCAGATGTAATGATCGAAAACCTTCATGTACATGTTATCCCTATGATGGCATGTTTTGACCTATAGTGACCTTAAATATGACCTGATAAAAAATGGTTCAAGTATTTGCGATGGAAAATTGGATGCGCTACCCAACGCCGTTTACCATTTTTTTCGCTACCTAGCGTGCTTATCGAGATCTTAGGAGGCGGGTACCCGCCCCCGTCAAAGCCAAGATGACTCAGAATGCCCGTGTTAATATTTTCCTGCTTTTCCAACTGTGAATTTTGTGCTCTTGAACAGTGGTGACTCAAGGATTTTGGCAAGAGGGGTGGGGAAGGGCGGAGCCCCAGAGAATGCACTTTGCCATCAACTTTTCATCCCAAGGGCGCCTATAGTATCACATCCTTCGCGTCCGGTTTCTGGTGGCCTTTATTTTTATGGATCTTGTTTTGAAGAAAGTTCTGTCCCTCCCTTCCACCGTCATAGCAGCTTTTCTGCTGTTCGCTGCTTTTTTGTTTTCAGAAAATATTATTTAAGAGCGGAAAAGGCAAAAAGAAAGAAAAAGTATACAAGGAAGAAACCAAAAATATCTTAGGTGTTAGCCGCTAGAAAAGGAGCCAAATAGTGCCCGATTCCAAGAAAGGGTAAACCGAAAAACTCGTGGGGCCAAACACAACAAAACAGGCAAAACTTCGAGATATTTGGACACAAAATGGCTAACTTGGCAGCCATGATGCTGCTATGTATTCCAAATTCGCTGTACCTTATCATACCCATAAATAAGCTTATCATCATTAAATATTTCAAAAATTACCAAACACCCTCAAAAACACATAATTGTGAACAACGTCTGACTTACCCGCCGCACCGAGCTGAAACTTCGTTAACAAAGGATGCAGCTGATTGCGCATTTCCGGTTGTGCCACTAGCGCCAACCATTGATTAGTTTAGACAATATGGCCAGTGTTACAATTGCCCCGTGTTACATTTGAACCCAGTCCCCCCCTAATTGAAAATGCTCTGATTGCACAGAAAACAACGTTCTTGGACACCCTTTCACAGAAATCATGGTTGATGTTTGCCCTTTGACCTATCTGAAGTCATCGCAGGTCATCAGGGGTAAAAAAGTATTTCAACGATAATTTTTACTTAACCCGCGCCCCACCGGGGGTCCGGCGCCACCTTCGCTTCACGGGGGCATGGATGCCCCACTCTAACTCCGAAAAAATGGAAGTTAACGCAAATTTGCAAGCTGCATTAAAAAGCTCGTGTGAATTCAGTACGAAATTACTGCCATGTTTAAGCGCTCAGGTCAATGGTTTGACCTCCAGAGGTCAAGTTAGGTCACGATAGGCTATTTCCCCTCAAATGTGCAATGTTTAACCAAACTCGGCATAGCTCTCATGCCATTAGAGTTATTGCAATCTGGTTAAGTATGTACATTTGATAGGAAAAGGCTAGACCATTTTCCGCTATCTGAAACATAATGACCTCCCTGCAGTGCTTTGACCTCCAGAGGTTACCTCGTGAACTAGTATGCCCTGAGCTCAAGAAAGGTCAGAAAGTGACCTTTGCGTATATCAAATGGAAGTCAGTAACAAGACATACATAATGACGTTTAATTCAGCGCTCTAGCTTGATTAGGTCAAAAGTTATCGTTATAATACTTGTTTGACCCCTGGTGACCTGTAATGACCTCAGATAGGTCAAAGGGAAAATACCACCACTGATATCCGTGAAAAATTGCCCAACAACGATTTTCTGAGTAAACTGAGCATATACAATCATTTTTGTGACTTTTAGATAATAAAACAGCTTTCCCATGCTTTTTCAGCGAGAGAGGTCACCTTGTGTATTGATTAAGGAGTACCAAAGTATTGATGAGGGACTTATTGAAAGATACTGTCAGACCAAACTAACATCCTTGGAGAGATCTAACCTGGAAAAGCCAGTTTCGGTGGATGAGTTAACCGACACACTTAACCAGATGAAAGGTGGCTAGTCACCAGGCTCTAACGGCTCGAGGGCTCGAAAGTCTGAAACACTATCTTCACCGAAGCCTGTTTGGAAGCCTAAACAGTGGAAATTTGTCATTTATTCATAGAGAACGAATCATAACGCTAATTCCCAATCGGCGTGACCAAAGTCATAAACTTAAGGGTTGGAGAGAGATATCTCTCCTGAACGTTGATTTCAAGATAATGTCGGCAGCTATTGCAAATAGACTTATGGTAAGGGCGGGTAAGAGTACGCAGGAGATAAGAGTACGCAGCAGCTGTTTTGGTTACTTGGCAACCACTGAGATGGTGGATACCCTGGTATAAAAAAGCAAGGTCAGTGCCTAGGCTGCACACCAAAATTCAACGTGCTCCTGTGCTTTCCGCTGTAGTACAGAGCAAAATAAATTTTGGGCACCCTTGAAGTAATATTTCTTAACTGGGTAAACTTGTAGACTATGCTTCTATTATCAAAAGGATTTTGTTGCGGTCTGTCATCAGTAAGAAGGCTGAGCTAGGAGTGTGCTCCAGGACCGGAGCTCACGCTAAAATGCCTGCCAACATGTTTATGAAGACTTTCTTCCCAAGGGATCATGTCCGGCAAGAATACACAGTAGACCATTGGGCAAGAGTGCGCATGCTTAAGAGATAGGAAAATTTAATTTTCACTCGGACCAGAGTCTGTAACTCATATTTGGAAAGCTAAACGTTGCAACATAGTTCTTTTATATTCAGAACGATATAAAATCATGCAATCGCCTAGTTTGGCGACAAAAAAACTTCGCGACATGGCCTATGCACCTAAAGCACAGCGGGGTATCAATGCGTACTCCAGCTTCCTTTCTTGCGTACTCTTACCGACCCAATCCGACAAGAGTACGCACGTGACATTTTATTTTGGATGGGCTCGTGGCAATTTCCTTTCAGAGACGTCCAGTTGAAACATAGACCATACATAGACAATTCTTCAGGCTAAACAACCACATAAAAATTTTAGTTGTTAGACTTATAGGAGAAAAGTGAAAGCCCGTAGAAAGTTAAGTGCGTACTCTTGCACGGACTTCCCCTAAGTTAGTTATTCGAAATTTGATTGACACGGAACAAACAGCTTACGGAAAAGGGAGGTTCATTGGAGAAAATACCAGGCTAACATATGATGCAATCAATCATTGTAACTCCACTAAGACGAGCGGTTTAATGGTCGCAGCTGATTTTGAGTCTGCCTTTGAGACCCTCGACTGGTGGTTCTTGAGCTTCGTTATGCAAAAATGAGCTTTGGACCAACATTCTTAAGTCTAGTCAAACTCTTCTGTATGAATCTAAACTGTTTTGCTCGAATCATGATGCATGGATACCTTGGCAGAAAAGTATTCTTGAATAGGGGCATAAGGCAAGGAGATCCTGCCTCAGGCTATTTGTTCATCATAACGGTTCAAATACTAACTACCCTGGTCAGAAACTCTCCAAAACTTACTGGGATTCACCTGACCCCTAACCTTGAGGTGAGAATTTCGCAGTACGCTGACGATACTGTACTGTTTTTGACTGGGACAAGAGACAATCTGAAAGGTGCTCTTCAAAAGCTCGAACAGTTTTCGAAGTGCTCAGGATTAAGGCTAAATATGTCAAAAACGAAGTGTCCACCAATCGGTACTGCAAAGGCTACAGATGTTAAACATGGAATTGATATTACGTGGGTTACAGAACAGAAAAAAATTCTAGGAATAACCTTTCCTAATAATTTAAAAGGAATAACTGACGAAAATATATCAAACAAAATCGATGAGCTGATACCCGTAATGCAGCATTGGAAACTACGGAGCATGACGTTGATCGGTAAAATAACTGTCATCAAGTCACTTTTTATATCAAAACTGGTGCATATGTTAACATCATTGCCTGACCCCAAACCTGAAACCCTTCAAAGGATCCAGAAGCTCTTCTGGAATTTTCTCTGGAGCAGTAAGCCTGAGAAAGTGAAGCGAACATCAATAGTGCAAAACTACAGTAATGACGGCCTAAATATGCTTAGTGTTCAACACTTCATCGAAAGCTTAAAGATAACCTGGCTGAAGCGACTATGGAAATCGAATGCAACGTGGACTGTCGTGGCAGAACTTATCCTAAAGCACAGCAAAGAGAACGTACTTATGTTTGGTCACAATAAACTAAACAAATCAAATTATCTATACGCAACCCATTTTGGCATGACACGATCACTGCTTGGGAGGTGTTCGTGCGCTCGTACAAGCCTCTCCCATGTGAAGTCCTCAGAGAAAGATTATGGTGCACAGACTTCTCCCGTTTTAGGAGAAGTATTGTGAGAGGATGGGATAGAAATGGTATACGGTTCATAGGAGATCTCTGGAATGTTAGAACCGGAGCTTTTATGTCTAAATCAGAAATAGAGAGAATTTACCGCTTTACACAAAAACGAAGAGACGCAGAACTACGAAATTTACAGTACCTTATCCCTGATCAATTTTACACATATGACCAAATTTTTTAGTTAACACGCGCATTGACGGGGGTGGGGTGGGTACCCGCCCCCTCGGGTTTTTCGGAGATAGCAGAAAACGGCGGCACGTAGCGCCACCGTACTTGGCATACCTTTTCCCTTATCATTTTTACAACTTCTGTGAAAATTTTAAGGTTAGGTCGTCTCAGGTCAGGTCACCAGTACAGGTCAAGTGACCTGAACTAAAAAAAAGTTTAAGATAGCATAAGTCAGAGCAGGGTAAACTTATCCGATTGAAACTCACATCACATAATGGGCCCACCGAGTTCTCTAAAATGTGCCACATTTCGATATCATCGATATCATTTCGGTCATCGATATAAAAAATACCGGAGCGGTTCCGGTATTTTTGATATCGATGACCTAAGGTCAGGTTCGAGGCATGACCTCTCCATTGGAAATACATGGGGAAAATGGTTTTTACTGAATAACTCAGTAGCAGATGTTGATAGAGCGTTTATTTTAGCTGCATTAGACTTGCCTTGTCTTTGCAGTTTTAATGATATGCATTTTACATAATTTGACCTTGACCTGACCTGAGGTCAGGTCAAATCCTTTATTTAACCTAGCCAGGTCAAATTATATATCATGCGATTCGGCTTGCTACGAGGACTCATATAGTTCAAGTCATTTTGCTCTATTAGTCCAGTCAAATTAGGATTTGCATGTCATAAAATTCTAGCCCCCCATAATATACACAATTGTGTTCGCAATTGATAGGGGCGTAACATATCCAAAATCCGCAAAAATTTACCGAGCGGATATTTTATAACAGGGGTGCAAAGTCCACGTGCCAGAGAAAAACCAGATGTTTCAAAGTATAACATTGTGGTGTGTCGAGCCTGCAACATCGTCCCAATGGCTATAATTTTTGGGAAGTAGGTACATATGATACTGGGCAATTCATAAAACCTTTGCCGGCCGGTGGCTTACCCTCGGTTTGCACGTGCTGCACGTGCAAAGTCAAAATTTTGCAATTTTGTCTTTATTTACATTGCTTTCGTTAGTTCTCTTATCGATGTCTATTGTCAGATTACTTTGTTTGTTTGTTATGTCATTATGCAATATGTTTTGAAGAGGCACACACAAAATTAGGTCTCTAACTGTAACGGTTTGCTGCTGAAGAGCGTATTTGCTGGGACATGTCGGGATCCTTCACTTTATGGATTGCGCATGCAGCATCCATTTTGAGGCCAATTAAGCCTTGAAAACGTTTAATCCGGCTGCATAATTACGTGAGTTGGTTGCTTATTCTTCACGTGTCTCATTCTGAGGTGGTTTCAAATGAAATAAGAACCACTAGGCCAGCAGGTCCCTGGGCTTACTGTAATGATCGCTTCAATGTGACGATATATTTCTTAAGGTACCTTCAGGGTGGGGATTGATAAGTTCGCTATATAGTTCTGGCAGTTGAAGCGCCCTAAAATCCCGAGATTCTTAAGTCCTGGATTATTATTTTATAACAATAAATAGTAGAATTTGACGTGCCGGTGTGGTCCGGTTCGAGGCAGTTGGAGTCTCACGGTGTGAGGGGGATACCTTCTCGTGATCTCGATTGTGGTACCAAGGATTCTTGGTAACGATTTACTTCAATTTGAAATTTGAAATAGAAGTGTTAGTATTTGAAAAAGTAATGACGAAAACATTACTTCAAAATTACAAACTTAAAAGAATTTCACGAGAAATTCATCAAATTGCTGTCAATTAGGGTTGGGACCTTTTGGTGGATAGTGTAAATCACGGACACATTTTTGGGGCTGTAAAATTAGAAGTCGGTTGACTTTGATTTATTTTTTTCAACTGGTGACAATAATTCCCGACCATTGATCACACACATTAGGTCACACATCAGTCAGGTCAAGGTCACTATCTATTCTAGCATAGTCAATATGCACATCAATCGACTCATAATAGCAATTTCAACGTAATGGTATCAAGATAAAAGTTTTATCGTCATTTCCCGCACAGTTATTGACCCAATTCTGAAAATATGCTTAAGTAGCCCAGATGACCTCTCAGAGGTCAGAGGTGAAACGTTGCAACAGGAACCTAGAAAGGAGCCCAGGATACTACGAATTAGGGAATATGAAGGTATTATCAGCTTTACCTACACAAATACAGCCCAATTTCTTTTTTCCCGTGCATTTCCAACGGAGAGGTCATGCTCCGTACCTGACCTTAGGTCATCGATATGAAAAAAACGGAATATATGTTGTAGTACTCGGTAGGCCCATTATGTGGGATCAGTTTCAATCCGATAGATTCGTCCTTTTCATACTTATGACACCTTAAACATTTTTTAGGATAAGTCACTTAACCTGCACTGGTGACCTGACCTGAGATGACAATAAGGTCGTTAAAAAAAAACATTTTTTGTACTTTTCAGACTCAAACCCACTTTTTCCCATTATATATTCAACTCTGATTTCAATGAGACACATTCCAAGCATCTACGACAACGGGAAAGATCGCCTCAAAACGGTTAAATATTTCATGTTTCAGGCGCGATTGGCCGCCCGGCGTTGCAGTCTCCCCTTATTAAATTGGGATGAAAGGGGTGCATAACCTTCCAGTAAAGACAGCGTGGCATGTGCGTGCGTATAAGAGCGGTAGCTGGGATTTAACATGCAGGAATTTACTTGTCAGATGTATTTGCAGCGCAATTCAAATACATGTTATTCCAAAAAGACCTGGAATTAAATGGTTCAGCACCCTAGTACTCTAAATCCCGACAGAACAGGAATACCTTCCGGAGGCGAACATTTTTCTGGTAACATTCGTTGGAGAACGTCGTTGGGGCAGGTGCTTCTCCCTCTTCTCCTGTGAACTATTTAAGAGCTCTGATACTGCTAGAAGAAGACCCTGCTGCATATTTTTACCCTTTGGATGGCTCTCGAAATCTTCCACCAGCTTCACACCACGCTGTGGGATCGTTCAACACATTCTGTCGGGATTTAGAGAACTAGGATGCTGAACCATTTAATTTCAGGTATTTTGTGGAATAGCATGTATTTGTATTGCGCTGCAAATACATCTGACAAGTAAATGCCTGCATGATAAATCCCATCTACCGCTCTTATACGCACGCACATGCCACGCTGTCTTTACCGGTAGGTTATGCACCCCTTTCATCCCAATTTAACAACGGGAGACTGCAACGCCGGGCGGCCAATCGCGCCTGAAACATGAAATCTTTAACCGTTTTGAGGCGATCTTTCCCGTTGTCGTAGATGCTTGGAATGTGGCTCATTGAAATAGGAATTGAATATATAAAGGGAGAAAAAGTGGATTTGGGTCTGAAAGGTAAAAAAAATGTTTTTTTTGAACGACCCTAATGACCCGACCTTAAGATTTTGGGGAAAATTGCGGAATTGATCAAGGATAACGTATGCCAAGTACTTCGCGCCGCCGTTTTTTCGTGCCGCCGGTAAAACCCGAGGGGGTGTTCAAACACCCCCCCCACCGGGGCGAGGATTAGAGTATGAATGTGTGAACAAAATGTTGATATCGTAGTTCGATATATTTTTACTAAAGCCAACGACTCGTCGCACGATACCCCGCAAAACGGACAAAGCACCACAAATATGATTAAAAATACATCAAAATCGGCACTCACAACCTTGCGGACCACTGTAAAAAAAACTTTACTGGAAAACCATAACACACACTTTCGCAGACATATTACGCAGTAATGACTGCTGATCTCGGCACCTTCTACATTTGCAAAGCTCTTATTCCAAGAAAAGCCCATGCACATGGGTGGAGCTGGGGGATCAGGACCCCCTCATTTGGAAATCGAGAGAACCTGGGGCTCAGCTCGGGTCCTACACCTTCTACTCTCACAAAATATTTTCTGATCAATGAGAACTGATAGTTCTATACGCGGCATTTGTGAGATTGGTTGAAGTACTCATAGTTCTATTCGCGGCATTTGTGAGATCGGTTGAGTCATAATTTGACCTCTGTCCCTTTGGATCTCCTTTGTAGAGGGTTACTAGAGACCAGGGGCAGCGCCACGGCTTCCCGTCACGACTATGCGTCAGAAAAGTATATTTTCACTGACAATATATTTTGCAGAAGGTTTCTGACTTGACCTCGGGATCCGTGAGCCAGTGAAGGGCCCCCTGAGAGACCACCAAATTGGGCGTCTGTACCCACAGTTATGTATCGGACCGAATTTGTAGTTGTAATTGGTGTGTTTGCAGGAGGCCCGCTCTTTGTTATTCCCTAAGATTTAGTGCTCGGGACAACGTGATGGAAACCTGCGTGAAAAGTGGTGGGCGGGGGGGGACAACACATACTCCGTCCTCCAGGGGCGTAGCCAAGGGGGGGCAGGGAAGGCTCCCCTGAGGGCCTTAGGGCCCCCTGAGGACACGATTATGTAAAAAGCAGGGCTCTTTTTACCCATCAAGGCCCTTTCCGTCCCCCAGCGGCGGGTCCATGATTCTACAGACGAAAAAGTATCAAGAAAGTCGTTTAATGAAAACTATTAAATCTGCACATGAGTAACAAATTCAAGAAGAGTCCATGAAACAACGTGAGTCACGATGACAACCCCGCGGAAAAGCAAAGCTCCATCACTTACAGCGAATAAAATATGAAGTTTTATATACTTGCACTGTCAACATACGCCAAATGTTAGAATCCACAAAATTTCATCCAGTTAGTCCGTTCCGACAATATATTGGCGGACATTATACTGTGCTAGAATATGACCCTAAAAGGAAGTTTCGTCCCATTCCATTTCGTTATAGCTCGAAAGTTTCAAAAACCGATCCAGTTCGGAATTAAACCTGGAAAACATATCTCATCCCGTCCAATTCAATGCTGCCTTGAAATGTGTATCCCGTTTTCTATCCCATGCATATTTTCATGGCTTTGGCTGGCCCAAAAGCCCTTGTAGTATGCAGTATCCCCGAAATGAAGGATCCCGACATGTCTCATCAGTTACGCTTCTCAGCAGTAAACCGTTACAGCTATATACCCAATTTTTGTGTGTCTCTTAAGCACATGTTGCGTAATGAAATGACAAACAAAAACAGTAATCCGACAATAAACATCGATAAGAGAGCTAATGGAAGCAATGTAAATAAGGACAAAATTGCAAAATTTTGACTTTGCACGTGCAGCACGTGCAAACTGAGGGTAGGCCACCGGCCAGCTAAGGTTGCTTGAATTGGCCAGCATCATATGTACCTGCTTCCCAAAAATTATAGCCATTGGGACGATATTGCAGGCTCGACACACCACGACGTCTTACTTTGAAATTTCTGATTTTTCTCTGGCACGTGGACTTTGCACCCCTGTTATAAAATATCCGCTCGGTAGATTTTTGCGGATTTTGAATATGTTACGCCCCTTTCAATTGCGAACACAATGGTGTATCTTATGGCGGGGTCCGAATTTTATGACATGTTCCCATTATACAAACGCTAACTTGACTGGACTATATCTTTACTTGTTCAGATAAAATGGCCGAAAACCTTAGTTTACGTTTTATCACTATGACGGCATGTTTTGACCTCTCGTGACCTTAAATGTGACCTGACAAAAGAATGGTTCAAATATTTTCGATGGAGAAGTGGATGGGGTACCCAAAGCCGTTTGCCGTTTTTGCTACCTACCGTGGTTCTCGATATCTTAGGGGGGCGGGTACCCCCGTCAAAGCGAAGTTGGCTCAGTCCCCGTCAATGCGCGTGTTAAGGTCATGTCAGGTCAAGGAGTTATTCAAGGTCAAATGACCCGACCTCAAAACCTAAAATCACGAGTTTGAAGCGGCGCCCAGGGAACATCAGCGAACCGATCAGTTTGAAACTTCCACAATATGATAACGTCATTAGGGTCTACAAATCTGCTATCTTCGAATTTTTATATTGTTTACCTAAGGTGGAGTCAATTTTTTGGTCACCTCATTATAAGCCTACGGTGAAAAATAGAATGGGCTCGTTTTCAGTAAATACTGGATAAGTAAAGCTGAAAATCCTCAAATCGTCTATTCTTACCACGATCTTGACCAAAAAGTTGATTTTTTAGCATCTGACCTCTCAAAGGTCATATCAGGTCACAGGAGCATAGAGTGATTGTTTTGCCAATAACTTCTCACTGAATTCAGATAAAGCTTCCATTTTGCTTGAATTGTGCTTATATTGTCACGGGGAGTCGATTGATATGCAACATGACCATACCAGGTATTTCTGTGACCCTGACCTAACTTGAGGTCAGGTCATTCTCACTAATTGACCTAGCAAGGTCATATTATACATCATTCGATTCGACGCGATGAGAGGAATCCAATGAAGCATAAAGATTTGCTCTAACCTCCCCTGGGGCATATGTAGAGAGAGAAACGTATACTGCTCTGTTGTAAGCCTATGAAACCTTCTTTGACATTTGTTGACCTCAATATTGACCTGACATAAAAATTGTCCGAATGAAATGTATTTGTCTTGTTAAGAGCTTTCGAACGCCGCCCGTAATTTTCCTTTAGCTTTCATGGGGAACGAGATACGGAGGGGAGGGGCGAAAAACGCCCCTCCCCCAGCGGGGCGCGTCATGCCAGGGACCCCAGTGGGGCGCGTGTTAAGGTACCTCAATGCAAAGGTCAAGGTCAAAGGTCGAAGTCAAAGGTCATTGGGAAAGGTCAGCTCTCATTTCCCGCCATACAGTTGCTATAGTGCTAGTCATTGTATACATTATAAGTAGTATACCATATTGTGACCTCACAGGTCAATGACCTTGAATGACCTTGGCTCCAAAACTGTAGGGAAGGTTTTTATGACATTCCCTCTATGATCCCTGCCTTTAGCTTATTCTTGCCTTTTTCCCGCGTAATCACGACATTTTCCACTCAGTCCCCAGCATGGCCAATGCTTGACCTTTATGACCTCGTTTGATTTTGAAGATATTGACCTAGGTCAATAAAAAATAGTCATGATGTAGCCCTCAACCACCTCCCAAACAGCGTTTTTCTACGCTTCTTAGTTTCCAAGATCTTAGAAGGACCTACCAGTCCCACTCCAGTGTGTGCTAGTGCCAGAACCCTTCGGGGGTCTGCAATGCTCCTCGTTGGAGCGAAGGTGGCGCCGGAACCCCGGTGGGGTGCACGTTAACCAATCCAGGATCCTCGGGCCGATCGAAGAGCTTTTCAGTCGTGCGGGGGCCAAAAAGTGTCCAGTGCGTCACCATTGAAAATGTCAAACCATAAATATCTCACTAGCACAAGCTGCAAAATGTGGCACGTTTTGCGGTAGTAGGATACCCAGAGGTCGAGAAAAGCTGGTACTCTGGTACGAGCGTCGGAGACAGAAATCAACCGGACAAAGTTCCAAGGGAGACACTCACAACGTTTCCCCCAATTTGTGTCCGAACCCGTCCCGCCGCCTCATTATTGTCTCCTTTCGAGAAGAAACAGTGGATTAAACACTCAATGAACGTTTTGCAATTACCTGTATAAAACTCTTCATTAAATGAAATCACCTTCAGAAATACTAGAGGTTTTATGCCCGATTCCCTCAGCCTTCCTCCATAATGTCTCTAGCTGTCTCTAGATAGAGCCGGAGACAGCCGAATGCTGGTACACGAGTCGATTGTGAGACACTGATGAGACAGCTTAATATTTCTTGAGTCAGTCAATTTTTTCGCAAAAATATTTCAATTCTCTATTCAAAAAAATTATTAATTTTTTTAAGTAGCTTTTTCTTGTATACTATACGTATAAACTTCCTGTAAAAGACATTACAAAACTCAAACGACTCACGCAGATTCATTTTGATAGTTATTTCTCTCTAAATCAGATTGCCCGCGATGCGCGATTCGTTTCGAAGCCAAAAACGGAGGGTTGGGTGCGAGCGTGTCTGTGGCCGTTTCTTGTGTTTTTTTTGGTTTTGAGTGCTAAGAAGGCGAGTTTAAGTGTATATAAATTTTATTTGAGTGTATATCAAGCTCGATTAAGTGTGAATACGAAACTGGCTGGACAAAATGCCTTTCCCGTCGCGTATGAAAGTGACATGTGGGCATCTTCATAATGGTAGGTCATGCACGTTCAATGGTGAGGCCCGCAACTCAAACTATTCAAGGCCCCTCAAGATAGCTCATCCTGGTCTACCATCTAGGATGCTGGGACAAGATTCAGCTGCATCATGGACGAATGGATTCGTGAACATGGTAAGTTTCATAATTTCAATTTCAACAATCCAGCACATGGTTCTGTCTGTAGCAGGCTTACAGGTGCTCACACATTCAGGGACGTAGGAGCCAGGGGAGCAGGGGGGCAGCTGCCCCCGCTCCCCAATTTTCATGATTCTTAATCATTAACCCTATGGCGTTGACTGGAAAGAAATGACTTAAAAATTCCTGCTGCCCCCCCAACTTTGAACATAGTTCCGATGCTCCTGCACACATTGCTATCTATTTAGCTGAATTGCAAAGTGATAGATTGCTCAGTGACCTATACATTGCTGGGATCCCCTGTATCCTGCTGCATAACTGGAAGATTTTGAGGGCAGTTTGTCTGTTCACATACACGTAGGAATGCCCAGAATATTGGGGAGGTCAAGGCACATTTTGAAGTCATTTCTTTCCAGTCAAAGCCATATGGTTAATGGTTAAGAATCACAAATATTGGGGGTATGCTCATAGGCGTAGGAACGGGGTGGGCCAGGGGGGCCATGGCCCCCAATATTAATGATTCTTAACCATTAACCCTATGGCGTTGACTGGAAAGAAATGACCTCAAAATGCCCGCTGGCCCCCAATATTCGGGACGTTCCTACGCCTTTGGGCATGCCCCTGGCCCTCTTGTTCCTATGCCTATGTCTGCTCATTTTAATCATACACTTGAGTAGGTACCTATGACATGGACACTTGGGAGAAATTTGTATGCTAGCTGTTGCTTCCTCTTCAATGCCATAGCTTAAATGTTGATTAACAGTGCTTGTGCCACCACTGGCCTACTGGAAATTGGAATATATATTTTTGTATTCAAACATTTTATAGTGTGGACCCTAAGACTTTGATATATCGATAGGCATTGTCAATTGCCAATTGACCTGCCTTCAATCCTAGATGCCAAATTGGCAAACTGATAATTCTCTCAGTATCGTAATGTAACTCATTTTGTAATGAAGAGCCTGTTTCCAAAGGGTTAAAAATATTTTGCTTTTTTGTTTGCATTGCTCCCAACAATGTCATGTACAGCCTGTGTTTGCAAATGCAACTGTTAATGATTGGTAGGTACCTACAACCTAAAATTTATGATTGGTAGTATTGGGTAACATGGGATGTGTGCTTCTCTTATTAAAACTGCATACAAAGTACCATTCATTTTGTTATTCAAATAGATGAATTTTCAAAGTATGCTTCTTAAACCTGGAAGCAGTCATCTTGTGGGTATATTAGGTATTACAATTCATATTTCCCTTTAAGGTAGGTAGGTAATTTGCAGGCTTGGATGATGTTGGCTTACTTTGGTGTCGTGATATTTTCTAACTTACTGTTTATCCGTTTTGCGTCTACATATTTGCAACTTCTATGCTTTCTTTTGCAATTTCAAATATAGTTATAGGTATGCTGAGATATGATTGGTCAAAATATGAATGATAGGCAAATTGGTAGTTCTTTAAAAATTCTTGAGTTGCTCTCATAGAGCTGGATGTTTTCGTCTGAATTGAAAGTGTGGTATTTACCTATGGGGGCACATCAGACAATTTCCATTCAAGTTTGGCTAAGAATCAGATAATATTTCAAAATAACATGACACTACTTGCTCACATTATGCTTATGCTGTATGCATCTTTATCTCCAAAAGCCAGTATGGTGATAAAAACACAGAACATTGATTAAAAGATAGTACTTACTTACAAACAAATCAGGCAAACATAGTAGGTGTGGATGAGACCTTGTTGGGGCAGCATGGAGGCAGGTCTATCAGTTCGGGGTAGCTTTTACTCATGTTTCGGGGCATAGTGGAGCAGAAACTGGGCAGTAGCTACTGACCCACTGGGGCATGTAATTGAACACAGATACTTAAAAAAATTGTTACAGGTGAAAATGTGTACCCAGAGGTAAAAAGTCTGCCCAGGTGACCAAATTCTGCCCCAATTGGGCCAGAATTTGAGGTGCATCAAACCCCTCATTGAATCATTTGTTACATTCTGCAGAGTAGTCCACAACATAGCAATTGAAAACCTAATTCCATGTACCCAGGTGATCTTGCCAAAGGGAAAGTCAAAACCCAATTATTGAGCAGGGGAAGACATTGCAAATTGGAGGATTGAGAGCAGATATGCATCTGTCCTCTTTCCTAAATTAAGCATTGGAGTGTATCAAAAATCAATATCTCAGCAGTGAGTGGAGGATCAAACTTGCCAGGACATTGCTGTCCATTCGAAACGGACATTAAAGATTACCTGAACAAGGATCTCAAAATCTCAATCTTCTTTTTTGTAATCGTGAAAAATGTGGAGAGAACATGCTTAAAATATTTCCCATGCTGATGGACATTTTGGAAAAGCATGCAATCTGACAAAAATTAATTCGAGTCATGAAATTGGCAAATTAGAATTATTTGTCCTTTCACTTTTACAGAGGGCGTTTGTTATGTGAATTGTCTTAAGCCCATATATTCTCTAAGTACAATGTGTTTGCTTTACAGGTTTCCAAGGCGGGTTCAGTGGCTGGCGCGAGTGCCACTACCAGCGTAGACGCCTCGTCTGCACCTGCAGTAGATTCTCTCGCTACAACTTTGTCAACTGGAGTAGCGACTGCAACATCGGAGAACCATTCTGCTAGTGCTTCCAACGCGGAGATCGCGTCTGCAGTGCCCTGTGGCATAAATTATGTAAATACGGTCGGTGAACATGTGGAAGATGGGCCTGCAACTATCCCAAAATCAGCAACACTGGCCTCCAGTCTTACAGAAAGATCGGTTGATGAAAAGGGAATGTCGGTCACCAGCCTTCTGCAGGAAATCATAGCTCGGCTGCAAACTGTGGAGAAGATACAGGACATACTGGTTCAACGGTCCACAGTAAGCAGGCGCAAAAACAAAACAAATGAGAGTGTAAGTACTCGCGACATTCTGCTGCGCTCCTGTCGTAGTATTGACAGCTTGCAGAGTGCCACAGAAGAACAGCTCGTTCCTGTACCGGAACGCAACGCGCTATACTGTGAGATGTGCGTTCCTGGCTTCAAACCCTCTGAACACATCCATGAAGGAGTGAAAGTCTTGGGCGTTTTTAAGTATGACTTCAGCTGTGACAGCAGCTTCCTCTTCAAGGATCGCCTTCCCCAAGAGTTCCGGAAACTGAAACAATCAGTTGGATGCCATTTCAGAGGACTTCACCACGAGAAGAACGCGAAGAGAGCTGCGACTGTGTCAGCACAAGAAAAGGCACGCGCAGAGAAAGATCGCAACTCTGCTCTGCATGTGGTTCGGGCGGGCTACTTTTGCCTAAAGAAGTCGCTGCCCCACCAGAGATTTGAAGAGCTGATCACTCTGCAACACATGAATGGGGCAAGAATGGGCACTATCAACCATTCAAGCGGCTTGATGCCGCGACTGAGGGTTCAGTTCTGCGATGCCATGCGAATCATGCTGGCACAACACATCGCCCAGCAAGCATGTGTGTCAGTTTGTGCGGACAAGGTGACGGTGGCAGGGCGCACCGTAAATGTGATTCCTGTTGTGTGTGCAGTTCCTCAAGCTCATCCGCAAGATGCTCTTCAGGCATATGTGCTCGGGGCACCAGTGGTCAAAGCACACGACGGCAAAGCTCTGGCGCAGGAGATCGTTGACTCTCTCTCCCAGATTGGAATAACTCATCCGGACCAACTGGCGGCGGTTTGCATGGACGGCCAGTACCATAAAAACCACGTTCCAGAACACATGATGAGGCTCATGTCATCTGCGGACCCACATAGGAGTAGGCAGCCCACTGTCGTGTGGCTGTGGGACGGAGCTCACCTCCTTAATCTAGCTGACCAGGACGCGCGACGATCGCCCGGATGTGAGTGGGTGGGAGCTACCATCGACGACGTGACCAGGATCACCAAGCGCTTCTACCACGGGAAAGGATTTGAGGGGCTGCTGGATGCTGGTGAAACGATCGGGACACCTGCTCTACGGCCGAAACTGCGGTCAGATACGTGGTTCGCTCCGTATGCAGCTAGAACATTCACGGTGTTCCAGCGGAACGCCGGCGCCATGATCCACGCTCTGTCCGGAGGAAGTGACCGCTGGAGAGGCTGATGCATCGACGAGAGAAGATCTGAAGCTTCTCAAAGGTGGGAATTTTTTAGCTTGTAAATTTCATCTCTTGACGTGAATGAAAATGTTTATTAAACAGATGTCGTGTGACGCAGGACATGAACGTACAAAATTAAAATTTGATCGCTCATATTTGATTTCTTTTCAAGATTGGAAATTGCTGCTTCACTTGCGTTTCACAACTGCGTTTCATTTTTACCATTTGAAATACCAGTATATTTGTGTTTGTGTTTTCCAGCATATTCACTTTCCTTTTAGGCGCAATTAAGTTAGTTCATCATGTGATTAAATCTGATATAGGTGGCTCGTCTGAGAAACGCCAGTTTTGTATGTACTTAATGTAGGTATCGACTTAAACTGCAACGTCTTGAATTCATCCATTGATCCTCACCAGACAGTCAGCCCATGCCTGGTTTTTATGGCTTTATCATACGGCTCAAACTGTCCAAACACACTACTCGTTTTTAAAGCACGTGTTTTCGTTTTTCGTTTCTGAACTGCCCAATTGCGTTTGTGCACTGCAGTGTAGCACACCCAACGCATTTTAATTGAGTTAACTTGACCTGTGAGGAAAGACGTAGTTAAAAAGAAAAAAGGAAATCGTCTTTTAAAAATGGATTTGTGTGTTGTCCTTAAAAAGTGCCCAATATGCTGAAGTGAAGATCCTTAGCATTGTGTAGGTAGTTTTCCGTGCTTAGTTTTCATAGATATGAAGGAACTGGCTACTTATTTGAACAAACGGTTTCTCGCCAGGCCGAGTCTTCCCAGCACGAGTTGCAGCCCTCAATGACGTGTACACCGTCGTGGCTGAGGGCAGCAAAGCTTTGCAAGATCTGAGCTTGCTGCCCTGGGAGCGCGAGGGCAAACTAGACGGCATGAGGTCGCGGCTCTACAACATGGCGGAGGACCTGGCTATCGACGAGGTCACACTGGAACTCTGGCCTCAGCTGGCCAAAGCTGAAGGTGCTCCATACGTGGTAAGTGTTCCCTGGCCCTGCTAGTATTCAAGCAGATGTAGTGTTGAAGCGTGTATTTTAACAATATTTGCGTTCGTGCTGTGCAAATATTTGAAGAAAAATTGTTTTAGAAAGGATTAGATGGTCCCATAGAATAACAAGAGCTTTAGTTTAATGTTTGATAAACCATTTCCGGAAAGGCGATTTGAGTGTAGTTACGTTGTCAAACGTTTGCTCAAATTAAAATAGTTAGTCCCAAACAAACTTACAAGGAACCCAACTTGTACCTGTTTTCCATTCATAATAAAGGGATTATCCGAAATGTTGACACAGCAAAATATAACTGAGTGTACAAACCAAAACTGAAGGAAGATAATGTGATATCAGAGTAAAAACTGGCAGTTGTTGAAACATAATATAATACCTTACACTGCAAACGTTCTATAGAAGTGTTTGGGTAAAAAAGTGTACTCATGCAGTGCTCATGTTTTGTTCTATGACGTGATTCACTTAACATTCGATTGTTCTAAATGATATGAACGCTGTTCAATCTGCTTGACAGGCGGATGACGTGGAGAAGTTCGTGTGCACGATGGACACCCGCTGCGGTGTACGGCATGGGGAGTGGATGTGCGTGGACGCGCCCATGGTGCAATGAACACTGAGCTAAGTCGTCACATGCAAAATCTGAAGCAGGTAGGAGATCTCAAGGGCATCCAGAATGTGATGCATGTTGACTGCCTACGCTGCGTGCAGCGCAGTACAGATGCTTTCATCTGTGCGAAACTTGTGCCTCCATCTTGTGCTATCACGATGAGTGAAATCGAGGCAGCGTGGCAGGTACTCAGAAAGGAGCGTCAGGGTGCGAGTAATCAGGAACTTATGAAAGTCCTCTCCAGTGCAGCTCAGTCGAGTGCGCCCATACATAGGTTCTGTAGGCTGGTGACCCGAATGTGGTTGATGAGCCCGCCGGAGTCTGTCGTTGAGTCCATGGCGAGCGTTGTGGACGATGTGTTCGGCACACATCGGCAGCTCGACCATTCAAACGCAGCTCTCGAGCTGCAAGTCAGATGGAATGGCCCGACAGTGTTCAAAGCGAATCGCATTGTTGAGTCAGTGCTGGCAAGAAACCCACATCGCTTTGTCAGAACAAGCGTGGACGTGACTAGCTTTCTCGAGAGCACTGTGATTCGAAAACATCTAGAGGGTAGGTCTGATCGTTTGACATGTTTTTCGCAATGAGTGTTTTCGTTGGTAGCCTGCTTGGTTTTGTTTTGTTGCCAGGTTTTGTTGCCGCGCCTGGCCCACTGTAATCGTTGGAGACGTAACATCTGAATCGGGTATGTAAATGAGGGATCAAAAAGCATTTGCATGGCCGTTCACACCAGCTAAAAATGAGGCGTCAACCAATCTTCCTGGATGCTGACTAAAAACTTTCCGCAGTACGACAAATAATTCTTCGGATTTGAGCCCTTTTTGCTTCCGCACAGCATGGTTATACTGTGCTGGTTTCCTGCCAACTGGGCTCAGACAATATTTTTACAGAAAGGGGGAGGGGCCTGGCTCCTTTCCGACGCAGATGAGCATTGGGATGTGTGAAAGAACTATGTTCGAATTATTAAAAACGTTTTACGGTGGTTTCCTGAAGCTTTAGCAGAAGATCTCACATGTTGCGCCGGCTATTGCTAAACTGAATTTCGCTGTTAGAAATACAGGCCAAGCTTATATATGTTAGGTCAATTTGGTGTGATATAGTTTTAGGCGTTATTTTGAAGTATAATTTTCACTTTTTGGACCTGGGGAATTCGAAGGATTTTTCATGCATCCCTTCTGGGGTTACGGTTGTTGGTCTAAATTACAAAATGGTTGAAATCAGGAGTGACTTATTGTTAGCTGAGTGTGCCAAAAATGAAACTGATGCCAGCTTGGGTGTGTTTATGTGGTTGCAAATGCTTCGCCTGCAGTAGATACGGACATTTTGATGACTTGAGTGATGGAAAATCATTCTTCTCCCAATTTCAGAAAAAAAAACTTTTTTGCCATGTTCTTGCTGTTGAATTAGCCGCCCGTTTACCCTCCGATCGCATTTATTTAAAATCCCACTTTAAACCCTTGCAATGGGAAGCTATTTCATGTACAATGTTATATTTCTTCAAAAGTTTAGAATTTTTTGGGTTACAACTTTTTGCCTTCCAACATCAGAATTAACCCATGGAAATTCCAACGGGAGTATCGCTACTGGAGGACTGTGCCGGCTCTCTTACATGACTTGCATGACTTACAATGGTGAACTAAGGATGCGGGTGAACTGGAGCAATTGATGGGCGAAATGCACCAACAATTAGTAAAAAAAATATAGCTAACAATCTGCCCACTTGGAAGTTATCGATTTCCATCACTAGGATTGCTTCAACTCATGGGATCATTGCTTAAACTTCAGTCTCACTTTTGAATAAGGGGTACCGTTCCGCAGTGGCAGATCTAGCCGGTCGGTTTGGGAGGGGCAAACCAAAGTCGAAAAGCAAAAAAAAAACGTCGCGCAACGCAAAATTGCGCTAGAATATGACTTCCCGGTACGGGTGTTTGAGGCAAGAAGCAAAAAAAACGTCACGGGCTGAAAAATATGAGCACAAGATACTTTTTCCCTATCCAAGGCCCGATATTTTCACTGAAATTAACTGGTTCTGTTTGAAGTTGAGAGTTAAAGCACCAAAATGTTGCCTATAAACTTAAAAGGAGTCGGGGAAAAAAGGAGGTCGATCGCTTTGGGAAGGGGGGGGCAAAACATAGTTTTGCCTCGAGCTTTTCCGTTTGGGGGCAATTGCCTTTTTTGCACCCCCCTGGATCCGCCACTGCCGTTCCGCACGTTTCGTCCCGTTTTACTGTGGCTGAGTTTAAGGAGTGTATTGGTGAATACAGTGGTAAGAAGTCTGTATTTTAACCGTATTTTTCTTGTCTGATATTCTGATCATGAACTGGAGCTGATAAATAAAATGTGCGAAGTGGGTGAAGGGAAAGCAGGAGTGCTGGGGAGGGAAGATCCATTAACCATTAAGCGGGACAAACTGAAAAAATTAGAGCTTTTCATCAGCCAGATTATGTCTCTGAATGTTGCAAGTGGTGTTTGATCAGCACGTGCGTCGGCACTGGGGGGTCTCTAGGATAATAATAATAATTTTTGGGGCTTATAGACGCACCAACTGCCAGGGTCATATGGCGTCGCCAACTCTTTCCCTGTTGGAAGGGTTTCTCGGGAGCCAGCTTGCTCCTTGTTCAGGGAAGCCGCCGGGCCTTGAACCCGGGTCGGCTGAATGGAAGCCAGCTACGCTGACCACTCCACTACCGCGCCCCCGGGGGTCTCTAGGAAAGTCGGGGTGTGGAAGCTCCTCACTTTTGACGGGTAATATCATTGAATATGCTGAACATGAGTTTCATCATTGGGCGCGGTCACCCGCCTTGGCTCCGATCACTCACTCGAAATATGTGGCGACGCCTTTGGTGTTACGATTCTCTGTCCGTAAGAATGCATAAAATGACCTGAAATGTGCAATACATGAGCAGTTCTTGCAACGGCTATGATGTAATTTATTATTGAATTGCTTGCTTTTATGAAATGAATCGCCAGGAAAAATCCGTGATATGAAAGTACGATGGCTAGATTTTAGTAGAAAGCAATTTTGAGAAAGTAGGATAATGACCCTCGCGGTATGATATGGGACAGTTAGGTAAATATCGGCGCTGGAATCGTGAGACATTTTTTGGCATAGTTATTCACTCAACCGACCTACTCTTCCTAAGGAGACACTTTCAAGAATTCTTTATCTGTGAAGGATACAGTCCAGACATTTTTTAGACCTCTGAGGATACCAATGTATACTTCTGGACTATTCTAGTTGTTGAACAACATTAGGAGCTCATATTACAGGTGGTAATTTCGGCGATTTGTTCTGTTATTGGTCTCAAGAAAACATGTCGGCTAATTTTGTCACCTTCCCCACCTTGGGCCGTCACCATTTACAATGCCAAAATGGTAGGTTTTTCGACCTCTGCAGCCAGGATGCGAAAATCGGCGCCCACTGATAGGATTTGGCGCCCACCTGATAGGTTTTGCCGGTCAAAAGTGGCGCCCCCTGATTCGGATGGCGCCCCCGAGGAGGTGCCCCCGAATCAGGCAATCCTGGATCCGCGTATGGGTCTAAGCCTATAAATATATATTTATATAATAGACATTGAATTTTGCATCACTATTACTATTTCAGGTCCACGCAGAGAGTTCTAATACTTTTGTCCTTTGCCTCTAATCTGGTAAGGTATGAAAATTCATCACCAAAAAAAAAAATGTTTCTCGTCGTCGCTGTGAATGTAATGGTGGCAGGCAGGCGTGTGTTTACAATAATAATGAGAGAAGTGAGAACACACGTACAGTCGTCACAAATCAGAGAAAGAAAGGGTTGTTATTATTTTTGAGCTGCAGTCATATACTGCGAGTTTTTTTCCAGAAAAAACTGATGTATTTTGGTCCCTTGCTGATCATTAGTTCCTACTGCAACAACATTGTATATTCTCGGTTTGGTTTTTATTATATTTGGGCTGCACTTATACAGTGCAGCCCAAAAGCATGTAGTTTTTCCGCATTTCTGACTTCTGTGGGGTAATTTTCTGGAAGACAGGGAGGAAAAGCCATCGAGCAGAGACATCTCCCAGAGGATTAATAGAAATTTTCTGAGGTATTAAGTGCATTCTAATCCATTTGAAAATGTTTGGACATTACACATGTTCCCAGTTGCAGAGTGAGGCAGATTTTGACTGTATATTGTTGGGCCAGTCTGAAGAATGTGACAGACCAGGATGAGTCATAGCTAATCTGTAATACAACATCCACTTTCCCGAAAGATGTTCTATAGAAATGATACACCATCAGAATCAGCAAGACACCCGCTTTCTACACAGCACGATCCTGTTGTGCAACTTCTGCTTAAAGCCCTATTTTCAACACTTCCTGAAACTGAATGGAGTAATTGTGTACCATCCATCACCATATGTAAACAAAACACAGGAAATGATGAAACACAAGGCAGCTGATCGTCAGCTGATGGAAACCATTGGTACCATTGTACCAGAGGTATTTGCAAAAGGGTACCAAATTTGCATCAAATTGCTAGTGAATCAGGATGGTATGGACACAAAGCATGTGAACAGGAGTCCTGAGGAGGCCCAGCCTTTGCTGGCAAAGCTGAGACTGACAAAGGCAATTTTTGGTGATGCAGGCTAGGTTGGGACCGAGCCGAAGGCTTGGTACGCCTCAGGCCAGCTCGCTAAATAGGGAGATGGTTAGGCTAGGTTAGGATGCAGGAGCCTCATTTGAGGAGGGGGGTAAGTCAGGAAAAATATAAAATCATAGTTTTTTAAAGAAAATTGTTTAAAACTGCCATTTTGAGGGGACCTTGGCCCCCTCTGGATCCGCTAGTGATACAAATCTGAAGATGAAAATTTGGGTTCCACACTCATTTTTGTGAGAATGGTAACACTTTGTCGAATTTGTTAATTCTCATCACTATTTATTGTTAAAATTTATAGATGTTAGTAAAAATCTGTATGTATCTTTTTTAGTTAAAGAATTCTTAAACAAAATACGGTTGAAATTAGTGAGTTTCCATTTCTATAATATCTGACCTTCTGTTTTCCTCACATTCAGATTTCACAACTCCCTTTAAAGTTTATGTCACACACTGAGCGGAATTTTTATTGTGGTATTCATTGTTTATTTGTGAATTAACATGCACATTGATGGGGGTCTGAGCCAGGGTACTTTAATTACGGGTACAACCAAGTTTCCTACTGAATATAGTCCTCCCATGATGACGTCACCGCATTTTCTTACTAAGTTATGGGAGATTCTACTAAGTTTTTGGAAGGATCAGCTGAAACATACCAAGTTTGGGCGTATTTGGCATCAATCTAGTATAAATCGAAATCAACTTGTTTCACCCATTTGACAGTAACCTTGATCTCAAAGGCGAGCAGCGTATTTTACGTAAATCTAATGAAAAAATTATAACACTTCAAAGAATTTGTTGAAAGGGCATGCATTTATTTGATCAACTCAGGCCTACATAATAGCCGAGAGAAATAAATTTACCTTCGCTCAAGAGATCACCGGTGTTTATTGTCTTCTGCTGCAGGTACCACCAACAGCCAATCAAAAGTCAGAAATCAACAGCCAATCAAAATCCAGATTAGTCTTACTGGAAACAGCTGTTAGTGCTGAACATGTCCTTATTTTGACACGCTCTGGAAAATTTGTAAAAATAATATTCTTCACTGGAGTTTTCGCAAAACGTCTGAGGGTTTCACAAATAAAAATCTTTTAGCTTTCTGTTCAACCATATCAGTTTTATTGATACAGTTCTAAAACAGGTTATTTAGAGCTTCGAAAAAGTGCAATTTCTCCAATGCCCTGCATAGTAACTGTAGTGCCTCTCCAGCCATGATGACGTAATGCTGCCAAACAACTTGAACGGGGTCTGGGTCTGAGCCACCTTTGCTTTGGCGGGGAGTGTCCCCGCCCCCCTAAGATCTTGAGAACCACGGTAGGTAGAGAAAAATGGTAAATGGTGTTGGGTAGCCCATCCACTGCTCCATCGAAAATATTCGAACCATATTTTTGTCAGGTCACATTTAAGGTTACAAGAGTTCAAAACATGCTGTCCCAGGGATAACATGTAAATTAAGGTTTTCAGTCATTACATCTGAACAAGTAAAGATAGAGCAAAACGACTTGAACTATATGAATCCTCGTAGCAAGCCGAATCAAATGACATATGATGTGACCTTGCTAGGTCAAATCAAGGATTTTACCTGCCCTGAGTTCAGGTCAAGGTCAAATTATATAAAATGCATATCATTAGAACTGCAAAGATGAGGCAAGTCTAATGCAGCTAAAATAAGTGCTCTATCACCATCTGTTACTGAGCTATTCAGTCAAAACCATTTTCCCATGTATTTATAATGGAAAGGTCATGGCTTGTACCTGGCCTTAGGTCATCGATATAAAAATACCGGAAAACTTTGTACAGAACTCGGTGGGCCCATTATGTGATATGAGTTTCAATCGGATAAGTTCACCCTGTTCCGACTTATGCTATCTTAAACTTTTTTGCTATTTAAACTTGACCTGTACTTGTGACCTGAAATGACCTAACCTTAAAATTTTCACAGAACTTGTAACAATGATGAGGGAAAAGATATGACAAGTACGGCGGTGCTACACACCGCCGTTTCGTGCTGTCTCAGAAAAACCTGAGGGGGCTGTTACCCGCCCCTGTCAGTGCGTGTGTTAAGCTTGTGGAAGTGTGTGTTTGGCTTTGATTTCTGTCTTATATCATAGCTAAAACAGGAAGGGACACTCTACAGTTAAGAATGGACCTCCTGTGATTACACACATTTTTTGCAGTTGGATGGGTATATGTAGGTGCGCCCAACAATGTGATTAGGGTAACTCATTATTCTGCCCTCTGGCTCAGATGGGGATATATTTCTCAGCTTGGTCACTGGCGGACGCTTGTCTGCTCCTCTGGACACCCTGTGCCTTTACTTTTTATGGTTGCTCGGAGCCTCAGTGGGGACCGACTTATATTGTGCAGGGTTGAGCGTTTCTCTCAAGCCTTGTGTTATGTTATGTCCAATTGTGCTAAATTTATGGGGGTGTAGTGCTGGGGCAAAGGGTGTGCATGCAGTCTCTGGTTGTGCTTCTTGGTACAGAAAAAATGGTGAGATAAAATTACCCAAAAGTTCAAGTATCAGTTCCTGCCCCAACGGCTTCTCTGTTCCCAGCACAGCCAAAAGCCGTCTCAAACTGCCAGCTCTGCCCCGAAACCGCTCCAAGCAGATCTTATCAAAACCTGACACATTCTGCAGGCTGGTTTAAAAGCTGCCTTAAACCAGGTCTGCCCCGAGGCTGCCGCAGTAGGATCCTGTTGTAACCTGTCATGTTCTGCAGGCTGGTCTTGGGGTAGCTCTGTGGCAGGGCTGCCCGTTTGGGGCAAGTAAAGAAACCTTGCGGCAAAATCGGGTACTTTGGGGACGGCACTGATTCACCGAGATAGACGCGGAAGCACTCAAAAGAAAAAGCGATTATTGTTTTTAGTGGTCTTTCTATGGTATTAAATGTAAATTTTGCCTCCTGGAGAATGAAAAGTTGTGCCCCAATTGAGGCAGAATTTGAGTTACCCCAAACACCTTGTCAAGAAGCCTGCCACATTTTGCAAACTGGCTCATGCTGAAAGCTGTTGAATCTACAGAAAGAATATCGGGACATACCCTCGGGTGTCGTTGGCTTTGTAATTGTATTTACAGTACTTATTTCATCAGCAAAAGTAATTTAAGGGTTAATTCAAAGACATGTTCTGACATTGTTTTTAGTTAAGTGCCAATGTGATAACACAGTGAACAAAACTAAGCTTTTGTCCACCAATGTTCCTATGTCCACAGATGGGCGATGAGGAACACAACATGGTTCAGATAGTGTCCAATGAACTGGGCTACACATTCCAGATGCCCGATGGAAGTCAGGTAAAGCCAGGCGTGAAAGGCCTCGGGCCCAAAGCGTCAGTAGTGAGCAAGTATTTGGCTGGGTTTGCAGGAATGTGTTGATCAGTGGGTGGAGCACCTCAGGCTGCCGTCCAACAGAAGAAAAGCGTATGTCACATTCGGAGGATTTTACAGGACAGCGCTTTTTCCGTTTTGCTTAACATTAGCAGAGCCCTGGAACTGAATTGAAAAGACGATATAACTAAGAAAATTAAGGGAACTTTGTCAAATCATTTGGTAAGTAGATGCAGCTTGTCTTTCTGCATCGAATTATACCAAAATCTCAAAATCGAAAAAGTGTGACTTACGCCTTTTTTGTCCGTGGGATGGCACTGTTTCTTGCGGAACAGGTCTCCAGTTTCAATCCTGGCGGGTCCTCTCACTAAGTAATCCGATCCTCGAAATTCCTTCCAACAGGTTCAGAGTGGGTGAGGCTATAGAACGTTATTAGTTGGTGCGGGATTAAGCCCAAATAATTATTAGATATTATGATCAAGTTGGGCTAGTGTTGTGTTGAAGGTTATGAACAATATTGTAATGCATGCATGTGACCTTCCCCTTTTTCTCCCAATATATGATACCGAAACGCTAAATTACAACATTAGGTGGATATTTGGGCAATCAGCCTTGGGCAGAGAAAAACACATAACACATTTTTAAACATAAAAGTGAGCCTATTGGTGCCTTTTTGTCGTTTTGCTATGTTTCCTCCGCAAAAGGCTCATTGCCTGAATATAAATGGACAATCGTTAAATCGGCGTTTGATGTGTTTCTAGATGATAACAAAAACAAACAAAAAATGAGGCAGGGAAAAATCATAAAATGGCTATAAAAAGGCACTGACAGTGTGCGGCTGGCCTGGGCGTCTCCCTCCGGTTAGTGTAAGTGCATTGGATATTTTCAATGTTTAAAGGTGTGCGTTACGGCGATAGCTGGATTGTAAACACAACTGAGGGTTTCGGACAAAATAGGGGAGTTTGCCTCCATGAGATTCTGACTAGACGACCTGTACCCCACACCTTGAAGTGTTTTTTTAAGGATAGAAAATTGTCACACGCATGTTAGTTATCGATATCATTTATATTTTTCGGCACTAAGCCATGATACTGACCCTCAAACTGTCTTGAATGTCTTATGTGCTGTTGGCTTCATGGTTGGGTGCTCAGCGAACTTGTAACTTACCTATCCTAGTTGGGCACCTTGGTGGCTTTGTTGTGTGGGAGTATATTCTCGATGTGGCCCTGACCTTTCCTGACCTGTCTATGTTGCTGCGGTGTTCTTTTCTCGTATTATCATATTGGCTTATCACATGGTTAAAAATAGGGTCGAAAAAAATGGAAGTGTTTTGAGTAATTTCAGATGCTCAGTTTATGTCGGCATTGTGTGCCCCCCCTTACCAGTGCCGGTGCGATGCACGCGTTTGACTGGCGTTGTCGGGCAGGTGTTGATCCGCGCCGAGTCGCGACCGCCGGAGGCTGCTAAGGCAGGGGAGCCGTATTCGGAAGCGGCGGTTACTGAGGCGCAGGAGGCCGAGGACTCCCAGCACACCCTGCTGCTGGACCCCGGCAGCGAGATCGTCTCCGAACACGGTCAGTTGTGGTGCGCTGGCCGTTTGATAACGTACCGCACAACATTACCTATCATCCACCACATACAATGTACCTACCATCCACCACAGACAGTGTACCTACCATCCACCACATTGGACAACGTACCTACCATCCACCACTAGACAACGTACCTACCAGCCACCACAGACAACCTACCTGCCATCCACCACTAAACAACGTACCTACCATCCACCACTAGACAACGTACCTACCATCCACCATTGGACAACGTACCTACCATCCGCCACTAGACAACGTACCTGCCATCCACCACTGGACAACGTACCTACCATCCAACACTGGACAACGTACCTACCATCCAACACTAGACACAGTACCGTCCTGACATTGACCAGGTCAGACCAGGTTCTGCTCACCACCAAACAACAATGTACTGGTCACCAGTAGACAATCTACTGCTTACCACCAAACAACGTACAGTCCACTATTAGACCACACACTGCGCACCGTCAGACTATGTACCGCCCACCACCAGGCACTATACTGCCCACCACCAGACAACGTACCTCCCGCCACCAGACAACGTACTGATCAACCTTGACAACGTACGGATATCACCAAACAACCTACAGCCCCATATCAGACCATGCGCTGTGCACTGTCTGACAACGAACTGCCCACCACCAGACGATGTACCGCCCACCAACCGAGCAGCGTAACGCCCACCATCAAGCAACGTACTGCCCACCATCAGGTAACGTAACGCCCACCACCAGGCAACGTAACGCCCACCATCAGGCAACGTACTGCCCACCACCAGGCAACGTACCGCCCACCACCAGGCAACGTAACGCCCACCACCAGGCAACGTACTGCCCACCACCAGGCAACGTACTGCCCACCACCAGGCAACGTACTGCCCACCACCAGGCAACGTAACGCCCACCATCAGGCAACGTACCGCCCAACATCAGACAGTTAACCTTACACCGTGAGACAACGTACCACCCGCTACTTGAAGTCTCGTTTTTCCTATGTAAGCTGATTTAATATTGATTGTGGGCGGGTGGGCAGATGCGGCTCTGGCGGCGGTGGGGGAGACGCAGCCGCTGGAGCAGGCCGGCCGCCGGCGCGTGGCGGTGGTGCTCAGCGACCAGGGCGTGGCCACCGCCGTGCCGCTGCACTGTGTGGTCGAGGCCGGCCTCAGCCAGCGCGTGCTCTTCCAGGAGGACGGGCAGCCGGTCATTCTGGAGGTGCTGGACCAAACTGAAACGGGAGTCGCACAGGTACGTCACCAGCTCACTTAACACTGCACGCTATAGTAGTGCATTGTCGGATTCACTCAGAGAGGACGGGCTGAGTTTGATGTGACTTGTGAGGCATGTTTTAGAAATTCCTCACTTTTAATTGTCGCTTTCGTGCTGAGAGTGCTTTCCCTGACTTTTGGTTGCATATTTCCTTTTGATTTTGAGTCGAGGACAGCCCAGGTCAAGTCACGAGGCTATGCTTATTGGCCCTACCTCCCAAAAAGTTTAAATTGGCTGTGATCATACAAACTGTAACTGGACGGCCGGTAGGAGTCGGAGGATGACCCGGGGAGGGGGAGCCGACGCCGGGAGCGGCCGGTCAGTCCTGGCTGAGCGGCACAGAGCGAGCGCGGGCCGCCGAGCGTGCCTCGGACGGCCGCCAGATGAAAACGGGCATGTGGAGCCGCGAGGAGGTGGAGACCCTCTCCGCCAACATGGACCAGTTCTGCCAGGTCAGTTCACGCCGCACACCCGCGGACCGCCGCGTTTTCTCGCCGCACACCCGCGGACCGCCGCGTTTACTCTCGCCGCACACCCGCGGACCGCCGCGTTCACCCACGCCGCACACCCGCGGACCGCCGCGATCGCACACGCCGCACACCCGCGGACCGCTGTGCTGCTAGTTTTGGATGAAACCGAACGTTTGCTTTGTCCGGATAGAAACCAGGAATGAAGACAAGACTTCGAGATATGGAGGCATAAGGCTTCTAGGTATGGAGGCATAAGGATGCCAGGTATGGAGTCATAAGCATGTGGTCTGCTGGGTTAGGTCGTAAGAGTTCCGGTTCCTTTTCAGGATCGCGGTATCAGCAATCCAGAGGACATAATCTTCCGGTGCTCTAAAGATGAGCGGAAGAATTTCTACCGCACCGTGGCAAAGGGGATCAACCGTCCGCTCTTCGCCATTTACCGACGCATTATCAGGTGTGTTCCAACGTGTGATGAAAATTTTTAGCGCCATCGCTTATTTGTGGAGAGCGTAACCGGACCTTAATACCACAGCGCATCTGGCCTCTGCGGGTACCTCCATATGATATTCATATGCCAAGGACACTTCCTTCACAGCCTTTCTAAATATTTATTTTTCGGGTAGTGGCTGCCTTTTTGAGAGCCTATCGAAAGCTTGGTCATCGTTTGACCGTGATCTGTGTCTGATGATTAGTTGATTCATAATGTAGATTTAGGGATTCACCAACCTGCTTGCGCCCTTAAAGTGCCCAATGCCCATGCCACTTCTATTGGGCCAAGTCATGTAATAAAAGTTTCCCAAGAAATTGGTTGATGGTGGAGTTTATAATGAACATAATTATTAATATAATGATAGAATACAACCTAATGTTCATGTTAGTTTAGTACCGAAAAAGAAGTTAATTTATCATTGTTATATTTCGAGCTCTTTATTAAACACGAATCTAAAATGGGGTTCAAGCACAGACGCATTTCATAAACTTGAAGGTAAAAACAATCAGATGCTCGTGATACGAAACACTGGGAGACATTATGATGGTGAACAATTTTAAAAGCTGAACAATTTTACTTTAATTTTCCAATTCATTCTAAAATGACTTGAATTTCATTTTGCGGCGTCATTCTAAAATGACTTGAATGTCATTCAAGTCATTCTAAAGTGACTTGAATGTCAATTCAGAATGACATGGAAATTAATGTTTAATTGTATGATTATTGAGCTGTTGACCATCATAATGTATCCAAGTGTTTAGCATCACGAGTATCTGATTCTTTTTGTCTTCAAATTTATTAAATGCGTCTGTGCTTCAACCTCATTTTAGATTGGCGTTTGATAAAGACCCGAACTCGAAATATAACACTTATAAACTAACTTATTTGTTTCGGTCCTAAACTAGCATGAACATTAGCTTGTATTCTAGCATTAAACTTCCCAAAGGAATTTGCTTTATTGTCTCTAAACAATCGTCGAACCCATTAAGGCAAGTTTTTTAAGCTGATCTGCGCATGGTTTTTTCTTGACATTGTTTAACGGACATGGGCTCCGTGTGGTAATTCCCGACTCCGTCTCAACTCCGCTGTTGTCTGGACTTTCTAAGAGACCGTGTACAGTGACCATTCGCCGTGCTGTACCGAAGGATGTACGACCGGAAGAACCACATGGGCCGGTATACCGAGGAAGAGGTGGAGCAACTCAGGAACCTGCGAGCCATTCACGGCAACAAGTGGGGCACCATCGGCGCCCTGATGGGCCGCTCGGCCGCCTCCGTCAAGGACAGAGTGCGCGTGCTGCGCGACAATTGCAATCAGGGGTGGGTTGGCCAGCCGTCTCCACCCGCAGCGCCAGCGTCAGACTCTTTCGGAATAAGTGTGTCAACTTATGCGAGCTTTCATTCCAAAGGCTAACATCAGGCGTAATAATTTTCTTTCTCACCTGATTACCTTACGAACGCAGTCTAACTTTCTACACACAAACATGTTTTGATTTGGGGGGGGGTGTTGGGCAGTGGCTGGAGTGAACCCAGAGGAAGGTTTGGCACATGGCCAGGCTTCAGTTCAAATTTGAGTTCTTTTCTCCTTTTAGTCACTATAAGTATGACTACCGCAGACTGAGGTATTTAAGATTGTAAGGTATTAGAATCGTAAGTGAAAAAAGAAGAGGGAGGCTGGTGGGGAGCTGGGTGGGATGTAGCGTCTGTATGCCCTCACCGCGCCGGCAGGGAAGTGGCTGAAGGAGGAGGAGGAGAGGCTGGAGCGGGCGGTGTACGAGGTGACGGACACCCAGCCGGGCCAGCAGGTCACCAGCGGCATCAACTGGGCGGCAGTCGCTCAAAAGGTCAGCCGCTGACCGCTTCCAACTCACCGCCGGCGTCCTACAGCAGTACAGCTGACCGCACGGCGCTGATTCTGGTGTTCATTGTCTCAAGTTGGAAATACCTGTGCCTTGCGAATGGTGGGACAGTGAGCTACGAAGAGTAGGAGCTAGTTTCTACTTTCCGCATCCATTGAAGTGCCCTCCGCACACTAAATAAGTGCTTGTATGGCAAAAGCTCGTTTTTTCGCTTCATCGACGCTTCCGAGAGTTGACGGTAGGATTGATGACAAAATACACAGTCTTCAGTAGTGAATGGGAGCAATCATTCCTCAAGTTGCTGCATTAAAAGCATGGAACTAATCCAGCTCCCAGTTACCACTGGGAAGGGGACCAGTGTGACCTGTCTGCGTTGTCGCTAGGGCTTCCCAGGACCAGTGTCAGGTTCCTGGTGGTCTGCTCCCCCTGACCTGCTCCATTGCTGTGTGGCCAGGTGCAGACGCGGAGGGAGAAACAGTGTCGCAGCAAGTGGCTCAACAACCTGAGCTGGAAGTCTGCCGGCGGCCAGGAGTGGACCCGCGACGACGACCAGCACCTCATTGAGACGTAAGCACTCGCTATCGCCGTGCCGGGGGAGGAACTGCCGTAACTAGTACGCTGTCGCCGTGCCGGGGGAGGAACTGCCGTAACTAGTACGCTGTCGCCGTGCCGGGGAGGAACTGCCGTAACTAATACGCTGTCGCCGTGCCGGGGGAGGAACTGCCGTAACTAGTACGCTGTCGCCGTGCCGGGGGAGGAACTGCCGTAACTAGTACGCTGTCGCCGTGCCGGGGAGGAACTGCCGTAACTAGTACGCTGTCGCCGTGCCGGGGGAGGAACTGCCGTAACTAGTACGCTGTCGCCGTGCCGGGGGAGGAACTGCCGTAACTAATACGCTGTCGCCGTGCCGGGGAGGAACTGCCGTAACTAATACGCTGCCGCCGTGCCGGGGGAGGAACTGCCGTAACTAGTACGCTGTCGCCGTGCCGGGGGAGGAACTGCCGTAACTAATACGCTGTTGCTGTGCGGGGGAGGAACTGCCGTAACTAATACGCTGTCGCCGTGCCAGGGGGAGGAACTGCCGTAACTAATACGCTGTTGCTGTGCCGGGGGGGACTGCCGTAACTGCCGTAACTAATACGCTGTCGCCGTGCCGGGGAGGAGCCGTCGTAACTAATACGCTGTCGCCGTACCGGGGAGAAACTGCCGTAACTAGTACGCTGTCGCCGTGCCGGGGAGGAACTGCCGTAACTAATACGCTGTCGCCGTGCCGGGGAGGAACTGCCGTAACTAGTACGCTGTCGCCGTGCCGGGGGAGGAACTGCGTAACTAGTACGCTGTCGCCGTGCCGGGGGAGGAACTGCCGTAACTAGTACGCTGTCGCCGTGCCGGGGAGGAACTGCGTAACTAGTACGCTGTCGCCGTGCCGGGGGAGGAACTGCCGTAACTTATACACTGTCGCCGTGCCAGGGGAGGAACTGCCGTAACTAATACGCTGTCGCCGTGCCGGGGAGGAACTGCCGTAACTAGTACGCTGTCGCCGTGCGGGGAGGAACTGCCGTAACTAGTACGCTGTCGCCGTGCCAGGGGAGGAACTGCCGTAACTAGTACGCTGTCGCCGTGCCAGGGGAGGAACTGCCGTAGCTTATACGCTGTCGCCGTGCCAGGGGGAGGAACTGCCGTAACTAATACGCTGTCGCCGTGCCAGGGGAGGAACTGCCGTAACTAGTACGCTGTCGCCGTGCCAGGGGAGGGAACTGCCGTAACTAATACGCTGTTGCTGTGCAGGGGAGGAGACTGCCGTAACTAATACGCTGTCGCCGTGCCAGGGGAGGAACTGCCGTAACTAATACGCTGTTGCTGTGCCCGGGGGGGGACTGCCGTAACTGCCGTAACTAATACGCTGTCGCCGTGCCGGGGGAGGAGCCGTCGTAACTAATACGCTGTCGCCGTACCGGGGAGGAGCCGTTGTAACTAATACGCTGTCGCCGTACCGGGGGAGGAGCCGTCGTAACTAATACGCTGTCGCCGTAACGGGGGAGGAACTGCCGTAGCTTATACGCTGTCGCCGTGCCGGGGGAGGAACTACCGTAACTAATACGCTGTCGTTGTGCCAGGGGAGGAACTGCCGTAACTAGTACGCTGTCGCCGTGCGGGGGAGGAACTGCCGTAACTAATACGCTGTCGCCGTGCCGGGGAGGAGCCGTCGTAACTAATACGCTGTCGCCGTACCGGGGAGGAGCCGCCGTAACTAATACGCTGTCGCCGTACCGGGGAGGAGCCGTCGTAACTAATACGCTGTCGCCGTACCGGGGGAGGAGCCGTCGTAACTAATACGCTGTCGCCGTACCGGGGGAGGAACTGCCGTAACTTATACGCTGTCGCCGTGCCGGGGGAGGAACTGCCGTAACTAATACGCTCTCGCTGTGCCGGGGAAGAACTTCTCTAACTTATACGCTGTCGCCGTTCCGGGGAGGAACTGCCGTAACTAATACGCTGTCGCTGTGCCAGGGGGAGGAACTGCCGTAACTAATACGCTATCGCCGTGCCAGGGGGAGGAACTGCCGTAACTAATACGCTGTTGCTGTGCGGGGGGGACTGCCGTAACTAATACGCTGTCGCCGTGCCAGGGGAGGAACTGCCGCAACTAATACGCTGTCGCCGTGCCAGGGGAGGAACTGCCGTAACTAATACGCTATCGCCGTGCCAGGGGGAGGAACTGCCGTAACTAATACGCTGTTGCTGTGCGGGGGAGGAACTGCCGTAACTAATACGCTGTCGCCGTGCCAGGGGGAGGAACTGCCGCAACTAATACGCTGTCGCCGTGCCAGGGGGAGGAACTGCCGTAACTAATACGCTGTCGCTGTGCGGGGGGAGGAGGAGCTGCCGTAACTGATCAATGTCCGTAGGGTACACGGCCTGCCAGGCGGCTGGGTTTTCCGTTGGCTTTGTGCAGAGCTGTGGCCATTTTCCATAGCACTTCGTCAAGACGCCTCAGTTAAAATTATGCCGCTATAAATGTGTAAGAAACTGTCATTGTTAGGTTTTTACAATTTTCATTGATTTTTTATTGGTTGACGTCCGTGTGCCTCGGGAATGGCGTGAGCTGAAGATGTATTTGGGGTCGAGTTGGAGTAATACAGACTGCTTAATGCTGCTTAGCTGTGGAAATGTCTTTTGTCCAGTTCTCAGGCTGGAAAACTGTACCCGGGGTGCAAGGAAAACCGGAAATGTTCCCTGACGTTTTCATATGTTCCAGTGCCGCGTGAATCAGTGGTGTAAGACGTGTGGCCAGTCTTGTATCTGTCTGACACCCTGGAGATAGGACGAGGCTCTGACGTGGCGTGTGTGTGTGTGCGTGCAGTCTGCTGGTGTCGGGGCTGGCCGAGGAGTCGGAGGTGGACTGGGCCTCGCTGACAGAGCGCTGGCCACGCAGCTCAGTGCGCTCTCCGCAGTGGCTGCGCGGCCGCTGGTGGACCCTCAAACAGCAGCTCAAACAACACCACAACCTCGGCTTCAGAGGTCTGTACTTGCCGCGCGCCGCTTCTATTCCTTTCATTACTTATCATGGTGCCTGCGGTTCTTAAACGTTTTTTTTTAAATGACCCGAAAAAGTTTGTAGAAGCTTGTTTTGGACAAGTTGTGCGGACAGTTTGTCAAAATATTTATTTTATTGCCACTTACGCTTCCAACATAGTGGTTTTGACTGTTTTTGGTACCTTACCAGGTGTTTCTTTTCCATCCCGTGGATTATTTTTTGGGCTCCAGGCCACTGCATTAATATTTTGTGCAGTACCTTGTCTGTCTGCTGCAAGCTTTCCGGAAACTTGTGAAGCCTTTTAAACCGTCAGAGAAAAGTGAACGACAATGGAGATGGCTAGTCGAAACTCCGAAGTTCCTGTTTCGAAATAGGTAGAAGAACTTTGTAAATGCGTATTTTTTGTTAATGAAAATGATTGGTTTAAGTATGTGTTTTTGTTCAAAATGCCGCAAGCACCCTGATTTACAGGTTAGAAGGCGATTTCGTCGGGCAATGGCTTGTGGGTGTGTGAGTGATTTCAGTGTGTAATCACTACAGCTGGTGACGTAATTTCAGTGTGCTGCTATACGCCACGCGCGGGTCGGAGACCTAAGTGTATGCTCTCTGTGACTTGTTGCTCCGTCTTGGCAGAGTTGCTCGGAGCACTGGCCCAGATGAAGCCGCGGGGGACGGCTTGCTGGAGCCGGGACAGGACGCGGACAGTGTGGAACTGGAGGAGCCGCCGCAGGAACATCAGGAGCAACAGGAGCAGCCGGAGGAGGAGCAGCCGCAGCAGCAGCTGCAGCCGATGGTCCCTTCTCCCGCACCACAGGCCTTCCTACCTCCCGGCGCCAGGGTCTTCGTAGACCAGGACGGTCATGGTAAGAATGAGTAGCTTCCTTGAATGCAACATAAAATTAGTGGATGACGCGATCAGAAGCTTTGTACTTAGATATGGCTGTTGTATGGCTTTCAATATACGTTCTTGGCTTTGATGAGCTTTGCTCTTTCTCCTTCCGCGATGAGAAGGAAGAAGCAGCCATGTCTTCATGTCGTCATGGATTTTCGTGCCGAGAAGTCTTGCTTCTCTTTTTGACTATTTCTGTTTTGCGTAGTAAGTGACGGTGTCAGTGAAGGTGTTATGCTGTGTGTGGCAGTCACTGCCGTGTGACCTGTGCCGTGTGCGCCAGTGCTGCCCTGTGACCTGTTCCGTGTGCGCCAGTGCCTCCCTGTGACCTGTGCCGTGTGCGCCAGTGCCTCCGTGTGACCTGTGCCGTGTGCGCCAGTGCCTCCGTGTGACCTGTGCCGTGTGCGCCAGTGCTGTTGTGTGACCTGTGCCGTGTGCGCCAGTGCTGCCGTGTGACCTGTGCCGTGTGTGCCAGTGCTGCCGTGTGACCTGTGCCGTGTGCGCCAGTGCCGCTGTGTGACCTGTGCCGTGTGACATGCGCCGTGTGCACCAGTGCTTGCCGTGTGCGCCAGTGCTGCCGTGTGTGCCAGTGCTGCCGTGTGACCTGTGCCGTGTGCGCCAGTGCTGCCGCCCGGCTCGCTGGCGGTGCCGCAGGAGGCGGCGTTCGTGCTGGAGCCGCCGCTGCCGGTGGCCGGGTACGCCGGCGCGGCGGTGGTGATCGGCGGCCACCTGTACACGGCGCTGCCGCCGCAGCCGGCGGCGCCGCTGGCGCTGGTGGCGCCCGACCGACTGGTGCTGGAGCCGGCGCCGGCGCCCGCCGCGCTGCTGCACCACCCCGGCACCCAGCTGCCGCCTCACCACGGTCAGTGGCCGCCATTGCAGCTGAGTGGAAGCCGATCCGGGGGCGCGTCATGTCAATCCACTGCCGAAAAAAACGACCTGGCATACAGACTGGGCATTGAAATCAATTTCCAGATTCTAAAGCACCCGCTTTCTGTAGCCCATCTGCCAATAACGGTTGGAGACCCACTCTGCCATCCAATACATTCGGAAAACCACTATTTTATCCAATCCGTTCGAAGATCCACTCTGTTATCAAATCCATTCGGAGATCCACTCTGTCATTCAACCCATTTGGAGATCCACTTTGTCATTCAATCCATTCGGAGATCCGCTCTGTCATTTAATCCATTCGGAGATCCGCTCTGTTATTCAATCCATTTGGGAATCCTATCGGTTATCTGATCCATGTCTCACGCTCCGTGTAAACTAGGCGTGGCATAAGACAAGGCGCCAGTACCGTCTCGGATAGGCTCAAGTACTCGACCTTCTGTAGAAATTAGAGTGCCAGGGCGCTGCTATCCGGCTTTGTCAGCCAGATCGCTTTCAAATGTTTTGATTCCGGCACCGGCGACATTGCGGTTGTCAACGCTCGTCAAGGACAACGCGGAGGAATATCGCTAACGAATTAGGAATTGCAGCGGTGTAAAATGTATTGGCAGCATAGAAGACTGTTGTTGCCAGGATAATTTTGATCGATTAATGGCAGCTGGTTTAGACCACGGTTAAGGTAGAGCAGTTAAGGTTAAACCGCGATAAGGTAGATTGCTGTCGATATGGGTCTAGTACCAGCCGTGTGATCGTGTTGGCGCCGCCAGAGTCGGGAGTGGCGCTGGTGTCGGCGACGTCGTTGCCGGACCCGGACTACTCGGTGGACCTGGTGGACGAGCCGCTGCAGGAAGTCCATTTGGAGTCCACCCACGCCGCCGTCATCCGCGGAGGTAACGTCACGCTGCCGTGGACTGGCGTGATGTGTCTTCAAAAATATTGTGGGGCGTCATTAATCAGGATGAATTCGTATTTCATGATACTCGGCTCTTTTCCGAGCTCACAAGAAACTTTTATGGTGTTATTTTTACGAAAAGCAACCGGGAAAAACAATCAACTAGGGTGTGTATTTTCTTATTTTTAAGAATTACGCACGAGGTGTAGTTTTTGACCATTTAGAAATTGCACCCTATCTCACGGGCAATTTTTACATAAACCGGCATTACGATAAATGCTAAACGGTTGTTTTGTATTGATTGATAACGATGATATCGATGTTTAAAAGCTTTAGATTTTGAACAGTTCCGCGTAAATGTACTTATCATTCCTTGGTGTTGCGTTCTTCGCCCGCTGGTCGCTCTCCGCTCAGGTGTTGGAGGTGGCCGTGACCGTCTGTTGTGTCTGCCTGGCCGGCAGATCCCATCATGTCGCGGACAGCACCGGGGGCCACCTCCGAGGACGAGAGCATCGACTGTCCCCAATAGTGGCAGCCCCTGCCTCCTCCAATTTACACCAATCCCGTATCTTTGTGTATATTTATCAGATCTTGGGTAAGACCATCCTTTGTTAGAAGTTGTCAGAACCGACTCAGGCGGCTGAAGACCCGTCGGCACCGACGTTTTGAGTTTGGATCTTTGGTATGCGGTGTTGCTGGGGCAGGAATTCGGAAACACTCGCTGTGGAAGGGAATCCCGTTCAGAACTCGCCCTGGCTTTAGCGCCTGGAACTAAACAAACTTGGTGTTGAGGTGTCTGGATTATTTAGGGGCACCATTTTAGAATTTTAATCCACATGCAGTTGCCGTTGTGGGGACATTTTCTTTGGTGAGAGCCGTGTTCCTTTGTTTTTGTAACCAATCTTGCGTCTTTTTTTGTGTAAGCTCCATGTGTGAAAATACATAGCTGCAGGGCTCACAGACCGACATTTGTAGCGGCGGTTGCCGAAATAGCCTGCAACGACGTCGGGCTGCGGTTGGGGCGTCCGTGCTTTGTTTCGGAGACCGGGAACGGTTTTCCTGCACAGCCAGGACATTTGGTTGAAATTGAACGAAAGTAGGTTTTCATACCATTTGGGTGCAACGCGGAGTCAAAATAGGCGTAGCATACGCCTTTGTAGCGGTAATTTGACTAGGGTTTTCTGGAGCAGGAGGTGCGAAGTGCCATATCAGACCGCTGCGTGTCACTGATTCTCACGCCGTTGGACATTAAATACCTCGGATACACGGGCAAGTTTAAAACGCTCAAGTAACCTGCTGACCGCGGGAACGGACTAATCGACTCAGGTAACCAGGAGGCAGCGTTCAGGATTACATGAGTCGATAAATCCGTCCCCGCAGTCGTTACGTGAGTAAACCGTACTCAAACTGCTCTTGTATCTGGGTTGGTTTACTGTGCATTGGGACGATTATAACGGCGTTTTTTTGCGAGACTAAATGCGTGGGCCCCAAACACGGGAAGGATATCTTCGCGATCCCATAACGGCCCCACTCCTAGTTGTGGTGATATAAATTACGGGAGAGTTTCTGTACAAATAATTCCGGGAACAAGGCATTCTGACTCGGACTCTCATACAGTAGCAATATGCTCAAAATAACGCCTACATCAGGGCTTATGTATCCGACAGGATCAGTGTGTGTGAGCGACGCCACTACACATTAACGTCGCCCGCCACCGGGGAAGGGTAGGTAGGTTTTTCAGGAAGGGAGGGGAGGTAGACAAGGGCATGTTGTCGCCTTTCGTCCGTGAATTTACTGTCTTTATAGAATTTGGATATCCCTTAATGGTGTGTGTGTGTGTGTGTGTGTGTGTGTGTGTGTGTGTGTGTGTGTGTGTGTGTGTGTGTGTGTGTGTGTGTGTGTGTGTGTGTGTGTGTGTGTGTGTGTGTGTGTGTGTGTGTGTGTGTGTGTGTGTGTGTGTGTGTGTGTGTGTGTGTGTGTGTGTGTGTGTGTGTGTGTGTGTGTGTGTGTGTGTGTGTGTGTGTGTGTGTGTGTGTGTGTGTGTGTGTGTGTGTGTGTGTGTGTGTGTGTGTGTGTGTGTGTGTGTGTGTGTGTGTGTGTGTGTGTGTGTGTGTGTGTGTGTGTGTGTGTGTGTGTGTGTGTGTGTGTGTGTGTGTGTGTGTGTGTGTGTGTGTGTGTGTGTGTGTGTGTGTGTGTGTGTGTGTGTGTGTGTGTGTGTGTGTGTGTGTGTGTGTGTGTGTGTGTGTGTGTGTGTGTGTGTGTGTGTGTGTGTGTGTGTGTGTGTGTGTGTGTGTGTGTGTGTGTGTGTGTGTGTGTGTGTGTGTGTGTGTGTGTGTGTGTGTGTGTGTGTGTGTGTGTGTGTGTGTGTGTGTGTGTGTGTGTGTGTGTGTGTGTGTGTGTGTGTGTGTGTGTGTGTGTGTGTGTGTGTGTGTGTGTGTGTGTGTGTGTGTGTGTGTGTGTGTGTGTGTGTGTGTGTGTGTGTGTGTGTGTGTGTGTGTGTGTGTGTGTGTGTGTGTGTGTGTGTGTGTGTGTGTGTGTGTGTGTGTGTGTGTGTGTGTGTGTGTGTGTGTGTGTGTGTGTGTGTGTGTGTGTGTGTGTGTGTGTGTGTGTGTGTGTGTGTGTGTGTGTGTGTGTGTGTGTGTGTGTGTGTGTGTGTGTGTGTGTGTGTGTGTGTGTGTGTGTGTGTGTGTGTGTGTGTGTGTGTGTGTGTGTGTGTGTGTGTGTGTGTGTGTGTGTGTGTGTGTGTGTGTGTGTGTGTGTGTGTGTGTGTGTGTGTGTGTGTGTGTGTGTGTGTGTGTGTGTGTGTGTGTGTGTGTGTGTGTGTGTGTGTGTGTGTGTGTGTGTGTGTGTGTGTGTGTGTGTGTGTGTGTGTGTGTGTGTGTGTGTGTGTGTGTGTGTGTGTGTGTGTGTGTGTGTGTGTGTGTGTGTGTGTGTGTGTGTGTGTGTGTGTGTGTGTGTGTGTGTGTGTGTGTGTGTGTGTGTGTGTGTGTGTGTGTGTGTGTGTGTGTGTGTGTGTGTGTGTGTGAAATGAGTGGAAGTGAACAGGGAGCTAAACCAAGAAGCTTGGTGATAGCCAGGGGATAGTTTTCTGGTCATTTAAAGGTTTTCTGCTCATTTTTTTTGTGGACAGTGGAGGAGGGGTGGAAGTGATTTTGCAGGGGGAGTGCCGAGGGTCAATTGGGGGAGGGGAGGTTACTTTCACCCCCTAGATCTGTCTTCTTTGACAGGTACAGTATTCCTTGAAAAATATTCAAGTTTTATTTGATCTTAATTTCCAATAAGTTTTTTTCTGGAATTCATGAACCCAAGCCTCCCCTAATGCAAGAGTGCATATAGTAAATGCAGGGTCGTAGGCTCTGCAGAGGCAATGGCGGGGCAGGCTCCAACCCTTATCCCCCCTGAGATGGAGTCCTGGATCCGCCACTGGCATAGTCCTTAAATATTGCAGCCATATCACTGCAGCAACCATGGCCAAACTGCTCAATGATTTCTACTTAGCTGAGAGGTGGGGGCAAACATTAACCCGCGCCCCACCGGGGGTCCGGCGCCACGTTGTTGTTTTTGTCCTCCCCCGGGCCGGCCTACGGCCGGCCGTAGCCCAGGGGCTCTTGGTGAGTCCGGTAGCCGCGGGCCAAGGCCGCCACGGCCCCGCCGTCCCGGAGCTGCGTCGGGTCGGGGTAGATATGGTGCCGAATAGGCGAAGCCTCGCTCCCGCCAGACTGGGGCACCGCAGCAAGACATGCTCCGGGGTGTCCGGCCCCTCTCGGCACACGATGCATCGTGCGGCGGGGCACTCGCGGTTAGGACACTGCTGGCAGGCGGGCGTCGGGAGGAGGCCGATGCGGTGCAGGTATTGTCTTGAGCGGCTCCAGTGACCTGCCCGCAGTTGGTGGACATTGACGGCGTCCTCCCGCACGCCGGTGAGGACCGGAGCCGGCATCCGGTCCCTCATAATTCGCCTGAATAGGCTGTCGGGCCAGCGGCATCGCCAGGCCTTAGAGGCGGTGCAGGCGACAGCTTAGGATATGCTGCTGGCGTACACAGGGGTGTCCCCCTGTGGTAGACTGGAGGCCCCCTTAGCCAGCACGTCCGCAGCTTCATTTCCAGGTAGTCCACAGTGGGCAGGGACCCACTGTAGGAAGACTTGACGTCCTCCTGCGGTGGCACGCAGCAGGAGGCGCCAGACGGAGGCACCCATCGGGGACCGCTGCGCGCCGGCTCCACCCGCCAGGGTGGCCAGCGCGGCCTGGGAGTCCGTACATAGGACGATGGGTACGGTGTCGTCTCCCATGGGATCCAGCGCAGTCTCTAGGGCAGCCCGCATCGCTGTGAGCTCAGCGCGCGTGCTGCTACAGAAAGCGCCGGCAGGGACGACGACCTCCTGCGTCCGGCCCGAGGGTCGGGTGATGACGGCGCCTCCTCCTCCGTCGTGGATACCTCGCTCTGCTGAGCCGAGGTTACCACGACGGGCCTCCAGCCGTCCACCACAGGGAGGTGGAGCTCGTTGGACGGCCGGCGCCACCTTCGCCCCACCGGGAGGCCATCGATACCCCCCCTGTAACTTCGAAAATATGGGAGTTAGCGCAAATCTGCAAAGTGCATTAGAAAGCTCGCGTGAATTCAGTAAGAAATTACTTAGCATTTTTAAGCGCTCTGGTCAATGGTTTGACCTCCAGAGGTCAAGTTAGGTCACGATAGGCTATTTTCACTCAAATCTGCAATGCTTAAGAAAACTGGGCATAACTCTTATGTCATTAGAGCTATTACCATTAGCATTGAGATCTGGTAAACTACATTGGATAGGAAAATGCCAGACCTTTTTCCGCTATGTGAAATAAAATGACCTCCCGCCAGTGGCTTGACCTCCAGAGGTCACCTCGTGACCTCATATGACCTGAGGTCATCAAAGGTCAGAAAGTGACATTGCTGGATATCAAATGAAAGCTAGTGATGAGACATACACGGTGGTGTTTGATTCAACGCTCTAGCTTAATTAGGTCAAAAGTTATTGCAAAAATACTGTTTTGACCCCTGGTGACCTTGGATGACCTTGGAGAGGTCAAAGGGAAAGTATGACCCCTGGGATCCGTAAAAGGGTGTCAAAAAACGCTTTTCTGAGCAAGCCAAGCATTTGCAATCGTTTTTGTGGCTTTTAGATCATAAGACAGCTTTTTCCCATACTTTTTCAATCGGAGAGGTCACCTCGTGACCTGACCTTAGGTCACGAAATCGAAAAATCCCGGATATACACCTTGTAGACCCTGGCGGGGCCATGAACTGTAGGAAGTTTAAAATCGATCAACTGAGAAACGTAGCTCTTATAGAGCTCAAAAATTTGAAGTGAGGTGACCTTGGTTGACCTCGCCTGGTGACCTGACCTTGGGTGACCCACGGGGTAAAAAAATTTAGGGATGGTGTAAAATGATGGGGTGAGAGATAGAGCCTCAACTGCGGTGCTGCGTTTCGTCGTTTTTCTGCTATCCCGCAATAACCTTAAGGGGGGAACCATCGATGCCCGGTGGGGCTAGGGTTAATCCTTTGTAAAGTCCTGGAATCAAGATAGCTGTCTCTTTTCTATGGTAAAGTCAGGAATAGAAATAACTGAAATAAAGCATAGGGGGCACACCCCTACCGATCGACTTTCTGCGGCCCCCTGGAATGGTCACGGCGGCTCCTGAAAGGTCAATGGCACCCCCAATAATGTCGCTGCCCACCCCTCAGTCCCCAGGGTGCATCGGCGCCCATCTGATAGGTTTTGCCGGCCAAAAGTGGTGCACCCCTAGTTCGGATGTTGCATCCCCGGGAAGGTGCCAACCGCTCCCCGATGGGCAATCAGGGATTGGATCTGCCTATGGAATAAATACAGGTTTCACGTTTCACCATTCCGTGGTAAAATGTAATGTTGTGGCAAAGAAAGGAAGAAAGGATTGAGCAGTGAATAAATGGGAATGGCAACTCTATTGACCCAAGTCTTATACCAATATATTCTAGCATCTAGCACTACGGGGATTTCCTCAATTATCCTTATTACAAAAAGATTTCAATATTTTTTTAAATATCATAGATCTAGATAAAACGGCAAGATTAGATCCTAATTTTTCACTATGTGGTTATTGTTGAAAGTTGTATGTTTTTCCTAGATCCAGTATGTTATATATTAGTTGGTACTGGATATGCCAGATTTTCCGTCTGCTGCGCAAGTGAGGCGATCTTTGGTCTTTTAATCGGAGCATTTGTTCTGTATTTGGATATCAGTTTGCTTCATGGAAATGCGGTTGCAGTTGTAAAGTAGAGGTAGGTAATTATCTTGGGTTGCAGTGGCGAAGGAAGAACGTTCCAATTTGTATTAAATTTGTACGTCGTTCACCAGAATCCTGTGATCAAAACGTTTCTTGCTCTTAATTTGGGCTACAATCTGTCACTACTCAGATGATCAGAACTCAGAACAAATTATGTATTTACTTCCATACACGTTAATTTGCAGATACTTTTACGGATGCACGAGACAAGAGCATACCTAATACGCTAGTAATCGCAAAACCGGTTTCGAGCAGAGGGAACAAAGAATAGTGAACAGAGAAAATGTGGAGGAACATGCAGTGCCAAGTTAATTGGAAGGGGATGAGCAAAGTTTCTATCTGCATCCGAGTTTCTGCCTGTCAAGTCTTATGTACGACTTGTGGGTGGGCCTGAGCAGACTATACCATTGTGAGCGTCTCACACACTGTGCAAGAAATGCAAGTGTGAAGCCTGAGCACCCAGGTGGTGCCACCCAGCAGTTAGCACCATAGCCAATGGGGTACCCACCTACTCTGCTGTCAGCCAAAGCAGTAGCTAATGCCAGGTAGGACACAGTGAAAATTGAAATGTTTATGGATTTCAAAATAACCACAACAACATGGAGGCTGGAAATAGTAAGGATATTGGATATGTTTGAATGGAGGGCCAGTCTGCAAAGTATGGCAGCAGGCTAGAGAAGTCACACCAGCCATCTAAAATTTGCACTGCTGGCCAGCTAAAATGTGCACCAATCCATATACATATACAATATACATATACACATTACAATAATAGTATATATACCAATATACCATACAAATATATATACAAATAATAATACGCATATACCAATACACAATATCTCCCATATGATCCGGCAAATAAATATGTTGAAATGGCAAAACCTAAAGTAATAAAAACTCCTAATGGCTACCACTTCATGTTCTTTGTACCACTTCTACATACATACATAAAGCATGTCTATGGTGTTTTTTATTATTTCCCTATGAAGTCCCTCACGGACATCACAATCTCTCTCTTGGATACCTTCCATCAGAACCCAAATTCTTGTTGATCTCTGAAAATTGGCAACAATATATTCAACCCAGGGGAATCTAAAATGGAAACTTGTCTACTAGCCCAAACACCTTATTGTCCAACGTTCACAGGACGCAATTCACCCAATCAATAGACACTTAAAATAAACAAAAATGGCAACTATAAACACAGAGGGCCTAAAAACCCTAATTAACACTAAATAAAGCACATGCAGGGAGGAAGGGCATTTTCCGGATGATATGGGCAATTTTAGGATGGGGGCAAATTTAGAGCGGCACCCGGCCGCCCAACTTGCAGACTGCTTATTGTCAACTCAACGAACCCGCATATTCTGCCATAACTTCAACCTCTTGCATAATAGCACTCTTTTAGCATGACCAAAAAGATGTTAATGAGTTCTGTAGTCCAATACTACAAACAACCCATGGTACTGCCAAAGCTTATTATCTTACCCAAGGCCAATGGCTCGTGGTATCTGCAAAACCATTCTCCTTAACCATCGCTTGTCCAATCAACTCCGCCCAACCAACCAAAAGAATTGAATCCACCATCTTGATATTAAATCTGAATCCCAAATGTTCTGCTCCTGGTGACAACTTCTTCCTACCACCTTGCTATGCCCGAGAATCTCTTCTCACTCTTCTGCCATTCTCAGCCCAACTACTGATTGATGATCATCCGCTCCCTATTTGGAAACCTACATGGACACGTGCTCTTCGCAAAGCAAGAGCACTCCCCAACTCAACCCTTCCTGTTTTATCTCCGATACACACCAATGGTGTCTCGGCCCCCTCATACTGTGATGAAATAAAAAACAAACAACTAGAAAAAGTAATCGACGAGCCCTCAGCTTACCACACACAGTGGCTTTTGATCATTGCCATTGGCATCGTAACAATAATGATCCTTGTCATATGCTGTAAATTCTGTCGCCATTGTTGTATTAATGGACATCCATTCAACATCATTGGGCATTACGAACCCGAGCCAGAGCCAGCCATGGAGCTATCACCTCTGTCGCCATCTCAGATAGCACCACGGCCTGACAATCGCCATGTTATGGTCACAGAGCCAGCACCACCAGTTTCCCCCGGGCCACCGTTAGGCCTCTCCTTTGGATTGACGGCTTGACCCACTGTCCACCATCCTCCGCATGATGGCTCTGCACCTCTGCTGCAGAAGCCCTCGAGTTGGCACTATTGGGTGCCAACTATGATGCTGTTCCGAAGGAATGTTGAGCACCCAACATCGTGAAACATATTAGTGAATATGATATCGTGATATGTGTATGTATGTCTGTTTTGGTCAGCATACCAATATTGGGTTATTTCGTGTACACCTGTTAAAAGGTTCATGTCCTGCCCTCAGCCACTGAAAGGTGCAGCTTCTTAAATGTGTATATGCTGTAGTGTTGTTTAGTCTTAACGTCTTACTACACTGCCTTCCACAGCCTATAGGATACAGTTCTCTATGTGTAGCAGATGTATCCTTCATAACACTCGGACCACGTTTTTAATTTTTTTCTTGCGATGCAAATTCCTTAATCTCTGCTCCTTAAGGCTTCGATTTTCAAATATTTTGGCGATGCCCAAATGTCTCCTTTATAAGGGGGAGATAATGTAGCGATTGCTCCAACAACATATAAAACATACATAACATACACAGCTATGTAAATTAAAACATTCTAATTCCCAAGACACAGTATCCACGGTGCCCCCCCACCCCCGCGGCATCATCGCATCATCGTCATCGTCATTGGTTTTAAAATTGGTTTTAGATTTCTTTTAAAACGTATCAGTTTCTGCCGACTGCCGAATCTGAATCTATACGTTTAGCCTGCCTCCTCTCATGTGTTCATACATTTCAGGCCACATTTTCGCGCCGAGCATTAATCCTTCAGCTCGCTCGCAGCCCACGTTCTGGCTTTATCACCTATTCACTATGTATCCTGCAAATAAATCTTTCCAGCCATCTGGCCCGTGACCAGCCAGTTCTAACCGGTATATGCCACCTCGTCGTATCTGCTGCGTCAGACTATCATAGGCGTAGGAAGCTTTTTGGACTGTTTATTTGAATATGTGTACTGTCTTGTACTCACGGCGCAACCGATAGCTTATTTGTTTGATAGGAAGTTCGGACTATACTTACTTTATGAACTCAAACACCCTTAAAAATTATGTTTCATTGATTACGTATTGACTGACTTGTTAGAACCTTCTGGCGGGCCTGAACGCGTTTCGGGACGTCACACACCAGGTGGTGCTCCCGGGTGTTGTGTGGGGTGCTTAAAAACGCGTGTCAGCCCCGCAGTAGGTAGGTAGGTCCACACACGCTCACGCTGTGCTACTCTCTCTAATACAACGCTTGGTCCGAGACATCGCCGGCTCTTCTATCCTCTTTCTTCATGACCGACAACAGTACTACATCGGTTACAGTTACAGATGTGATTCAGCTGAATCCCTTGCTGAACTTGCCAGGCTGCCATGCCTGGGACTTTAACTGGGCCTCTGTGCTGCATTCTCACCTGTCTGTGAGTATGTTTGTACCTGATTTAATTTCTTGCTGTGAATATACCTTATGCAGATTCAATGACACTGAATTTTCTGGATCTAGGATTCCAGGAGCTAGGCCATCCAGCACTTTACCCATGTATTTTTATATTTAATTTTAGAAACAGATTAAGACTCAGTTCATGGGAAGGGCAGTGGACAGCACCCGTCTTCAGCCACCAGTCCGGGTCACCGGCGGAGCCTCGAAAAGTCGATCTGATCCCCAAAATCCCTTCCAACAGGGCGAGAGGGCGACGCCGAGACCCTGGCAGTTGGTGCGCGTTAAACCCCAACAATTATAATGATAGACTCAGTTCATTATGGCCACCCTCCATAAAAATGTAGCTTTCTATCTTGTAATGTCAAAACACTGTATTCAAAATGGTTTAAAAATGACCAATCATATGATTATTTGGAAACAATTCATTCATTATATCGTTACAGATATACATGTATGAAAGTTTTAGGTTTTCGTATATGTGTATATGTGTATTCATATCTGAGTGGCTGTTTTGTGTTTTGTGTTTTTTTACACTACGAATGGATGCAATATTTGAATATGCACGAAATCATCCGAACTTGTCCACACAGTGGATTAATTCCCATGGCAAAGGTGCAATCAGGACCGATGGGACAGCGGATCGGGATACATCGTGGGTATAGGATACATCGTGGGTATATCGAGTTAGTCGAGTGTTATTTTCCCAGTACTATAGCGTAGATCAGGCTATAGTACTGGGGCAAAGCACTTGATGTATCCGGGGTGTATCCTGATCCACAGTCTGATTTTCATCGCAGTTTTTCCATGGAAACTGAGCAAGTGCCAGAAAATGCAATGGGATAGGAACAATACTGGAGCCCTAACTTTCATGGAACATTAAAAGTACCATATATCCTGGGCCAGGCTACTGCACCTACCAAAAATATGACCCTGCAATGTCTCATCTTCAGGAGAAGACGACAGGTGTGCTTCTTCAGGCTCATAACTATGGACGACTTGCAAGTCATAGATGGATCAGTGATGGAGGGGGTAGGTACTGTGGTCAAAATATGCTAGACATGAACTGTCAACAGGCAGGTTGTCAATATGTTAATATGTCAATCAGCACTGTCAGAGGGGGGCAGAGCTGTCCCCGCGCCACCCGGCAAGGCCCGGCGGCTTCCGAACAAGGAGCAAGCTGGCTCCCGAGAAACCCTTCCAACGGAAAGAGTTGCGACCCATATGACCCTGCAGTGTGCCGATAAGCCCCAAAATTATTAACAGCACTGTCAGAGAAGCAGTTTTCTTTGTAGGCAGACTGGTGCTTTCTTTAGTGAAGTATTAGTTTCTTTATTATGGTACTTTCTTTGTATTATTTTAAATGTAAGGTGGAGGCTACTTGTACTTTTTAAGAGATTTTGCTTAAGTTTCTGAGAATATTGTGTGAAAAGTAATTTTATTACCAATGTTTACAGCTTTGCCTCATTTTAAGACCCTGTTGTATTTACCTTCATTGTATGGTGACTTTCAGGGAGGTCAGGTGGTGCGGATGGCCATGTCCTTGAGCTGTCTCCTGCAGAAGCACATCAGCATCATCAACATCAGGGCGGGTCGTTCTTCACCCGGCCTGAAGCCTCAGCATTTGGCAGGTATGAGTTTAGCCAGAGGCCCAATATCTGAAATGTGAAGGTAGGTATGTTTTGTACTAATTAGGTAGCGGAAGAGTTATAGGGAAGTAATTATGTTTTGCTAATTCTGTCGTTCTGTGGTAACTGGTTAAAACCATGTTAATGCAGTAACAACGCTGGATGTATGTGAGGTGGCACCGGAAGTATAGGTGTTATCGTTATCCGTTTGGGTAGGTTTGAAGTTGGTGGATCAGATGTGTGGCGGTCAGCTTAAGGACGGCTACAAGGGCTCGTGTTCCATCGAGTTCCGGCCCCAGCAGACACCTGCCGGAGGGAAGTTCACCTCCGACACTGGCACTGCGGGGTAAGCCCCGTCCTCGCTACGACGCTAGCGAGCAGTGTAGTGTGTGCTTACTGCCCTCTAATGCTTGGCCTCTGTTTCGTGTCAAATTTAATTGTTTGGCATGGAAAGCACAGAGCATACAGCTGACAGAGTGGTCTTTCCTTTCCAAGGGAGATTGGACGGTCTCGGCGTATGAATGTGTGTTATGTTTCAGTATTTACGGTTTTTTTCTCCGGTGATATCTCCCTGTTTGATGAAGTGTATTTAAAATGCACGAAAATAGTGCTTGTTTGAAACAACGGAGATATGTTGATACTGTTTTTGCCTGAAACATCCGTCATTGTTTGGATTGATAAAGTTACAGGCATTTGCCCAAAAATGTAATGGGATTTGACCTCAATCAAGACTGACAAAGGCTCCTCTTTCCTAAGGAGAAATGCTTAGATTTCAGCTGGGAATGTGCCGAAGGTCATTATTTAGTGTTCATATGTGCCGGCTAGATTTTTTACTCCCATTGAACTTATATCGTCCATATGGATTTTCCAAAATACTATTCTTTTCTCACCTACCCTGATGTACCTACTCCCTCTTTCGTGTGGCAGGAGTGTGTCTGCTACTGCAGGTGTCATTAGTACCTGCCCCCTCTCCCGTATGGCAGGAGTGTGTCTGCTACTGCAGGTGGCATTAGTACCTGCTCCCCCTCCCGTGCGGCAGGAGTGTGTCTGCTACTGCAGGTGGCATTAGCACCTACTCCTCCCTCCCCGTATGACGGGAGTGTGACTGATACTACAGGTAGCATTAATACCTACTCCTCCCTCCCGTGTGGCAGGAGTTTGACTCTGCTACAACAGGTGGCATTAGTACCTGCCCTCCCTCCTGTGCGGCAGGAGTGTGACTCTGCTACTGCAGGTGGCATTACCATGCGCACTCTTCGCGGCCGCTCCCACCCGGTTCTACCTGCGCGGAGGTACCAACGTGGCGTTCGCGCCCCCCGTCGACTTCACGCAGCACGTGTTCCTGCCCGCGCTGCGGCGGTTCGGCGCTGACGTCAAGTGCGACCTGAAGAAAAGGTAGGCTTTGCGCTGATCAGCTGAACCCATTAAAACTTCATATCGGGGTGTTGTTGTCCTGGTAACATAATCAGGTGAATGAAATGCGATAAAGCACGCTTTAGATATTGCCGTGGAAAGGAGGGTGGATAACTTTTGCACGTTGGGTTTGCCTTTTTTAACACAACAGGGGAGCTTGCATGTGAATCTCACATCTGGCTCGTCAAACTTTTCTGGTCACTGGCATCTGAATGTTTCGAAACCTGTTTCTTCGTAAGGATTTTAGAGTACGGATTTTTATAGTGTATTCCGAAGTACCTACGCACTTTTGTGCACGCATATTTTCCGGCATTTTTCCTATGCTTATTTTCGTATTCGCCTATCTTTGCACGCAAATGTTAGTTTAGCGCTTGAGAAGTTCACATGATGATGGATGGTGGGATGAGATGAGCGGGGTTTGTATGCTAGCTCCGGTTAAGTCTACTAGGTAATGCTACTTTATGTTCGTTACGTTCGATCAAGTTAAGTCAGTTTAGACTTGGATTAGAAATCATAACTTTGGGTAGGCGAGTATAAGATTGGTTAAGCTAGATATTTAAAAATAGAGAGGTGTTTTTATCTTTACCATGGCAAAATAAATTTTAGAAAGTAAAAATAACGGTCAAAGTATGACCACTCGTTTTTATCTCTGGATTTCATCATGTTTTGCTGGTACATTGACATAAAACTATTACGAAAAATAGTCATCCGACATCACAATACTCTCATATTAAACTTTTGACCAGTCGACTTCTTTCATATGTAAGGTACTAATTTCACCAACAACTTGCCATAGAATGCACAGCAATCACGAAAAAATGCTACATCAGTAATACTACATTGGTCATGTTCGCAAAAATTGCCTAATTACACATCCGACCCTTGATAATAAAAATACTCCACAGTGCATGGTCCAGGCTAATGGTTTGTTTGGGAGGGGGCAACGGGGCCCAAAATCGTGTAAAAATATGGTTTTGAAGAACATTTGCAAAAATCGGCAAAAATAGGGGTGAGTGAAAAACCTTTTTGCCCCTTCCCCTGCCCTGGATCCGCTAGTGTCGCCCTGTCCCCCTAAACCGCCCAGGAAACTTCTTAATGATTAACAAACATTACTTTTACAAATCCCGTCATGAAAGGAAAGTAATTATGGGAAACTAACGACCAGAAAGTCGCCATGGTGTTCATGCAAGGATAAAGATAAGTGATTTTGATCAATTTGGTGATTCTTAGGCCTGCACAGTCTCGACTAGGCTGTGAATTCCAATAATGAAGGCTCTGTTGACATGGTGTTCCTCAAGTAGAATATGATATATTGTTACGTGTTCTCCAAAATTGGTTTGTGTCTTCCCGAGTCGTGCATTACTGTGGTGTTCATGAAATCTTAACTTCGCTGGTTGAGTACTCTGATCAATATAAATTTATTTGTATTGTATTATAGCCACTCCCAAACGGGCACACTTGTCCAATTACCGGGAGTATTGGCGATGTGGTGGATGTTTTTTCTTTTACATAACGTGCAAGCTCCTAGGTGACAACAGGATTTCTCAGTACTCGCAGGCAGCAGTGTCAGTGCGGAGCGAACAAGCTTTTGTTTAAGAGCAGGCGTCATCAGTCATACTACTCGCACGTCTAATTACTCTTCTGTATATTGTTCATTTATATAAGGGAGACCCAGGAAGACAGTGTTTCCTGAGCTGTGGTTAGCTTTGGCATTTCTTGGAGGCTTTATATTGCTTATCGATCTCAGTGCTCTATCATCGAGGTATCTTGGATATCAATTTTCGAGGAAAATGTTTTTTTTCACTAGACTTTGATCTGCTGCTTCCTTTGATGAAGAGGCCCTAATGGCCCATTTAAAGTGAGCATTAAACCGCGCCCCACCGGGGGTCCGGCGCCACCTTCGCCTCACTGGGGGCCATCGATGGACCCCTCTAACTCCGAAAATATGGGGGTTAGCGCAAATCTGCAAAGTGCATTAGAAAGATCGCGTGAATTCCGTAAGACATTGCTTTGCATGGTTAAGCGCTCAGGTCAATGGTTTGACATCCAGAGGTCAAGTTAGCTCACTATAGACTATTTTCACTCAAATATGCAATGCTTAAGAAAACTGGGCATAACTCTTATGCCATTTGAGCTGTTGAAATCTGGTAAAGTACATTTGATAGGAAAATGCCAGACCTTTTCCCGCCATGTGGAACGTAATGACCTCCCGCCAGAGGTTTGACCTCCAGAGGTCACCTCGTGACCTAATATGACCCGAGGTCACGAAAGGTCAGAAAGTGACCTTACCGTATATCAAATGAAAGCCAGTGACAAGACTTACACGATGATGTTTGATTCAGTGCTCTGTGAAAGATATTTTTAAGCTAGTGTAAGTGTAATGAAAGATTACGGTCTGGATGAACGTAGGAGCGAAATGCAAGATTCATCAGTCTCAATCTGGAGGCCAGTACTCTATGTATGTACTTTTTCTCTTGGATCTGATACCTCGGTCATAATAGAAAAGACAAAGAGTATGCGTAGAATTATGTGCATTTATGTAACAGTAAAACATGGTCAATTATTAACGAGTTCAGAAGACACTCAGGCATAGTAGACTAACCAAAAGATGAACCTAACGAAAAGAGAGAGAGAGAGAGAGAGAGAGAGAGAGAGAGAGAGAGAGAGAGAGAGAGAGAGAGAGAGAGAGTACTTACATGATGGCTGGAGGTGTGTACAGAGACACTGCTGGGAGATGAGTGCCCCCTGTCAAGGGTTCCAGCCGTTTTTTATACTCGCTAGTGTAGGAAGGAGGAATAACTAATCACTTCAGATGGCCGCCAATTCGGGTCACATTTCGACCATGTGGCCCAACTAGGACGCCGGTTCCATCGCTCTCTTGCCCAACTCTTCAGCTATGTTCTAGGACACCAAGGACACCAAGGACACCATCTATCGTCATGTGACCCAAATCTCTTGGCCAACTCTTACTCCCACCACCGCGATGCCGTACAATTATACTCCCACCACCGTGACACGATACAGTTTTCATCAGGAATGTTTGATATCTACACTGTTGCGATGTTGCGTCCTAACCACAAACCTAACATACATAATATTGACGTATTAGTATTACAGCTCTAGCTTAATTAAGTCAAAAGTTATTGTCAAAATACTGTTTTTGGCCCTGGTGACCTTGGATGACCTCGGAGAGGTCAAAAGGCAAATATGGCTCCTGGGATCCGTGAGGGGTGTCCAAGAGCGCTTTTCTGAACAAGCTGAGCATTTGCAATAGCTTTCGTGACTTTTAGATCATAACACAGCTTTTTCCCATGCTTTTTCAATGGGAGAGGTCACCTCGTAACCTGACCTCAGGTCACGAAATCGAAAAATCCCGGATATACATCTTGTAGACCCTGGAGGGTTCATAAAGTGTAGGAAGTTTCATATCGATCGAATAAGAAATCTAGCTCTTTAAGAGCTCAAAATTTGAAGTGAGGTGACCTTGGTTGACCTCGCCTAGTGACCCTGACCTTGTGTGACCCGGGGTAAAACATTTCAGGGATGGTGGGAAAATAATCGGGTGAGAGATAGAGCCCTCAACCACGGTGCTGCGCCTCGTCGTTTTTCTGCTATCCCGAAAAAACCGTGCGGTGGCATCGATGGCCCCGGTGGGGCTGGATAGCTGGTTTAGTACTGAGGGGCGTGCACTGTGCAGATACAATATGGTGTACGGGTGGAAGGCTTTAATGTTGTCCTGAAATTCTAATATGATTTAAGAACCATGAGTCCCACTTATATCAGCTATGTACCTCGTGTAAAGCTTAGGTTTCAAATCTAATTTTGACAGGAAACGTTATGCCAAACCATGCATAAGCACTTTAACTACAGGTGGAGCTATTCTATTCACCATGGCAATTCTTTCAGTTTGTTTTTAATAGTTGCCCTTAAACCTGAAAAAGGAATAGGACTAGCCAAACAGGAATAGGAAAAGGAGAAAACAAAGTGAGGGAATATATTTTGATCGTGCCATCTGCTGAGCACGTCCCGAAATATACATCTGAACCAAAATTGGTATAACATGATACAATTTGTACTGTTGAACACTTCGAACCGTGGAGGTGATGGAAAACTAACCTGTTTTAACAAGTTAAACCGTAACCAGAGATAACTTGACAATTCGTTTTTTTACAATCCACTTTTGTCGCCTCTCACCTGTCGCAAAGTAAGGAAACGGCTGAAATGTGGGGAGTCCGGCGCTGTTTTCGCATCGGAAATAGGCCTCTCAGTGGTTCTGGAAGTATGGATGTCTGAGGAAGTGCATGCTCCTGTTATGGTGATTGGTGCCGGCGAGCGCTGGTGTTTGAGCCGACGCTTACTGCCGATGGGATGTGGGCAGTGTGATGACCTCCTTGTGTCGACCGTACCTGGAATAAACATCGGTGTTGATGGCCGGCGGTCGTCTCCCTACTGTCACAGCATCGACCGGCCGTCTCAGCCGCGCGCTTCCCACAACGCAAGGCACGGCTCCGTGCTTAATCGCGTAAATATACTTCCTAGGGCCCCAATGCCTAGGTGAAAATCCACACCCTGGTTTGAAACACTGGGTCGCTCCGGTTGTAAGTGAAACAAAGGCTAGTGTATTTGTACTCTAAGCACCATGCAAATCTAAAAAAATGTTGAGTCCTTTTCCAACCCTGATGTTTTGCCCCACCGCACCCTGATGTTCTCCCCCACTGCACCATGATGTTCTCCCCCACTGCACCATGATGTTCTCCCCCCATCCGCCTTGCTTTTCTCCCCCACCCGTGCTGTTTTTCTCCCCCACCTACCCTGGTTCTCTCACCCACCTACCCTGGTTTTTGGTCGGGGATAGGTAACTTAGTGGATAGCGCATCTGTCTATCAAGCCACCGGTCCCGGGTTCAAGTCCCGGCGGAGCCTCTGAATAAGTAGATCTGATCCCCTAAATCCCTCCCTACAGGGTGAGAGTTGGCGCCGCCGTATAACCCTGGCAGTTGGTGCGTCGGTAAACCTCAACAATTATTATACCTGATTTTTGGTCGGACCGTTTGAGCAGCGAGAGCGCGTTGTGTGCGACAGGGGCTACTTCCCGCGGGGCGGCGGCGCCATCGATGTGCAGGTAGCGCCCCTGGCGGGCCTGCGCGCAGTTACGCTGCTGGAGGCGGGCACCATCGCCAACGTCACGGCCACCGTCTTCACCGCTGGCAGACACGTCAAGGTGGGTAGCGGCGGCACCCTGAGGTCTATATGTTTCTATGTTTCTATTCAGCACCAGGCCTATTTTGTATCTTATTTTAATCATGTTCAAGAAAACTCTCCAAACAATCGTCTCGTATAGAAGTTAGCATTTATCATAGATAACGCCGCTGTTGCGTGGTTACGAAAATTGTGGTCCTGTACATTTCTGCAATGTCTCTTCTACCTGTAAGTTGACGCGTCATGGTATAATTTAAGGACTCGTGTACGACAATTACGGAACCTTTTAGAGTCGATTTACTATTTTCATCTGTGAGCATGTGCCCATGTTTACCACAAAGATCAGCGGCACAAAACCCATGGACGAAAGCCGCGGAAACAGAGACTTGTCGGCAGCCTGAGTTATTGATGCCTACAAAACTATCAACACTGCATGTATGCAGACAGGACACTCCACACGAACGTGAAATTGGTCAAACTAGTTATTCTGATCCAATGATGAATATGCATTTGGACAAAGTGCCCCCGGTCGGTATTAAAAAAACAGAACAGACATAATGTTCTCCATTTTGGAAGTCTCCCCATAAACGCTGTTTTCCAAACTGCATCTCGCTGGCCGAGTGTGCTTGTTGTCAGCATTTCCGCCACGATAGCCGGTGATCCCATGTCCTGTGCCAGCGATGCCCCGATGTTACAAGCCGTGTAAGCTTACCCTGCCGAGCCCTTTGGACGTTGCTGTATTTGATCGACTGAGTTCCGTCGCATCAGCCTGGTCGGTCGCGAAATGAATGCGAATCAACTGGAGCTGAAGTTAATTACTCAATAGTGGGTCTATATTTATAGACATGGGTCTATAAACAGACATTTGTGGCCTTTTTTAGGCTATTTTGGTTCTCTATTTTGGTCGGCAGGTCTATACTACGGTAGATAGGTTTATATTTTGGTTGCCAGGTCTATATTATGGTCGGCAAGTTAAATTATGTTCGGCACCTGCATGTCTTCCTACTGCAGCCCCGAGAAAAAAACTTTGGCTGGTGATACTATCCAATTACCAATAACCCTGCAGTTCCAATAGCTGAACTCTGAACACCGTCTATATACACTATTTTCATGTATGTCATATTACAACTCATTCGGATGAAAGACGACTGAGCAGAAAGGAGGAGCTCGAGCCGCGGTGGAGGGGCTCAGGGAGGGCGCTTACGATACCAACGATGCTGCTTCATTTTGCTTTCTGTCCTAGGTGTCCGGCCAGATCAATTGCAGCCCCGAATACTATTGCACCGCCATGAGTGGCGATCTCGGGTGGTTGAGGGCCAGGATGCCCTGGATTTCGGGTCTTTCATAGGGTTTGTGATACCGTGTCAATATTCGCCCATCCGGGGCCCCCTGGGTCGAGGAGAGCCACCTAGCCCTTGCTGTGGTAAGGACTGAAGAAATAGTGCAAAGCAGTCTGATGGCTAAATGGAGAGAATCGTGATATGCTTGGGTCTATATTTTATATTCACTGGGCTTATATTGGGTATATTGTCCATGCCAAACTGGGTATATATGATGTCTGTGTTCTTACTTGAGGTCTATAAAGTGAATTGGGAAGAGTGGAAATTGGGAGTATAACCAATGTACTTTCGAGTCCTGAATTCCAAATGAGTCGACCTTGAAAACAGTCCCACCGGATGGCTATCAATTCGGATAGCTGTCACTTCCAACAAGACTTGCCTATAGAGCACGCCTTATGACCCGTCGCTGTGCAGTGAGACGGCCCAGTCGGTGCCTTATTTGTTTCGTAGCATTCAGTATCGATTTCGAGTAGATTCCCAGCATTTGCTGATAAAATGTATTGCGCTATTTTAATCTTAAATTACATAGAACTCGTCGATAAGTCTGATTCAGAGGATTAAAGGAGTATAGTTTGTGGAGTAAGATGTTAATCGAAAGTATTGGATCGTTCGTTCTTAATATTCATGCGATAGTTTCTTGTTTATTTTTGGTAAATAGCCAACAGAGTGCAGTTCCACTGACGTGCGAAGTGGGTGTATGCAAGAATACACAGCTAAGCAGCACATATGTAAAAAGGGTAAAAATGTTAAATCTGAGCAATGTAGTACCTAAGTGACACGGATTTTAAAAGCAACGCGAAGAAGTGGTTGGTTAGAATTTAGACGGGGCGAATATTCGTTCGCTGCTCGTAAAAGCAGCAGGCGAATCATTGAAGAAGCGCGCAGCTCCCTGGTGCAGAAACGCATCCGCTGCTCTCGGTATCGGAATAGTGAAGCTGCCGCAGTTGGTGCTGACCATCCGGGGCACTCCGCGAAGAGAAGCAGCGTGCGAGTGGATCGAGAAGAAACGTGCAGGGAGAATCTCTCAAGCAGCTCTGATGCACACATTGATAGGTTACTGCCGGTCTGGATGTTAGTGGGGGGTGGAGGGTTGGATGTTGATAATGTTCAGGATGTTCTGGATCTTGGTGTTGGGCTGGGGGAGGGGAGGCAATGAGCCTGAACCTCCGACTTTCGGTCCTGTTAAATCAAGTTCAGAGGAAGCTTAAAGTGTTTGGGAGCATTAGAAGGTAACTAGGGCCCCAAATGCAAATATTGCTTGTGGTTTCGGAAGGTATATTTTCTGGCTGTAACGAGTTAATGTTTTGATGGCAACCACGACCCCCTCCCAACACCCACGTTTTGACCGTTGGTGACGCTCTTGGCTTTTTGCCAATATTATAACCTGTCGTTTATTTATTTGTTTTCACCTTACCAAGCCGTCTGTTAGCCTCCAGGCGGCGGGAGAGCGGTCTCTCGTTTCCGTCGGCGTGCGGTAGATGTCGGCCGGAGCTGGCGGTCACTGGGTCTGTTTGGTGCGCTGCTGGCAGTCGGCGGCCCGTCTGGCGGCGGCAGTGGAGCGGCGGCTGCAGGTGGCGCTGCCGGCGGTGCCGCTGCAGCTGGAGAGCGTGCGGGAGCCGGCGGCCACCTCAGACGCGGCCGGCGTGTTCCTGCTGGCCTCCACCAGCACCGGCTGCCGGCTGGGTGGCTCGGCGCTGATCGGCCGCTGGTCGGAAGGAGCCGATGAGGAGGCGGCACAGACCGCCGTGGCTGAGATACAGCGCAGCGCCAGCGCCGGCGCCTGCGTGGACCAGTACTGCCAAGACCAGGTTCGTCGCTCTCTCTCTCTCTCTCTCTCTCTCTCTCTCTCTCTCTCTCTCTCTCTCTCTCTCTCTCTCTCTCTCTCTCTCTCTCTCTCTCTCTCTCTCTCTCTCTCTCTCTCTCTCTCTCTCTCTCTCTCTCTCTCTCTCTCTCTCTCTCTCTCTCTCTCTCTCTCTCTCTCTCTCTCTCTCTCTCTCTCTCTCTCTCTCTCTCTCTCTCTCTCTCTCTCTCTCTCTCTCTCTCTCTCTCTCTCTCTCTCTCTCTCTCTCTCTCTCTCTCTCTCTCTCTCTCTCTCTCTCTCTCTCTCTCTCTCTCTCGCCGCATGCGTACTATAGGGATACGTTTTTTTGACCAGCTTATCATTTGTGTGGCCAATGTGTTTCGTTTTACACTCCTGCGTAAAGTTCATTGCAGAATTTTGGCGTGCGCGTTTAGTGTAGAGTATTCAAAACCGTGTATACACCCGGATCTCCAAAATAGGCCCCCTTGAAAAGCTAACCCGTTGGGAAGAGCTTTCTCGCCGGCTACGCCTCAGCAAGAAAGTGACGGGCACACCGAGCAGGTGGGAGGTACCGGACCTGGACAGCTGGTGGTCGGATGTAGCGCTTCCGCCGATGACTCTTCTGCACCGGTTGGGGTGTCAGTTTACCAGCGAGGACCGCCGCCGCCATGACGACCTGGGAACCCTTGAAGCCGCCGAGCGAGCCGGCTACCAGCCCTTCGGCCGGACAGAAGGGATTAATCCCCGGTTCGAATGGGCTGCGGTGCTGGATCGGCAATGGCTGCGTGGTGCATGGGCGACAGCTGTGGCCAGTATGGGTGTCCACAGGACGGCAACAGAGCTGAGCCGTTGGTGAGATGCCGACCCTGTTGGACATTCTTCTCGTCAGAGGTCACCAACGCCTGAGACATCGGTGGCAGATGGTGGTCCCAAAACAGCAGAAGGTAGTTCCATAAGAAAGCGATGGAGCAGAAGGCGACAGGAAGATGAGAACGGTCTGGTGACAGCGGCGGGAGTGGAAAGTCTGGAGGAGTGACGGGGAGAGTCTGGCGGCGGCGGCGGCGGCCGAATGAGCAGTAGGCGCGGAGAGAGTGTGGCGGACAGTGGAGGCGGATCTGCCATGCAGCAGGACAGCAGCGGTCCGTGACTAAGGGTCGCCGCTGCCTGAGTTCTTCGCCACGGATGGGTGACGTCGGCATGGGTAGACGGAGACGGCCACGGCACAAGGACGCTGGCCATGGACCGGCCGGAGGCTCACCATTCCAGATCGGCGGATATCAATAGGATCCTGGGAGGAGCGGCATACCAGCGACGACACCACCGGCCTTGGGCGACAGCCGGTGGTGAGGGCCAGCCAAACTATCATCCCAGTTTTAAAAGCCGAAAGGAGAGGACCCCTTACTATAGACCGATTGCCTTGACCTCATGTGTATGTAAACTCTTAGAACGCATGGTAAACGCACGTCTGGTTTGGTACCTGGAGAGCACCGGATTCTTTTCTAATGCTCAATGTGGATTTCGCGCAGGGCGGTCCACTACCGACCATCTTACATCGCTAGATTCATCAATACGCCGTTCATTCGCCTCAAAGCAACACGTGTTCGCTTTACTATTTGACATCGAAAAGGCCTAACACAGCCTGCGCTACGCGGTTTAGACAAGGCACGGAAAGCTGGCATCAAGGGCCACATGGGATACTTTATGAAAATTTTATGAAGAGACGGAAGTTCAGGGAGAGTGGGCAACTCGCTGTCGATAGTTTCTACCAGGAGAGTGGTGTGGTCCAGGGCGGCTTTTAAGCGTGACCCTGTTCGGTATCTTAATTAATGACGTCTGCGAAATTCACCTCCCACAGTCGAAAATCTCTGTTCGTAGATGACTTAGCGGTGGGTTAAGCACCTCCACCTCGATTTCAGCACAGCGACAGCTCCAAATATGCATAGACCGGTTATCCGAATGGAGCCTGAAGAACGGTTTTAGATTTTCCACTGAAAAACTGTGTGTATGCACTTCTGCCGCCGCCGCTCGTGTACTGACATCAGCCTCCGTTTATACGGCAGGAGAGTCCCAATCGTCCCGGAAGCCAAGTTCCTGGGCATGACGATGGAAAACGCTGACATACCCCCCACATATCACTCCTGCGTGATAAATGTTTCAAACGGATGGATGTGCTAAGGTGATTTCTCGCACATCTTATGGTCCGATAGGTTAACACTTCTCCGTTTGTACCGTGCTCTCATCAGGTCCGTATTAGATTAGGCCAGTAGTATATGATGGTGCTTTGAGCAACGTTAAGCAGCCTCTGGACGCTGTACACCACGCCTGTGTTAGAGTGGCGACAGGCGCCTTTCGTACGTCCCGCAGGAAAGCCTTCTAGTAGACGCCAACGAACCTCCGCTAGACCTGAGAAGGAAGCGGTTGGCATTATCATACGCTAGCAAAATCAGGCAGGATCCGTCCCATCCAACACACAGGTGGATTTTCGACGAAAATTGACTATGCCCCTCAGAATGGTGCGACAGACATCTTCACGAGCTCTCTGTTTGCGTGTATCTCTGTGGTTAGAAGGCAGCGGAGTTGACCTGGAAGTAATTGCTGAAACGCGACCAGAACGTATGGAACCATGGCGACTCATCCCTGTACAATGCGATCTCGATCTGATGCGCCAAAAAAAGCAACACTACCCTCAGAATTTCGGCCTTAGCGCTGCGCAAAATCGGCTCCTACGCAGGTCATGCCCGGTTCACACCGACGGCTCGAAGTCTACCGGCGGTGCTGGAAGCGCCTTTTAGGGAGGGACTGAGTCAGGGTTTTAGCCTACCAGGGTCTGTTTCGGTTTTACCACAGAACTATATGCCATTCTCCGGGTTTTAAGACACATCAAGCGATCTCAAGAGGATCGATGTCTTGTCATAACGGACTCTGCTAGCTCACTGACAGCACTCAATCTCATCACCCACAGCAAAACGGCTATACCATCTATAAGAAGGCTTCGTCAGCGATCTCCGCCAGAGGACTGATGTGCGCTTTCTTTGGGTACCGAGCCATATTGGAATTTCAGGGAACGAAAAAGTCGATAAGGTTGCGAAAGAGGCGTCCGTACACCCCCTTCGCGTCAGTTTAGGATTCCGGCTTCAGACCTCAAAGCATCGTTCAGAACACTACAGGAGACCGAATGGCAGTCAAGGTGGGCTGCGAGCCAGAGTGCTTTATGAAACGTCTGCGCACCTCCATTGAGAGATGGGAGTCGAGCAACAGAAAAAGCAGAAGAGGAGGTGGCCCTCTCTGAACTCCGCATCGGGCACTGTTATGCCACTCATGCCTACCACCTGAATAGCTCACTCCTAACCTGTGTGTATATTGTGGCAACCGCCTTACTGTCCAGCATGTTTTATCCGAGGTAGACTGCTGTGACAATCTGAAAAGGCAAATGCGTCGATTCTTCCCACCGGTCTCTTTAGAGCAGTGTCTTGAAACGATCCCGTCGTAGACATCAAAGACGTTTTATCTTACCTGAAAAAATAAAGTTTGACATCGTTTATAGCCCTCACAGCGCTTTTTACGGTGACACCTCCGGCATAGAAAATTCTTAGCTAACCAAGATCATTTTGAACTGACCTAACCTGACAATGCTGGGCACATATAGCCAAAAAGCTGAAGTGCCCTTAAACACCAATAATCATCAAACCGGGCTAGAGGCTAAACCCACCTAGACTCTCTTTACTCTCCACACCACCTCCCTTGTTTTGCCAATTCACCTTCCCTGGGTGCAGGCACTGCAATATTTCCAAAGAGATGGTGTGGGCAGCCCAGTGAGTTTTTCTGCCGGTCGTTCTGCATTTTTGGATTATTTGTTACATAATATATGTGTTGAGTGTGTATCTCACTTCATGACCCGCACTGATGTTAGACGCCGGTACTTTGGAATCCTGCCTCACCACGAGCAGTCACTTAACCTAAGTTTTCATCGAGTTTAAGATGCGTTCAGGCCAATGTTTTTTACTCTTTCAGTTCATGATCGTCACTTTTGTTCATTCCAATGGTATTCTGCTCGACTGTCTCCTTGGTTTGTGGATTTTGTTTCAATTCATGATAGCAATGGGCCAGAACATGTGTTTCCCTGTTTTAACTATATTTTTGTAGACACGGAATTCGCCGCGGGTGCGGTCCAGCCGTGTTGACGGTGCCCGCCTTGAACGTGACCCTGGAGATTTGGTTAGGATTATGGCGACCCCAACCGGCGGCGCGAATGAATGGTGGCCGACTGCAGGTCGCCGCAGGGGGCCACTAATTAGGGGAGCGGAGGCTGCAGTAAGACCAGCGCCGTATCCGTGCGCTGGGACTGGCCAGCGTCTGGGAGGGCCTGCCGCTGTCGCCGAGTTGTTTTCATGACAGCTCCAACGCGGGCGTCGTGGAGGGCTAAACGCCGTCGCCGTGTTAGTTTCGCGACAGCGCCAATGAGTTTTTTGTCAGCGCCAGGGAGAGGCCGGCGCCAGACCGGGACCGTCGGCTGCAGAGCCGGGCGAGACTTGGCCACTTGTAGACTCGCCATATAATCAGCATCTGACACCGCTCTATTGAGACTACTCCTTTACAAGGTTTTGTCAGAAAAGAATACGCTGATTTGATTTTGAGTTTGATAAATACCTATTTCCCTCAATATAAGGTGTCAAACGGTATCTACTTAAGAACGATAACAATATATTTTCCGAGATTTTCCCTTGGACTCTTAGTCATTTCTTTGTGGCACTACAAACTGCCACGGAAGATAACTAAACGGAATCAAAACCACATAGTTACGTACATTTGATAAATATATAAGTATATTAATTGACTTAGAAAATTATAAAGTGCTGCGGTTTTGGTTATTTAGTGACTATGTTGAAAATGCAGTCGCACCACGATGTTTCTGCCATGGCAGTTACCGATGACGACTCAAAGCCGCTTTGTTTCAGTTTTTTGAAATAGATTAGTATATCAACTGACCAAAAATTCAAAAGTGCTGCGATTTCGATTATTCAATGATTATATCGGACAATTAGGTCCCAAACATTAGGGTTTGGACAGCTGCAAAACCATGCACTTATTGGTCCAACTTTGAATGGGGCGAAAATTTTATCTAGCGTCTTCATTGCTTTGGTCGGCGTTAATATGGAAGAGGTCCCGTGCTGCGGTTGGTATGTTTTTAGGCAGTCTCATCACGAGACTGACGATTAACTGGGTAAAGTAGTGAGAGCACTATCGGAAGGAGCGGACGCTGAGGGGAATGATTAAACCGGGGAGCGTTCTATTTGTCAAAGGGAATGTGGCACCTTTATAACGTAGTTTTAACTGAGATAGCCAAGTTATAAAGCATGCCGGAAAACCCGGCACTCCATATATCATTTGTCTTGAAGCTCAAAATTTCCGCAGAGAAAACTAAAAGTATACCTGAATGTACCCTTCATTTACCTCAAGCAGCAGGCCACAGTTGTCAAGACTGTTGGTTTGACGACATACGCTGACGTCACGTTATCAGACAATCGAAGCCCTTGAAGGGTATGGAATGTGGTAGTGGTTGCCAGATCATGACATCATCCACTGGCACAGAACTATTGTTTTCCCTAGAGGTGCATTTTAAAAGTAAAAATATTGAGCTTATTATACATTTTTCATAGAAATCATGGACGATTCCATGATTTTCGGCTAAAAGTACACCTAATTACCCTAAATTCCACGTTTCGACCAAGGCGCCACATTCCCTTTAACCGCCACCGGGGTCCGGCGCCACCTTCGCCCACCGGGGGCCATCGATGGTCTCCCCTCTAACTCCGAAAATATGGGCGTTAGCGCAAATCTGCAAAGTGCAATAGAAAGCTCGCGTGAATTCAGTAAGAAATTACTTCACATGTTTTAGTGCTCAGGTCAATGGTTTGGCCTCCAGAGGTCAAATTAGGTCAAGATCGGCTATTTTCACTCAAATATGCAATGATTAACAAACTGTGTATAACTCTTATGTCATTAGAGCTATTGAGGCCTGGTAAAGTACATTTGATAGCAAATTTCAGTACTTTTCCGCTATGTAGAACGTAAAGACCTCCCGCCAGTGGTTTGACCTCCAGAGGTCACCTCGTGACCTAATATGACCTGAGGTCACGAAAGGTCAAAAAGTGACCTTGCCGTATATCAAATGAAAGCCAGTGACAAGACAAACACGATGGTGTTTGTTTCACCGCTCTAGCTTAATTAGGTCAGAAGTTATTGTCAAAATACTGTTTTTGACCTCTGGTGACCTTGGATGACCTTGGAAAAGTCAAAGGGCAAATATGACCCCTGGGATCCGTGAAGGGTGTCCAAAAACGCTGTTCTGAGCAGTCTGAGTATTTGCAATCATTTTTGTGGCTTTTATATCATGAAACAGCTTTCTCCATGTTTTCCAATGGGAGAGGTCGCCTCGTGACCTGACCTCAGGGCACGAAATCGAAAAATCCCGGATATACACCTGAGACCCTGGAGGTCATGAAGTGTAGGAAGTTTCAAATCGATCGATTTTGAAATGTAGCTCTTACAGAGCTCTAAAGTTGAAGCAGGTGACCTTGGTTGACCTCGTCTGGTGACCTGACCTTGGGTGACCCGGGGTAAAAATTTCAGGGATGATGGGAAAATGATGCAGTGAGAGGTAGAGCCCTCAACCGCGGTGCTGCGCCTCGTCGTTTTCTGCTATCCCGGAAAAAACCTTAGGGGGCCATCGATGGCCCCGGTGGGGCGAGGTTAAAGCATTAAAGGAGAATGTGGGCGAGAGGCAGAACAAATTTTTGAGGCAGGGGGTGTAGGACGGCCCATGGCACGCTCCTTTGTGGATATCCACGAGTCTGCGCCGGTGTGGGCCACTGTTAACACGCTGGGAAGAGTGGGCGTGGTTCTGGATTAATGTCCACCATTAATGGCCATGTCGCTCCCGTGCCCATCGAAACCTCGACCCATTGAAATGCTCCGGCCTGTGTTGGTGCTTTACATCGCCGCCGTGCAAGCATCTGTGACGGTGCCGCCCACGCAGCCACGCCTCCACAATGATTTTATGGCGGCGGTGACGCCCTACCCCGCTCCGTGGATCTGCGCTGCAGTATCAACACCCCATTCAGGTGACGAAAAGAAAGCCGCTGGTGGTATCGATGCGAATATGTCGTGTAAAATCGCTGAGTTTTCAAACAGTGCCACGCTGGCCGCTTCGCTTAGGCATTAAGCCTGGTTATTGAAGCTAAAGCAAGCCTTTGAATATCTACCACAAGTCTTTATTAGAATCTCACAGAAACCAGTGGGCTGCAGAATTCGCACCGCCCCCCTCGCCCCCCCAAAAACACGCTGATGTGTCCCGGCACGGACCCGGCGGCTCGAGTAAGCCTCAATGCGGAAGGGTGTCACTGCATCAAGATGTCTGATGTCTTGTTAGATTGACGCAGCCTTGAGACGAATAGTGATGATGGGTGAATTTAGGCCTCATTCATCCTAGCTAGTTTGAAGGTGATTCAAATATGGTCTGTTACGGCGCGTGTTGGATCAGCTTTTATTGAGATAACTTATGCTAACTACGTTGTTGCTGATTTAAGAATGAGAATCTGATCCACCTGATACCGGTGATCAGTGGTTTGATGGCAGCCGGGTGGCGGACGCCCCTGGCATGTGCGCAGGGACACTCGGTCCCTGCTGCCTCTCCGGCAGCGCCGAATCACCGGCGTTGTCGCGACGGCTTCACGTGATCAGGCCTGGCCATCAACAAAATGAAGCCGAGCACTGGCCTTCACACACTGAGAGTGAGAGAGAGCTGGAGAGAAGAGCTCGAAAGGAGGTAAATGCTCTAGCTCAAATGTTTTAGGCAAATGTTCTAAAGCAAATAACATCAGTACAAGCTTACGTCGGTGCGGTGGAATCGATATCTGTATATTGGAGTCGACTCAGGCTCCGTCAGGACGTCTTTGAAAGCCAGATTTTCCATGCCCTAATGGACCCTTAAATGGAAAGTCAAGTCTAATTTTTCTATATTTTTTCTGGAAAATTTTAACATTTTACTCCGGTTAGTCGGCCAATGCTATATCCTGTCGGAATGCGAAGTGGGGTGGCTACCTCGAGTTACCCGTTACCTGGGCGCCATGTGAACTCTGCCATCGGCGTGCCCGCAGTCCTCGTGAAGATCAATGAGACCGGTCACCGCTGTCGCTGCCTCTAACGAGCCTCACAAAAAGACCGGGTCCGTAAGACGCATCTAGTACGGACGGACCTGTGCTAGTCTCTGAAAAGACTAGTACAGGCTCATCCAGCGAATAGATTGCCGGCAGTTAGGTGCAAGCTTAAAACACTGCAGAGCGGAGGCACACGTTTTCTTCACCGATTGACCCGAAATCGGCCGGTGGTGTGATTTAAAACATCAGCGCTACCTATTCGTTTGTCATCATCAGACACATCATATTGTTTTGGGATGACGGAGGCCGCGATGAGCATTGTTAGCTGATGAAACATCGGCGGCCGTTACAGCCCGCGATGAGAGAAGATGGCTGCCATTAGGCCTGAAATAGGGTTTGACGGTGGCGTCCGTGGACCTCGTCTGGCCGCGGCGCCGCCAATGGATCATGCTGATTGGTGAGCGGACTAGGTTTTGTGGCAGCGCCATAGTAGCTGTGCGAGGCACCGCCGGGGTCTGCGTTCCTGACGGACACGTGGCTGGTTTTGAGGAGCGTCTCCAGCTGTCTTATTTACATGTATGCTACTTTTGCTATGAGGAAACAATTCAGTCAGTTTCAAACTCATTCACATTAAAACGCTTGCTCTCACTGGAGTAAATTGCTGTGAATTCTATCGACCACTTGAGTATTGATGTATCTTTCAGACGAGCTCCCATTCATTTCTCCGAAAAGATGTCTTGGCGCGGACAGCAGGCTTTCCAATGATGCGAGGGAGCGGCTTATCCGCTATTTTTTGTCAGAAAGAGAGTAATTGTTGCTGGGCGAGCCAAAAACTTCATTTCCGAGCTAAGAATAACCACCGAGCGTTTTTTATTGGTGGTCGGATTAGCGTCGTTTCAGCCGATAGTGGAGCCGAGGTTGTCAGGCGGGGAGATTCGCCGTGTGCAGGGAGTCGACTGGATTAGCCTCGCCGTGGGAGGTGGTATCGAGCTACTCGGACGGCCCGCCTGCCGCGCTGCTCCGGGCCCATGAAACCAGTCTATTGCTGGCTTCACTGTCGATTCAAATAGTTCTCAGACGCAACGACCTCTTCCAGAGCCCATTTCTGCAACTGAGAGCTAGCTCAGGGTAGCGGGCCAAGGCAATGTCGTCGTGATTCGCTACAAAGTGGTACTGCAGCTAGTTTTACTATTGCTGTTTTTTATTTCATTTCTACACTGGTGACTCCACAGGATGTCAATTACCATTAAGATTAGCTAGTTATTTGGGCTGCTAACCATTATGTCTTATTGCGCCCATAACTTTTGTTCTGGTTCGTAACTGTAGGATCTTGTTTGCTTTGATTCGGAGTTAGTCTGTCCCAACTCGCACTTTTATTCATCACGCATTCACGCGCATGCAAGCATGCGATAATGCACACACGCGCTTACTGAGGTCATTTTATATTTTGACCTAGTATGGTCATTTTGTATATCATTCGAATGTCCGTAGAAAAAGGAAGTGAATGACGCATGAGATAGACTCTAACTCAACCCAGTCATACGCGTAGAGCCATAAAAAAACATAAGCTGTCGATCACGTTCTTTGATCCGTTATTACTTCAATTTTGACCTGAGTCAAAAAGTGACTGATATAGTTTCTTCATCATTTCTAATGGGCTATCTGCAACTGTTCGTTTTTCATTATCCCGCAGAGGAGCCGAGATCGAGGGGCTTTTGACTCCCCCCACTGGGGCGAAGGTGGCTCGGTTGCCCACTGTAGCGGATGTTGCGGTCCGAGGTCGGAGGAAGTCCTTCCTAGTGGGAGGTGTGGCTCGCTCTTATTGTTATAGCTGTAATACTAAAATGCATCGATTAAATCTAAGACTGGAATGTTAATAAGAAAACCGGATTCTACCTGATCGAAAATTACTGTGGTTCTGTCTTTTCTCGAAGGTTGGCTTGTTAAAAGGCTTTGGTTGAAGCTGTTTCGTCAAATAAGTTTCAATATAACGGCCGTCACAGGTCCAGCTGGCGGAGAGCTCGCCCACATACACTTCTGTTGCACAAATGTCGTCGGTTCCTGTAGCCCACGGCGATGCTCTTGAGTTCGATGTCAACCAAAACGGCCAGGGAATTCGGTGTCTGTAGTTGGCGGCTTTGTAATGATGTCTCGCCCCGTTTGGAGAAAATATAAGATTATCAATTGGCGTCACAGCTTTCTCTTTCACGGGCGAATATATTTTATGACATCTCTCTGTTTATTGAAAATATTGTGGATGTCTCTCTTAATCTTTGGACGCTTGGAATGAACAGTTGCTGAAAATATATGTCCGTGTGTTAGCACTTTTTACCACGAGAAAGAACGATTCGAAACCGTGCCAGATCAAGACATTTGGATCGGCTTTTTTGTGAACCGTGCATCTCGAGTCCTTTTGAGGCTACGCATATTATTCACGTCGTATGTAAACTAAGGGCAAACACATTACGAGAAATGCAGTCTCTTCACTTCACTCCTCTTCCGTAACGCAATAATTTGGAATGATGAGAGCTGCCTCCGCTGTTCCAGTCTCGTTGACCCAGTGAACGCTAGAAATTTTTGTTAGTTTAAGTCTTGTTCGAAGTGTGGTTAATGATAAAGAGCATGTAAAGACACCGTCTCGGGCTAATAAGAACTGTAGTATACAAAAACAAACAGTTCGCGCGCTGTAGGGAGATATTACGAGTAAAGTGATTTATCCGTTGAGGAAGCCTCCATTTTGTCGTAAGTTTACACTGACCGCGTCTGATGGGAGTTGTGGCGCGAGTATTGCAAGAATCCTGACGCGTGTTGTGCCTTTTTAAATGTTATGGTGGTATCATAGCGGATCGATGGGACGTTGCCGTGTCGACTGGCTGCTGTGTCGGCGGTCCGCGTGCATTGGTGTCGGCCCTGCTCTCCCGGTCCGCCCGTAACGTGGGATCGACCGGTCCACCAGGTGCTTTCGGATCCACTGGCCTGTGTGGCGTAGCGTTTCCCCATTGAGTTGGTTCTGTGTATTTTCTTTAGTATCGCCCATAAAAATGGTTCGGCCGACCGCGGCGCTAATTTAGCCCCCCGGTGAACGCTCTGGAGTAAATGGGCCGCGGACCTCCGGCACAGGGCCGCTCGATGGCCTTTGGTTTCAACTCTTAGCGAAGCGTACTCAGAAACGACGATGTCACTGGAAGGCTATTACATGTGCGGAAGCGATGATGGGGTGACGTGATCCTGGGTGGCTTACCCCGTGACGGACTTAGCGTCGTCTCGTGCTCAAACAAGTAACTAGTTCTTGCTGTTGATTCGTGGGAATTTGTCAACTATTAACAATAAGCGTCAGCATGCTAGCTCCATTTACGAAACTAGTGTAGAACAGCCGTTTTTCAGTACTCTTTTGCTGTGTAATTTCACCGTAGAAGGTGCGGTTAGTTCTGTATTCAAGCAGCGCTAAGTTTAGCCGCTGAGGGATGTCCGTGCAGCGTAATCCATCCCGCGGCTAATGACTATCCCACGTCGCCCTCCGTAATAATGCCGGGGTTTTCCATGCGACGATTTAATGTATCAGGGAATTCTCAGCGTGAGTTGCACAACGTCCGTTTCCGGTGCTTTCCAGCCGGAAGCGTTTTGTTTGGACGTGTACTGATGCTGGCAGCAGCGGCGTGTGTGGGCGGGATGGCCGGCTGACTGTGCCCCCCGCCTCCGCAGTGTGTGATCCTGATGGCTCTGGCTGATGGCACCTCCCGGATTCGCACCGTGCTCCCCACCTTGCACACGCAGACAGCCATGCACATCGCTCAGCTGATGACCAAGGTAAGCGGCCGGAACGTGGCGAGCTGCACCACCATCGACCCCCGCAGGACAGGGCAGCGTTTATTGCCCGGCGGCCGTTAAAGCCTCCTTCGATGGCGCCGAGACTGCCATGACGAGCGCACCGATCGGTTTTTATCGACCCGGCGAACCACGCGGCCGAGAAAATAGGCTGGCGATGTTTGATTGTGTGCATCCAGCTTGCTGAGGAAGACTGTCTCGGCGTTGAGCGTGGCACGCGCGCCGGTGGTACGTGAGCCCGCCCGGGCAGCACCGCCCTAGCGCTTCGTGCCGATGGTGCCGCAGCTGAATACGGCAGGATTTGGCTGATATTGGGTAGGCTAACTGATTTGGCGGATGTTGGGTAGGTTAAATGATGTTGGCTGATATTGTGTAGGTTGGGTAGGTTAGTTAACCGAGATCCTGACGAAGTGTGCACTGTGCGAACTTGGCGATCAAAACTTAGTTTTATTTATTTGAGCTTTTGGCAATCAAAACTTGGTTTTATTTATTTTAGCTGAAGTACATACATGGACAATAATGTGGCCCAAATTGTCTAAAAGGAGCAAGTTTTGTAGGACATGGGTTTCTCCAAACGGTATTGCCTTCGCCTGCTCTTCTCGCCCATCTCCCTGCTCTGAATAATTTCCGCTCTAAGTAACGATAGATTGTAGCAAAAGCCCTGACTAGAACAGAAAAATTCCCTCCCATCTTCTGAGCAGACTGCTCCCCCTCCCACTTGGAACAGGTGAACAAACTCCTACACCTCTATACATCAATATGCCAAGCTTGCATAGAGCTATAAAGCTTTTAGCGTACTACTTTATTTAAGCGGATCAAACGCTCTACCCAGCCCGGCCCGGGTCTTTGTCGTTCCTATAGCTTGCGACGGAGGTCTCGTGCACTGCTGTATCCTGCTGTGTGCCCGCCTCTTCTCTCGGCATCCGGCCAGCCATGGTGCTCGGGACGTCCCCGGCCGGACGGTCGGCAGCAGCGCCTTATCGCTAAACTTGACGGAAAATATGTTGAACTAACGTTTCGGTTGAAGCGGTGTGGTATCGCATCTTCTCCCGACCTCGAGCTCAACATTGTTCTGTTTCTTTCAAGTGTTCTGTAGACCAGTCTTATTGTGAAACCGAAACTTTACGTAGCTTTTTTTAAGAATGGAGAACCAGGAATGTTTAAACTCCCCTGAAATTAATTTTTGTCTGGCTTAGCAATATATTTGCTCCTCCAAATGCATTGACTTGTTTTTGTTAAATGAATTACTTTGCCAGTGAAGCTTCTGTAATGACTGAAGTATTACAGGTATAAGCGTTGTAAAATGGTATTGTTTTTGAAATTAGTTCCTGCATTCTTCCACAGGGACCCAATACCTTTTCAAGACCCAACTCTCCTTACGGAGTCGTTTGGACTTAAGGGACTGCAATTATTCAGGCTCCAACTGGGTTCTTAAGCCTCCAATTTCTTTCGCGTATTTGTCAGCAGATGTCCCCTGAGCGCAAAAGTTTCTCGAATGCGTCCAAGGAACCTTTCAGCTTCATGGCGTTTTACGGAAAACACACTGAATGCTTTTACTACGGCTGCTCTATTTGAGCACTCGAGGAGATCCGTAGCTAGAAAGAGTGTAGTGTGCCTTTGCAATCACGGGGACCAGAGGGATGGATTCAATTTTGTTTGGGACGAGATCTCTGAAAATATTTGAATACAGCTAGGTTTGATCTTTACCGTCTCTCGCTAACTTTCTCTGTTCGCTTTGTGCCATAACTTTTCTTCAGATGAAATTGGATTGGAAAAGTCAGATCAAAGCTGTGCTTTCATTCGCTGTTCGAAACTGAAAAGTTTGAATGCATGGCTTCTGACGAAGTGCTCGCCTGTTGTTGCCTCGCTTCCAAACCCGTTGGTAAGGGGGGCCGCCCCGACATTGAGGACTCGAGGAGTCCTCCTTTCTATGCTGGTGGTGGCGGCTAACTAAGCCCATTTATAACACCTGTATCGTTGATCATGCACGGGTGACCTGAGCGTGGACTCGCGTCGCGGGATTAGCGTCGTGAATGATGCATTGTGGTGGGGACGGCGCCGGAACTCCCTCGTGACCGGTGGTCGTACATCACAGGCCAAGTTCACGGTGGAGAAGTGCGAGGGCGAGGACAGCTGCACCATTGAGTGTGTCGGCGTCGGTCTCGGCCGGTCGCCGGGCGCCCCTGAGCGCCCCCTGAGCGCTGCCGCCCCGGTGCCGACCTTCGGGCGCCCCGCGGCCGCTGGCAAGGGCGCCAGCTCAGAGCCTGCGGTTCGATTCCGGCCCGATAAGGAAGGCTTAATTTAAAAGGTGAAATCGCCAGCGGCCCGTGGTCTCGGCCACTGGTGTGAATTCTGTGATATGCCAGTGTTTGTCCTTGCTGTGGTTTTCCTTCAATAATATATGCGTGTTAAGCTTGCGTAATACATTCTCTCATGTGTTGGTGGATCCAGGAGTAACCTTTGAAGGGGGCCAATCCAACGTTTCGGGGGCTAAATAGAGAATAAATGGGGTTAACAGTATTTCTAAATACAAACGAAAAATAAAGTATTTTTACATAAAAATAGCCAAACTTTGATCCTTTTGTGGGGGCAAAAGATGCTATTTTAAGCTTTGGTGGGTGCAATGGCCCCTTAGGCCCCCTTGGATCCGCCAGTGCTCTTAGTAGTGCTGTCCGTCAGTGCTGTATAGTTATGACGACTCTGAGTGAGTTTTACTTGTGGCGTAGCTTGTGCGTTAGATTGCGCTGTTTTACCTCATTTACGAATATTTGTTCCAAGCGCAAAAAGCATCAGCTCACCGTTTGCGGATAGATGAGCGAGCTCACAGCAAAGCTCAGAGCCTCGTCGGCCTCGCTCTGTGTTCGTATGTCGTGCGGACGCGCCAGTGCGCCGTGGTGAGGCTTGGTGGGAAAAGCGACGTGGAGAGACAAAACGTACGCTCAGGATAGACTGTTCTCCCCGCCGACGGCCAGACTTGGAGCAAACGAAATATGAAACCAGAATTGTTTCGCTATGGTATAGGGCTTATACCTCAGTTCAGGTCCCATAAAGTGGCGCATTCCCTTAAGTGCTTGAGCGTATCTGTCTTGGAAGTGAAATCCTTGAGAGCATTTTTGGGCTCAATAAATAGTATGGGTGCGTTTATTTTTGCAACTGGCTTTCATTGTATGCCGTGGAAGGCATATGAAGTTGGGCATATTTGGGGAGCGGTACAGAAACGAAAAACTTAATGAATAAATAGAGATATCTTCACGTGTGATTTTTCGTCTCGGCAGCTCCCATGTAAGACCAGATTCGCCGCGATGTGGCTACAGTACAACGAAATTTGCAGCAGCGGAGGAGGTTGGGACGGGATCGATGGCGGGGCGGGGGAGGGCGGCAGTGTTCCAGCAGCTGCCGCAGACGTCGGGCGGGTGGCGACCGTAAATCTGAGGCTGGAGCCGCCGGCGTCAATGGCGGCACTACTGGAATGCAGATTACAGCAGGCAACTGTGCAGGGCGTCATGTGTGCCCGACAGCGGCTCGTGATGCGTGTAGTTGCGGTGACGCCCCGCCCTAATGACCCATCCCGGCCTCTCGCATTTGTTGAGCGCAGAGTTCTCTGGTGCTTTCAGGCATTTGCGTCGGCTAACCAATCAAGTAGGCGGATAGTTCCTGACGGGGTACGATAGCGTAAAATGTCAGCTCATTAACGAATCGATTTGGCAGCTCGAATTGGGGTATGTTGTCGCTAGCACTATCGAGAAACGCCTCTTTCACGGTAATAAGTCAGCGAAGTCTGTGCAAGTTGACTGTGGGTGGTAGTGCTGGCACCGTCACTTTGTAATGTTGTCACGGCAGTAACGAACCGAACGGGTCGATATTGGCTCTTTGTGGGGACTAACTTGCCTTATTGAATGACCCTAAAGAGAAACTGTGTTAGTAGACGCAACCCTGGGTAATTGGGCGAGGAACAAACATACAAGGGTTGAGCCTTGACAGGACATGGCCAAGGCTTTGTCGGGGTGAACAAAAGAGGCTTGCTAGATAATGAAACGTGAAAGAGGCGCGAAGTGCATGGGCTGCTGGTAATGAACCCTAAAATTAATATCGTGGCCACGCGTCGACGTGAATAATTTTACTTCATAGAAATATTCAACGTTTCAGTTTTGAGGGAGAGCATATGACGAAACGCGCCAAATCAGAGGAGAGCTCTTGCAGAAAAATGACAGTGGATTCGCCCTGTAAACGCCTGAAAGGTCAGTGAAAACCCCTACTGCTTAAGCTGCACGCGCACAGACTGACGCATGGTAGTGACAGATCCAGAACGTCATTTCCGGGTGGGCTATGGGACTCCAACCTTCTCACTACTACCTCGGGCAACCCCCAGCTTTGTGATTACGAGAACACTCTGAAATTTCGGGGAGGGGGCTTAAGCACCCTAGTTCCCCATTTGTATCCACCACCGGCACAGGGATAGCTACTGTGAAGGCATTGCTTACAAAGTATCAAGCAACACAGTGGACGAATACGTGCTAAAAAATCCTCAAGAGATACATTTATTAGATCAGAACTCTGGCAAAGTATGGAATAGTCACATGCAAATGACATTTTTGGATACGACTACGAAGTGGGGCTTGTGGTACTGTGCATGTGCAAAGGTTTATCACCCAGATCGGTTTTGTGGTATGATGCACGTGGAAGTTTTCACACTTGTGGAGAATATGTTCATCGTTTGGAAGTTTGTGACGCGCTAATTTGCTGCTGCTTCTAAGATACGGTGTGACTAAAGGTCAGCACAAGACAGCAGTGGGGCACCCACGCCGTTTCCCTACCACTGCCCCCAAGTCATCCCTGGCGTGAAATTTAGCCAACAAGGGGTCCCGTCCGCATCATTTTCCCGTGAAATTTACCCAACAAGGGATGCTGTCGCATTTCATTTTCCCAGTGAAATTTAGCTGAAAACTTCCTGCCCCACCACGTCCCAAACCAAATTTGGAAATGTTCGTCAATTCCATTCCGTTCCGTAATTTCTAACACGTGTAATATCCCATTCAGACCTCCTGTATGAACACACAAAGCAAGGATGGGCAATATTCAATAGTATGCGATGCGGATACTCGTGCGATTTAGTAACGCCCCAGCTTATGGATGGAAACTGTAACGGCAGGTGTCCAACTTCGCTAGCGTGTAGTGGGATGCCACCTGTCAAGAACTAACCTTTACAAAATGCTACTTCACACTCTACGTGCAATTGTTTTTTATAAATTGTGTCCAAGTTGTTCTCAGTTCGACTGTTGGAGTCGGAGTCTCACTAAAGTCATCAAGGGACTTGTCACGGAGACCCCGACCCCACCACCCGAACGAGCAACTCCCACAATGAAGGGTTAATTTAGAAGCCAAAGTTTAACGTCCCACAAAGCACGGGGACGGTCGCCCCGCTCAGGTCACCCTCTCGCCAGTCAGTTGCCAGCCGACCTGTGCGTCGGGTAAACTATTGAGCGCCGGAGCGTCTCAGGGGAACCGATCCCAAGCCTGGGCATGCACTGCCACGGCATGCTTCTGAGCAGCGGGCCGGAGCCCAACGCTCTACCAACTGAGCTACCGGGGCGGCTCCGTTCATCTCCGTTTTAACGGAGGCGACCAGCACCTAGTGTGCAGGTGGTTTTCGTCTCACGTAGGCATGCTCCTGCGGGAAATATATCGAATAGTGCTCTCGGCCGATCCCATTCCAGTTTCTCCGCGAAATTTCGGAACAATCATGGAAAGAAATGGGTAGTCACAATGTAACAGGAGGGGAAGCAGTGGGAATGCCGAATCTTTTGACGGGCTCTCGTATTAGACAAATGAAACACAACCGAAAGCTAACCTACACCATTCAAAATCCGTACCAATCGCCTTTTCCTGGCACATTTAATAAATACAATATTGCACGTGTTTTCAGAGTGGAATCACCAAACGTAAAATCAGAACAATTTTCCGCGTTGCCTCAACCTTGCGGGCAATACCGGAAGTACATAAATCCCTATTTTGATCTCTTGACATATTATTCGTTGAAATGTTTGATCACACAGATGGTTAGACGGTATCTGCTTAAATCAAAATTTGTTAGGGTACACCCCGGTTTTGTTAATCAGTTTGTACGCTTCCCATCCCGTTATGTGAAAAATAAGGGGTTCTTCAGGGGACGGCTGGGCGCAATGTGGGGGTACCACGTCCTCGATGGGGTTGGCGTCCATCTTTCCCTTTATTCCTAGATCCACCTATGGTGTAGGGAATCTACCACTTAGCCATGCGTCCGCTCAGAAGCTTGGTTCAGCCATAATTATGATTAAACCTTTGTCCGAAAGAATTCAATACTATCCCAAAAACATAAACATAGTTGATCAGAGCTTTGAAGTTGTAGGTAACTTAATACTGTTCACAAATTAGTGAAAATACACGGTAGGGTCAAGAAGAAGCATCAAATGCTGCAATGCTCTTCATGGTCTGCCACAGCAGCGGCGAATCAGGACTTCGTTTCGGGGGACTAGGGGCTCGAGCCTCTCCGCCATAGCCCAGAACATCCTTCGTCTGTACAGTTATTACTGTTGGCCTTCTGAAATTTCGGGAGGGGCTTGAGTCCGCTTAGACCCCGGTATCTAGGACTGCACCGGAGGAGTTATGAATATGTTTGCAGAGGTGGGCACCGCTATCAAATTTTCGAAACTGCTACCGCTGCCTCTGCTACTTTGACCGGCAGAAACCGACGCCACTACTAGCGCTACTTTCTGGAAATCGATAACTGCTACCCGCTATCTGGCTATCGCTACTTTTATTATAAACCGCTACGAAAGCACTACCCAAAAAATTGTTTCCCAAAAATTACTTTTCATTGTTTTTTTAATAACCTTCAAGGGAAATGTATTTATCTGTTTATTACATGACAAACTAGCAGTTGTATTACAATATATGCAAAGAAAATCACACGGCTAAACCTTCATTCAATATTTTGCTTTCGCAAGGAGTGAAATATTTCTCTCAACTTCCATCGAAAAATGTATTTGGATAGTGATCCACCCAACAGGTTGTCGGTAGCGGTTTTGAATTATTTCCGAGTCCCCTACCCGCTGCTCCGTTAATTGTTAGAAATAGACACTGCTGCCGCTACTCCGCTACCATTTAAGAGTCCGCAAGTAGCGGAGCAGCGGACCGTGGAGCTCCGTATATACGTATGTTGAACCGGGGTGCGTACGCATGGTTTCTGGGCCTATAATTTTTGTGTGAAACGGTACAAATAAACATGCTCGTTTTTAAACGTCAAACCAAACTGGTCAAAGACAAAGTAACCTACAGTGAATGGCTGTGTCTGGCGGCATATACAGGCAAATCATCCCACTCATGAAACGGACATTCTCCGTAGATTTCGAAATATACTTCAATTTATAAATTATGTCTCGAAATATTTTATTTTTCGGAAGCTTGTGAAATATTTCAAGAGCGCGCAAGTAAGAATCACCAAAGTAGCAAAGCAGTGTTTATGGTAGCTCATGTCAAATTTGCCAGAGGATTTCATCCGTTCTTTAGCATGTGTTCTGGCTTAAAGATGATTCAAATGAAACCCAACTGTCAAGAAAGAGTAAGCTTTCGCATTGCAAAAGCACTCACCGAAACGATTCGTTCTTAAGCTGGGTCGGGCTTGTCTGTATGCTGGGAACTTGGAGGCCGGCACCGAGAGATGCCAGAAGTTGTTTGAAGTTGGTAGCGCTCGGCACGGTGAATGTGTTCATTGTGCAATTGTTGCTCAGAATTTGGGATGCGGTCTGGTTTTGTTGATCAGAAGGCATTCACCACCTCGTAATAGCCAGTAAGGGAGCTGTAAACGCGATTAGCACTCTCAATGCGTCCGAGTACGTGCCCGAAATGGCGTTCATGCAGCAGTATTCTGGGCGGTAAGAACTTTTTTACGATACGACCCGGCTCTATTCACAAACTTCATGACACTTCTACTTTTGAATTGGTGCCAGAATAACCCAATGAGCCACTGGGACCAAAGCTCCGAACTTTGAAATCCAGTATAGCTGAATAGCCCTCAGGTGGCTTGGGATTAAGGAATGGGAAGTATCTGATGGTCAGACTTGGTAGTGGTTCCACGGATGGCACAACTCATACCTTCTCTATGACGGTGGCCCGCCTGATTGCTCACGGTGTGGTGGAAGATTCTCACAGGATCTTGTTTTGTGCCGCAGCTTCAAAATTGAAATAATGTCGGTATCGGGAGGGTTCTTAGCCGTTAATCCCTCGCGCATTGTCCTGTATACCTCCAGAAATAAGGATTGAACTACCTACTTACCGGATCGGAACAAAACACAATCTGTGCAGGATATTCCGTTTATTTCTGTTTGATTTCTGCAGACCTCTACAGCCACGCTTTACCCACATGCTTACTCAATTGATGAGCAGCCCTGTATTATTTTGTGGCATCAGCTTTAACGCGTGCATTGACGGGGGGCGGGTACCCGCCCCCTTCGGGTTTTTCGGAGATTGCAGAAAAACAGCGGCGCGTAGCGCCGCCATACTTGGCATACCTTTTCCCTCAACATTTTTAAAACTTCTGTGAAAATTTTAAGGTTAGGTCATCTCAGGGCAGGTCACCAGTACAGGTCAAGTGACCCGACCTAAAAAAAATTTAAGATAGCATAAGTCAGAGCAGAGTGAACTTATCTGATTGAAACTCATATAACATAATGGCCCCACCGAGTTCTCTAAAATATGTTCTGGTATTTTTTATATCGATGACCTATAGTCAGGTACGAGGCATGACCTCTCCATTGGAAATACATGGGAAAAATGTTTTTACGGAATAACTCAGTTACGGATTGTGATAGAGGATTTATTTTACCTGCATTAGACTCGCCTGCGCTTTGCGGTTCTAATGGTATGCATTTTATGTGATTTGACCCTGACTTGACCTCAGGTCAGGTCAAATCCTTAATTTGACCTAGCAAGGTCAAATTATATATCATTTGATTTGGCTTGCGGTGAGGATTCATATTGTTCAAGTCGTTTTGCTCTATCTTTACTTGTTCAGATGTAATGGCCAAAAGACTTAATTTACATGTTATCTCTATGACGGCATGTTTTGACCTCTCGTGACCTTAAATGTGACCTGACAAAAAAATGATTCAAATGTTTTCGATGGATAAGTGGATGGGCAACCCAACGCCGTTTACCGTTTTTCACTACCTAGCGTGGTTCTCGAGATCTTAGGGGCGGGCGGGTACCCCCGCCAAAGCGAAGGTGGCTCAGACCCCCGTCAATGCGCGTGTTAACGAACATTATTAGTGGGCTGGAGCTTTGAAAAAGTATAGCCCTGTTTTACCGTCGACCCTCCAAACGAGAAAATGTGTTTCGTGTGATGGGTGCTAAATCACGTTAACCGTCGGCAACGGCTCACCGAACAACTGTATCGCCTCAAACGACACAATAAACGTCGTTCAAAGGCTATGAATAGGTTTATTCCAAAACATTATGTTTGATGTGTTGATCGCTGTTTTTCACAATTCTTTTGTTTTGTAAATTTCAGCTTTGACCAGTAGTTCAGAATCATTCCACGCATTTGGCTAGGTGCTGCATATCAAATAAAAGCACACGGCCCTGAGAACACAAATGTTTGAACAACACCCACACTTCTCCTGGGAATTTATTGACATATCTCTTTAAGTGCGGAAGAGTTTCTACGCTGTCATTAAGGTGTGACTCCCATTCCATCTATAAAGTGTTCGCCTTTACGTCTGCTGTGCAGTTCGGGCCTGAGACGGCATGCTTGTCGTTTTACGACAGGCTCTCATTCCATGGAGTGATTTGGATCCAGCTGGCTTTTGTTTTTTTACACCGGTTGAGGGAGAAGTTGATTGATGCCAATAGCAAGATTTAAGAAAAACGACGCCATATGTTTCCCTTCAAGAATGCTTCGATTCTTGCTTTAGTGGTTGCCAAAAAGCAGGCACGTGGCTTGACGAGCGCGATGTTCATTTCGGTGATTGTGCCTGAAGCTAATAAATCCCACCCAACCCCATTACTTTCCATAAGGTTGGCCCATTGAAGGGTTCCATCGCCAAGGTGACATCATACAGCAATACGGCAGTGATATGGCGGCAGTAGTTAACGCATGACCTTTATGGAGGCTGCAGGGTTAACTTTAGACGAACATATTTTTAATAAAGTGGAACTTAATCCTCTTGGAAAGACCAATTTTTGAATCAAATTGAATACGAACTTATTATGGAAGAAAAATTGAGTCCCTCTAAGACATACTGTACCTGTCAAAGATGTTTGAATTTGACCAATTCCATCACTGGACCTTGTGCCGTATGACGCCAGGTGTCGGCGTGCCCCAAAATGCGCGACGGGACTTTGTGAGCAAATCCAAATTTCATGGTCAGCGTGACGTCAGAGTAGAGGCGGTTCGGGATTGGTGGCTGGGGCTGGCCCGGTCCCAGGTGTCTCCTGCAGCTCTAGAGTGCTATTCCATGGAGCCTACGCTGACTTAGGCATGCCCTAGCCGGCAGGTACACTCACATACACTCACGGACAGCAGATCAGTGCACCAGCAGGCTAAGAGTCTGCTTTTTTTGGTAGCCGCTGAACAAATAGTAGAACTATTTTTGCCACAAGATAAGGGTTTCTGGTTTATAAACGTAGCTTCTGGAATCAACCCACCTCTCCCCAAACTGGTGTCAAAAGCAAAAACCAGCTGTAAGCAAACAATTGCAAAGATTATCGAAGAGTAGCTACGACTAAGAGTACTCCTAAAGCCTCGAGCATGCCGGCCCAGGCCCAACCCGCGTGACACACGTAAAGGCGAATGCTGTGTTCATAATATGGAAGTCACGCCTTTTTGACAGCGTTGAAACTCCGCCGTATGCTAAGGGATGTGACAATGAATTCCCATGAGATGCATGGGTTCCGTTGAAGTATATGTGTTGTCAGAACGGTGCGCTTTTATTTGACGTGCAGTAACCGAGATCTAAGCACCCGGAAGGATTTCGAATCACTGGTTGAAACTGAAATATACAAGAAAAGAAATTGTGAACAAAGCTCAGGTCAAGAGGTAAAAAGGTTATATATCTTAAATCAGCTCGCACTCCGCTTTCGAACAATGTATATTTGTCATTTGAAGCGACAAAAAAGTTCCATTGAACCATACATCGCGTCCTTAACCTTTATGATGAAAATGCTTACAGTCATACCAACAGTACTGCTTCCGACTTTCCGCAAGTTTTAATGACGGATGGGAAAGTGAAGGTTCTCGGGACAACAACTGGTTTCTAGTTCCAAATTAGCGAGAACGTGCAAAAACACAAAGTGCTCCGTAAAAACAGGCTCTCCCTCCATTGTGCCCCGCTGGCCGCCAACGGGTGTGAAGCGAACCCCACCGTGGCTAATGAGCCTGCTGGATCCCTCGTCTGGGACGTGTTTGAAGCCCGAGTGTCACTCGGTGGTGACAGGTGGGAGGGGCAGTGGTCCACGCCGTCGTCCCGCTGCCTGCCATGTGTGGAGTCTGCGCCCGGGCCATCACTAGCACTGCAGCACTATTGGTAAGGAGACGAATTTTCCGCATGCCGCCATGACCTCGCGCATTTGTGGATACTTCTCGTGACAAAAGATGCTAAGCGAACCTAGAATATTTATTATATGTGTTAGAGGGTAGAGAGAGATATAACTGTTTCATAGAGCGTTGTCAGTGTGGATCAGGACGGCTTGGGGCTATTTTATGATAAGTTGGATTATATGAAGGGGATCATTGGGAGCCAACATCCCATGAGGGTAAGCGGGTGGGGGAGCGTTCGTTGCCACGCACTGGTGTTACCAGTCATGTTTCGTTACCGCATTCATTGCCATGGGGAGGCGGAGGGCGTTGCACGACAAAAATGTGCGCCTCCCACGCCTCTGCAAAGTTAACAAGGCTCAAGGATGAGGATGTCCTTTTCGCCTCCTTGGATACGCCCTTAATGAGGTATTAAAACAAAAAATTTGTGTTCACACGAAGTACGGAATAATTAAAAACCAAATACGGATCTAGTCTACACCAAGTAGCAATTATTTTGGTACAGACCCATGTCCGAAACAACGACACGCACACCATAGAATGTGTCACTATATTCTCAATCAGGGTGCGTTCGACCCTGTTCTGATCCCGTGACCACTTAAAGTCAGCCAGAAAGAAACATTATCGAAAAAGGACAACAATATGTGTTGTCCGGAAACCCGGCAAGCCATCGATTTCAAACAATGGGCATCACATTCCCTAAATATCAACCGTTAAAGAAGAACACAACAGGAAAAAGGAAAACATAGCCAGAGCGAAGTCCGACTAAACCACACAGTAATGATCAGGCATTACTCAGGAATGCACATATACAGCCACGGAACACTATGGCCACAGCTCCAGTTTATGTATGCGATGGTCGCAACGGAGCATGCGAAGAACACCCACGGGAGACGCGTGGGCGAATGAAAACTTCACTGACAGACGCCATGAGATGTATCGGTGCTAGCGTACGCAGTTTCGGTTTAGTGGGGCATATAAACAGAGCCCTGTTCAGCTGTCAGCACAGTTTTGTCAGCAGGACCTCAACCTCCCAGAAAAGTAACATCAGCGCCAAATCGCCCTTTGAGCTAAGCAAAGACTCAAACCTACACCATTAAAAATATTAGACGTCATTTGGCACTTACTATTTTCATCAGCGCAAACAGCACGCCGTCAGCCCGTAAAACCCAGAACTAGTTCCCGGGGAGAGGCTAAGTCCTGGACGAGAGCAACGCGGCCCGCTGATTGGTGCACAAAATTGCGACACGAACAGGGCTAGGTTTGAGCGATGCACTTACGGGATTCCTTTTGAATTCCCGTCCGTAACGCCAGTGGTATCTGCAGGACCATCAGGCAATGAAAAGAAGCACTCGCTTTCTCCGGGCGAGAAGCGGCGTACCGCGGGTGAAAATGTCCCGATGGCCAAGAGCAAGCGACGCTAAGTCAACCAGTGTCTGGGTGAGAGGCCCAGAGTCATAGGATATCTCGCGCAGAAGCCTCCGACAAGAACGCCGGCCAGGCCACGTCAAGGTAGTTGTCAACGTCTGGCATAGAATTTCAGGGGATCATTCGATCAAAACCGTATAGTTGGTCTTCGGTCATCCTTCACGTGATTGTGAAAGGCAGTTCGGTCGTAGTGGCCACAGGTGAAGATCCCCGAGCAGCTCTGCAATGTAAGAAGTTGCCTGAAGCCATATCGACCAGAGATCTTCCCATTAGCAAGGACAGCCCTGGCCAGACAATATCACGTAGCTCTTCTTCAGTATATAGGCAAAGCAAAGTGTATCCTATCACGCTATTTCTATAAAAGTGTTTGAATCTACAAAGGTAGGCTTTGCTTCACCAGGCGTGGCTCGGAACACCACGCTGTCTACGGCCCGATGGGAAGTGACGACATGTACTAAAAAAAAAAAGATAAGAACAACGGGCAGATTTTCAGACCCGATTTATGGATCGAGCAGTCAGGGCCGCTGGTGCGAAAAGAAGGCCTGTCCGAAGCGGAAGAACATGTTCATTGCATAGCCACCAGAGGAACACTAACATCAAGACCTGCATTCCAGTGCAGTTTCATATTTGGCAGGATGTGGTAGGACATGTTCAAAATTGCGCCAAAAATGTTCACATCTCTTCTGTGGTTGTGTCGAAGAATCTCCCACTTTGCCCCATGTGACGCCTCGACTTGAGATAATGCTATTTTCAAGCAGGGGATCAAACTAACTGACCCTATTCAAAATATTCATAGATTCTGGGAAGTCATCTCCGAAGGAAACCAGGACTTCCAAAGTCCAGGAACAGGATCCGGATTCGGAACAGCGGGGAATCTCTACTTATCTCTCGTCGCACCTAAGATCCCCTCCATCTGCTCAGCTTCGACCTCGCTGACAAGGGCATCTGGATTGTCGATAGCCGTTTCAACAGGACCACTATTCTCTTTAGCAGTATCAAGAACATATGCCCTCGTCATCGAAGCTCAGAAGAGCCTCCTCGTCGGATTCATTAGCGTCCAGCATCTGCAGTATTTCTTGCCAAGACACTGATAGGTCGGCTTCGTTTCCTCGGCATCTTTAAGGTAATGGATCTACGTAACCTTCGAAAAGCGCTGGGAGCTATCCCTACCGCTACCCCTCTCTTCAAACTATACCGCATTCTCGCCAAAATGTTCTGCTAGATGCCACACCGTCGCCAGTATACCCAAATATGACGATCTCATCCGTGGCGGATCCAGGAATTAATTTCGGAGGGGGTGGTAGGGGCTCGAGTCTTACTCGCCAGTACCTCGGACAGCTTACTACTTACTCGCCTCTGTATTTACTATAGGAATACATGGGGGCGGGGGCTTAAACCCCCAAACCCCCTCCCCTTGGATCCGCCACTGATTTTCATCAAATATCAGCAGTTATTGGCTACCTGCCCACTGTCGTGCACGTCACTGTCAGCTTATACTTGCCATCATAATACTCTATGCATACAGCAATACGTGCAGATCTCGTCACTTGAGGACGAATGGGTCGCTTTGACCCACTAATTCAACTCACGCCCAGGAGCAGTACTATAAACTGAGCTGCTGCCACTGTTATGCGATATAAAGTCAACATCCCGAGGTTACTATAGTTGATATCTCGTGACGTTCCTGCAAAAATAAGCTCTGAGAGGGAAGTTACTTTTCAGATGTCCCTGCCTGGTCGATAGGAATGTCCGGATTGCCTAATGGGACCCCTGTTGTCACATAAGTAATTTCCACTGATCAAAAACGCTACTGAGGGAAGAAAACCTATCGCTACTTCTATTCTCAGCCCCATTTAGCGATGGGAAGAGGCGTTGGTAACTGGCAAGATCAAATATCGTCAGTGAGAGCCTGGGTCATAAACGACCCATTCGTCCCGAGGCAGTTAAAACAGCGAGTAATCCAAGGATACGGAGGCGGTCTCCTTATTACCATGGAAGCGCCTCCCTCTGGACGTCAAGTTCTGAAGACGTTCTACAGGGACAATCAGTTACTGGGACTACAGAGTTGGCGGCGGCACATGACCTTAGCAGTGGTGCGGTTAAACCCGAACAATTAGGTATTACATGGCTCTCCAGACCGCGGCGCCCACTGACAATAGTTGATCCGGTACTTCTCGATAGGACTTGTCAGATACGCAAAACTTTACAATTGGGTTCGCAAGGCTCCTTTCGTAATGTGCGATAGGCATCGCCAGGAACTGCTGTGAGGCGGGTGACATGTCCTGAGGCTTTACCCCTGAACACGCGCATTGACGGGGGTGTGAACCGCCTTCGCCTGCGGGGGGGGCGGCCCGAGATCTCAAATACCACGCTAGTTAGCGATATGCAGTAAACGGTGTTAGGTAGACTGACCTGATCTTCAAAGAAAGTGTTCTACACATTTTTTGTCAGGTCAAATCCAAGATCACTAGAGGCCAAAGCATGTCACCATAGGAATATAAATGGGACGTAATGGAGATGAAGGTTCACCAGCCATAGCATCTGAAAACTATGACAAAGCTGTATAACGCTTTGTAATCCTCTCAGAAAGTCTCGAAGAATATATATATATATATATATATATATATATATATATATATATATATATATATATATATATATATGTATATATATATATATGTATATATGGGTCATTCCATGCCAACTCAACCAATGGTGTACACGGCACCCCTCAGACCTCTATGAAATGAGGTGTATAGGGGTTCTTCATAGCCTAGAATCCGAATCCGTGGTCGAAACCGACCTTGCACTCTTAGTTTCGTAGCAACAGTGACGTCACAATTTTGACGTCACTGCATGCTCTGAAACATTCAAAGCCTTGTATCTCAAAAAGGTACAAAGATATTGAAAATCAGTCAAAGGTTTTAGAAAGAGGTTGCTTAGTGCATAAAAATTATCGTCGAAGATATTTTTTGAATTTTTTTAACTTATAAAAAATGCAAACAAAAAATATAAATTGAAAAATTTTAAAGATTAAGGACTTCAATTTTCCTAAAACTAATTCACATGAAATCTGCAAGCATTCATACCCTGGAACCGTACAAAAAACATTTGGTATCCGATAACAAAATATTGTGACAGCTCCCGTTCTTTACGGGCCTCCCGCCAAATGAGGCCCGGAGCCGCCTCGAGCGCCGCGTCACCCGAGAAGTGACGCTAAAATCGCCTAGTGACACATATAACGGCGGGAACGGCGGGTTTTATTCCGAAGTACATATCTGAAGTGCTAATGGAATAATAAGGAGGTGTAACATGACATGTGTTGATATCAAAGCAATTTTCCTTGCACCTACTGCAAAAGCTTAAAGGGAAGGTAGCATTTTCATAACGTGATTTTAACTGAGATAGCCAAGTTGTAAAGCAAGTCGGGAAACCCGGTGCTCAATATATCATTTGTCTTGGAACTCGAGATTTCCGTAGAAAAAAGCTAAAACCTACCTGCAATGTACCCCTCATGTACCCTTAGCAGAGGCCCACAGTTGACAATAATAACGAACACACCGAAACAACGAAATATACCGGTAATTGAAAATAATATCAGAATCATTACTGATCACCGACCTAATAATGAACACCGAAATCGACTCAAACCGCGATTTCGACTTCGAGTACTAACGACCCCAGAACGAATACCTGCAATCATATCGACGACAAGCCACTTCGAGCGGCCTGCTTCGGTACCAACCGAGCCGGATCACCACAGCCTAACATCGCATACAGCGCAAGGCCACTCAACCCATCGGGGAGTTGGGGCCGGCCGCCTTCTCTAGCCGCGGAGGCACGGCGGTGTGGCTGCGGACGGTAGCCACCGTGCGCCGCGGACCGCTGCTGTCACTATCACTGCCACTCACCGCATTCTGAGCGTTCCGGACCGACTTATAGCCCGACAGACGGCGTTGACGGCCAGGTAAACAAAGACGGCCAGCGCTCGACGCACCAACGTCAATCACCGATGCCGTCAATTGATATGGAATCTTGCTAGGAACACAACCTGACATACTTTGCCTTAGCGAGACAGATTTTTGAACAGTGACATAGATAGCTGATTTGTGATGTTTCCCGGTTATGTCGTAGAGAGATTAGATCGCAAGACACACGGAGGGGGAGTTTGTGTTATTTATAGACACTCGATGCATACCGAAACCCTAACTGTACCGTCAACCAAATCCCCCTTAGAACTATTGTGGGTGCAATTCAAGGAAAAGTCACCCTTCATTCTCGGGATTATCTACCGCCCTCCGAGATCACCTGTCGGATCCGTATTGGATGATTTACACCACCAGCTAACATATGTCCTCACCAAAAACCAGCCGGTGTGCGTTCTGGGTGACGTCAACCTAAATATTCTACCACGGAGCCCTGCTTGTGCCGAGAAGTACAGGAACATGCTGCATGATCTCGGATTCCAGCAGCTCATCAATTCGCCGACTCACACAAGTACTTCAACAGCCACTCTGATTGATCACATTTTTACATCCAGACCCGATTTAACTTCAGACTCATGCGTAATTAGTTGTTCAATCAGCGACCACGATCTTATCGCTGTAAACATCTATACAAAACGTGAGCGGCGCAGAGCCCAGTTTATGACAGTGCGATCCACCAGGAGGGTCAACAAAGACGCACTCTGTCTCGACCTCCTGCAAACTCGACTGGCAACGAGTTTACGACGCCGAAACTACCCAGGAGAAATGGCAAGCTTGGAGAGCGGTGTGGCAGCCCAACATAGACCATCACATCCCGCTCAGAAACATCAAACTTAGACATCCGGCATGCCCTTGGCTCACGGACAATGACCAGCTGAAAAACTGTATGGAAAATCGCGATCGAGCACGAGAAAACAGAAAACAGGACCCGACCAACCCAGAGAAACAGCAGGTTTTCAAGAATTGGAGAAATGCTGTTAAAAAGGCTCAATACAGGGCCTGCTCTGAATACTACTCTCTCTCGTACCGAAACTCAAGACCAGGAATCTGGACCGGCATCCGAAGATATCTACTGGCATCAAAGAAACCTCAATCGATAGCGAAACCACCGGAGCATAGTGATCCTGCGTGGGCCGATAAGCTTAACCGTCACTTTGTTTCGGCCGGCGCAGATGTCGCTACTGCACTATCCGCCGCTCATCAGGGTGAGGCGCTTAATCCCCAACCGCCCAGAGTGTGCAGTGATGTATTCCGTGTGCAGACTGTTACGTTGCCGGAACTGTCTTTGGCACTGAGAGGCATGGGTAACTCGCGCGCAAGTGACAGTGATGGTATAACTTTGGAGATGCTGAGACTGACTTTTGCTGTCGTGGCCCCCCACCTGTTGCATGTTGTTAACAGCTCACTCCGAACAGGGAACGTGCCAGCTGAATGGAAGGAGGCTTGCGTTCTCCCACTGTTTAAGAAAGGTGACCGTTCAAACCCTGCAAATTTTAGGCCAATCTCGATCATAAGCGTTGTTGGAAAGGTATGCGAAAAATTAGTGAGTTTTCAACTTTCATCATACCTGGAGAGAAATCACATTTTGTGCAACAGTCAACACGGTTTTCGCTCTGGCCACTCAACAGAAACAGCAATGCTCGAAACAGTAAATTACCTCACAGAAAACCGTGATTCGGGCAAAGTTTCTACCCTCCTGACCGCGGACACCTCCCGCGCCTTCGACAGTGTGGAACATGAGCGATTGCTGACTAAACTCGGCTGGTATGGAATTGAGGACCACTGGTTGAGAGACTGGTTGCGTGGCCGACCACAGAAAATCCAGGGAAACAGTTCAGAATCGCTACCTGTGACTCACGGTGTAATCCAAGGATCCTTGCTTGGCCCAAAGTTATTTTTGATATTCTCAAACGACCTCACAACTCACTTGCCTTTCGGAAAACAAGTCATCTACGCCAATGATGTTCAGGATTGGATTCCGAGGCCCCTGCAGACCTAATGATTCTTAAACAACGCGTCGAGCGGACACTTGAAACAGCCCTCAGTTGGTTCACTCAAACCCGCCTCAAAATTAACCCTACCAAAACTGAGCTTCTAGTGACTACGCCTCTGCGTCTAAGAATGGGAGAAGACTTTGCGGTAAATTTTGGCACGAACACAATCAAACCAGCGCCATTTGCAAAAATCCTTGGAATTTACTTGGATTCCGCCCTTTCATGGGAGAAACAAATATCGCAAGTGACCCGTCGGTGTTACAGCATACTCATTGGACTTTCGAAATTGAGGCATAAAATTTCCTGCGAAACAAAACAGCTCCTAATTCAGTCACTGGTCTTTACCCATATTCAGTATTGTTTTCCTGTTTGGGGAGGATGCAACACCACCCAGAAAAAAACAAATTAAAAAAATCATTAATTTTGGAGCGCGCATTGCTTCTGGGTTGCACTGCCGCGAACACGTGTCGTCTACCTTGGAAGCACTGGGATGGATGAGGTTTGATGACATGTTGGAGGAGCGTGATGTAGCCATGGTGAGAAGGCTGTTAAGCACATCTGTCCCACCCTTGCTGGCCGAGAGCATGGTGCGTCACTCTGACGTGTCAAGAAGGACCACGTGGGGAGCTGAGGCGGGCATGCTCGAGCTGCCCAGAGTAAGAACGGGGGCGGCCAGGCGAGGTTTTGGCTTCCGGGCAGTTAGCTCATGGAATAACAAAATAGGAGCAGGTTGACTCGCACTGAGGGACAATGGTAGGAATGTGTAGTTTTTTTAGCGTTTTTAGCTGTCTGCTTTTTAGATGCCTTGCTCGTTTGAGTTTTGCTGTGTTCTGCTCCTTCGTACCCTGTATTTGACGCGAGGACTGTAAAGCCACGTAATGGAGACCTCAATAAAGCACTACAGTTGTCATGGCTGTTGGTGTGACGGCATATGCTGACTTCACGATGAGCATCAGCCAATCGAAGCCCTTGAAGCGTTTCGAGTATTGTAGTGGCTGCCAGATCATGACATCATCCACAGGCAGATATTTATTTTTTTCCTAGAGGAGTATTTTACAAATCAAAATATTGAGCTTATTGTACATTTTTCAGAGAAATTATGAGTGGTTTCATTATTTTAGGCTAAAAGTACGCCTAATTACACCAAATTCCAGGATTCAACCAAGGTGCCACATTTCCTTTAAGAAGTGAACAGAAAACAGATAGGGTACCAAGCTGAAACTGCTTCATTATAGCTGCTGTCACGCAAACAGGAAAAATGAAAACTGAAATGAATTCTTGGTGTCTCAATTTTCTGTCATTCTCGGTTGGCTCCATTGACAAATATTTATGTTGATCCTTAACGGATCCTTTTACGGATCCGTTAAGGATCCGAACCGTACCCAAGATCCTTTACGGATCTTGTATGTACGGTTCAATACGTTAGCTTGCCGTCATGCTTCAAAATGTTTTGCTCTGTTTATAGTAGTACTCGTGGCGAAGAAAACCGTCTTGCATTTTTATTACTGTTTTCTAATTATGGCCGACCCTGGGAACTGTCGCATTGTTGGGAGAACGGGGAGTTGAGGGCGGGAGTTGTGGGAGGAAGCCTAACCGGAGGTGAGGAAAGTGAAGCTGCGATGGGATACATTTGTTTACTTTATCCACGGTAAGGGAATGCGAGATAGGTTGAGGAGGTAACTTCATTTGGCACTTCACCTTAATGCCAAGTGTTCATACGGTCATTTCTTTTAATTACTTTAAGCCAGTGGCTTCGCCATTGGAAGGGGTAGAGGCCGGACCCCACGTTTTGAGAAAATTAACGGTTTTCACCTTTAGCATATAGCCAATAAAACATAATTGTTAAAGGCAGGCTTTAGCCTTTAAATGTGATCTTAATGCTGTGACATCCCCTATAACACTATCAATCCTTCTTTTGAAATCAAATATGAAAAAGAGGGTTACCTTGCTCCCTAGAAATATGTGACGGTGTTCTTGACTTTGGCAGAGTATAAAGTAACATTGCGACATATGACTTCTTTGGCTGCTGCTACCGGATGGAGTAGGGAACCACACAAGAAAAATAAAAATGGTGTTTTTGTGTTGAATCTTTTTTTCTGAACCTCCTCACAGTTTGGGTGCCCTAAGACCGCAAAAATATTGATTGTAATCCCAAACTGTGCTGACATTTCACCCTCCCCGTCCCGGCTGTGCTGGGCCGATCGGTCACCGGGCATCGCAGCAGACAGCCGTCGGGCACGCCCGCTGAGTGCCTTGAATTGTGGACAGCGGTCTTATTACATTGGAGTGAGTTTAGCTACTGGGCTTATATTTACGTTTTTCAGAAACCGTACTTTCTACGTGACCTGATGGGACCCTACGTCTCGAGCACAGCCGGAGACCGTACCGGATCTGGCTCGGGCGCGTTTTAGTGCGACTGACCGAACTCACTAAGCGAGGTCATCCTAGCATAAGCCTCACTACAGTGCGAAGTGGCATTTGTTTTCTAGTGTAGCTTACCGAACTGAGCCCCGCAGAACTAAAGACGAGGCTCCACAAGGCCCGGAAAATGAAAGGCACTTGGGGTTTCCATTGTTTTTGGCCAGTAGACTACTGAAAGAAGAGAGGACGCCTACGCAACGTCTGCATCACTTTAAGCCGGAGGTTTCAAGCCGTGTGATGAAGTAACACACACGTGATATAATGTTACCGTCAGAGCATGTCTGTGCAGCACTGACCACAATAAGACAATATTTTTTTAGTCAATATAGAAATGAAGTGTTGTTACAATATCCGTTATAACTCAGTTAATTTTCTAAACATCGTTCATCAATAAATTCAGCGCAATTGTCTCGTATAATAGAAAGAAAGAGTTTGCTTTGTGTCGTAACGACTGACAAAGTAAATTTACACAACAGTTATAAGCACCATTAGGATCCTCTGGCTGAGCACGAAAGAATAACCTATCCTATTATCAAGCGAGATTAAAACACGAAACGGTCCTTGCGTGCTTAGATCAGGCCAATGCTATTATAGCTGATAATGCTTACAGTTCAAACTGCAGTGGCAACCCAAACACGATGACGTCAAAATAAGTGTTCTATTACCATTGTGGGGAAAGTTAGCAAATATAAACCAGCTTCTCCCAATGCGTTTCCAATCGAGAGCTTAGGGCCCTGGACAGACCTCAGGTCATCGATATCAGAAACTCCGTTACAACACATTGTTTTACCCGGCGGGCTTATTATGTGAGATGAATGTCAGATCGTAAGAGTAATTCTTTTCTCACCGCAGCACCTATAAACGTTTTTTGGCGGTCACTAGGCCTGGACTGGTGACCCGACCTGATATTGCCGGGACCTCAGATTGTGTCAGAGGCTACAACAATGACCACATAGCATGTATACTGGTGGACGCAGAGAAGGGGGCAAAGGGCCATGGCCGCCCCCCAAAACTGCAAAATTTTTGCCTATTTTCTTAAACACTATGTTTTTAAGATTTTTCCAGAGTTGACCCCCTTCCCTTGAACGGTGTTCCTGCGTCCACCCCTGAGCACGTATGCCAAGTACGGCGGCGTTGCACGCCTCCGTCTCTCGGCGCCAGGCAAAGAATCTGAAGGAAGTTGTAACAGCCCCTCATTCCGGCACGGGTTACGATATGATTTTATCAAATATCCATTATTTTTTATGGTTTTAGGGTAAAAACACATGCAGATTTCATATACTCGAATTTCAAGGAAATCGAAGTCCTCGCTCTTAAACATTTTCAAATTAATATTTTTATTTCAAATTTTTATCATTTTTGAAATTTTTCAGAAACTATTTTTGGAAATCATTGGTATTCGCCAAACATCCTCCCTCTACAACCATTGACCGATTTCAAATATCTTCGTAACTTTTTGAAGTACAAAGCTTTGAATTTTACCAATCACGGAGTGACGTCACAATTTGACGTCACTGTTGCAACGAAACTAAAACCCGGTGGTCTATTTTGACCACACATTTGGATTATAGACTATGAAGAACCCCTATACACCTCATTTCATAGAGATCTGAGGGAGTGCCGTGGAAAATCACACTTCTGCTGGTTGAGTTGGCATGGAATGACCCATATATATATATATATATATATATATATATATATATATATATATATGTATATATGTATATATATATATAACGCTCACGGGCTTGTCTTTGCAGGATGACTTTGTTGAAGAGCCATTTGACAGAACAATAAAGGTAAAGGTACACACTGGCAAATTGGATATTAAATATGTTAAAAATCAAACACACGGACGCGTTTCGTTACTTCTTCAGCGTGTGTTTGAAGAATAGAGAACTAATTTTTAAACATACGCTGAAAAAGTAACGAAACGCGTCCGTGTGTTTGATTTTTAATATATTTAATATCCAATTTGCCAGTGTGTACCTTTACCTTTAGGATGACTTAGCCTGTTTCAGAATAGCCGATCTGCCACAGCCTCCAGGTGCTTCAGGTGCTGTAGCCTGCAGTCCACTAGACCACAGCTCCTCTCCATACCGATGTTCGTCACCACAGTATAATCAATGGTCTCATTTTGGCCAATCACAGGGCACTAGGGCAGTTCTCATCTATGCCATAGTCTCTCCTCTGCCTCGCCAGCACCTGCTTCATCTCCTCCATGGTGAGGCTGGTCAGTGTCACCACCTCCTCCTTGTACAGCCTGGTCCGCTCACCACCACCTCCACCATCTCCTGGATGTAGCTCTCCTCCACAGCATTGAAGAGACCCTCTCTCACACCAGCCAGCGCTGGTTTGTCACACAGGAAGAAGTATGTATCCACCAGCTTTAGATCTCCATGCTCTGGTGGACGTTTTAAGAGGCCAACTTCAGGCTGGAGTGGGTGACGCCTTGCTGAATGGGTCCTGGAGTAGAATGGCTCCACTAACTGAAGGTCGAAGGTGGTCTAGACCACCAGCACTGGCATCGAGTAGGGCAGTACCATGACCCCCCTCACAATGCAGGTCAGGGGTTGTTTCTGCCAGGGCAGTCGTCCAGGAAGCTGCTGATGCTGTGGTCCTTATGGGAGAAGAGGTAACCATCTAGCTCCCTTTCCTTGGGGTAGACCATGAACTGTTTATATATGTTCCATGACGTGTGGCTGTACTCGGGGGGCAACTAGTCGTAGGATCAGATCAAGTACCCGGTCGGCAATATTGGAATTCTTTGTGTCGTGGTTGAGGTCAGCCATGAAGGACCTCATCACCTCCTCCATCTCCATCACCGCCTCCACTTTCCTCATGACCTTGTTCAACCCCGGTGAGAAGTTCAGAGGGATGTGGATGTTACTGGACATCTGCCTGCGGGGGTTTCGAGGTAATACGACTCAGCAGCATCAGAATCATCCCCATCACATTATTGTAGGTCGGCGACTTGTTTGATGGGACGAAGGACTTCGGTACAGGAAAGCCAACATCGAAATCATACTTTTGCTACCAGAATCCAACTCTCTCCTAGCTCCACCCTTGAGGGCGCTATATAATCTTACCAGGTTGTTGCGCCCACTAAGCCCAAATAGCGAACAACTAACTAGCTCCACGTTTGGCCATCCTGCACGCCTGGCCATCCTGCTCCACTCTTGGCGGCCAGTGATAAACTAATCCAATGTCTGCCAACTAGAGCCCAGAGTCTAATAGCTGTTTCTGCATGAAGGTAAAGGAAGAATGTTTTACAATAAAGGACCTAGATAAAGGGACAGTCGTCGTCACTGATGGATGCAGAACTCGGGTTTGGGAGGGCCCAAACAGGCCGAGATTGATTCTGTTGAGCGGCGGGGAAGGGGAGTGGAGCGTGATATCACTTTCTTGGTGGAAAATCGTGTTCACGGGGGACATGCAATCTTTAACAGCTCCCAGGGAAAACTTAAAGTTTCCCACGATTTTGCATTTTTCTAGTTTGAAGCTTATTTTTGGCTTGTCGGCCGACCGTTTGGGGTTTGTTGGTGGTGGTTTTCGGTAGGTTTTGGCATGGTTTAGGGACTGTATGTTTTTTGTATGGTTAGGTATGGTATTTTTGGTATAATTTGGTATTGGTTGGCATTGTAATTGATTGATATGATTTGGTATGGTTAGGAAACGGTATACCGTTTCAGGTTTCCGGCTGTTGGCGGGACCATGGCACCGCACCCCGCCTGGATCCGCCAGTGCTCGTCGTCTATCAAATTTTCATAAAATTCATGGTCACTTTCTTCTTCAACACCTAGTGGTTATGAAATTATGTTTACCACTTAAGTCATGCATATAGGTCTAGATCAGAGTCCGATAAAAGTTAACGATTTTCATCGAAAAACTATTGCTGCAATGGCCAGATACTGCTTTGCTCAAAGTACCTAGTCTCTTCGGGAAAAAGTATATTTTTGCCCCCAGTACTGGTTTCGAGGGGTTTCAAAACTCAATTTTGGCGTTTAGCTGTCACCTACCAGTTACCATCCCACCCTACAGTAAAACCATTTTACCGATGCTATTCCAATGGAGAAGTCATGGAGTCGTACCGAACTTAAGACCATCGATATAACAAATCCAGAAACATATGGTGTATTAGCTGAGGGGGCCCATTATGTGATATAAACTTCATATCACTAGATTAACCCGCGCCCCACCGGGGGTCCGGCGCCACCTTCGCCCCACCAGAGGGGGCCATCGATGGCCCCCCTCTAACTCCGAAAATATGGGCGTTAGCGCAAATCTGCAAAGTGCAATAGAAAGCTCGCGTGAATTCAGTAAGAAATTACTTCGCATGTTTTAGTGCTCAGGTCAATGGTTTGACCTCCAGAGGTCAAATTAGGTCAAGATCGGCTATTTTCACTCAAATATGCAATGATTAAGCAAACTGGACATAACTCTTATGTCATTAGAGATATTGAGACCTGGTAAAGTTCATTTGATAGGAAATTGCCAGTACTTTTTCCGCTATGTGGAACGTAAAGACCTCCCGCCAGTGGTTTGACCGCCAGAGGTCACCTCGTGACCTAATATGACCTGAGGTCACGAAAGGTCAAAAAGTGACCTTGCCGTATATCAAATGAAAGCCAGTGACAAGACAAACACGATGGTGTTTGTTTCACCGCTCTAGCTCAATTAGGTCAAAAGTTATTGTCAAAATACTGTTCTTGACCTCTGGTGACCTTGGATGACCTTGGAAAAGTCAAAGGGCAAATATAACCCCTGGGATCCGTGAAAGGGTGTCCAAAAACGTTGTTCTGAGCAGTCTGAGTATTTGCAATCATTTTTGTGGCTTTTATATCATGAAATAGCTTTTCCCCATGCTTTTCCAATGGGAGAGGTCGCCTCGTGACCTGACCTCAGGGCACGAAATCGAAAAATCCCGGATATACACCTTGTAGACCCTGGAGGGGTCATGAAGTGTAGGAAGTTTCAAATCGATCGACTTTGAAATATAGCTCTTACAGAGCTCTAAAGGTGAAGTGAGGTGACCTTGGTTGACCTCGTCTGGTGACCTGACCTTGGGTGACCCGGGGTAAAAAATTTCAGGGATGATGGGAAAATGATGCAGTGAGAGGTAGAGCCCTCAACTGCGGTGCTGCGCCTCGTCGTTTTTCTGCTATCCCGGAAAAACCTTAGGGGGGCCATCGATGGCCCCCCGGTGGGGCGAGGGTTAACACCCGCACTGAAGATTGGTCCGGCACTAACGCGCACTGGAAGGGGGCCTGATAGCTCCGCCCCCAAACTCTTGTTAGGGGGTGGGTGGAGGCTATAGTGATCTACATCATAGCCAATTTTGTTTACCTAGTTCGATATCTTACACGCGCATTGACGGGGGTCTGAGCCACCTTCGGATTGACGAGGGGGCGGGTACACGCCCCCTAAGATCTCGAGAACCACGGTAGGTAGCAAAAAACGGTAAGCAGCGTTGGGTAGCCCATCCGCTTCTCCATCGAAAATATTTGAACCATTTTTGTCAGGTCACATTTAAGGTCACCAGAGGTCAAAAACATGCCGTCACATGCCGTCACAAGGATAACATGTAAATTAAGTTTTTCGGCCATTACATCTGAACAAGTAAAGATAGAGCAAAACGACTTAAACTGTATGAATCCTCGCAGCAAGCCGAATCGAATGATATATGATTTGACCTTGCTAGGTCAAATCAAAGATTTGACCTGACCTGAGGTCAGGTCAGGGTCAAATTATATAAAATGCATATCATTAGAACCGCAAAGCCAAGGCGAGTCTAATGAAGCTAAAATAAACGCTGTATCACCATATGTTACTGAGTTATTCAGTAAAAACCATATTTCCCATGTATTACCAATGGAGAGGTCATGCTTCGTCCCTGACCTTAGGTCATCGATATCAAAAATACCGGAACATATTTTAGAGAACTCGGTGAGCCCATTATGTGATATGAGTTTCAAATAGATAAGTTCACCCTGCTCCGACTTTGCTATCTTAAACGTTTTTTTGAGGTCGCGTCACTTGACCTGTACTGGTGACCTAACCTGAGATGACCTATCCTTAAAATTTTCACAGAAGTTGCAAAAATGATGAGGGAAAAGGTATACCAAGTACGGCGGCGCTGCGCGCCGCCGTTTTTCTGCTGTATCCGAAAAACCCGAGGGGGGGTGGGTACCCGCCCCCGTCAATGCGCGTGTTAAACGTAAAACGAGGTTATAAAGGTCAAATATTGGCCGTGCTGGGGACCTATTGGGAAATGCCGTGATTATAAGGGGAAAAGACGGGAGTAAGCTAAATACGGACCAGGGTTACAGGGGGAGGTCGCAAAAAACTCCTCCTACTTCTCACACCGCTAGAGCTATTGAGGTCTGATAAAGTACATTTGATAGGAAATTACCAGGGCTTTCTCCGCTAAGTCAAACATAGTGACATGCTGCCGTTTTTTTTACCTCCAGAGGGCACCTCTTAACATGACCTCAGGTCACAGAAGGTCATGAAGTAGTCTCGTCGCATATAAAACGAAAGCCAGTAACGAGACATACACGATGACGTTTAATTCAGTGCTCTGGCTTAATCAGGTCAAAATGTTTCGTCAAAATACTGTTTTTGACCCCTGGTGACCTGTGATGGCCTCAGATAAGTCAAAGGACAAATATCGCCTCTGAAATCGGTGAAAGGGTTGCCAAGAATGATTTTCCGATAAAAGGACAGTTTTTCTCCCTACTTTTTCTATGGTACAGATCACCTCGTGACCTGACCTCAGGTCACCGAATCGAAAAATCCCGTATATACATTTTGTATACCCTGAAAAGAGTATCAAGTGTAGAAAGTTTCAAATCGATGGGCTTAGAAATGTAGCTATGTTAGAGCTCAAAAGCTGAAGTGATGTGACCTTGTTTGACCTCACCTGGTGACCTAACCTAGTGTAGCCTGGGTTGAAACATTGCAGGGATGGTGGAAACATGCTGGGGTAAAAGGTGGACTCCTCAACTGCGGTGCTGCGCTCCGGCATTTTTCTGCTATTCAGAAAAACCCCTTAGGGGGCCATCGATGCCCCGGTGGGGTGAGGGTTAACGATTGAAAACTGAATCAAGTACTGCAGCAGGTGTGGGAGATGGATAGTAGACTCTGATTGACTCTGGATTGGCAAACCAATTAGATCGTCTACTCTAGAACAAACGCTGAACAAGGTAAAATTCAATTGGGACTCAGTCTTCACGTTAGCGTTCGAATTCAAGTTAATCTAATTAGGTATTCTGGGATCATACAGGAACCTCGTCACGGCTTCACCGGTGCCAATGCACATTTGCATGTCTAGTTCAATGCCTTATCTCCGCTTGATCATTGCACCACTGCCAGTGCTATTTTTGCCCTCTCTCTCGAAACTATACGAATGCCTATGCCAATGGACATTCCCGACGGTAATCTATGGCAGCTATTTTTGCGCTGAATTCCGCGCCGCTCCTCCAAGGCGGATGTCTGCAGTGCGTGGTGCCGGCTGAGTGACCTTCTGTGGAAATATTTACAATTGTTATTTCACAGAGTTAAGAAATAAGTTCGACCAGATACACCAGAGTAAACTGATTTGTGAAAGGGAGGGTATTTTCTGCACACACTATCCGAACTTGCGAGTACTGGTCGCGCCAGGTTCTATTTGTTGTTCAACACGCGCCTCGCTGGAGGAAGGGGACAAATTTTCCCCCCACTCCTTCCTCTCCTCGTTTTCCCCAAATAATGCAGAAATGAGCGACCGCGGAACAAAGCAGCTTACCATGCCTTGTCCGTGATTGATTCCACGCATCTGACCAAAGTTTTTAGGCCAGGTTATGTCAGGTTAACCCTCGCCCTGGTAGGGGCGGGGGTGTTTGAACATCCCCCTCGGGTTTTTCGGGTGACACAAAAAACGGCGGCGCTTCGCGCTCCGGTACGTAGCACACCTTATTCTTGATCAATTCCGCACCATTTCCCAAAAGTTTAGGGGTAGATCATCTTAGGTCAGGTCAATAGTGCTGGTCAAGTGACCTCACCTTCAAAAATGTTCAACGTGACACAAGTAATAAAAGGGCAAATCTATCGAATTCAAACTTATACCACATAATCGGCCTCACAAGCACTACAAAACATATTCCGGGATTTTTATATCGATGACCTTGGGTCAGGTACGGATCATGACCTCTCCATTGAAAGTCATGGGAAAAACGGAAGTTGGCCAAAAGATTGCTCTATTTTCGTAGATAACGCTGGGAATGCCTTCTTGCAGGGTTGACTATGCAGGGTTCGATGATGCCCTTAACACGCGCACTGGAGGGCCTCGGAGGCCACCCCCACCTGTTTTCCAAGGTGGCCGGAGAACTGCTTGTAGCCGAAAAACGAAACGTGGCCACATTTAACAGAATTTAATAGCGCGTCGATTGGAGAAGACTTTTGAAAATCGGCCGAAAATTTTTTGACTTATAGGCTTTCAAAGTCAGACCTGCATTTTGAGATCGCCGTAAACGCGCGGTCGGACCAGTTAGCTTGCATTGAAGACCGAGTGGTGACGTCATAACGTCATATAAGCGGGACTATATGTCAAGGTCACTTCACATGAAAGTCAAGGTCAAGGTCAAAGGTCACAGGTCAAGGTCATATCTGCACTTTCAAGGTCACTGACCACTGTGCGTCCGGCCAAATGACGTTACCCCGTCTGACATATATTATGCTATGACGTCATCGGTAGGGTACCCCAATACAAAGGTCAAGGTCAAAGGTCACGGTCAAAGGTCATTGGGAAAGGTCAATCCTCATTTCCTGCCAAACAGTGGTTACAGTGTTAGTCAAAGTATAAATAATAAGTAGTATACCATATGGTGACCTTAAAGGTCAATGACCTTGAATGACCTTGACCCAAAAGTTGTGAGGAAGCCTCTTTGAGACCTCTTCTCTATGAACCTGGTCCACCTTTAGCTTATTCCCGCCATTTTCCTGCAATAATCAGACAGCATTTATCAATCGATACCAGCATGGCCAATATTTGACCTTTACGACCTCGTTTGACCTTGAATATATTAACCTAGGTCAATGAAAATTGGTCATCACGTAGATCACCATAGCCCCCACCCACCTACCAAGTGGCGTTTTCTAACCCTCTTAGTTTCCGAGATCTTAGGGGGCCTACCAGGCCCCCTCCAGTGCGGTTAGTGCCAGACCCCCTCCAGTGCGGGTGTTAAGTCAGGTCATTTTTAAGTTTCGACCTATTATAGTCATATTATGCATCATTCGATTCGCCGTAACGAGAGGAAGTGAATGGTGCCCAAAAATGGTTATAACCCAACTCTGTCAGACGCTAGAGCCCAGAAATTCTTCTGTATGATGCCACTTTCTTTGACCTGTCATGACCACAATATTGACCTGAGCCAAAAAGTGACTGACGTAGGTGCTTCATGAATTTTTATGAGCTATCTACCAGTCTTCGCTTTTTTTACTATCCTGCATAGGAGCCGAGTTCGAGGGGTGGTGTTTTACTCCCTCCCCCCATCAGGATGAAGGTGGCTTGGAGGCTCACCGGGGCGGGTGTTAAGGAGCTATTCAATGTCAAGTGACCTAACCTCAAAACCCAAAATAACTAGTGAAGTTGCGTCAAATTAACATTTACCAACCGGTCAGTTTAAACTTTAATGATATGATGAAGTCATTACGTTTTACAAATATGATGTCTTGGATCTTTCATAATATTAGCCTAATATGAGGTCAATTTTTGTCATCCCATTAACTACAAGTCTATGGTGAAAATAGAAAGGGCTCTTCTTAATAAATATTGGATAGATCAGCTTGAAAGTCCTCACATCTTGTATTCTTAGCACGAGCCTAGCCATGAAGTGAAATTTTTAGCATATGACCTCTCAAAGGTCATGTGAAGTCACAAGATAATACAGTGATTATTTTGCTAATAACTTTGCATGGATCATAATAGGGTTTCTTTTTGGATTTCGCTGCCCTCATCCTGTCACGGGGAGTCGATTTATATGCAACCTGGCTATGCTAGGCCACCATGTGTTCCTGACCTAGCTTTAGGCCAGGTCATTTTCACCATTTGACCTAGCATGATCATATTACATATAATTATATTTCTTACGATGAGAAGTCTCCAATGACGCCTAAAGGTTTTCTCTAGCTCCGCTCAGTAAAAAGATATGGCGGAAATCTACAGTGCCCTGTTGTAAGCCTTTAGAACTTTCCTTAACCTCTGGTGACCTCAATATTGATCTGAAATAAAAGTAACCTTATAATCTCTCTTCGTCTCGTCAATAACTTTTAAACGCCGTCCATGGATTTGTTTTAGCTTTTCTAGGAAATGAGATACGGAGGGGGAAAAATACGCCCCATCCAGTAGGGTGCGTCATTCCAGGGACCCGAGACGGGCCCAGTTAAGGCACACCTTGATTGATAGCTGCCCATTCCCTCCAAATGCTGGAATATTAAGTGTACTCTCCTATCTTCAAGTTTTTTTTGTTAGTTTTTAGTAAATGCCACCATCCGCCTCTTTGCTTTCGTTACTCGAAATCTCTAAACCGTTGATAGCGCGGTGAGTTGCGCTTTTAACCCACGCTCCCACCGGGGGTCCGGCGCCACCTTTGCCCCACCGGTGGCCATCGATGCCCCCCCTCTAACTCCGAAAATATGGGAGTTAGCGAAAACCTACAAAGTGCATTAGAAAGCTCGCGTGAATTCAGTAAGAGATTACTCAGCATGTTTAAGCGCTCAGGTCAATGGTTTGACCTCCAGAGGTCAAGTTAGGTCACGATAGACTATTTACTCAAATATGCAATGCTTAAGAAAACTGGGCATAACTCTTATGCCATGAGAGCTATTGAGATCTGGTAAATACATTGGATAGGAAAATGCCAGACCTTTCTCAGCTATGTGAAACGTAATGACCTCCCGCCAGTGGTTTGACCTCCAGAGGTCCCCTCGTGACCTCATATGACCTGAGGTCATTAAAGGTCAGAAAGTGACCTTGCCGTACATCAAATGAAAGCTGGTAATGAAACATACACGATGATGTTTGATTCAACTCTCTAGCTTAATTAGGTCAAAAGTTATTACTAAAATACTGTTTTTGACCCTGGTGACCTTGGATGACCTTGGAGAGGCAAATTAAAAATATGACCCCTGGGATCCGTAAAAGGGTGTCCATGAACGCTTTTCTGAGAAAGCCGAGCATTTGCAATCGTTTTTGTGACTTTTAGATCATAAAACAGCTTTTCCCATACTTTTTCAATGGGAGAGGTCACCTCGTGACCTGACCTGTTTTTAACCCACTACCCATTTAAAAGGTAGGCAGGAGTGCCCTTCCGTACCCATGCGACCAAACTACAAATTTTCCAGTTGTAAATTTGGGACATGTATGTTAATATCTTAATTGAAGGTTGCACCACTCCCCGCTCCATTTATTCTAAAGTTGTTTACTGAGTATTTCCCCAAGTCTCTCCCGAAAAGAATAGTAGAACTAGTAACATTCGAGAGAAACTTGGGTACTCTAAAGTTGGTATTAGTGGTTTAAAGTTTTTCAGGGTTAAATAAGAAACTCAAAAAGAAAAAAATTGGTCAGTCAATGGCTATGAGAAAACTAGGCAGCGAGATGAAAAAGAATCACAAAAAGAAAGTACTTGATAGCTTGATTTTTACCTGAATCCATTTACTATTGATTCCCCTCCTGGGATCGATATTGGTTCCTAAAATGTTTTCTGATAATTTTCTTTAATGTATATTTCTGCAATGGAACATCATCAAGATTTGGAAAAATCGGACATATTATCTGGTTCCACGCTGTTGGAGCTGAACATGATATTGAAAATGATCTGTAGTTCGTTGTTGCTAAAGGAACATGAAAATGTTGTACTAGGCGAGTGTTACCTTAGGTCATGAAATCAAAAATCCTGGATATACACCTTTTAGACCCTGGAACCTATAGCCATGAACTGTAGGAAGTTTCAAATTGATCGTCTGAGAAACGTAGCTCTTATAGAGCTCAAAATTTGAAGTGAGATGACCTTGGTTGACCTCGCCTGGTGACCTGACCTTGGGTGACCCGGGTAAGAAATTTCAGGGATGGTGTGAAAATGATGGGGTGAGAGATAGAGCTCTCAACCGCGGTCCTGCAGTTCGTCGTTTTTCTTCTATTCCGAAAAAAACCTTAGGGGGCCATCGATGGCCCCGGTGCAGCGAGGGTTAACACGCGCATTGACGGGGGTCTGAGCCACCTTCGCATTGACGGGGGCGGGTACCCGCCCCCCTAAGATCTCGAGAACCACGGTAGGTAGCGAAAAACGGTAAACGGCGTTGGGCTGCCCATCTACTTCTCCATCGAAAAAAATTTGAACCATTTTTTGTCAGGTCACATTCAAGGTCACGAGAGGTCAAAACATGCCGTCATAGGGCTAACATGTAAATTCAGTTTTTGGGCCATTACATCTGAACAAGTAAAGATAGAGCAAAACGACTTGAACTTTATGAATCCTCTCAGCAAACCAAATTGAATGATATATAATTTGACCTTGCTAGGTCAAATCAAGGATTTGACCTGACCTGAGGTCAGGTCAGGGTCAAATTATATAAATGAATATCATGAGAACCGCAAAGTCCAGGCGAGTCTAATGCAGCTAAAATAAATGCTATATTACCATACGTTACTGAGTTATTCTGTAAAAACCATTTTTCCCATGTATTTCCAATGGAGAGGTCATGCCTCGTACCTGACCTTAGGTCATCGATATCAAAAATACCGGAGCATGTTTTAGAGAAATTGGTGGGGCCATTATGTGATATGAGTTTCAATCGGATAAGTTTACCCTGCTCCGACTTATGCTATCTTAAACTTTTTTGAGGTCGGGTCACTTGACCTGTACTGGTGACCTGACCTGAGATGAGCTAACCTTAAAATTTTCACAGAAGTTGTAAAAATGATGAGGAAAAAGGTATGCCAAGTACGGCGGCGCTGCGCACCGCCGTTTTTCTGCTATCTCCGAAAAACCCGAGGGGGCGGGTACCCCCCGTCAATGCGCGTGTTAAGCTTTTATGCGGTGCTGAAAAAATATATATAATATCCTCTCTTTTTAAGATGTTGAGATTAGGGGTGATAGGGATATGCAAAACCCCTCTTCTATAGAAATAAGGTACTATTTTATCTGCAATGGGCAGAAATTAATATCTGAAATTTGTTGCAGGTGCTGTTAGTGGGATTTGAAACCCATCCCGGCGTGAAGGCGACTTCGCAATCGGTGTTGGCGACTCCTTATGACACTGTCGATGGAGACGAGAGGAGCGCTCCCGATAATGACGCCACTGCTCTGGTGCACCGCGGCGCGGATGCCGACGCTTTATCGCCTCCGGCGATGTACCGCAGCAGGGCGGAACGCTCCACCATAATGGAGCGGCGTCAAAGGCGACAAAACGACGGTCAGTTGGAGACGGAGCCAGTGTGGAGTACTGGGCGGAAGAACAGCGATGCTGGCGAGCATCCAGTAGCTGTGCTAAATGATGGAGCTGTCAAACCTCAGACTGAGGGACAAACAATCCCGTGGCCAGGCGGGTCCAGGATCAGTGGCGTGGGCAGGCTGGGGGTATCTTTGGGACCATCCAGAAACGGTTATAAGCCTCGGAAAAGGCGCCGCCAGGGGCATCGGTATATACCAATCAGTTTACCGAATCCAAGATATATTTTTCGTCAGATGGCACAGCTTATCAGGAAGGTACACAATTCTAACCGATCTCTTGTAAAGGAGATGGCAAAGTCCTTCAGGGGGCAGCGACGGCGCCATAGAAAGATACCACGGACGGACACGTATAGTGCTGCCAGAAGACATGAAAAGGTTTTATCTGATGGTCTGTGGTATTCGAAGGGGTCTTCCAACAGACAAACCAGGCATCACAAAGATGGAGCGCCGAACGAATCTTATAGCGGCGTACAGGAGCATGCAAGTTATCTTGGCCCTAATCCTGACCATCAGAATCAAGCCAAAACACACGGGGTTCTTCCAACGGGTGACTCAACAGTAAAAGAGTACGAATCTCAAGAACCTACCGCCGATTTTGGAGAACTTTCATCCCTTTCCAGATCGTCCATGGCAGCCCACAAGGCGCCATTGCACTACCCATCTGCTGTTTCAGGCCTCCGTGACCTCAGTGCATCAGAAGCTGCGTCAACCTCCTCCGATGCGGATAGTTTGGCGACTGCCTCCGCCTCCGCCTCTTCTGCCAGGTCCAAGCTACCTCTTGAGCGCGCTCGCTCGCGCTTCAGCAGCCCGCTATCAGTGGTGCAGATGCATGGGACTGGAATTGGTATGGCTCCAGTGGACCAGGTACCCGCTTCTCGTTCTTCGGCAACCTTCGAAATCGACCAGTCCAGTTACCCGGTAACGGCACCGACACCGTTTTCTGCTAGAGTAGCAAAGCTACAGGAAGATGATGACCACTTTAGCTTGAAAATGGCAGATGTAATGAAGACAACGTCTCCAAAAGATCACAGTCATGGTTTATCAACACAACTAAGATTGAGAGGAAAACAGGACTCCGGTGAAGGATATGGAAGCTGGGACAGTTTGGGACAGATTTATTCACGCCGCAGGAGATCTGTTCGAGGACAGTCTCGCCGTAGATTCCGAAGAACGGCTGAGCCAAAACTCCGTGCGAAAATCGGGAGCCAAAGCTCTGGGGGGCTGCATCCGTGGCTCAGAAGGCAGGCTGGGGAGCACCGCTGGTCGCCTCGACTCAGGACGCCGGCCTCGGTGTGGGCCTGGCGGCCTTCACAGGCGGCCGCCGTGTCCCGGCGGGTCGCCAAGCTGCAGCCTGCTCTGCCACCGAGGGCGCTCTCTCCTCCGATAACATCGGTACCGCCACAAGCACCGAGGTTGTCGGTTAGCTTGTGGGTGTCCCCGAGATCGGCCACAAAGGCATCTGCGGCATCACAGTCTTCACCGCCGAACACCAGCTTCGTGGAATCTATGTTTAACGAAACTAGGGCAATACAAAATACGACGTTGGAACGGGAGCCAGACATCACTGCGGTTACCCTGTTTTTTCCCACACAGACTGGTGCCAACAAAACATCGGGGTCGGAATCTGTATCCACTGTCGTTAATTCAGCGCTGTACAAGTCTACATCCCCTGCGACATCTGGGATAGAGGAGGCATTTGGGGACACGCGGACTGCAGCAGGATTGCGGTTTCCTGCCTCCGTCACATCTGCGAATATCTCAGAGCCACAATCCTTTCCAGCCCATAAATCTGAAGTCAGGTCCCATATTTTGTTGCGTAAAAATTGGACGGCGCATCCATTCGTAGAAAGCAGCAGTTCTGCTAAAGCAGGATCAAACAATTTAAGAGAAAGTTTCGATGAATTACTGACGGGGGATTCAGCGTCTCACAGCAGCGGTGCCTGGGCAGCAAAGGAGAAAACTTCTAAATTTAGTCTTGAGAGTTTTAATTCCGGACCCGAGCCAGTAAGTTTGAAAAATGGTACGCTGAGAGAAGGCAGGAACGATACAGGACAGAAGCCAACTGGTGGATTCACACACCGATACGTCAGAAAGGTCAGCAACACGGGCGAAGACAGACAAATCTTCACTAAAAACCTTAATTCGTTGGGTGACGCAGAGACGCTTAACGGTTCTATCGATGACTTTGTGAATACTGGCGAGGTTGGTGCTCCCAAAAAAGGCAGCTTTTTTGGAAACAGAGGAAACAGCGAAAAGGTTTTGAGGAAAATGTTTCGTCCTTTTGGAGATGAGGAGAAGCAGACATATTTCATTCATAATCCCGCAAATCCTGACGAATTCGGTCCACCCAAGAAAGAGAGCTTTATTGATTATATCCAAAACGAATTCGGACCTCCAAGGCCGTATTCGGTTCAACATTACCGCAAGGAAAAGAACAATATTTCACGTAAACAATTGCACACGCTGTCAAAACAAGAAGAATTTGATCCTCACTACAGAGCCACCTCCGATACTTGGCCGTCCTCGACTACTTCGTCTTCGGGGCAGGCAACAAGAGACAGGCATTTCAGACAAGATAGCGATAAGGCCAACAACAAGAAAACCCCTCGGGAAATTTCCGACGCCAAAACTGGGCTGGGTACAGATCTGCAAACAAATAGGTCGGAAACCGAAGATGGCATTGTTCGCGATGGTCATATCAAACATGATTTTGAAACAGCTTTCCTCCCAGAAGCATACAAAAGAGCCATACCTGACACAAACTTTAAAGCGCTGGGTCGAGGAACATATCACACAAAGTGGAAAAAATCCCAGATAGGCAGTAAGGCATCAAAGGGAAATAAACTTACATTAGGGCAAACCCGCATTATAAATGGGCCCGGTAAAGTAAGTGAACTGAATCATGAGGTTGGTTCCTTTATCGACGAAGAGAAAAACATGAAACAGAAACCCATTTTCACCAGTAATCAAAACAAAAGTACAAAACTATATGATAACAGCCATCAAATACAAAAGCAAGGTCATGATTTACCTGAAATTAAGGAGGATGACTCTGCCCAGCACAAAATAGATACAAAAATAAGTAACAGTGAAGATGACACAAGGAAACGCACAGAAAAGTGGTCATATTTTCAATCAACACTGGATCAACCTGTAATATTTACGGACAAGTATGATCGCGAACCACCAGCAAACGACGATACAAAACGGCACAGAATGGGATACGGCTACAAAATATTCAGAAGACTTTCACACGTCCTGGGCAGCGAAGAAAGACTCCATGACGACGTTATTCGACCAAGAACTGATGCCGACACTGCTGTCTGGACATCCAGTGACGTCGTTATTAGCGCCCGGGCTCGCGACAGCAAAAACACGAGCCAGGCTGTGAGGACTGCTGGAGTTGGGAGCGTCGGAAGAAACACGGCCAATGCGACGAGGCTGACCTTACCTCTCGGGAATACCTATACAGGGAGTAACCAGGATAGAAAAAGCTCTGATGTTCAGAGAGAGGGCGACCAAGGCAGAGTTAAAGGTAACAAAATCTATGGAAGAAACGCATCACAAGAAAACTTAAAAGTATTCAATGATCAAGAAACCAGCCTGTTATTAACCGCGGGGGACGTTGGTGCTGGCGTTGACAAAAACGCAGTGTTGTATCGCACGGTGCCCAATCCTGCCAAATTCGTCAGGGCGTCTGATCCTGTAATTCTATCGCCTGACATTAGCACTTACAGTGCCCTGCACTTGCCACCGACCCCTGACCCGAGGCTGTTTAGACTCGGCTGGCAGCTACGACAGGAGAGGTATAGCGACCAGTCTTCAGCATAGCGAGGCAGACCACCGCGCAGCCTTGATGTGCCTATCGGGCGATATTTTCTGGAGTGACACTGATCCACATTTACGTGCTATTGTTATCTTGCCCTTCTCAATTTGGGTTAGGAGAGGAGACCTTGCGACTGGAAGGAAATAAATGACCCATCGGCATTCCCAGCTTTTATTTGGCATTTTGTACTACCCGCGACTCACGTGCATTGCATGCATGTTTTCTTCGGTAATCTAAATTTTCGAGACTCTTGGTCATACCGATTCTATTACGTTGAAAACTGTTAGTAACATTTTTTGTTTGTTCTCCATCGTCCCCGTCAAGCTCCTTTTGGGCTAATGATACATCTGAGGTGATCATCCGAATGGCCTTCGCGGTCGCACGTAGCTGTTCGTCTCATCAACACCGGCGTTAGTGGAGGCTGAAAACATGTATCGCGTGCTAGAGATGCAGATTTGGCTGTAGTCCGCCACCCGCACAAAAATTACACCGTTGTTTCACCCGTGTTGTAATGCGCTACTTGGAGATTTATGTACTTATAATGTGTGTACTTCAATGTATATATATATATATATATATATATATATATATATATATATATATATATATATATATTTTACAGTAGTCGCAATTCAACCTGTGTATAATGCTCAGAAGATAAATTTGAGCAAAAATTTGAGGAAAAACAATGCACAATATTCATAATCACTATTTCCTTATCTCAACTATGGATGTTTTAATTTATGCTGTTCTAATACACCACGCACAATTGGGATGGGGCAAGCATTTATTTAAGAAAATATTGCGATGACAATACATTGGGAAGAGGCACTCAATAAAGAATGACGTCACGAGCCTTGAGCTACTCGCTTATTTGACGCACCAAGATGAAAAGGCACGAAGCAAGAAACGTTTGCAACGTTTCTTCTACATCTTGTTGAATATGTTTAGATGCTGAGTTTTCTCCTGCAGGACTTAAAAGTCTCTATCTGGTTAAAGACCCTAGAATATCACAGCTTCACAATACAAAAATCATGCACTAGTCGCCTCGCAAGAGGTCCGCAAAACATGAACCATACTATCGGTCGATGTTCCTTTTTAAATCGATGAAGATCAGTGGTTTCTAGCCCTCCCGAAAAGATGGCCCCTTTTTGACAGTCCTCGTGACCTCACCCTTAAAATCGATACTAATCAAGTAGAAGGAAATTATCTTGATTGTATATCACTCATTTGATTAAACCTGTTTGTTCACTTTTGCTGGAGTATTGCTTTCCTAATTAAACCTAACACCGAGAACGCACGAGCATTTTAATTTTCTATTCAGAGCTTCGTTGCCAACCAGGTGCAAAGAAAATCGCTTTCGATAGGTTGAGACGTTTCCTCAACCTTGACAAGATGTTCAACCCGGCGCCGCCTGGGCTCTTTTGATACACACCACCGCCTGGGAGGTCCGATAGGAAACCCGTACGATCTCGGAACCGAAAGTGTTACGGAAAAATTGAAACGGCACTGGTCGTATCTTATCGTCCTCTACCCTGAAAACGAGTGTGAACCATATACATTGACCTGTGACGTCACAGTGGGCCAAACTAAGTCAAAGTTAGACCCATTTAGAAAATCCCTTATAACTCGGAAACCTTTAGACCTATCCCAAAACAAAAGGCATCAATGTGATAGCCTTGACCTAACAAATCACATAACATGTGACATGGCCTTGAAAGATCCAAATATGAACTAAACCCCACCTTTCAAGTACATTTTTCAAATCGTTAGAATCCTCTGGCTATGATCATTACTATGATAACAAATTTCAGACTGCATCTTGTTTCTTTCAAAAGTTATAAATACGAACAATTAAAAAACCATGATATTTGATTACTCTGGGGGCCTTGGTATTGACCTGACCTCCTCTCTCTCTCTTTCTCTCTCTCTCTCTCTCTCTTTCTCTCTCTTTCTTTTTCTCTCTCTCTCTCTCTCTCTCTCTCGACTTTGCCCGTGATTGTTGAAGGTCAATGTATTTTTGCATATGTTTATGGCTGTCCTGTTAGTTGTAACCCGTCAGCTCCTTTTTCAACATTGTGTGGTTTAGTATTCAGCGGGTACACAAGAGCTTTCAAACATGCTGAGGAGTACCCCTCGTGGCAAAGATCTGACGCGTTCCTCACGTTATGATAGAACATCCTACGAATAACACACCACCTCATCTCAGATTCTCGGACAACACCTCACGCGCCAAAGTGTTGGAGCACCTTCGTCGGGACCGTCGCAACATTCTTCAAAACGGGGAATATAGATTCCTTGATGGATAAGAGTGGGGCTTTCCGGGTGTGATTATGTCTTGGTATGAGATCCTTTGCTCCGGGCTGGTTCAATCAAAGATGGTCATTTAATCCTCCTGTCACCATTAATGAATTTGATGCTCGTTATGTCGGCTCGTTATCTAGATAAGTGTACAATGGACATCCATCGGAACGCACAGAACTTCAGCGGTCCTGCCGACAGGGAAGGTGTGAAAAGATAAAGGTGGGAAAGTTAAATCAAAGCAGTACAAAGTGACGACGCATTGTGTTTTCTGGACGGCAGTATTAGTAGCTGTCGTGCTCTCATTCATGACCTAGGAACTTCGCCAAATCCTCAGGGCTAGAGCCTAATATCACCAAAACACGAGTCTTCTGGGCAGGATATGATGCCGCTAAAAGGCAAGCTATCTGCCGCGATCTGCCTATGAGGTAGACATCGAAACTATTTGTTGTAGGAATCCCATTTGCTAATAGCGACCTGGTAGTAGTGTTTGGAAACTACGAGGCAAAGATTAGCCAAGCTAAGGGAATTATTAAGGGATGGAAAAATAGATATCTCCCCATTATAAGAAAATAGTTCTAATTAAAGCGCTGTTAATACCACTATCAGCTCACATGTTCACATCTATCCCTTGTCCCCCGCCGGGCTGTTAAACGCGCTTAAAAAAAACTTTTTCAATTCATGTGGAATTGGAATACATGTGGCATTGGAATTCAATAAGATGGAAAGAAATAGCTTGTGCAGGCCATGGTGAGCTGGTAGACAGGGTATGATTGACATCGATGCATATATCACAGGGCTCAAATTAAGCTGGGTAAAATAGGAGATTTTGAGTGGTCACGACTGAGTTTGGCTCTTTAAAGACACTATTTCACAAGGAAACTTCCTGTGGGAAAGAATGTCACGAATAATGAACAAAATGGCTGATGAATCTCGTAATGCCTTTTGGAAATAAGTTTTTTATGGCAGTAGTAGATTTCGATAACAGTTTTGTGCCGGATTTGGAGAAAATAGTTAGACATTGTCTCTGGCTTCCCAGCTTGACCAAGTTCAAAGACAGTGCTATTTACTTATGGAACAAGAGAGGTTTAAAGTATATAAATGATTTAGTAAAATATAATGGTCAGGTCATGACTTTTGAAGAGCTCAAAGAGTCTTACCAGGTTAAAGGTATTTATTTCGACTATAATGGGTTAATCAGAAGCCTTCCTCTTGAGTGGAGACGGGTCCAGAAAACAAAAGCAGCAAATCCGATTATAGATCCTAACATACAAGCCATTTTACAAAAAAGGAAAGGAAACAAGCATATAATATTATATCACATTCACATTATGTTCCATGCAAAGCTTAAAGATACCCGAAACACGTGGGAAGGTGCCTAGAAATCGGAATTCTGAGATATTGAGTGGCCAAAGATGCACAGTTTATCCAAAATTACTACTCCTTCAATAGCAAATCAGGCGGTTCAATACAAAATCACGACGCGGATTATTATAACTAACAGAAAGTTGTACCAAATGGGTTTAGCGGATTTGTATGGCTGCGATAGATGTAACAATGGAGTCGACACAATTCTACAAAGTTTTGGGATTTTCGGATTGCAAAACAATTTTGGACATCTGTCTCAGAATTCCTTAGAAGATCAGGAATCGAACCGAATCTGCAAGAGCTGACTAGATTTCAGGTGATATTCGGTGTAGTGGGCTCTGTCTGGTTAAATCGTGTTATAATGATTGGTAAAAGCATGATCACAAGAAAGGCATTTTCATCCACAGATGTTCTCTTTCTGAGGCTGCTCATGGATAAGCAAACCGAAAGGGTTATTGCTGGTAACGTAAATAAAGAGGAGGATTACATGGTCAAATAGGCGGTAATAGGCAGAACCACTACGGGGGGCCAAGTTCAAATTGAGTCAGGTGGTAGATAGGATTTTTCGCTGAATTAGGGTGGATTGAAGTGGCAGTGTAAGCCAGGGACATTCAGGTCTCTAAAATCCTGGAACTGGAGCATGCTGGATTTTCAGATCGTGGATAAAAAGCATATGCTTATGCAGGCGAATCTTCCTTTTGGTGTTGGACTAGCGGGCGAATGATACCTGATTTGTGTGTGTGATCTGTGGTGTGATCTTTCGCGACTGTTACTTACGTGGAAGAGTATTACTGTGGGTATGTTGGAGAGTCCCACAGCGCTAGTGTTTTCTCACATCGTATTGAATGTAGTTTCCAGGAGGTGTGATGCCAGGGTGCTGAGCTTCTCCAAGTAACTTAATGTGCCCTTCTTGGTTATCGTTTGTGCCTTCACTTGGTTTCTACGCGTGATCAGTGTTGTTGGCCTGATTTTCAGGCGACCTTCACGAGCGATTTTGGTGATTTTGGTGTTAGCTTACGGCTTTACTATTGACTGGACTCTTGTGAAGCATGTATCTAAATGAATCAGTCGAATGTGAAAAAAGATCGTCATTGGAGCAATTTCAAAATGCTTAGAATAAATACAAGGGCACAGCATTAATAATTTGTTTAGTGCATTTCCCCCAAAGGCGGCAGGCCGTCACTGGCTTGTGCTTTGTAGTCATATCAGTGGCCGAGCCCCGCCATTCCCGAGGGAGCAGTGCCGTTCCTTTGACGTCAAAGCCATCCAGAGGGCACGGCAGTCGTCTGTGAGCGCGGCAGACAATCGTTCCAGCACGCATCATCTCACCCGTCACTTTGCCCCGCAGAGAGGGACGCAGAGCATCCTCAGAAGCGACCTTGAACGGAAGCATCGCGAAAAATTGGGCGAATGTTCACTGAGGGCGGTTCCAGCGTTGACTCAATATGACAGCGCGGTTGTGTACGGTGCAGCGCCAGCGCGTGCTCCAGACCTCGGTGCTGTGCTCTAGTGCTGACACCGCACGATTAATCAGACTTCACCGACCGGGCAAAAAACTCGCACAGACTGGTCAAAAATAGGCTCCAGTCAATCAGTGACTGCCGAAACTTACCTTTGCAAAAGCGGGTTGCCAGAGCATCAGTAAGTCAGCTCACAGTGCATGGTTAGTCTTACAAACAATGACAATGCTATACCAGTACAGGCGTTATCCTGTTTTTACTTGCATCCCCTCTGACAGGCCAGGTGTCCCATTACATGGAGTGGGGATCTAATGTTTATGGAGCCTTTTCCAAGGCTCCACCGGCCTAGCCGCGACACGGGAACGCGCAGTGCGCAGTGGGATCTGAACCCACGCTCGATGCTGCTCCGGCCAAAAATCCGTGGGGACAACCCGTAGGCTACTCGCCCACGTGCATTCTAGTTATAATTTGTTTATATATTCGCTTTAAAATGGTTCGTAGCATTACAAACCTGATGAGGATGCTGTGCAGGCGTAAGTATCTATTTTTCTGAGGGTATCGTACGTTTTTTAATCCCTCTACAGAACCCTTGTTCGTGAAAGGGAAAGTTGCACCTGCTTTACCAACTAAGCAGGAGGTGTCCGATTGAATTGGATTTAAGTGCGCCGAAGTCATGCTTGTAGGTTATTGAAATAATTATCTGGGTGTAAAGTATTTACATTAAATATTTCTGCAGGATTTTAGAACCTTGAGAAGCAAGGAAGCTAAAGGATAATCTCTTCGGTAATTTAAGATTACTGATGATTGGAGGCAGGGACGTCGCCACGAATTTCTTTTCATGGGGCCAAGGTTGAAGGGCTGTGAAAATCTCTCCCTGGTCCCGAGATTTTGTAGGTAATTTAGGTGTTTTATTAATAATTAAGAGCTTTCTATGTTGGCTGTTTAGGGCCCTGCCTTATAAGTAAAAGCGCATCCACGTTGTCAGTTATCGGGCCTCCCTTATGGTTAAGGAGGCCTCCTGAATAGGCTGTTTAGGGTACTTGCTTTCTTGGTAAAAGGACTGCTTATGTGGTCTAAACAGACGCCCTCTTTAAGGGCGCCTTCTTTTCAAGGAATCCTCTAGGAAGGTCATTTTGACTTCCTTAATAGCTAATGAGAGTTCTCCTGCATAGGCCATTTAGGAGGCCTCCTTTATAAGCAGGGCGGCTAGGCTCTTTGATACCCAAGGAGCTATTCCAGACTCTTAGTGTTAACAGGCGCATTGACGGGGGTGGGTACCCACCTTCTCAGGTTTTTCGAAGATAACATAAAAACGGCAGCGCGTAGCGCCGCCATACTTGGCATAGCTTTATCCTCATCATTTTTACAACTGTTGTCAAAATTTTAAGGTTAGGTCATCTCAGGTCAGGTTACCAGTACAGGTCAAGTGACCTGAACTCAAAATAAGTTTAAGATAGCATTAGTCGGAACAGGGTGAACTTATCCAATTGAAACTCATATCACACAATGGCCCCACTGAGTTCTCTAAAGTATGTTCCGGTATGTTTTATATCGATGACCTAAGGTCAGGTACGAGCCATGAACTCTCCATTGGAATTACATAGGAAAAATGGTTTTAACTGAATAACTCTGTAATGAATATAGCTACAGCGTTTATTTTAACTGCATTAGATTTGCCCCGTCATTGCGGTTCTAATGATATGCATTTTGCCCAATTTTATCTTGACCTGACCCCAGGTCAGGTCAAAGCTTTGGTTCGACCTAGCATGGCCATATTATATATCATTCGATTCGGCTTGCTGCGAGGATTCATATGGTTTAAATCATTTTGCTCTATCTTTACTTGTTCGTATGCAATGGCCGAAAAACTTCATTTACATGTTATCCTTATTACGGCATGTTTTGACCTCTAGTGACCTTAAATGTGACCTGAAAAAAAATGATTTAATTATTTTCGATGAAGAAGTGGATGGGCTATCCAACGCCGTTTACTGTTTTTCGCTACCTCGCGCAGTTTTCGAGATCTTAGGGGGGGGGCGGGTACCCCGTCAAGGAAGGTAGCTCAGACCCCCGTCAATGCGCGTGTTAAAGGGGGCCTCCTGAGTCAGGTAGAGGGCCTCCAAAAAATGAAGGCCATGGCCCTCATGGCTCCCATGGTGACAACGATCCTGATTGGAGGACTCATTTCTGTCCAGGAGGCATGAATTTGAATGCGAAGAATCATGGTGAGCGCCCTACACTGAAGGCGCTAGTTGCTCTACGGACGGCACCAACAGCGCTGCGCCGCCATAGCGAACCCCTGTGGAGAGGGCGGCGCCCTCACTGCAGGCAATGCCATGAACCACATCCTGTGCTACACCATCGACATTTCACAGTCAGCTGACAAACTCGACGCTGCCCGTTTAGCCACGAGCTGTCCTGAAGTCACCGGATACAAGTCTCCTGCGGGGGTAAGTTCACGTGTTAACGAGGCCCTGTGGCTGAGAAACTCCGGCAAAGAGGCTCGGTTGCATTCCCATTGGCTTTTTCTATTTTGCCACGCCGCTAGCATGCCTTAAATATTGTATGTTTACCAAGAGATAGACTATCCCTGCATTAGCCCTTGCAAATAGCTATCAAGCCATTATATTTTCCGTCGACGAGCTGTTCAACTCTGACTTTTAGTCTTTCAGCTTCAGAAGCTCATATGGGGCAGTAAACAATTACGTAGTACAAAATGGGGTAGGGGAGTCAGCCACAGCGTTATCGAACTTAACACAATGCCGTCTAAAGGCGTTACATGGGCCAGGGAGTAGAAAATTACACAATATGTGTTACGTAGCCTAAGGACGGCCCGTTAACAATTCAATGCTCGCTGTTTAACAGTTCAAGATAGACGATTTTGCGAAGGTCTGCGGCTGACTTTACATTCATCGTATTCTCACGATTCTGAAGCAGTGCTACGCCTGAACAGCTATACATAACCTTGTTTTTGCTTAATTTCACATCTCCAATTCAAAGAGGTAGTGTTGTTCCGACACAAAATTAACACGCGCATTGACGAGCGTTTGAGCCACCTTCGCTTTGACGGGGGGTACACGTCCTTCCCTCTAAGATCTCGAGAGCAACGCTAGGTAACGAAAAACGGTAAATGGCGTTGGGTAGCCCATCCACTTCTCCATCGAAAATATTTGAACCATTTTTTGTCAGATTACATTTAACACGCGCATTGACGGGGGCGGGTACCCGCCCCCCTCGGATTTTTCGGCGATAGCAGAAAAACGGCGGCGCGTAGCGCCGCCGTAATTGGCATACTTTTTCCTTCATCATGTTTACAACTTCTGTGAAAATTTTAAGGTTAGGTCATTTCAGGTCAGGTCACCAGTACAGGTCAAGTGACCCGACCTCAAAAAAGTTTAAGATAGCATAAGTCGGAGCAGGGTGAACTTATCCGATTGAAACTCATATCACATAATGGCCCCACCGAGTTCTCTAAAACATGTTCCGGTATTTTTTATACCGATGACCTAAGGTCAGGTACGAGGCATGACCTCTCCATTGGAAATACATGGGAAAAATGGTGTTTACGGAATAACTCAGTAACGGATGGTGATAAAGCATTTATTTGAGCTGCATTAGACTTGCCGGGGCTTTGCGGTTCTAATGATATGTATTTTATATTATTTGACCCTTACCTGACCTCAGGTCAGGTCAAATCCTTGATTTGATTTGATTTGAGAGGATTCATATAGTTCAAGTTTTTTTTGCTCTATCTTTACTTGTTCAGATTTAATGGCCGAAAAACTGAATTTACATGTTATCCCTACGACGGCATGTTTTGACCTCTCGTGACCTTAAATGTGACCTGACAAAAAAAATGGTTCAAATGTTTTCGATGGAGAACTGGACGGGCAGCCCAACGCCGTTTACCGTTTTTTGCTACCTACCGTGGTTCTTGAGATCTTAGGGGGCGGGTACCCGCCCCCCCCGTCAATGCAAAGGTGGCTCAGACCCCCGTCAATGCGCGTGTTAAGGTCTCAAGAGGTCAAAACATACCGTCATAGGGATAACATGTAAATTAATATTTTCGGTCATTACATCTGAACAAGTAAAGCTAGAGCAAAAAAATGGAACCATATGAATCCTCGCAGCAAGCCGAATCGAATTATATATTACGACCTTGCTTGGTCAAATCAAGGATTTGACCTGACCTGAGGTCAGGTCAAGGTCAAATTAGATAAAATGCACATTTTTAAAACTGCAAAGACAAGGAGGCAAATCTAATGCAGCTAAAATAAACGCTCTATCACCTTCTGTTTCTAAGTTATTCAGTTAAAACAATTTTTCCCATGTATTTCCAATGGAGAGGTCATGGCTCGTACCTGACCTTAGGTCATCGATATCAAAAATACTGGAGCATGTTTTAAAGAGCTCGGTGTGCCCATAATGTGATGGGAGTTTCAATCTGATAAGTTTTCCGACTTATGCTATCTTAAACTTTTTTGAGGTCAGATCACTTGACCTGTACTGGTGACCTGACCTGAGATGACCTAACCTTAAAACTGAAGCAAAAGTTGTAAAAATGATGCGAAAAAAGCCATGCCAAGTACGGTGGCGCTACGCGCCCCTGTTTTTATTCTATCTTTGAAAAACCCGAGGAGGGGTGGTTACCCGCCCCCTGTCAATGCGCGTGTTAAGTTAGCAGCACTATGAATTGTAACTGGGGAAATCGGCAACCTGTCCATTTTTTATTTCAAGATGATATTTACGTGGCATCATCCTGCTGGCAACTCACTGTTGAATATTGGTATTTCCATTAGATAATTACAGAATAGATAATCCATTACCCATTTTCGGAAGGGATACATGACGGTATGCGATCGGTAGGCGGTCCAAAAACACCTGCAGAAGCCTACCCCTACTAGCTTCACTCGGACTTTTAGTGAATTATGATTCCTTACTCTTGCCGTGACGCGCGTTATGCGCAAATTAGCGAAAATTAGCCCCCACTCGCGTTTTCCGGCACAGTATGCCGCACTCCAGTTCGCTATGCGGCACACTGCACCACCAAGAAATGGTGGCATGCGGCGCAGTCTAGCCTTGCAGTCATTGGCTTCTCGGCGGCCATCTTTCACTAGCCACCGCACATGGAGGGGTGGAGATCCCGGGGAAGGGATCGGGATCCACCTGATTTGAAAAAAGTGGTGGGGAACCAGAGTGTGGAGTCAACCCGGGTCCTAAGAATTATGCCGTCCACAACGTTGTGCAATATTTTCTTAAAGGAATGTGTCACCTTAGTCGAATCCAGGAATTTAGTGTAATTAAAGGTATTTTTAGCCGAAAATCGGGGATGATGTGGCTTAGTGGATAGCACCCTTGCCTTCTAAGCCACCGGTCCTGGGTTCAAGTCCCGGTGGAGCCTCTGAATAAGTCGATCTGATCCCCAAAATCCCTTCCAACAGGGTGAGAGTTGGCGACGCCGTATGACCCTGGCAGTTGGTGCGTCGTTAAACCCCAACAATTATTATCATTAGCCGAAAATCATGAAAACGTCCATGATTTATCTGAAAAATTTACAATAAGGTCAATATTGTTTTTAAAATGCTCCTCTAGGGTGAAAAATAAGCCTCTGCCTGTAGATGACGTCATGATCTGGCAACTACTACCATATTCAGTAGGCTTCAAGGACTTCAACTGGCTGATTACTCACCGTAACGTCAGCGCTGTCGTCGCACCAACAGCTAAAAACTATGACTGCCTGGCTGGGGTACATTTTGGTTACATCTTAGGTAGGTTTTTAGCTTTTCTGCACGGAAATATTGAGTTAAATGCAAATGATATATTGAGTACCGGGTTTTCCGGTATGCTTTACAACTTGGCTATCTCAGTTAAAATCACGCTATAAAGGTGCCACATTCTCTTTAATGAATTTTGCCGCCAATGAGATTTTATTTCCATATTAACACTCGCCCTACCGAGGGCCATCGGGCCCCTAAGGTTTCGCAGAATAACAGATAAAGTGACGGGGCGCAGCACTATACGGTTGAGGGATCTACCTCTTACTCCACAATTTTCCCACCATTCCTGAAATTTTGACCCCGGGCCACACTAGATCAGGTCACTAGGCGAGATCAATCAAGGTTATTTCACTTCAACTTCTGAGCTCTATCATAGCTAAATTTCTCAGCCAATCGATTTGAAACTTTCTACACTGGATGAACCTTCTAGGTTCTACAAAATTTACACCCGGAATTTTTTTATCGAACTGAGGTTATGTCACGAGGTGACCTTTCCCATAGAAAAACATGGGAAAAGCTGTCCTATGATCTAAGAGTCACAAAAATGATTTCAAATGCTCAGATTTCCAGAAAAAGCATTCTTGGCCACCCTTTTACGGATGCCAGCGGCGATTTTTTCCCTTCGACTCATCAGAGGTCATCACAGGTCACCAGGGGTCCAAAACGGTATTTTGACGACAACTTTTGACTTAATCAAGCTAGAGCACTGAATTAAACGTCATCATGTATCATAGGCGGATCCAGGATTGCCGATCGGGGGCACCTTCCCGGGGGCGCCATCCGGACCGGGGGCGCCATCCGGACCAGGGGCGCCACTTATGACTGGCAAAAGCTATCAGGTGGGCGCCAAATCCTATCGGTGGGCGCCGACTTTCGCATCCTGGGGGGTGGGAAGCGACATTTCAGGGGGCGCCATCGACCTTTCAGGGGGCGCCGAGGGTCGATCGGGGGCACGTGCCCCCCTGCCCCCTGGATCCGCCTATGACATGTATGTATTGTCACTAAATTTCGTTTGGTATACGAAAAGGCCACTTTGAGACCTTCCGTGAACTCAGGTTTTGCAAGGTCAAGAGGTGCTTTCTGTAGGTCAAACCACTGGCGGGAGGTCATTATGTTCCACATAGTGGAGAAAGCCCTGGATATTTTCCAATAAAATATATGAGCAGTGGGGGGATCTTAAAGATTCCCCGTGATATCTCAGAAATAAGGGGGTGAGAAAAACACTCGTTCTCGGGTAGGGTGTATTTAAGCTTTAGTTATCTTCTTTTTACGCAATTTTTGTTACCATTGGTCAGTATATTTAAGGTCAAACAAGGCCACAAAAGTCAAATCTGGGCTGTGCTGAAGACCAATTGAGAAATCCTGTGACTGTGCGGAAAGAAGCCGGGAATACACTGAAAGTGGAAGAAGGTCATGTCCTAAACAATGTCGTCTGAACGGTTAAGGTTAAGGTCATTCTGGGTCACTGCCTATGACGTAACAATATGACATATTCCCAATAATGTACAATATAAACGGTACTATAGCAATCTGTGGGCAGAGAATGAGAGTTCGACCTTGAAAAAACATTTTATCTTAATCTGCAACCTTGACCTTGACACTGAGTAACATTAACTATGAAGTCATAGCATAACACATGTCAAACTGAAGTCATGACATCTAACTGAAACACTAGGGTCAACGACCTCGAAGATGCTTGCATGACTTGATCCGTGACCTACGAACTTGACTTTGAGTTTCATGTGAGGTAAAATTGACATTTAATTCCGGTTATATGGCGTTATCACATCATCACTTGGTCTACAGTGCAGCCGAGCTAGTGCGACAGCGTGATTGCGAGGGTTTCAAAGGGTAGGACTAAATTTGAAAGCCTATAAGTAAAACAAATATACACAAATTTTCAACCACACCAATTACACCAATCGATCTGCTCATAACTTTTCTCTAATGTAGCCAAGTAGTGTTTTCCGGTTGCACCGTGGAAAATATATGTGGAAGGGGGGCACTTAACACGCGCGGTGGAGGAGGAGTGCCTCGGAGACCCCCTTCACCTGTTTTTCCAAGATGGGCAGAGCACCACTCGTCGCCGAGCAACGATACTCGGCCACATTAACATAATTTAATAGCGCGTTGATTGACGAAAGGTTTTGAAAATCGGTTAAAAATGTTTTGACTTATGGGCTTTCAAAGTCAGACCTGCATTTTGAGATCGCCGTAATCGCGTGGTCGGACCAGTTCGCTTGCATTGGAAACCGAGTGGTGACATCATAACGCCATATAACCGGGATTATATGTCAAGGTCACCTCACATGAAGGTCAAGGTCAAGTTCAAAGGTCACAAGTCAACGTCATATCTGCCTTTTCAAGGTCAATGACCCCAGTGCTTCCGGTCAAATGGCGTTACACGATCTGACGTATATTATGCTATGACGTCATCGTTAAGGCACCCAAATACAAAGGTCAAGGTCAAGGTTAAAGGTCATTGAGAAAGGTCAATCATCATTTCCCGCCAAACAGTGGCTGTAGTGTTAGTCAAAGTGTACATACATTATAAGTAGTATACCATACTGTGACCTTAAATGCCAATGCCCTTGAATGACCTTAACCCCAAAATTTTAGGGAAGGCTCTTTGGGACCTTTCCTCTATGACCCTGGTCTGCCTTTAGCTTATTCCCGCCATTTTCTCGCATAATCACGGCATTTACCAATCGGTCCACAGCATGGCCAATATTTGACCTTTATGACCTCGCTTGACCTTGAAAATATTGACCTAGGTAAATGAAAATTGGGCAGGATGTAGATCACCATAACCCCCACCCACCTCAAAAATTTAGTTTTCTAAACCTCTTAGTTTCTGAGATCTTAGGGGGGCCTACCAGCCCCCCTTCTCCAGTGCGCGTTAATGCCAGACCCCTCTCCAGTGCGAGTGTTGAGGAACCCCCTCCACTGCACATGTTAATAAGTATGGTTTTAACATGACAGACCTTATCATCAACATCTAAGAATGTTTTCAACAATCCAGTAGGTTTCTAATGGCTACTTACCAGACGTGATCTCCCATCCATTAGCATTCCTTGCTCGTCACCACAGTGCGGACGTGTCCAGGGCAGTGCTGGACAGCTGACAGCTGGCAGGGGGTTTGAATGGGGTTGCCGTATAAAAACGGGAGCCTAAAGCTACTTTCTCTTTTATAGTGGACAGGAACCAATATCTTCTTTCTTTCTTTTTCTTTTTTTAATATTTTTGCGTTCCCAACCCGGGAGCATTTTATTCGTTTGCACCACACATACGCAGACACACAGTATGTATATGTATGTACACGGCAGCTGGGCTTACGCTTATCGGCACCCTTGCGGAACAGACATGTCCGCACGCTCAATGTCACGCGCCCGACTGTACCAGGCAGTGGAGCTATCCCGATTTCTCGGGCCCGGCGGAACAGAGGACTGCTTCGGTGACACGCGGCGAGACCGTGCCCTCGGGCGGTGCTACCGGACCGGTTTATCTATTTAAAGGCAGATCAATCCCGTGCTCCCAATAACAAGGGCGCTGGTTTTTCAGCGAAAGTCCCTAGTCAAGGTGGGCACTAACGTGTACTGCCATCTCCTGGGTAGGAGGCGGTTGAGGAAAAGGCTGCTAGAGGTCAGTTTTGCTCCAAGGACCTCCCACACTTGACCGAGGCGCCTTAACCACCTGCGCCACGGCAGTGGTGACAGGAACCAATACCACTCTCCTTTGAAAATATTATCTATCGTGAATAATTGGCGTCATACATCAAGGTGTTGCTCCTGAAAAGTGTATCAGGATTCCCAGCAACGAAACCACAAACATGTAGTCGAATGCAATTATATTACTCTGGGCATTGCTTTCGTTCTTCGGCACCACCGGCTCGATGATGTTCGATGAACTCTTGGCCACCTTTTGGTGACTTCTCTGCTTAACAGCCAGGCTTAACACGCGCATTGACGGGGGGCGGGTACCCGCCCCCCTCGGGTTTTTCGGAGATAGCATAAAAACGGCGGGGCGTAGCGCCACCGTACTTGGCATACCTTTTCCCTCATCATTTTTACAACTTCTGTGAAAATTTTAAGGTTAGGTCATCTCAGATCAGGTCACCAGTACAGGTCAAGTGACCTGACCTCAAAAAATTTAAGATAGCATAAGTCGGAGCAGGGTGAACTTATCCAAATGAAACTCATATCACATAATGGGCCTACCGAGTTCTCTAAAATGTGTTCCGGTATTTTTGATAGCGGTGACATAAGGTCAGGTACGAGGCATGACCTCTCCAATGGAAATACATGGGAAAAGTGGTTTTTACTGTATAACTCAGTAACGGAGAGTGATATAGCGTTTATTTTAGCTTCATTAGACTTGCCTTGGCTTTGCGGTTCTAACGATATGCATTTTATATAATTTGACCCTGACCTGACCTCAGGTCAGGTTAAATCCTTGATTTGACCTAGCAAGGTCAAATTATATATCATTCAATTCGGCTTGCTGCGAGGATTCATATGGTTTAAGTCGTTTTGCTCTATCTTTATTTGTTCAGATGTAACGGTCGAAAACTTAATTTACATGTTATCCCTATTACGGCATGTTTTGAACTCTGGTGACCTTAAATGTGACCTGAAAAAAATGGTTCAAATATTTTCGATGGAGAAGTGGATGGGCAATCCAACGCCGTTTACTGTTTTTCGCTACCTGCCGTGGTTCTCGAGATCTTAAGGGGGCGGGTACCCGCCCCCTCGTCAAAGCGAAGGTGGCTCAGACCCCCGTCAATGCGCGTGTTAAGGCACAATTTGACGCCGGAAAAAACATCGTATTAAAATGATATATTTTGCAAGAACTCTCGGACAGCGTAAAAATTACCGCCAAGTAATTATGCTGGATTCTGTCCCTTCCAATTCACTCGGCGACAAATACACACAAAATGGCAGCGATTTCTGTCTAGTTTAACAATAAAACAAACTTAAGATCAGTATCACTAATTTACCTGGTAGTATCACTAATTTACCTGGCTCATGCTGGCTCGTAACGAAAATATGTTTCCTGGTCGATTAAAATACGTTTAATTACTTGCACCCCCTTAAGATGCCTGCCACTATTCCTTATCCCAAAACCACCTGTATTCTCTTGTGTTACATTCAGTTTCCATTAAATAACTTACCCAATATTTTTCTCTACTTCCTCGCATCAAAGCTGTTAAGATTTCAGCATTATTTATCGGACTGCGTAGACAGGAGAGAGCAGAACTTTAAAACTGAATACCTTTGGAGGTACGCGTAGGGTCTGCAAATGAAATGAAATAATAACACCCTTCAAGCATAGTTCAAATCACCCTTGTTAACAAGAATCAGCTGAAAAATTAGCATTGCGCCCTGCTCCGTTTATCTGCGGTACGCTGTGAATAATGTCCAGTCCAGATGATAAAACAGTGGCATTTGTGAGGTGTCTGTTGGGCGTCTGACGCCTGTTGCGGAATGCTGCCCTTGTCGCGAACTACGGAGGTACCACTGTTACTGAAAGCAACAATAGCACTACCTTTCTGAGATCTTCCATTCATTATGCTCCCCTCTCTCTCCCTCTCTCCTCTCTCCTCTCTCTCTCTCTCTCTCTCTCTCTCTCAATACCCCTCTTTCTTATCATCCTTCTCCATCTCGTTTTCCTCCAGTACAATTCGTTGTAAAGGAGGCTAGGATTCGCTCTTTATGTAAAGAACATTACCACACTGCCGTCAGGCAGCCAACTTCATTTAAGAAGCTCTTCTTTCGAGGCTCAGGCAAGGCTGTTTTAGACTCAAAACACAGTTTTACCGCTACTAAAAGGTGGATGAAGCTACCTAAAAAGAGAATAGAATGCTTTCTGGCTGCTGCACGGAGTATGGGTACGGCGTACCAGAAAACCGTAGAAAAGCTAGCGCAAAAGATCCCATAACCTTATTATGTTCCGGTGCGTTGGGTAAGCCAGCCTACCTTCAACTGACAAGTGCTGAACCGGCCATGGCGGGAAAGGAGGCTCCTGAGAGCCTGGGGCTATAATCTGTCACGCCTGCCTACAACACCCAGGAGGACTTCACCACGATGGCCTGTCCTGAGCAGCTTCATGCATCGGCGAACTGCGAGTTGCTACGTTGGCACGTGATCAATGACCTGAGCTACGAAATAAAATCATAGATTAATTAAAAGATGCCTTAGTTGCCACATGGGTACCGTCAGCGCCTAGAACTCTGGCAAGATAATCATTTTCTAAACTTCGTGCTTGTTTCTTTTGAGATAATGTTTGAAGTGAGGTCTTGTAAAGGTTAGGGGCACAAACAAATGCACAAGTTTAAACATGAAATGATCATCCCGCAGTTTGTCCTTAAAGTAGTGCCCCACAATAAATTTTCCCGAAGCAAAAGGCCAAAAACACCCAGCCCAAAGCCCCAAGGCCCATCGTACACACGTTAGCCAAAACGAGTGTAATAGGCCTTCGTCGATGGGCTTATATGCCAATGTTGTTTTAGATACATGGTATAAATGCCGAGTAACTGGGCATCGGTCGTCCACGGGTTGATCTAAACAACACCAACGTCTTTCCAAATATTTCGTCGTCAAGAACTTTCAAAGAAGTATCGGCTTTATTTCAGCGTGCGCCACATACATAAACTAAAGTGTAAACAACGCCGATGATCGAGCATCAATCATGAACGCAAGCCCAGCCGGCGCATTCGGGCAACCCGGGCCAAATAAAATGGATCATGGACCAAAAATGGCCTACAAAACAACCTAAAAAAGCCAAACCAAAAAAGGATTCCAAAACGATAAAATTCCCACCCAGGTCCGAGTAATGAACAGAAACACACGATTTATTCATACCAAATATGGTAGAAAAAGTATAATTTTAAAACAATTAAACAATACCCATTCAACTCAGTGCAAAAACACCATGCCACTAAATTACACGCCAATTAATAAAAATATTCTGGGGATCACCCAGCGGGGGGAGATATAGCGGTGGTGCAATAGGCAGGGGTGCGCAATCAGGCACTCTCCCACTTCTTTTAAGAAACATGCTCAGTTTTTGCATTGGCATTAACACGCGCAACGGGGTCGAGCCACCCATGACGGGGGCGGGACCCGCCCCCAAGATCCAGAACCACGGTAGGTACAAAAACGGTAAAGGGTGTGGGCGCCCGTCCACTCCCACAAAGCATAACCATTTTTTCAGGTCACATTTAAGGTCGAGAGGTCAAAACAGCCGTCAAGGAAACAGAAATCAGTTTTCGGCTATACACTAACAAATAAAGAAGACAAAACACTGAACCTAAATCCTCCAGCAAGTCAAATCAAATATAAAACCTCAGGTCTAATCAAGATTTACACCAGGTCAGGTCAGGGTCAAATTATAAAAACATATCATAGAACCACAAAGCCCAGGCAGCTAATGCACAAAAAAACGCCTATCACTATCATACGGTATAGTAAAACCATATTCCCATGTATTTCCAATAGAGACATCCCGACCAACTAGGCATCGATATCAAAAAACCGACATATTTAACAACTCGGTGGGGCCATTATTGATAGAGTTCAATCAAAGTTCACCCGCCCGACTACGCTATCTTAAGTTTTTTTAGGTCGGGTCACTGACCTGTACTGGGACCGACCGAGATGACCTAACCTAAAATTTTCACAGAAGTTGAAAAATGATGAAAAAGGCACCAAACGGTGGCGCACGCGCCACCGTTTCTGCTATCTCCGAAAACTCAGGGCGGGTACCCGCCCCGTCAATGCGCGTGTTAATTTCAGTGGCATTCGATAAGCTGCTGATTATCAGTGAACTCACCTCTCTCTCTCTCTCTCTCTCTCTCTCTCTCTCTCTCTCGACAAGCACCTACGTAAGTATACTTTTTCCATTCTTATACACTGCGCCACTATTTACACCTAAAATAAATTACATAAAAAACAATATTTTGCCTGTTAAAATTCCAAATGTGCTTTCTTTGCTCGTTTATCAGTAAATGAAACCTAATTCTAGGATCTAAAATGGGTAACTATTCCTATTTTTTAGCTCCGAAAGATTCCGTGCTGTTTCTTCCTTTTGCTGCAAAACATCCTGCTGCAGTTTTGCATAAAGATTTTGTTTCCGCCATCGGTGCAAGTGCTATAGATGGAGCGCGCTCGAAAGAGTGGTGGAGATGGGAGATCCAGGCTTCTTTCTGTAGCAGAGACTCACATTCGGCTACCACGTTGACATCACTCTTTATTAGGCCAATAGAGCCCTGGGTCTCCTGATGAGATCATTGCAAACTGGCAAAGATGGGCGGCCGTTCAAAGAACAGAGTAGACGATCCGTAATGAGTACCTATTGTGCGTATGTGCGATTTATCCTGGTGTTTTACAGGTAGCGTGGTGTGAGAGGGAGCGGCTGACGTGCACCTGAGGCGGATTGAGCACGTGCAACATACATTTCTGATGTGGCTGTGTGTTAGGAGTCGAGTGGTGAGCCTGCACCCCAGTACGAAGAGTTGGAGTTTTTCAGCCTGAGCGCTCCAGCGACCTGATTCATCCGGATGTCCATCGTCATGCCGTCAATTCGCCATTTCTGCTGTCTCAGCTCCCGCTGGCTGTGCCTACTCAACAGCTCCACGGCATGGCTCCTATGTAAGGTGCGCTAGAGTAGACACCATCAGGAGCCAGCTATTCTGCCATAAAACCGAGGACGCGTAACACTTCGCTAGATGTCAATCGTAAAAGGAATATGTAAAATAAAAGTACCCTCCAATTAAAAGAATAACACGCTGTGATATTTGTGAGTGACAGGAGGATGCGTGACAAAAGAAAGGAGGTGGCGAAGGACGGCTGTGTTCGGACGCCTTTCTGAAAGGCGGTGGTGTTTGGACGCCTTCTTGAAAGAGCCAGATACCCTTTATACACCCCACGAAAGGAGTCGGGACACCTTTCTTGAAAGAGTCAGACTCCGTACCATCACCCAACGAAAAGAGTCGAAATCCTCATTTAGTGGTCGAGATACCTTCATTAAAATTGCTAACATTCTCAATGTCATCGTGAATCCCCATGTATGTATTATCTTGACGTCAAACAATGTATAAAAGGTTTTCAAAATAAGGCGTCAAGCTTCTTCGGAAATAACACCGGTTGAAGGTTATTGGCACCAAATGACGTGGTACAATACCCAAAAATTGTCATCAGTCCACCAAAAAAGGATTTCTCAGCCGCTTTATTCAAGGGTCCCCTTAGGACCAGGTGCCGTTTTTCTTTCAGAGTAGACAGATAACCTGAGCCGATATGATCCGAGCCTATAATATGATAGACGCTGCAAAAAGTGCGGGCATCAGGCATACTAAGCACAGCAACGCTGCGTGGTGCCGATTTTTCTTATATCCACAAACCTTAAGGGTACCCACCCTCGTACCGGTGAGTGTTAACCCGCGCCCCACCGGGGATCTGGCGCCACCTTCGCCCCACCGGGGAGCATCGATGCCTCCTCTAACTCAGAAAATATGGGTGCTAGCGCAAATCTGCAAAGTGCATTAGAAAGCTAGCGTGAATTCAGTAGGAAATTACTGATCATGCTTAAGCGCTCAGGTCAATGGTTTGACCTCCAGAGGCCAAGTTAGGTCACGATAGGCTATTTTCACTCAAATATGTAATGCTTAAGAAAACTGGACATAATAACTCTTATGCCATTAGAGCTATTGAGATCCGGTAAACTAGATTTGATAGGAAAATGCCAGAACTTTTTCCACTATTAGAACGTAATAACCTCCCGCCAGTGGTTTGACCTCCAGAAGTCACCTCGTGACCTAATATGACCTGAGGTCACGAAAGTACAAAAAGTGTCCTTGTCGTATACCAAATGAAAGCCAGTGACGAGACATACATGATAATGTTTTATTCAGCACTCTGGCTTAATTGGGGTAAAAGTTATTGTCAAAATACTGTTTTTGACCCGGTGACCTTGGATGACCTCAGAGAGGTCAAAGGGAAAAATATGATCCCTGGGATCCATGGAAGGGCGTACAAGAACGCTTTTCTGAGCAAGCTGAGTATTTGCAATCGCTTTTGTGACTTTAAGATCAAAAGACAGTTTTTCCCACGCTTTTTCAATGGGACAGGTCACCTCGTGACCTGACCTCTGGTCACGAAATCGAAAAATCCCCGATATAAATATTTTAGAACCTGAAGGGGCCATGAAGTGTAGAAGTTCCAAATCGATCGACTCAGAAATGTAGCTCTTATAGAGGTCAAAATTTGAAGCGAGGTGACCTTGGTTGACCTGGCCTGGTGACCTGACCTTGGGTGACCCGGGGTAAAAATTTCAGGGATAGTGGGAATATGATGGGGTGAGAGATAGAGCCCTCCACCACGGTGCTGCGCCTTGTCGTTTTTCTGCTATCCCGAAAAATCTTTAGGGGGCCATCGATGGCCCCCGGTTGGGCGAGGGTTAACACGTGCGCTGGAGGGAGGCTTCCGAAGTCCACCCATCCCAACACACGTATTTTACCGAGGTGGCCAGAGAACTGTTCGCAGCCAAAAATCGCTACTTAGTGACATTTGAGAGGATTTATGTTCGATTGGTGTTATAATATTTTAAATAGAACACCCATGTTTTTACTTATAGGCTTTCAGAGTCAGGGCTATATTTTAACACGCACATTGACGGGGGCGGGTACCCGCCCCCCTCGGGTTTTTCGGAGATAGCAGCAAAACGGCGGCGCGTAGCGCCGCCGTACTTGGTATACCTTTTCCCCTCATCATTTTTACAACTTTTGTTAAAAATTTTGAAGTTAGGTCATATCAGGTCAGGTCACCAGTACAGGTCAAGTGACCCGACCTCAAAAAAAGTTTAAGATAGCATAAGTCGGAGCAGGGTGAACTTATCCGATTGAAACTTATATCCCATAATGGCCCCACCGAGTTCTCTAAAATATGTTCCAGTATTTTTGATATCGATGACCTAAGGTCAGGTACGAGGCATGACCTCTCCATTGGAAATACATGGGAAAAATGGTTTTTACCGAAAAACTCAGTAACGGATGGTGAAAGAGCATTTATTTTAGCTGCATTAGACTCGCCTGGGCTTTGCGGTTCTAATGATATGCTTTTTATATAATTTGACCCTGACCTGACCTCAGGTCAGGTCAAATCCTTGATTTGACCTAGCAAGGTTAAATTATATATCATTCGATTTGGCTTGCTGAGAGGATTCATACAGTTTAAGTCGTTTTGCTCTATCTTTACTTGTTCTGATGTAATGGCCGAAAAACTGAATTTACATGTTATCCCTATGACGGCATGTTTTGACCTCTAGTGACCTTAAATGTGACCTGACAAAAAAATGGTTCTAATGCTTTTGATGGAGAAGTGGATGGGCAACCCAACGCCCTTTACCGTTTTTTGCTACCTACCGTGGTTCTCGAGATCTTAGGGGGGCGGGTACCCGCCCCCGTCAATGCGAAGGTGGCTCAGACCCCCGTCAATGCGCGTGTTAAGATTGCTACGATCGCGCAGCGGCACCAGTTTACCTGCATTAGAGACCGAGTGGTAGCGTCAGAACGCCATATATATAAGCAAGATTATACATCCAGGTAACCTCACATGAAGGTCAAGGTCAATGTTCACAGGTCAAGGTCCCATATATATTTTCAAGGTCATTGTCCTTAGTGCTTCCTGCCAAATCGATTCATCCAATATGATGTATATTACTTATGAAGTCATAGTTAAAGTAACTCAATGTTAAAGTTAAGATCAAAGGTCATAGCTCAAGGTCAATTCTCATTTTCCTCCAATAGTTGCTATAGTGGTAGCTATAGTGGAAATTATAGGGAAGGTATCACATTGTGATGTCATAGGTCAAAGGCCTTCAATGACCATCACCCCAAATTTTCAGGAAATATTTTGTACTTTCTCTTTATGACCTTGGTCCACTTTCAGAATATTCCCACCTTTTCCGCACAATCATGGCATTCCCCACAGGTGCCCAGCACGACCAACATTTTTTAAGATGTCGTTTGACCCTAAAAATACTGACCTAGGTCAACAAACGTTGGGTATACTGTACATCATTATAGATTCCACATATATCCAAACGTGTGTTTTTCTAAGCCTCTTGTTTTTTATATTTAAGGGGACCACCCAGACAGCTGCCCCCTTCAGTGCACATTAGTGCCAGACCCCTCTCCAGTGCGGGTGTTAACTCAACCAGAGGCGGATCCAGAAATTGCTCAAGGAGGGGACGAACCCTGACTGGGGACTCAGTCTCCTCTAACAAGGAGGGAGAACCACTGGGACCAGGCCCCTAATAAGGGGACGAACCAGGGGACCAGTCTCCTCAACAAGGGCAACCCGACTGGGGACTCAGTCCCCTAACAAGGAGCGAACCCGACTGGGGACCAGTCCCTCTAACAAGAGGGACGAACCCGACTGGGGACCAGTCTCCTCTAGCAAGGGGACGAACCCACGGGACTCAGTCTCCCAACAAGGGGGACGAACCCTGACTGGGGACTCAGTCTCCTCTAACAAGGAGGGGACGAACCCTGACTGGGGACTCAGTCTCCTCTAAGAGGTCCCGGAATAACTTTTGCGGGTCTGGCCGTGCAAAGTATACATTGTCATAAAAAACGTACGTACGCATAAAAACATGTCGGCGAGCAAAAATTTAAACGCCGTTTTGGTGGGAAAAAATTCCAAGAACTCCAAACGCCCACAAAACTATGAACTGGCCCTAAAATCCCTGAGGTCCGTTCAACATTTGATTGGAGCTCCACAAATCCAGGGACTGGCCAAATTTCGGCTAGGATCACTGATCGGGACTATCCCAGATGGCATACAATATCCTGGGGCCTGCTTGAATTAAGAGTTTAAGATATCATGCCTGTTACCTCCAAGCAGGAACGAATGCTGTAGCCACAGAGGGCCGATACCAAAGGTTTCTCGCAAGTAAGCAAGGCAGGGGCCGACTGTAGCCACAATATCTCTGAGATTACCGTGAGAGATCCGGTCGCGGACACGAAGGTCGCAGGTGAACCACAGGGGCCCCGGAAGCCTTTCAGGAGGCCCAGGATGGCCACAGGAGACCCAGGTGAACCACAGGGGGCCCGGCTGGGTCACAGAGGACCCAGGTGGAATACAGGAAAATTATCTGCAACTGCAGAGAATAAGGGTCCGTCTTCGGCATCAGTGGGCCCGGGATAATTTTGAGGGTCCCGGTCGCAGACTTAGAGTTTCAAGTGCACTCCAAGGGGCCTATCAGGGTGCCTGGATGGCCACAGAAGACCGGGTGAGCCGCACAGGGTCGGCTGCAGTCACAGGGGGCCCGGGGGAATACAGGGGCCTTACAACTGCTGAGAATAGAGAGCCCGGCTTTTGCAGCAGTGGGCCCCCGAGACGACTGTTAGGGATCCAGTCGCGGGGCTCATGGGACCTCCGAGGCAGGGGCCCGAGAACATCTCTGGGGGATCCCCGATATTAATTTCAGGGACGCTCGGGCACATTATAAGGGGTCCCTAGACCCCTTATAATGCACCCCTTCCAAATGGCCCCGAAGGTAGCTTCGGGTGGCATTTGGAAGGCAGATTGCGGGGCCGGTGTACAGCCTCAGCCGCCGGGCCCCCCTGCAGGGGACCGGCAGCTGCGGCAGGAGGCGTTTCTTTCCAGGGCTTAAGGTCGGCCCAAGGGGTTTGGGGCGATTGCCCCATCGCCCCCCTCCTTGGATCCGCCCCTGAACTCAATGAGCGATGTATCAAAGCTATCTTGCTTAGCATCCATGGTTGAGATTCACAGGCCTTCGTGGCCCCCAAAAACCGGTGCCATGACTCCAAATTCGGACACGACCTATCGCTTGGGAACCGCTTGTCTATAGAATTACAGCAGTTATGTTTCTTTGATGTCAACTGTATGTTTACTACAATGACATCATAGACATATTCACAGCAATCACCCACTATAAGCGTATTCAAAGATGAGCCAGTGAAACTTTTACCGCTTGGTATAATAACAAAGAATTAAACTCGGCAATATCCTAATGATGTAAACGCAGATGCAGCTGATCCTAATCTAACTCGGCAATATCCCAATGATGTAAACGCAGATGCAGCTGATAGAAAGTCTCCAGACCGTCACGATGCAGCTTATGTGCTCCTGTGCGCATACAAAGGCAGACAGTCCGGTCAGCTCCCGCTACATGACAATACTTTCAGATCAAATGTATTGCTACCCGCCAAGCAGGACGCGTCGCCCGCAGATATTGCACGGGCTGGTGTGGGTTTCTCCAGACAGCTAGCCAGGTGAATCTGTCGGTATCGGTGCGGCGCTTGAAACGACACCGGACGGTCGCGGCGTCGGCAGCACGCGCCGCCGTCCAGCGGAAATGACTGCGTCGCCGGCGACGGCGTCACTCGGTGGCGGGCGGCTGCGGTGGACGGCCGCGGGCTGTGGGCTGGTCCGAGCCGGCTCAGCCGATGTCGCGTGAACAGAGGCTCTAACTGCCGCCGCTGCAGCGTTCTGCCATTAGGCCGGCATTGATTCTGGTGACGACGGTGAGACCGGGCGCGCTTGCATGGCTCTGGGCCACGACTGGTGCAATGGCTCGCTGGTGGACGGGTGTGCGAGGCTGCCTGCTGTCGGCAGCGACGGTGACGGTGACGGCTTGGTGCCGGACACGCACCTGAACGCCACCACGCCGGGCCAGCTGGCAGTGGGGACCGCGCTCAACCTGCTCAGTCTGGTGACCTTCGTCGGCAACGCGATGGTGATGCACGCCTTCCGCACGGAGAAGAGGCTGCAGACGGTCAGTTTTGGCGCCGCAGCCGGTTCATACATTTGGACGGAACATTCATTCATTTATTCATTCATTGGAGAAACATTCATTTGGACATTTACACATAGAATGTTGACCTTTTAGCGTGTGTTTAAACCAGGCAAAATAAAATCCAGGTTCACTTAACTGCATGCCATAAGTTCAACTTTAAGCTTCATGTGTTGGCAGCCTCAATTTAAAGCGATGATGTAAGAATCTAACACGCTGCAGCTATTACTCAGAGTTCATATAATATAGTATCATGTATTCTTGACCTCCCCACAAAATGGCTCTTCCGGCCTAGCGAACAATGCACAAGCTTGAAAAATTACAAGTATGCTTTAAGCTCTATTTAGCATTTGTTTTCTAAACGCCTCTCTGCAATCCAGCTTCTGGCTCGTATACGACACATGACCGGTCTGCTCGTGCCTTTCATGTCATCTGAGGCTAGTTTCCACCATGCGGTGACCCGATAGCTGAAAACTGCGGTGTATGCTCAGTTGGCACACACGGTAGGTAAAGATCGCTAGCTTTGGTGGCTCTGGTTTGCCTGTCCGAGACTTCCCCACGATATGTGAAACGATCACGCAAGCTGCAGGGACCATTTTGAGAATGTAAAGCTAGGGCATAGTGGTCAGGTCACGCTCATGTATGGTGTCATCGAATTGTGGCCATTATAAATCGGTTAGTAAATGTGTTTGATTGTCATAATTCCACGCCACTTTTGCGGCACGTGCGCGATGGTTGATCACTTTTTGTATACAATCGCGCTGAAGTCTGTTGCATCCGGACCAGAATGACAAACAGTAAGTAATATGTGGGAATATGAGGGCTTCTACAATCATCTTCTTAACCTCTTCTGGGAGTCTTTACGAGAACTTTGCTAAACCACCGGAGTAATTAGCATAGCATCGCTTAATTACTGTCGTTACATGTGCATCAAAATCTAAGTCATCCTCCACAATAAGACCCAAAATCTTGGCGGTTGGCAACGGCTTAAAATCAGTATCTCCGAACCACGCAAAGGACGTAAGTGATGGTCGCCTTTGGCGCGGGATAACAAGCACAATACCAGTTTTTTGGGCTGATCTTTAAGCTATTTTGGGTAAACCATACGTAAGCTTGCTTGAACATAGCTTCTACCCTTCCCTGAAGCACAAGCTTATTTTGAAAAGTCCTCGATGCAAAAGCTGTGCTTCGTCAGCGTGCATACATGAAAATTTTTGAATCCACGTGAGACATAAAGTCATTTGTAAAGATCAAGGACAAAACTGCGCTAAGAAGTGATCCCTGAACCACACAATGGGTAAGAGAGAGCATGTTTCCCTCCGTTGTTTTTTCGCTAACGCCCACTAAGCCAGCCCTGAAATCGATGACTATCTACACCCTACAATCCTAGTTTTTCTATGAGTCGAGAGTGATCCACAGAATCAAAAGCTTTGGAAGCGTCCGCAGCTGTGATTTTTACCTTGGTCTATGCCCTCCATCAAACAGATTGCATCCAGCATTGCCGTCTCTGTTGATCGTCCCGGCCTGAATCCATGTTGGACATCACTGAGTATTGCAGTGACTCCAGGTAGTTCCCTAGCTGTACGATAGGCACACTCAGTTATTTTAGCTACCGTGCTGATAAAAGACACAGAACAGTAATTGGTAAGCTCAGCTAAGTTTCCCGATTTATGAAGCAGGACAACTGCAGCAATATTCTATTCCATTGCTAGCTCTCTGGAGATCAGCGAACTGTTGATGACTTCGAGCAGGTGCGGACCGTTGACCTGGGAACGTCACCTGCAGCATACTGATGGTAATGCCATCTCCTCCACTGGATCTGGACGTTGACATACGGTTGACGGCATATGACAGTTCCGATAGTGTTGCTGGGTGCGCGCAGAAATCCCCACTGACCACGACAGGGGGATGAGGCGGCAGAGGCTCAGTGTCTTGCTGTGCCTCCTCCAACGCTGCTGCTACGCGTGAGCCCACGGTCGCAAAATATTTAATCAGTTTATTCGCCCACTGAACCGATGGCTTATATACTGCAGCACCGGATTCAACTTCTATAGGGAATATTTAAAACGTTCGAATATCCTTCCACGTGGCGTGTCGACTTTGTTGGTAAGAAGTAATTGATAAAGAGACCAAGAGAATTGGGCTCTCCTGCATCGATCAGTGAATATCACAACACTCATCCATAAAATCTTTTTCTAGCTTTTTTGTACTAGCGCAGTATGTGCCCAGGGTAATGATGATATCATTAGTCATAAGACCTAAATGGTGCATGTGCGCGCAGGGCGGAAACTGCCAATTCCCTAGCGGCTTGGGAAGCATTTTCATATATTTAATGAGCTGGAAGGAAGATGGTGATACCATACACAAGATATAAAGATCAGCTCTTGCAGATCAGTATTGAGCTGATAGTGGGTGCTGAATGGGACAGATAGCGTGAAGTGATTTAAGATTCCCCCGATGGAGCGAGAGAGCGGACGCAGTCATGCAGTCACGGACACATCGTGGCATAGCAACACCCTCCTTGTCAGAGGAAAAGGGTGGGATATGGGATATAGATTCTATTCAAAATATTTTTCATTGCGCGATAAAAAATTATCACGAGGGATTAACGCCGCTAATGATATTTTGAAGTAATGAATTAAATGGAATGTGGCGCCTGCAAACTGGGTAAACTGAGATTCCCATGATATAGACCGTGCCGAGAATCGATTGATATTTCATTTGTCACAGAACTTACCGTTCACGAAGAAAAAAGGTAAACGTGCATCCCCTACCGACCTCGTTCCTCCCGGGTTACGTGCCAGGAGGCCATCTTAGGAAAGTGACGTCATGCTCAAGCCCCGCTGCGCGTGCTCTGCGAAAAACATTGTCTTGCTTGGACAATGGACATCTTTGAAAGCCACGTGCTAAATGTGGTAAGCTAGTGTGTTGGTACTGTCGATTATAAATGCGTATTACCTTGCTTTAGTGACTAGTTTGAAATGCGAATTACGTTTCAATATATCAAGAAAAATGAAAAGAGTTTATAAATGTCACTTTTGTTCTTAATTGTAACCTCTTCTAGCCAAAAACAGTTCATTGTATTCGTATTTGTTTTTGGCGCAAATGAAAGGGAATGAAATACTAGGCTTATTGACCTTTTTCATAGAAATAAAGTCACATCTATTACACTGGTCAACAACATTTCACTTTTATAATGCATCCAATACAAAATAGTCCGTTTCTTGAGTGATTTGTGGTGCTGAACATGAATCTTGCAGCAGAAATGCCGTATCAGATAAGGATTTTGAGATCCAGCAGAGGGTTGCGCTCCGGCTTTTTAGCATAGGCCAAAAATGGCAACCGCAAATCTGGCATTCGCCACGGCGATGACGTCAGCGATCGCCTAGAAATGCTTAGCAACGCATTGCCGCTGTGTATTGTAGAAGACAGGGCTCAGCAGATAGGTTGCGTGGTAGGGGTAATAATATTGTTTTTTGTGGACGTGGGGTAATGAATCCTGGGTTTGCCCCTCGCCAGATGCATCTTGAAACCGTACGAACATCCCACGACCCGTGGCCGATTTACGTTGAATGAATGGGTGGTTGCACCTCGAGGGCAATTGCTGACGTCACAAACGTAGAAGTCTCAAGAAACAGAGGCTGCCATTTTTTTTTAGAGCGGAGCGTTCTACCTCTACATTTAAAGGCCTTGAGATCCAGTATGTCTGTGTGTCGTCTTTGTGCAAGCCTACATGGCATCAGTGACATTGACAGAGCAAAACCCAAGGCGTCTAGGAAAATTAACGTTTGGGTGCTTGTGGAGGCTAGGGTGTTCTACCCTAAACCCGATTTTCATAGACCTAGGTCAATATATTCAAGGTAAAACGAGGCCATATAGGTCAAATTCTGTATGTGCAGGGTAGCCATTGGAAAACTCCATGATTATGGGATGAGAAGCCGGATCTGGTGAGAAAGTGACTTAAAGTAACGGAGGAAAGGTCTGAGACAATGTTCTCTGAGACTTTTAGGTCAAGGTCGTTCAAGGCCATTGACCTTTGACGTCAAAATATTACATTTTGCCTATAACGTATCCTGCAACTAGCACTATGGCAACCGTCGGGTGGGAAATCAGGTTTGACCTTGACCTATGACCTTTGACTTGAACCTGCAACCTTAAGATCAAGATTGGGTGACCTAGCCCATGACGTCATAACATAATATACGTCATATTAGGCGACGTTATCTGACCGAAGGCACGAGGGTGAATGACCTTGAAATGGTGGGATGACCTTGAGCTGTGACTTTTTACTTGGACTTGACCTTCTAGGGAGGTGACTCTGACATAAAGTCCTCATCATATAATGTTGCGACGTCACCACTCTACAATACCGGCGAACTTGTGCGACCACGCGCAAGCCTTTCTCAGTGTACAATGTTCAAGCACTTGAATGCGAGATAGTCTTCCGTTGCAATAAATTCACATGTATAGTGATAAGCTGCACTGTCTGGGTGCAGATAATCCGGGTTATCGACATCCTCGATTTAGATTTTTCCACAAAAGAGTAGGCTCATGACTGTGTGTGAAAAGTATAGGGGCTATACACCAGGTATGCTCTGGGGAAGAAACCAGGTCCGATGGCAAAAAATGGCGACTAAATTTGAAATCAGCCGTATCGAAATAAGTAGAAACAGGTGCTCACGTGCCGGATCCATTTTGACTGTTGACCAGCATTATTTTCAACATGGATGCCCCTAAAGCCACCACAGTCTGGACCTGCACCAAGGTGCCACATTGCCTTTGTCAATCTGATAGATATGCTATGGAGCTAAAGGCTCCATTTATTCATGTATTTTATGCCTTACTAGTTATGACGTTCATGACATGGACAAACGAAGAAGAGGGTTATATTACAACGATATTTGTTGATACGTATTAACAGATTACAAAAGACAAACAAACAAAAGGCAGCTGGGGGGGGGCAGGAGGTCTGCTCCTCACCCACCTATATTTCATTTAAAAATGTCTAGATTTCATAAAACTGGGAAGAAGTCAGAATATTGCGTAAGCAGCCAATTCGAAGGACAGCAATGCGTTCACATCCGATGCGTTTTTGGTTCAACAGGGGAAGCTTTTCGTCAGCGACAGGTTGCAGGTTGACTGGCTCCCCTAAATCTGTTTCCGGTGACGATGCTTATGGGAAAAGGTACCAATCCTCACCAGTTAACCCTGCACCATCTGGCACCTTTATTCCCACCACCGCCTGAGGGGGCGGGGGGTTTTATCGGACCTCTCCTCTGCGGCCTTGGGAACCGACAATGATATGGAAAAATCTGAAAGGCGCTGAAAGCGCCTTACCATATTCTAGTTTTCAGCAAACTTAGAATCCTATCCGTTGGCTCATGATTTTACAGGGTCTAAAATGGGTCAGTCTTAGGCTGATTTAGGAAATCCCTTATACCTCGGAAAACATTAGACCTTTTTACCTTTTTGGGCCTTTACTGGAAACTTTTTTCTTCTCTTGTGTTCTTGTCTTTCCTCCCTTGCAATGAAGGGGCGACTGCCAAAATTCGATCTCAGTCAAAATGAGAAAACCGACATTCTTATATCCAGCCGCGCGGAGGCAACGAGGGCCCAAATTCGAACAGTTTTGGTCCGACGTTGAAAGTTTCTGTCAGCATCAGGTGAGGTTTGGCGGCCCCCACTTTTCCGGTGGCGACACTAGCTCCCTTGTCTACAAATCAGGGAGAATATACGACTCAGGCCAATTTGCAAGCGTCATTCACCTGTCCATACCCAATAGATACATTAATTGTGTGATGGAGCTTTTAGTTTTTATTCCGCTCCATTAGCAGCTTGGTTTCTAAGACCCTAACTTATCGAAATTGAATGCAGAAAGCTCATTACTCCGAAAATTGTGTTATCATGGGAATTCCTACAAGCTGTGGTCCTTATCACAGCGTCCCGAGGCATATTTCACCTTCCGCGTACGTGACATGCTCCGCTATCCAAATGAATCACAGCCAAGACAGATGATGTTGCTGCCCGAGAAGACAAAGTTTGAAGTTCTGACAAAGTTAAGGGGGTTTGAGAGTGAGTTTTGGCTGAAGTCTCCACTGGAACAGCAATCATGCTTTTACAAAACTGTTGTGTTGGTGCTCGAGGCACCACGTGGGCGTTTAAGTCACATGGGATGCTGAAATCTTGTAGCTTCACTAGCTTTTCCACGTAGCTTTTTATCTATTTAATCTCCTCGATAAAAACTGGTATTTCGTGTTGCCATACATTGACAAAATTGCTGGACAACGGCTTACTAACAAAAGTCAAGGACATGGAAACAGTATAATATAAAAATAATGTCAAATGACGTTTCAGATGAAAATATGAAGGCGAATTAAGCTGGAGCTTCCACTAATTCATTAAAAAAATGCATAATTTTTCAGTTGTAACCAAGCACTTCTTCGTGTGACAGACAGGAGGACCCAGATCTCCTGTCATGAAAAACGGAGCCAAATCGCTGCATATTAGTACTATGTGCATGCATCAGAATTGAACCTTTATCGGTACTATGTGTATACTCAATAGCGAGTGCGACATCCCCGAGAGAGGGAAGCACCGACTAGCCCAAGACCCTCTTCATTTCACTCTGCATTAAGTGTCTCTGGCTTCCGCAAAGTTGATGGTATCACGGCCAGTCTAAGATGCTCTCACATCTTAACCCATTAGCACCTGGGCTTTCGATCAGACCCCCTCCTCCCCTCCTCATTATATTTTCGCAAATGATTCTGAGCGAATTCAAATGAGAGGTGCGTTGCCTTGCAGGCCTCTAGGGTAATCAAAATTCAACAGCTTATTACCAACAATTGACACCAGGTCAGGTCAGGCCAACGAGTTATGACATCATTGATAAACCCATGTAAGGCGATTATGTTCTTCTAAAATGAGGCTGATAAAACTAGGGTGTAAATCGGCTTCTACGAGAGCTAGATCAAGTTTCTAAACACCATTCGAAAGCTCTTGAAACGTTAAATCTGCTCGCTTTCATCAATTTTGAGGTTAAGTAAATACTAATGTCACCAAAGGTCATGATTTTTTAAATGGCTTATGTGTAGCTTTTGAATGAAACAAGATACATACATTAAATTTTGTACTTTAGTAGTGAGCATTAGGATGTGTCGCATGTCGCAGTCCCACGCGCTCCTATGATTTTCTTTTGCCCTGAGCGTGTAGAACCACGATGGCAACACTCATTTTGTCAGAATTTTTAACCCCATCCAGCGCAGAGAGAGATAAATTTCCCCTATCTTAATGGCTTGGCGACACTAGCGAGCCTGGTGGCAGGAGCAGGTACTAATGTGCGTCTTTTTGCTTAGCTGGTCAGGAGCTGTCCCCAGAGCTCCAAAATATTCTAAACAACTTTAAAAGAATATAATAAACTTTGGGCTATTATTTTTGGGCTGAATTATTATACACTGACCATTAATTAGCCTTCCTGCGGCCCTGCCTGGTGCCGCCAGAACCAGGGTGACTAAACTGTCTTGAGTTTGACTATGAAACTGATGGAAGAAATGCGTGTTTTTACTATGAAACCGATGGAAGGAATGCGTGCTGTCATAACCCATCTATTCGGAAAGACTGGAGTCAAATATCAGGCGTTATATTTGGTGTTAGCATGGTTCTAAAATCAGCATCGCCTCACCTAATATCACCGTCACGCAAGCAAGATACTGCAGTTGGGGTTGTTCGAAGCGATGCACGACTTAGAATAACCACACGGTGGTTATTCTAAATCGTGATCTATTCTAAATTTTAGGTGTTTTAACCAGTGGTGGATCCAGGACTTCATTGCGGGGGGGCTCGGGGCTCTAAGCTCCCTTACCATTACCTTGGAACAGCCTCCGGCGAAGCATTTACTATAGGCACTCTGACATTTCGGGGAAGGGCTTGAGCCCCTTAGCTCCTATTGTATCCACCACTGGTTCCAACACGCCTGACCGAATCTTTTCACGCCATCGCAGCACACGCAGGCAAAAGTTGCACATGAGCATTGCATCCCGTGTGCTGCGCTATTCTTGTGTTAAATAACTGGCCCACGGCTGTATGCTAGAAGCAAACACCAGCTGCTGACGGTGGCGGAGTCAGGTGCAGATGAAGCCGTGCCACTTATCTTCCCCAACTAGTGCCTTGGTGGCCTCTGTTACCACCTTCACCGTACGCTCCACCGCTACCTTGTGAACCGGGTAGGCTTCCACTTTCAGCGGCTGGCTGCCGATCTCTTCCAACTCCTCGTCGCTGAGGCCAGTTGTAACGGGCGGCTCAGTGATGAGGTCATGTTCCCAGTAGGTTTTTGACTGGCAGAATGCAAGGCCGGACCTTTGCATTCAGTTTTCGGCGACCTCTTGTATGGCCAGTCCGGCCCGACTGCGCACCGTCTCCTCCCGGTCAGCAGTCTTCGCCAACAGCACCGCCCCGGGTGTGCCGAAAAGGCACACCCGGTACTACTAACCTGATGATATCCTGCAGCTAGCGCGGCAGGGCTCGGATCAGCTGTAGGCTGTATGCGAGGTTCATGGGTCCTTCAACACAGCAGCTGCGGCTCCGGACCCGAAACCACATGAGACTGAAGAAGGCGACGTCACTGGTGCCAGCGAGGAGGTGGCTGACGTCATGGTACAGACGTCGGGACAACTTGTCCGGGTGCCTGTCTGGGCCTCACGGGCCCAGACATAAAATGGAGACTCAAGTGTTGCTCACTTCAGCTGTCCAGCCGTCGTGGCTCACGGCGTATGCGCCTGAGTGTGTCTTGTTTCGCCTCTCCCCTTCATGAGCTGGTAGCGGCTTTGCTGAGGTGTTGTCACCCATGCGTCGCGTCGTTCATGGTATGGGATCTGCACTGAAAAATCTGTGTATTGATGTTGAGCCGTTCCTGATGATGTGTGCCGAGATGGATTGTCCTCTCCACCCAGCCCTAGGACGCCAGAATGCTCCCCCTCGTTATCCGGTCTCGTGCGCCATAGAACGAAGCTAATTGACGTGCCATCCACTCCCGGCGTCGAGCTTCCTCCGCCGCTGCGCCGCGCTCCCTCCGCCGCTGCGTCGCGCTCCCTTGCCGCTACTTCTCTTCGCCGCTGCGTCGCGTTCCCTCCACCGATGGGCTGGGCGCGCTCCGCTGCGCCCTGGCCCCGTCGCCGTCTCGATTCTGGTGTCCCTGTCCACGTCGTCCTCCCTCAGGAATGTCGCCACCTCGCAGCTCTGCCCAGGTTTTCTGGCCCTAGCGGCCCGAGGATTGTCCTCTTTGCATTTATAGATTTGTAGTGGGAAACATTTGGATTCTTCGCATTTCGATGTGTACGTGTGTAATAAACGTGTACGGTATCAAACCACATCGGGACATAGTGCCCAATCAGGAACTTTACGATTTAGCTCAGTGAAGCAGCTGTGGCCATGTACAAGCGCACCAGTCTTAACGCCAACGTCAGCTACCAACGTATAGAGAGTAGCGATGGAAGATGAAGGAAAAGTGTTTATGATACATGATATACTACACTTCTATTCTCAGGAAGCTGTCTGATGGGTATTGAGGCCGGGAACCTATGGGGGAAATGTCTAGTTTTGCTTCTCAGGGGCATATCAAACGGTAACAGAAACTGGAAAAGGGAGGGAAAATGGTTAAGAATATGGAATGGGAACAGGAAGAACGTTTCCGCCAGATAATACGAAAGGGGACGATGAGAGAATGGTTTCGAGGAGAGTTGGATAGCCACAATTCCTGAATAGGTTCAAATGATCATTTTGTGCGAAATTCAAGTCAAAGAATGGAAAATCACATCGCGTTCGATTCCAAAATTCCAAGCACAACGTTACAATGGCTGTAACATCAATATTCTGAGCGGCACTGGGTCTGGTATCCGCCAGTTTCACTGGATAATATGTTTCAGTTTGCGTCCTCATGGAAGCATACAGTTTAAAAGTGAGCAAGATTATTCCATTTTCAAAAGTAGAAATGCCGAAAACCATGTTTCAGTGACAGTCACAAATAAAGATCTGAACCAAGCGCGCCAGGTTCAGACCCCCGTGATTTCCCTGTATACGATGCAGCTTGCTCTAGCCTCGCACACGCCCACCTGGATGAGAGTTGGTGGCACCTTTCGACCTGTGCAATTGGTTTGCCATTTGTCAAAATAATGACTTTAACCATGAAGCGAAATGCAGCGTATCGCAGCATTTTCTACCACTCAGTCAGAAGGATGCTTGACGGAAAATATGCCGATACGGGTCTACCTACGTCTGCATTGGCCCAAGCCTGGTCGTCTTTTAGTGCGTCAGTAGGAATATAAAAACGTATGCAGTGCATGAATATGAAAAATAGGCATTTATCCTTTAAAAAATCCAACATCGCTCGGACCACTCTCATATGCTGTCCCTGTTTCAGTGCAAAAGCGAGACAATCGGTCCTCCGTCTCCCGGCAGAAACTTGAGAGGGCCGTGGCGCATAGGCAAACGAAATATTGACTAAAATTTAACTTCAATCGCATCTTAAATTCGTATGCTCGCTTAATCCTACATTAAATACTGTTTCCCGGACCAAGATAAGACCAGTGACGATGAAAATGGAGCGAAACGTCGCTAGTTCCTCTGGCCGCCACTAGGTGCGCTAGTAGGGTAGAGTGGGGTAAGACGCAACGTTAAGGGAGAATTCGTCTGTACCGATCCTACCAGGACAGAATTACTTTATTTTTCTTCGTTAAGTTCTTTCATAGTTTGTCTACACTCAGATAGAAATTTGTTATTCTGACACCAGGGGTGTAATTTTCCAAAAATCTTTGGGGGTGCTCAGCCGGTGGGGGGCGGCACCCCATAGGGGCGGCGGCGTTGGGGGCGGCACCCTTTTATTGCACCAAATATGTTATTCATCGCTTTTTTGCGCCTTTTATAGCACAGGGAACATTTCATTTTAATGTTGGGCAGGTATTTTTAGGCGACATCCCAAAGCTACATACACGTCTTAAAATAACCAAATCTGTGCTTTAAATCTTTCCACGATCAGGGGCGCAGCCAAAGCTTTGGTGTGGGGGCACACCACCTTTGAGGGGCACCGCGGGGAGAGAAAGGACACTTTTAACGTAACCTAAAACACTTACTATATCTTAGTTAATATCAAATTTTGGGTACATCTGGTCCAAGAAAAATGCAAATCAAGCATTGACTGAGAAAGAAAACTGAATAAAAACCAGAAAAAGAAAAGTGTCACCGAAATCTCACAAAAATACCAAGACCACGACTTTTTTTAGATATATTTAAGGACAAATCAGCCAACTCATGCAAGTACTTGACATCAGAGAATTCAGCGGGCCTGTGATATCTGTCACTATGTGCAAGATAAGACATATTGGAGTCGAAAATTCATTTGTTATGCCAACTGGTTGTGTCGTGACGAGTAAGCCCTGGTTGAACGCGGATTAAGTTCCGCGGCTCCCACAAGAGCCGTGGGAGGAGGTGTGGCATAGTGACATTGAACGGATAAAATTTTTGTTGCCGGAATAATTTGGGAGATACCTGCCTTTTTAACGCGTATAAAAGTTCCATATTTTTAAGGATCGGTCCCAGTTGAAGTAAAGAAAAAGTAAACAGGCTGGTAGTTTGGATAGGGCTGAAAATTGTGAGAAACTAGTTCTCCATTCATTTAAATCAATTAGTACAAATCCTGGTTCAGGGGACTGTGCTCTGAGCTCAGGGGCACATGCCTTTTTATCACCCCTCCCCAGAATCCACCAGTATAATAAGCAATTTATTTAACCCGGGGTGCCTAGGCATCACAAGTCGTTTTAGCGATGACGGCTCATTCTTCGTGAGCTCCATTTTGCAGGGGGAGCTTGTACTGTGTCGTTATTCCCCATCTATTCAAGACCAGCTCAGGGGCCCCTAGTGTGGATCAGAGTTTTCCAGAGCAGCTGCCCCTCATTCCCCCAGTTGTGCCCCCTGGGATTAGACTAGTCCCGTGACCCCCGAGGTGATGGGACTTAGCCTTGTGTTCTTATTCTCTGTCTATTCAAGACCAGCTCAGGGGGCCCCTGGTGTGGATCAGAGCCCCCCCCCCAGAGCAGCTCATGCTTGGTCCGGGACTAGACTAGCTCAGTGGCCCCGGAGATGGGGAGGGGGTCATCAGACTAGCTCAATGGGCCGCAGATAGGCTCATAGGGCCTTGCACCATATAAGCTCAGGGGGCACCAGACTAGCTCAGAGGGCATCAGATGGGCTCAGAAGGCACAATGATGACACATGAGGCACCAGATCAACTCAGGCGGCATTAGTTTAGCCCAGGGACAATTTACCTGCTCAGGGGGCACCAGATCGATCAGCTCGGGGACCCAGATAAGCTCTCAGTCCCCAGACCAGAGCAGGGGTCTAGATCAGCTCAGGGAGCACCATATCAGCTCAGAGAGAGGGCAAGGGATCAGCTCAGTGGTCCTTGATCAGCTCGGGGCACAGATCAACTAGGAGGTACAAAATCAAGCCAGGAGGCATTTAATCAGCCCAGGAGTCCCATACCAGCTCAGGGGCCTTCATCAGCCTCAGTGGGCACAACTCAGCTCAGGGCCCCAGAGCTTCTGAGGAAATTACTTAATCAACTCAGGAGGCCCAGATCAGCCTAAAGGGCACTAGGGGGCACCACACTAGCTCAGGGGGCACTAGACGAGCTCAGAGGACATGAGATGGGCCCAGGAGAGAAAATGTTGGCTCAGGGGGAAACATATCTGCTCAGAGGGAACCAGATTGAGCAGCCCAGGAGCCCAGATCAGCTCCCAGCCCCCAGACCAAAGCAGGGACATAGCTCAGCTCAGAGAACACAAGATCAGCTCAGGGTGCACCAGACCAGCTCAGGGGGCACCAGATCATAGCTCAAAGAGGCACCATATTGGCTCAGGGGCCAGTAGATCAACTCTTCGAGGCATTTGATCAGCTCAGGGGGCCCAGATCAGCTCAAGGGGCACTAAAACAGCTAATAGGGCACCAGGCAAGCTCGGAGGCATCACACTAACTCAGAGAGCATTAGCTAGGCTCAAGAGGCACAATTATTTGCTCAAGGGGCACCAGATTGACTCAACGAGCACCAGATCAGCTTAGAGGGCACGTGATCCGCTCAAGTGGCCAAGACCAGCTCAGTGTGCCCCAGATGAGCCAAAGGATCACCAGATTAGCTCCGCCGGTGCGATTATTGGCGACGATGAGGCATTAGTTGGTCAAAAATTACGTACCCATATTCTCCCGGGTGCTTGGAAAGGCGACAGAATGCCCTAGCTGTCCAAAAATGGTACTAAATTGTAAAAAAATAGCTTTAATCGCTAAATGTGAACTGCATCTAGGTTCGACGCCGAAGGGCAATAAATTTCAAGCGGCACAGCCCAAACGGGGTGCACCGCCTAGCGATCAAAGGGCACTCCGGCACCGATGGGGGGCACGTGCCCCCTGGCTGCGCCCCTGTCCACGATTGAAGTGTATCAGTTTTGTGGGGTTAAATTTTACCTTCAGCATGGCAGAGTGGATAGATATTGAAATGAAAGGAAAGGACTTAAAGGAGATGTGCCACCTTTACAACGTGATTTTAACTGAGATAGCCAAGTTGTATAGCATGCCGGAAAACCCGGTACTCTATATATCATTTGTCTTGAAACTCAAACTTTCCGAAGAAAAAAACTAAAAACTACCTGAAATGTACCCATCATGTACCCTTAGCAGCAGGCCACAGTTGACAGCCGTGTTGGTGTGACGACATATGCTGACGTCACGGTGAGTATCAGCCAATCGAAGCCCTTGAAGCATTTCAAGTATGGTAGTGGTTGCCAGATCATGGCATCATCCACAGGCAGATATTTATTTATTTCCCTAGAGGAGCATTTTAAAAATCAAAACATTGAGCTTATTGTACACTTTCAAAGAAGCCTCTATGATTTTCGGCTAAAATTTTCCCTTATTATACTAAATTTCAGGATTCAACCAAGGTGCCACATTCCCTTTAAAGGGAATGTGGCACCTTCATAACGTGATTTTAACTGAGATAGCCAAGTTGTAAGGCAAGTCGGAAAACCCGGTACTCCATATATAATTTGTCTTGGAACTCGATATTTCCGTACAAAAAAGCTAAAACCTACCTACAGGGACGTAGGAGCCGCGGGGGCAGGGGGCAGCTGCCCCCCAACTTCCATGATTCTTAACCATTAACCCTATGGCGTTGAATGGAAAGAAATGACTTGAAAATTCCCGCTGCCCCCCAACTTTGAACATAGTTCCGACGCTCCTGCCTACCTAACACCACCCCTCTCACCAGCCCCTCGCTGGGCGGCCATTGTTGAGCTGCTGGTGTGACGACATATGCTGACGTCACGATGAGCATCAGCCTATCGAAGCCCTTGAAGCATTTCAAGTATGGTAGTGGTTGCCAGATCATGGCATCATCCACAGGCAGATATTTATTTATTTTCCTAGAGGAGTATTTTTAAAAACAAAACATTGAGCTTATTGAACATTTTTCAGAGAAATCATGAGTGGTTTCATTATTTTTGGCTAAAAGTACGCCTAATTTCACTAAATTCTAGGATTCGACCAAGGTGCCACATTCACTTTAAAGGGAATATGATTTTCGGCTAAAAGTTCCCCTAATTACACTAAATTTCAGGATTAAACCAAGGTGGCACATTCCCTTAAAGGGATTGTCTTTAACGGGAATTCCCTTTAACGGGATTCCCTTTAACACGCGCATTGACGGGGGGCGGGTGGCGGGTACCCGCCCCCACCCTCAGGTTTTTCGGAGATATCAGAAAAACGGTGGCGCGTAGCGCCGCCGTACTTGGCATACTTTTTCTCATCATTTTTAAAACTTCTGTGAAAATCTTAAGGTTAGGTCATCTCAGGTCAGGTCACCAGTACAGGTCCAGTGACCTGACATAAAAAAATTCTTAAATCCTTGATTTGACCTAGCAAGGTCAATTATGTATCATTCGATTCGGCTTGCTGCAAAGATTCATACAGTTCTAGTTGTTTTGCTCTATCTTTACTAGTTCAGATGTAACGGCTGAAAACCTTCATTTACATGTTATCCCTATGACGGCATGTTTTGCCGCTCGTGACCTTAAAAAAGACCTGAAAAAAATGGTTCAAATACTTTCGATGGAGAAGTGGATGGGCAACCCAACGTTGTTTACCGTTTTTCGCTACCTAGCGTGGTTCTCGAGATCTTAGGGGGGCGGGTAAGCGCCCCCCATCAAAGCGAAGGTGGCTCAGTCCCCCGTCAATGCGCGTGTTAAAAATGAAATCCATTTAGGGGGAATGTGGCACCTTGCTTGAATCCTGAAATGTAGTGTAACTAGGGGGAACTTTTAGACGAAAATCATGGAGACATCCATTATTTCTCTGAAAAATGTGTAACAGGCTCAGTATCTTTATTTTTAAAATGCTCATCTAGGGAAATAAATAAATATCTGCCACTGGATGATGTCATGATCTGGCAACCACTACGATATTTAATAGGCTTCAAGGGCTTCAATTGGCTGATACTCACCATGACGTCAGCATATGTCGTCACACCAACATGGCTGTCAACTGTGGCCTGCTGCTAAGGGTACATGAGGGGTACATTTCAGGTAGTTTTTAGCTTTTTTATTCGGAAAGTTTGAGTTTCACGACAATTTATATATAGAGTACCGGGTTTTCTGTCATGCTTTTACAACTTGGCTACCTCAGTTAAAATCATGTTATAAAGGTGCCACATTCCCTTTAATCACTAGGTGGAAAGAAAGCAAAAACACCGATAGTGCTCCAAACCACGCTTGTAGTTCTGTAAATATTAAGGAACATGGCAACTCCACTGTACCCGTGCATTCCCTTTATTTTTGCCCTAACGCCTTTTATTTTACCCTGACGCACAGGGGAGGCAAGCATTAGTGCTGCAGTGATGAGCCCAGTGCGGCAATTATGGACTAAGAATGGCGCAAATTAGGATAGAAGTGATAAGCTGAGGGCGACAGTGATTAGCCGGGGCGGCAAGAAACAGGGCAAATTCATAAGTCGAGGGCGGCAGTGATGAGCTAGGGCCAATAGCTATGAACTAGGAGCGGCGCGAACCAGAGTGGAAGTGATAAGGGGAGGGCGGCAATGAAGACTCGGGGGGCGGGAGCTATGAACTAGGGGCGGCTCAAATCAGGGCGGAAATGATACGTTCGGGAGGTGGTAGTATTGATTATCCGGGGGTGGCACGCATCAAGGCAAAGGGCATAAGACGAGGACGGGAATGGTGAGCCGTAGGTAGTAGTTATAAACTACGGGTGGCACAGGTCAGGGCGGAAGGGATAAGCTGGGACAGGGACGGCGGACTCTGGGGGGGGGCCGGGTGTGCAATTGCACATCCTGAAAAAATGAGTGTGTGCAAAAGTATATTTTTGCACACCCCGGTTTTGGCTTCGTCCGGGGAAGCGCCCCAGGCCGGCCAATAAAACATCAGACCTAAACACCGCCTACCTGAAGAGGTAGGGCCCTCTGTGCGAAATAAAGTTTCAAATATGAATGGTGCCCCCTTTCATCAAAACCATCCCATGGAGAGCAAATAGACCCAATACATCGTCTCAACGTAGGGAAATGATGTCGGCACCCCCCACCCCCTGAGTGAGCGCCCCTTGGGAGCCAAAGGTGCCCCCCTGGGGATGGAACTGCCCCTTTCCCCTTAAGAAGGAAGGCACCCCCTCCCGAATCTTGTACAACCGCCCAAAAATAGAATCCGCCGTCCTCGAGCTGGGGGCGGCTGTCATGAGTCAAGGGCGGCACGAATTAGAGCGGAAGTGATAAGTCAGGGGCGGCATTCATTAGCCGAGGCGGTATTGATGAGCTGGGTGGAGCATTAAACAGGGTGGCAGTGATAAGCTGGGGATAGCACTGGTGAGCCACTGGCAGCAGTGATAAGCGCGGTGCTGTTTGAATCAGAGCAGCAGTGATAAGTCAGGGTTGGCAAGAATTAGGGTGGCAGTGATAGGTAGGAGGCGTCAGTGATGAACCATGGCGGCATAAACCAGGGTGGTAGTGATGAACCGGGGGCGGCATGATCACAGTGGTAAGACGGAGGCGGCATGAATCGGGACAGAAATACTGAGTCAGGGGGCGACACATGTATTGGGAGTGCTCTCATTGTGATTAGAGGTGCTCGCACGCCCCAAAGAGATAAATTTGACCGTTGGCTGACACTAAAAGAGTAAAAGCACGGCGGCAACATTCTACCATTTACTCGGCTCGGAGAATTCATCCAATATACAAACATATAACGATTAGACGATTGTGGGCTGCTGTTTGCTTCTGGAAGGGTATTAGAGATTCCTCCTGACAAAACTGTGCCCACAGCAGGGCCTAAGTTTGACCGGTTTTGGGGGGCCATGTCCGGACTGGTCTCCTCGGCAGTGATAAACCAGGGGCGGCAGTGATCAGCCGGGGGCGGCAGTGAAGATTCGAGGGAGGAAGTGTCTAACCAGAGGCCGCTCATATATGGGTTAATACAAAACAGGGAGAGCATTGATCAGCCAGAGGCGGCGTGAATCAAGGCAGCAATGATTAATCTGAGTGGCAGTTATGAACCAGGGGAGACAGTGATCAACCAGGGGGCGGCAGTGATGAACCAGGGGCGGCAGCGATGAGGCGGGGCGGCGTGCATTTGGATCAAAACATGCCAGGGCAGCATCAATGAGCAAGAGGTGGCATGAATTCGGGCGGCAGTGATGAACCAGGGGTGGCAGTGATCAGCCGCGAGACGGTCCATCATCATATTTGAGGTTCTAGGGCGCGCCGACATCTAGGGTCATAAGGTGCCCATAACACTAAATAAAATACGCAAATAGGACATTTCCGCATGAATTTTAACAAGTCAGGTGGTAAAACAGGTCAGGTTGTGAAAGTTGTATCAGAAGATTGTATAAAACATTTAAAAAATGAAATGAAAAACAAATACTGAAAAATGATACAGACAATTTTACACGTTATACTAAAGTAAGGGACTATAGGTAACATGAAACTCGACGTTATGTAAAACCTGAAAACTACTAGGATGAATATACGATGTTAAAACTAACGCTCCTCAGATATAACATGATGTTAGTGATATCCACAGAAGGATGCTCCCCCAGAATGCTCACTGCCCCGGGAGACGGCAGTGATTAGCCAGGTGTGGCAGTTATCAACCAAGGTGCGGCAGTGATCAGCCAGGGGCGGCAGTTAGCAGCCAAGGGGCGGAATTGATCAGTCAAGTGGAGGCGGCTATCAGCCAGGGGCAGCAGTTATCAGCCAGGGGGTGGCACTTATCAATCCGCCAGGGGCGGCAATGATCAGCCAGCGGCGGCAGTTATCAGCCAAAGGCCGACAGTTTTCAATCAGGGGGCGGCAATGATCAGCCAGGGGGCGGCAGTGATCAGCCAAGGACGGAAGTTATCAGGCAGGGGCGGTAGTAATCTGCCAGGGGGCGGCAGTTATCAGGCAGGGGCGGTAGTAATCTGCCAGGGGGCGGCAGTTATCAGCCAGGGGCGGCAGTTAACAGCCAAGGGGCGGCAGTTAACAGCCAAGGGGCGGCAGTTATCAGCCAGGGGGCAGTAGTGGTCAGCCAGGGGCGGCAATTAGCAGCCAAGGGGCGGTAGGAGTCAGCCAGGGGCGGCAGTTAGCATCCAAGGGGCGGCAGTTATCAGTCAAGGGGCGGCAGTTATCAGTCAAGGGGCGGCAGTTATCAGCCAAGAGCCAGCAGTTTTCAGTCAGAGGGCGGCAATGATCGGCCAAGGGGGGCGGCAATGACCAGGCAGGGGCGGCATTTATCAGTCAGGGGCGGCAGTGATGAGTCAGGGGGCGGCAGTGATCAGCCAGGGGCGGCAGTGATTAGCCAAGGGGCGGCAGCTATCAGTCAGGGGGCGCCAGTGATCAGCCAGGGGCGGTAGTGATGAGTCAGGGGGCGGCAGTTATCAGTTAATGGGCGGCAGTGATCTGTCAGAGGGCGGCATTGATTTGCCAGGGGGCGGAAGTTATCCACTAGGGGCGGCAGTCATCCGCCAGGGGCGGCAGTTAGCAGTCAAGGGGCGGCAGTTATCAGTCAGGAGGCGGCAATGATCAGCCAGGGGGCGGCAGTGGTAAACGAGGGGCGGCAGTGATCAGCCGGGGGGCGGCAATGATAATTCAGTGGGCGACAGTGACTAACCAGAAGGGACAAGTATATGGATGTTGAAATAAACCGGGTTTTTCTCACCAGGGGTGGCATGAATCAAGGCGGCAGTGATAAACCAATGGGTGTCATTGATCAGCCAGTTGATCAATGATGAAATAAAAGGCGGCAGTACTCATCCAGAGGGGGCGGGGGCGGCAGTGATTAATTTTTCGCGACATTGATCAAACGGGGGCGGCAATGATGCGGCGCCATAAATCAGGGGAAAGGATAAGTCAGGTGGCATTGATTAGCTAGAGGTGGAACCAATCAGAGTGGAAGTAATGAACCCCGGAACAGGAAAAACTTGACAGGGGCGGCATGGATCAGGGTGGCAGTGATGAGATAGTGTGACACTCTTCAGGGTAGCGGTGATAAGCCAGGGGCGGCACATGTATTGGGGGTGCTCAGCACATGATTGGGGGTGCTCAAATTAGGATTGGGGGTGCTCGGGCACCCCCAAAGAGATAGAAAATTACACCCCTGTCTGACACGATGCAAAGTGTGCGAAATTTATTTTTTCTTTAGACCATGTAAAAAGGCGTTTTACCCCAATAGCGGGGTAAAACGCCCAAGCCCCGGATTAAAAGGCCGTCATAAACTCCCAGCGTATATTGTACCTTTTGCTTCACGTGAAAAAATATGAATATCATTATACTTACGTTGTAAGACAATTTAGTGACAAAGTTGGTAGGGTGAGCACATTCACATCGCACAGAGTACAATTGCAACTTTAAGGCAGCTTGTTTTTAGGTCCGGAGATGCAAAAAGCAACAAATGTTTGCTGAAAAATAACGGAGTTTACTGGGCGCGTCTAATCATGCCCAGGACCGGATCAGAAAGGCCGCTACCAGAAAAAAATATTAGATGGAGGCTACAGTTCTTACATCAGCTTGGACATAGTAGTAGGCGTCTTACCCAGGTGGGCGCGTTACCCCACTCTACCCTATCGCCCGTTGTTAGAGATAGGCAGACCTTCTTCGGTTGTGCGCTGGATGGGTTTTACAATTTCATGGACATGAAGGTTATCATCGGGTTTCTTTGTGTTCAGGGCAAAAGAAAATCCTAGGAGCAGCTTGATCTGAAACAATTACCCGGAATATGACACAGCCTAGTGAGCATGACCTAAGGATTCAAATGATATGCAACATGGCCTTGAATGACCATTATTTGACTTTGACCTGAGGTCAAGGTCATTATTTGACTTTAAAAGATCATGTCGCATATCATTTGAATCCTTGTGTCAAGACGAACACATTATTTTTTTGTTCTAGGGCTCCCGGTTCCCGAGCTATAAGGAATTTTCTTAAAGGGAATGTGGCACCTTGACCGAATCCTGAAATCTAGTGTAATTAGGGTTACTTTTAGCCCAAAATCATGACAGCGTCCATGATTTCTTCGAAAAATGTACAATAAGCTCAATATTTTGATTTTTAAAATACTTATTTAGGGAAAGAAAGAAATATCTGCCTGTGGGTGATGTCATGATCTGGCAACCACTACCATATTCAATACGCTTCAAGGGCTTCGATTGGCTAATACTCACCGTGACATCAGCATATGTCGTCACACCAACAGCCATGACCACTGTGGTCTGCTGCTAAGGGTACAAGAGGGGTACATTGCAGGTAGGTTTTAGATTTTTCTACGGAAATCTCGAGTTTCAAGACAAATGATATATTGAGCACCGGGTTTTCCGACTTGCTTTACAACTTGGCTATCTCAGTTAAAATCACGTTATGCAGGTGCCACATTTCCTTTAATGAGTCTAAATTTGACACATATTGGCCCACTGTGAATTAATGAGTCAACGGATATGGTTCAATCTCGGATCCAGAGTAGAAAATAGTAAGGCACTTCCAACGACGTAACTTTTTCCTTATCACTTCCGGTTCCCGAGATTGTAGGTGGGGATCCTATCGCGGTGTGGATGAAAAGAGCCCAAGCGGGGCCGGCTCAATAACTGCTTAGGATGGCCCTTTTTACTAATTTACCTAGTTTTGGAAGGAAATTTGGAACAATTTCGCGTGCCTATATTTGTATCATGAAAACAAATCACCAGGACTCTTCCATTCACGCAGTGAAATTAGATTTGGCCTACAGTTTGTTATGATATTTTTCACGTATTTATAATGAATCACTAAGCCTTGTTGTTATTACTTCCAACGGCTCCATCCACAGTTGCATTTGATTCTCTGAATAAGACTAATCCAGTTTGGCATCTAATACACTCCCCTGGTGCCCCAACGTTTTCTGTTTTTTGACCAGCACTATTAGGAAAAATTCGATTTAATGGACTACAGGCCGTGATTAGGGTGCCAGAGAACCAGCTGGAGACGGTCTTTAATATCAGGTTGCCAGATCACCAGCTAGAAACTGTCTCTAAAGGTTGTCATAGAAATTGAAATCCCACTCCTGCACTTAACGCATATGTAAAAAAAACGTAGCAAGCTGAAAATATTTATTGTCACCACTCATCATGCTTATTGGCAGTGCGTCAGCTAAACAAGCGGTAAGGAAACGTCGTTAGCGCTCACATTGATGTAGCAATACGATTTCCGATTACGGAATAACGTGGGAATCGCGGGGGTGATAGGTATGTACTTAGTGTTAGCCGATCACGAGTCGACGCTAAATGCTGCTTGAATTTGTCAAATGAGCATTCAAATGATTTGCCTCGAGCCCCAGCTTTGGGCGGGGGGGTGCAGTTAGTCAGAAATACACACTTATGCCGGGCTCCCCGGTTTGGGGTGATGCCTTTCCATCTGCTTGGTCCGCACCTGTCTCCATATTTATCACAGCCACCCCTATCCACGTCCGTTTCCTTTCCAGCTTTCTTGGCCGCTTCGTCCTCACGGCTGTCAGCGATATGCAAATGATATGCAACATGCAAAGTAAGTGTCGGTTGTGATGCTGCCGGGGAGCCGCAGGCGCTATGTTTAGCCGCCGGCCAGCATCAGCCGCCGCTCCCCTGAGCACCATTGGGTCATCGAGCGGGCGTGATGAGACCGACGGCCCTCTTATCCTCGGCTCTCCGCACACACACACACACATTGGCAGGCCCAGTCTCGCCCCGACACCCTGCGCCTCTGAGAACCGACACCGGCGCTGACCTGTCGATACCGACCCCACCACTTATCGCCCGCCAGCCCGCCAGTCTGTGCTGCAAGCCGTGCGCGCCTCCACCTTTACGAATGCTTGTAATCTGGTCTGAGATGCTAAACTATTCTGTCATGATCACAAATTTGTCATTTATAATTCTAATATGTTGTCACATCTCCACTGGATAGTTTTCAACGATGTCATCCGGACCAAAATCTTTGAGAAATGATGGTAGGGAGAGGGTGGTAAGACGGGCACAGGCTATGTGGACCAAACCAGCAATGGTATAGATATCCCATTACATGCATAAGTGTGTGTTTGGGTGCCTGATCATGAGCCAAAAAAAAAACAAATTCCTAACCTTCATTGTTTTTCTAAAATTTTGGAAAACAATATTGATGGTTCAATCTTCCATTGTTAGAAGTTTTGTTTGTAGTGTTCTGTCAGTGTCTGGTCATGTTTTGAAAGTCAAATATGCATAATCTGTCAGGGGAGAGCGTTAACCCTATTTCCGGCAGGGGGCTAATATTGCCCCCCTTCATGTTTTTCAAAAATATCTCCGAAACGGCTTGCGATAGAACTTTGAAACTTCCTGACTTTTCCTAAAACTAGTACAGGCAGGTTTTCTGAAATTTTCAAGATTATATATTTACCAGGGGCGGAGCTATGGCTGGGTTTTTGGGGAGGTTCTATCCACAAACCAAGTATTATCGTATGCGATGGGTTTTTTGTAAAAGGAAGCCGTCTCTGCTGATCCTGATACCAGTTATATGGTTTTATTATATCATTTTTTATGTGAGATGATAGTGCATTCACAATTGTCACTATTTTTATTCATCAGGGGTGGTTACAGCAGTTCAAAATGGGGGGGAATGTTATCAAGAAGGACTAAACGTTAGTAAGTGAGAAGACTGCTTACAGCCGTGCCAGGGCGAATACAATTGGGTATATGAAAATTCAAAATAGTTATAACCCAATTCTAGATTACCAGAGGCGTGTCCAGTCACTACACATTTTCAAAATGTATATTCCCAGCCAGTATCACCGCCGCGACTCAATATCGTTGTATATTGAAAATGTGTTTCCAATCACCCCCACCCCCCACGACGAGTCCTTGATCCGCCTATGTCACCCCCTTTCCCAGAGCTGCCATGGGAGGGTAAAAATTATCAGAAATTAAATTTCAACTAGTCAAGGGACTAATATACTCATGCATACCATTCGCATATTGTTGGTATGCATTTTACCCCACTGTTTTACCTTACTGCATCCGCCCCTGATGAGTTTTTCACTTTTTTCTCATTTATTTATGTGTCAAAGATGCCAAGCAGTATATGACGGCTTCTAATCCGCGTAAGAAAAACTTTTTTAGGTTGTATATATTTCCCCTCATAGTCCTGGTCCTGGAACTGCCATTGAATTTCGAATTTTTGCGTAACTCGAGTATATGACAATTTTGGGTCAATTATTTGTAAATCTGAACTAGTTTTGTGAAAATCGTACAACAGAGACAAGGGTTATGGAAAATCTAAAAAATACACAAAAATTGTATATTTTGCACGACCTTCTCCTAAAAAATGAAAATTTTGAAATTTTCTTTTTCAAAATAAAGTTTAGCAGCAGAGGAATCTATGGCACTTTGAATTTTCAAAATCAGCCGGTTAGATTACGAGATCTTAGGGGGGGCCGATATTGCCCCCCTGCCGGAAATAGGGGTAGCCGGGAGCCTGACGGAAATAGGGTTAAAATGCATTAGGTGGTTGAAGTTTTATATTACCCTTGCATGATGGTCGCCAACAATGAAATTTTCTAGAATATTGATATGGGACAAGACGGGCACGAAAGGAAATATTATATTACCATAAAGTATATAATATTTGTCGCTGCTGTTTTTACATGATTAAAAGGAATCAACCCCAGAAGGTCCTGCAAACCGGATTAGGAGCTGTAAATTATTGATTGTTTGAATCCACTGAAAAAAATGATCATTTTATGGAATTTCCGCAAAATAATTGTCGGCCGGCTGTGTTATCGAAACAATGCTTTGAAAAATGTTTCAGGCCTCATTTTTGCTCCATATGGTATGGTTTTTGTCAAAAATTTCTAGCATATGATGAACCATTTTCAAAAGCCCGTCTTACCCCACCTGTTGGGGTAAGACGGACTTTTGCAACATTCTACAGTAAACGTTACTGCTCAAAGGAATAAGCACGGATCCGAGTATGTTTAAGCGCAGGGACAAATAAATGTTTGCTGAAGCTACAAGCGAAATCTCATCACCTCTCTATGAAAAGTGAGTGAGACACACAGTCTCAAACACAACTATGCCCGTCTTACCACCCTCTCCCCTACCTATACAACAGTTCCACACCTAAATACGTGATTTTTAACACCTGTATGTATACTGTGTTCAAGGAGCTCATTAAAGACACAACTCACATCCATCCGCCGGAAAATTAGCAAATGTCGACCTTCTCCTGTGTGTTCAACATGAATTGAAATAAAACCAAGTTGAAGTGGCAGCACGTTGAATGCATCGCAAATGCCATAGCAAATATGGCATTATTATAAGCGTAAACATCCGTTCGTACGACACAGTTCAATTTTGCCCTGCTGATTGGGTATCTTAGCCCTTCAGTGCCAAAATAGTTTTCTTGTCATCGTGATATTGTAATCATCAGCCAGCTTGCTAGACATTTCCAATGACCATGCTTTAATAGGGCCTCTGACCGCTGTTGAGGCACCGCTACGCTCGGATTTCACCCCTTCCGCCTCGCGCCCTGTCGAGGCCCTGCCACGGTAGCCCTGTTTACGCAGTGTTTTGGGGATCGTTTTTTCAGATAGCGCCCGCACAGGGGATAGCAATGCCAAGCTTGGGTTCCAGTGGGGAAAAGCGCTGAATACTAAAGTTGTGTTCAGAATGAATTAACAGTCATTCGTGTTGCGGCCCACGCTGTCCAGATTAGCGCGTGCGGGCAGGCAGGGAATATGGCGCCAGGGTAGACTTCCAGTGGGGTGAAATGCAGTCCTGGGCTGCTGCACGAATAAGTGGTGGTTTACCCAACACACAATCTATAACGACAGCTGTTCGTCCTGCAGTCCAGTGTTGCGTTTTGCCCCACCGGAACTTGGCCCTAGCATCGCTACCCCCATTTGAACGTGCTATCTGGGACAAGCACTAATCCCCAAAACACCATGTGGACTCACCCCGGCGTCTGCAGCCTCGAAATCGATTAGCCAAGATGATTAGTCCTTGCGCTGATCACGCTGGGGAGCTGGATGCTTAATAGAATGACGTCTGACAAGTTGGGTCGTCAAATGCCAACCGGCACGGATGACGGCATGCTTCTATGCCCGAGAAGCCGCCAGCGGATGGATGGCTCATTTTCAGATTCATACCAAACTTCAACCGTTATATTGGTAGCGGTTTAAGCTAGAAACAAATAGAAACAAATTTTGGAATGGGCTTGTAAAAAGTCTGTAAATGCTATGTGTTTTACAGGTTTTGCAAGCATGACAGCGACGAAAGATAGAGTCTGAAACTAGCGGTCTGAGAATAAATCTGAATATGAATCTGAGCATCCATCATGAGCCTGTTTCAGGGATATCTTTCAAATTACTGCAACTAGAATGAAGTAAAGACCAGCTTAGGACAGGGCTCCACTGGCTTTCTCAAATGTGGATGTTTTACGGGATTCGAGGCATGGAGGTGACGTAAAATAGATGCTGAAATATAAATATCGCTGATGCTGTTGTTCCACAACCATTCCGTACCGCACGGTCTGAACTGTAAGCTCTAAGGTTTGGAGATATCCCAGAAAAATTGGAGGTTGGGCAAAACCCTCCCTCCCCTGATAGGAACACAGTTATAGATTACCACAGTATCACACTCACCCGCAACATCATCACAAGAAAGCATCCAACAGCACTCTCCACACTCCTCCGGCACAACTCAAACATGCATTCAAGACAAACAAGACAAGTACAACAGACACATCTACCTAGGGTTTGCACAGAGGCTGGTCGGCAACAGTTTACTTACCGAGACTCTGCTTTATATAGCTCACTCCCACCAAATATGACTGAAATGCGGACGGATTGCTTAAAAAACACTTGATGTGCTGGCTGAAGAGATAGTTCTGTACTACATCTGAAATGGACAATGAGATGTGTGTTATAAATGAGTGTTTTTGTTGCTAATCGACTGCAGTATGATCAAATCCGGTTTTTTCAGATGTTTTATATGTACTTAATCTGTCTTTTGGACAAATAAGGGTATTTGCTTATGCGTTCCAGGCTAAGAATAGCCTCGTGTATTTTGTAGAGTGGCCTGATGTAGTGAAATAAGTAAATGAAGGCAATGTGGCACTTTACTGTGGGATTTCAGCTCAGATAGTAAGGGGCGTAGGAACAGTTTGAAAAGTGAGGGAAGGCAGCCTTGGAGGGGGCCCACCTCAAGGAGGACCATCAGCCCACGGGGGCTCATCATTATGAACAGTTTTAAAGTCGCTCATTTGGTGTCAGTAAGGCACGCATGCATGCCGACCTACACTAGGTATTTCCATACATTACTTCTTGCGTTCTTTCCCATAGTTTCCTTTCACTGAATATTTCCGTGGTGTTTTTTCCACTTTGCAGTAGAAGAAAGCCGGTTTCGTCACGTCTGTCCATGTCTGAGGGACGGCTGTTGCTCGGTGTTTGGTGCGGTATACATGCCCGAATTCATGCTCTGTGTTGAAAGCGGTCTGGGATGGAGTTTGGTTGGGTCCAGTTTTCGGGACCCATCTGGAAGCACTCGAGTAATAGGTGCCTTTACCTTTTTCATGAAGCGCTTCTCGTCCAGGGGCTTGCAGAGGGCATACTGTGGAACTGGAACTTTCCCAGACAAGCTATCGGGGCCCGTTTGGTTTTTATATTGTAGTTTCTTATATTTTAATATCCGTTGCGGGTGCCCACCACGAAAAGGTGGGGGAGGGGGTTAGTGGCTCCCCTGCCCCCTCTTTCTACGTATATATCGCTTAGGGGCCGCCAAATAATCTTAGAGACCTCCACATTGCCCAGACCATGGATTAGGAACACAAATCAGTCACCTCAGGGGCCCCTAAGACCAGCTTATTAAGGAGCCCCACATAAGCACTGGACCCCCAGAAGCTCAGCTGAGTGGGCCCCGGATAAGCACAGAGGGCCGGATTAGCTTAGAGGTCCGGCTCAGCTCAGGGGCCCCCAGGTCGGTTTATATATGGCCTCAGAATAGCTCAAGGGGCCCGTTCAAACTAAAGCATCCCAGCTCAGCTCTGTGACCGTAGAAGAGTTCAGGGGGCCCCAGACCAGTTCATCGGCCCAAGTTCAACACAGAAAGTCCCAGGTTAGCTTTGGGGGCCAGCTCAGTTCAGGGGCCCTCAGGTCGGCTGATACAGGGTCTTTGACCAGCTCAAGGAGCCCCATTCAAATTCACGGTTCCAAGCTCAGGCCAGGGCCCATATAAAAAGTTCTGGGGGACAAAACCAACTCAAGTGCCCTTAGCTGAGCTCAAGAGACTTCATATTAGCTCACAGGACATCAAAGGCCAGTACAGGAGCTCCCAGATAGCTCAGAAGCCCCAGATCGACCCATAAGACCTCAGACCATCTGAGGGGCCCAGGTCATCTAACAGGTTTCTCAGACAAGCTATCGGGCCCGTTTGGGTTTCTTGTTCTATATGGCAACTGCTGATATTCATATCCATTTGGGGGAGGGGCAGCACAAAAAAGTGGGAGGGCCAGTGGCCCCTCTGGTCCTTCTGGTTCCTACGCCTATGAAGACAGTCATGAGATAATGCATTCGGTAAATCCATTGTTTGGAATATCATCTATCACAGAACTGACTTTTATGGAGAAATGGGATGTAGAAGGAGCAACATCCGTCCCCACCCACCCAGCGCCGGCTCCAGCCATAACTGATTAGTAGCCGCTGGCTGCCTTTTGGCTCGAAGGGGGAAGGAGAGGAAAGGCGTGAATGTAGTGCGTTCAAAAACAAGTCCGCTCAGGGAGCGCTGTTGCTCCATTTAAAGTGAGTGCAGCTTGACGGCATTTATGTTCCTTTTGCCCTTTTCTTTTCCTTTATTATTGTTATTGGTGAAAAATGGCATCAGTAGTCAGCACGCCCTAAAACACCGAAGATGCTAAAATGGAATAAGGGGCCATTGTGAGCCTGCACCTCCTCCAATGTTCGTGAAAATTCTCACATTTCAGTCAAATTAGGGAAACGTTTGAAATCATCAGGCAGCCAGAATCCGACGAGTCTTGGACTCTAGAAGCGAGGTTTTATTTTGTCAGCAGGATGTGGTAATTTCGGTGTCCCCTTCCCTTTTTCTTGGTGGCAACGTTCATGTGTAACTTAAGCCCTTTGGCCTTTTAAGTCTGTTCCAGTTATACATTTTGGTCACCAACTGATATTTTCTTACTGTGACCCGGCTACACACATTTAACTGTTGATATAATTATATCGCCAGGAAGCAGCAGTGCCGGCAGCCAGACACTGAATTTATCAGGATATTCCCCTGAAAATTTCACTTTTTCCACAACCCAGTCCTATGAAAGACGAATAAAAGCAAGGAACGTCATCCGGAGCAGTAGGATGGGAAGAGCAATGACAAAACATGCATGTTATTTTGTTTTTTTCCGCTTTAGCCTCACTGCCTTAACAGTTAGGATGGTCAAAGTAGGTGAGTTTGAGAAAATGAGTGTTTTCGACCGCGCAATACATCAGTGATGATTCCTGCGACACTTACCCTTAACCTATTTCCGTAGGCGGCACCATTTCGGCAGGGGGAATCGGCCCCAAGATCTCGTAATCTAACCGGCCGATTTTGAAAATCAAAGTGCCATAATTCCTCTCTGCTAAACTTATTTGAAAAAGAAAATCAAAATTTTATTTTTAGGAGAAGGTCGTGCAAAATATACAATTTTGTGTATTTTTAGATTTTCCAAACCCTTGTCTCTGTTGTACGATTTCACAAAACTAGTTCAGATTTACAAATAATGACCCAAAATTTCATATACTGAGTTACGCAAAAATTCGAAATCAATGGCAGTTCAGGACCAGGACTAAGGGAAATATAACAACCTAAAAAGTTTTGTTACGCGGATTAGAAGCCGTCATATACTGCGGCATCTTACACATAAATAAAGAAAAAAAGGAAAAACTCATCAGGGGCGGATGCAGTAAGGTAAAACAGTGGGGAAAATACATACCAACAATAGCGAATGGTAGCATGAGTATATTAGTCCCTCGACTAGTTGGAATTTAATTTCGATAATTTTACCCTCCCAAGCAGCTCTGGGAAAGGGGTGACATAGGCGGATCAAGGACTCGTCGGGGGGGTGGGGGTGATTGAAACACATTTTCAATATACAACGATATTGAGTCGCGGCGGTGATACTGGCTGGGAATATACATTTGAAAATGTGTAGTGACTGGACACGCCTCTGGTAATCTAGAATTGGGTAAACTATTTTGAATTTCATATACCCAATTGTATTCGCCCTACACGGCTGTAAGCAGTCTTCTCACTACTAACGTTTAGTCCTTCTTGATAACATTCCCCCCATTTTGAACTGCGTAACCGCCCGATGAATACAAATAGTGACAATTGTGAATGCACTATCATCTCACATAAAAAAATATAATAAAACCATATAACTGGTATCAGGATCAGCAGAGACGGCTTCCTTTACAAAAACCCATCGCAACGATAATACGGTTTGTGGATAGAACCTCCCCAAAAACCCAGCCATAGCTCCGCCCCGGTAAATATATAATCTGAAAATTTCAGAAAACCGCCGTACTAGTTTTAGGAAAAGTCAGGAAGTTCAAAGTTCTATCGCAAGCCGTTTGGAGATATTCTAAAGAAGGGGGCATAGCCCCCGCCGGAAATAGGGTTAAAGGGAATGTGGCACCTTGGTTGAATCGTGGAATTTGGTGTAATTAGGGGTATTTTTATCCGAAAATAATGAAAACGTCCATGATTTCTCTTAAAAATGTACAATAAGCTCAATATTTTTATTTTAAAAATTTTCCTCTAGGGAAAGAAATAAACCTCTGCCTGTATATGACGTCATGATCTGGCAACTACTAATATATTCAATAGGCTTCAAGGGCTTCAATTTACTGATTACTCACCGTGACGTCAGTATATGTCTCACACCAACAGCTGACAACTGTGCCCGGCTGGTACATTTTGGGTACATTTCAGGTAGGTTTTTAGCTTTTCTCTACGGAAATTTTGAGTTGTAAGACAAATGATATATTGAGGACCGGGTTTTCCGGCATGCTTTACAACTTGGCTACCTCAGTTAAAGTTACGTTATAAAGGTGTCACATTCCCTTTAAGCGATCATCTTGTACATTTCCCACTGACGGAATGGAACCCATTGAAGGTGCTTCCCTTGGACAAAAACGTTCCGCCGCCACTGCTTGGGCTTCCCCTTATTTTCCAGATAATCAGCTCATTGCTGAAAATCAAACATCTCCCCACTCCCACCAGCCCATCCCCCATAGGTTGTAAAAGACCCCAGCTAGCTAACGTCCCTGGAGACAAATTTAGGTCAGCAAACAAATCAGCAGCATTTCCTAGCTTCGTTTCACCAGTTTTACTGGACGAAAGTGTGCTGTAACAAAAACTGTGCGTTAGTCCTGCACTCTGAAGCCTTTCGCCTATCTTTTCAGACCATTCTTATTTGGTTAAATTTCCTCAATCTTTTTTCTTTTAGAAACACTGTTATCTGGCGGTGAAATTGGCCACTTTCTTTGTCAGCGGGACTGACGGAGCTGTCGACGCCGGAGCGCTCGGCTGGAGGGCCGGGCACTGTCAATTCAAGTCTCATATTTGGCTGACCGTAACTTCCTGAAGAGGAGCCGATTTGCAACCATTGAGCGCGAGATTGAATGCCTGAAAAGGTGTGAGGTTTTCTGAAGCCTCACGTTACAGGAAGCTCTGCTAACTCAGGCCCGACGTATCTCACCCCTCCGTATTTCTGCACGTGCTGATAACCCTTTGGTGTATTGTCCAGTTCTGAAAGTCAGGTTTCACGGGTTGACATTAATTTATCTTAAAGTTCATGTGAGGCTGTTCTTCATGGATTTTCCAGTGCTCTAGACCTCCCAGAAACTGTAAAATCCAGCAGAGTTTTCACTTCCTAGTAGAATGAAATACGATTGTTGTTATGAGAAATGATTGTATAACTGGGCACACGAGGTAAAACTCTGTCATCAGTTCCAACATTAAATTACTGACAACACCAGGGTTGTAGCCAAGATTTCGCTCAGGGGCCGGGGGCGGCGGCCCGAAAAGGTCCCCTGCGACAGCTCCAAAAGGGCCCTGCTTGTTACAGAATCGTGTCCTCAGGGGCCCTTCGGGCCCTCAGGGGGGGGTGGCTGTCCCTGCCGCCCCCCCTTGGCTACGCCCCTGGACAAAACAAAAATATTTGCGGACGCCTACAGAAGCTGAGGGAACGTAAAAATGCAGAAATAATTTTGCATTCCTCTCCTCCATTTCATTGGCTGGACCCGTCAATGCTTACGTGAAAGATACATTTATATATTTCGGAAACACATGGAAGATTTTCTCGAGAGGATCCGTTCAGCATGAGCCTGATAGCTGCTGCAGCCGCTCTGCAAGTCGGTAGCTGCTGCTGCAGACATTGTTGTGCTCGCTGCATGTTGCGCTGGTCGTTCCGATACTACCCCAATATGGTGGGCGGCCCGGCCGGCCTTGGCGGGCGTGCTGATGGTAATCGCGGCGGCGGCGCGCTTGCCGGCGATCGTAATTCGAGCGGCGTCGCGTCCGACGATGAGCGATCTCTGACGCGGCGGCCGACGTCGCCAGGGGCGGAGGCGTCCGACCGATTCATCCAGCCGGGGATGACACGGCCGATCCGGCGCCGCCATTATCTTGATGGCACACAGCGGCCACCAGCGCGGCGTGGCCAGTGTGTGCAGTATGGTATAGCGGCATTGCCTCACTGCTCATAACTGTCACGCTGGTGATATTCGGAGAGGGTGGATAGGGTGGCAGTGGCGCCTCGACTAGTTCCGGTGAAGGAGAGATCGATGGGGCGTGGTGTATGACGCATATCCGACTTTGTGGGTCCCGTGGTTTGTCCGCCACCAGAGTTTGTGGCGGGGTTCCCATCTGTTGGCACGTCTGGAAGGGCGGGGCACGGCAGGAAGGTGGTGTTCGGGCACCCGGACCAAAGCCCGGGATAGTGTCGGTCGGCTGTGGTGTCTGCCGTAGTCCGCAGCCGCTGCCGTTTGCGGCAGGAGTGGGGCGGGGGGGTGGCAGTAATTTTGAACGGTGCGGCCGTGCTGTAAACAGACAGCCGTTCTTCAGCTGATTGCAGCTCCGCCGAGCGCACTCGAGTCTGCCCAAGCAGACTCTGGAGGGCAACTGAGGCCCGTTCGCTTGTGTTTTTCTAATCGCTGGCAACGCTCAACCCATTTGAACGCCCCGGCTCAGCTGGCTTAAACTCCGAGTTTCTTGCGAATAGCCAGCTCATTGATCAAGGAAGCCATCTCAGAATTTTCGCGTAGGAATAAATGTGCATTACTTTGTTAGGAGCAAAAGCACGGAACATGACCATTTAAAGAGTAAAATGGCAACTTACGAACACTTCAAAATGATTCGATGTCATTTAACCTGCAAAGCAAGAAATTTAGGTGTGCCGACCATGAACTATGGGCCCCGAGATATGCTATTCTTAGATTTTATCTACAAAAAATGGAGGATATGAGTCTCAGGAAAATGATTGATTAATCATTTCCAGAGATGGGTAGCAATTACGAAAGGTAAAAGCGGCTCTCACCCACCGGAATTTTAACCGTGAGCTATCTCTCAAAAACGATATGAGGTGTTACTACGGTTGTCTTCCACGTTTCTGGGTGTTTTGCTGCTTCAAATAGATGTAGAATTGTATTGAGGGCAAGGAGACCATTACATCAAATGAATTATGTCTTTTAAGTGTTTGACTCAGTCTTTTAAGTGTTTGACTTAGTATGTGGTCAAGCAGGAGCTAAGTAGAGTTCAGCCCAGGAATTCACCAACTGACGCTCTGATGTCTAAAGTTCCGTCTGATAACACTCTAACAAACCAGTAAAGGTCTATCATATCATTCATCCACAACTCTTTTGACTGCCCATTAAGGTCTACATTCGCTTGGCGTAAACCTAGCATGGGTGGAGCTGAGCGGTATGATCCAGACAGTAGAACCACCCATAGTCATAGTCCAATAACCCGTAGTATCCAAAGTATGCATTTATAACCAGCCTTAGCTACTCCCTCAATCAGAGCCTGTGTATGCGCTGGGTAAATGACGTGCTACCCCGTTGTGATCACATCGACCGCAGAGCCTCGGTTCAAGCACCGTCACAAACGATGGGCAGGTGACCTTTCACGGCTTTTGCAAATGAAAGATAAAGGAAAAACTGTTTCGGTATGTATCATATTGCATGTGAAAGTGGCATTCTTATAAATCAGATAGTACTGAGTGATGATGCGCATACCAAATTTTTATTTGAGATATAGAATAAAAACCAGAAGGGGACATTTTTTCAGAAACTTCAAAACCAGGCCTGGCCATTCAACACCAGTCACATCTGAATAAGCTTTAAAAAAACTTGTCCTTTAGGAATAAATCACTTCACTTCCACTCATTGACCATCTTGAATGCTTTGACACGTGTACATTTATGTAAATATATGTACAAAACTCGGCAGTTGATACCACAATAAGCCCCACAATTTAGCATAAAACAATACGAATGTATGTGAGTGAGTTGTGACTTTCACCAAATTAACTTGATGCGCACTCAAGTTTTGACTGCTTAATCGTCGGAGTAAAGTTGTGAGTGAAAGACTTTGTATTGTATTGTATTGTACACAGCGTAGGTCCATCCACGACAGCCCCCGTTCAACAGCAAGCGCAGATCAACGGATGTGACGTCACACCTCTTAGAATATAACATAGGACTAGTAAATAACGAATTGTCAATTTTTACAAGGCGACCAGAGTCGAAGATGAAATGTTTATCTGTAGCATTTGGGATAGACTTGATTACTGCGTATTCACACAAATTCGTAAGGGAGCGGCGCCATTACCAGCGGTTTGACAGACGGTCTAAGGGTGAAGGAATTCCTTCGCGCCTGTGTGACGTCACTCATGCATAAAGGAGTCCTTCTTGAAAGTGCTTTTAAGTAAAGTAATCCACGGTAAGAGACTGAAGTCGACGAGGCTATTCTTAGACCCAAGTCAGTAAACGCAAAGCGTGTGAGAAACGTAAAGACTATATCATACATACACACTCACATCAGTGTTCACAAAGGTAAGGTCAGGTTCAGCATGAATAAAAATCACACTGCATGCACCATGCGTTGTTTCAACGCATGGTTGATGAGACTGCCGACTGCCAGGTTTATATGGCGTCACGACCTCTTTCCCTTTTGGTTGGGCTTTTCGGTAGCCAGTTTGCTCCTTGTTCACGGAATCCGCCGAGCCTTGAACCCAGGTCGGCTGCGTGGAGCTCGAGCGTGGTAACCACTACACCATCGCTCTCCCTTCAACGCAACTTTGAAACGGGGTGTAGTCACTTGGTGAACTTCCGGCGGCAGGGCGTTACCGTCACTACACCATCGTACCCGAACTGAAGCTTGCCAGCTGCAGTGCCGAGGATAGCCAGTGGCCGGGGTGCTGGGCGGCTGTGGTAAATCTGACTAGGTAATGATTTGGAGACACCATCGCAACGTATTCTAAAGTACAACACTACAGTATGGTAGGTAGGTATATCTTATCTATCTAGCCGATCCAGCCGCTGCCATTCTTCGCAAATATGGTCGGATACTCTTTTGCCCAAGATAGCCCTGGCAGCGAAATTTATATTTTTGCAGAATGTTCAAATTTAACAAGAGCTATCACTATAAACTGTGAGACAGTATCTGACTTGCGAGAATACCAAAGCCGAAACAAGGGTGGTGAGGGTGCTGGGCAGGGAGATGGTTTCGCAAACGAGACAAGCTAACTAGAATCCCATTTCACTTGCGCGCCAATGCGCTGAAATGACGACGACGACGATCATCATCATTGGAGTTTTAGGCAACAGCAACTACTGAGGCTATATAGCGCTCAATATTATCAAGTTAAGACAATTTTTATCCATCCTGGTTAGTTCAAAGCACTATAGCGGCACGAGTCAAGTCTAGAATGCCCTGTTGGAACTGTGAACAATACTAAACTGTACGTCTTTCAAGTATAATAAAGCCTGCTCTCTGTCCACCACAGAGTTGTTGCCTAAAATATGTTCTAGAGGAACCGGAGAAAAGAAACGACGTAGACATCACTTCAGCTGGTCACAACTATCCGTCTCGGATCAAACGTGCTGAACAGTGAGGCGGCTGCCACAGCGCGAACAGAGTTTGGGAGCGGAATTATTCAGGTAGTGTGCGTGGGTAGCATAGCAGTGACCGGTACGGGGCCTGGTGGGGCTCACCTCCTCCCGATCTGTCGCTCGACTCCCAGTGCTCGCTAGATGGACGCAGGCGCATTTTAAGAAGCAATCCGTCTCTCCAGCCTATATGGTCTGCCATTCAGCATCTAGAATACTTTAAATGACCCTTTAAGATCTGTGACTGGGATTCTAAATCTTCCCAAAGGAGATAGCTGCCAGCCCTTGGTCACGAGCCGCCGTGTTGTGACGTCATATGGGCGCCAGAAAACATATTTACTGGTTTTCAACATTGAGCACTTTACCAAGTTTGGTAGTGTTTCTCCCTTAGAGCTTTGGGCACTAATCTGTAATGTTTGGTCCTTTTTGTTTCGGCAAATGACCCTAACTTGTCGAGTTTGGATTCATTTCACATTTTATTTGTTTAAAAAAAGCATAAGAAGGGATTCTCTTCACAAAGCTCAAGGTTTTATGAGTGCTTACAAAGGGGAAATCATTTCACTTCGAAGCATTGCAACCATATGAGAGGCAGCCACCCCGTGGCGCAGCTGGCACAGGCACCGTACCTGGGCGTGGAAGACCCCTGAATCAAGGCTGACCTGTGACGGCCTTTTCCGCGGCCGCCTATCACCCAGGAGATGGTGGTACCTGGGGAGTGGAAGCGGAATCAACGCCGTGCCAGCCGGCGTCCCTGTTTGTGGGTGCACGGGCTTGATCAGCCTTTAAAGTGATCCACCCGGTCCGGTCTCCCGCCCGCGGCCCTCAAGTGAGGGCTTGGCTTCTGCCGAGCGCTGCGGCTTGGGGAGACCGGAGCAGCCTATGCGCCACCGATTGTAACGCCGCTGTCACGTGAAGGTGCCAGTAAATGGAAAATTCCGCCTTGTAAATAGTAACAGTGTGTTGCATAAATGATGACCACTAATAAAAAATTCCGAGCAAGGGAACATATAAATATTTGTTAAGAACTTATTATATGAATATTTCAGTTACTGGTGCAGATCATTGAACTATTGCACAAAGTTTTAGCAATGACACTTCGCTTCCCGTGAATAAGTCGCGCATTAATGAAAAACAACATCAATATAGATACAAGAACATTGGCACTAAGTAAGTGCAATTTTATCAATCTATGATTAAAGTTAAGTAGAAATACAACAAGAGTTTGTAAGTTCTTAAATAGATTTTAAAAAATACCTACATTACATAGTTTGGGCCTTGGGCGCATGCTCCTCGAAGACTTACATACCTTGTGTTTAAGGTATCTTTGGGTAGCTGTGATGCTTCTTTAGAAGCTGTACAACTTCTTTGTTACCTTAAATGTCCACGCAGCTAGGCACCCAAAGAAATGATACATTAGAAGCGCGGGATGAGAGCACCGTTAGAAGCTTGCGGATCGTCGGTATAAACCAGCACGGCTGAGGGTGATTAGACCCACAGCTACTGAGGCTAGATATTCTTAGCCTCGGTGAAATGTGTGATCGTGGTTTCGCAAATTTTATGGAATATCTAAGAAAGTTGCGTGGGTTTTGTTAACCCTCGCCCCACCGAGGGCCATCGATGGCCCCCTAAGGTTTTTTTCGGAATAACATAAAAATACGAGCTGCAGCACCGCGGTTGAGGGCTCTACATCTCACCCCATCATTTTGCCATCATCCCTGAGATTTTTACCTAGGGTCTCACTAAGTCAGGTCACCAGGCATTGTCAACCAAGGTCACCTCACTTCACATTTTGAGCCCTACCATAGCTATATTTCTAATCCGATCGATTTGAAACTTTCTACACCTCATGAAACCTTCAGGGTCTACAAAATATTGTCGGAAATATATATTTTTTGATATGGTGACCAGAGGTCAGGTCACAACGTGACCTCCTCCATGGAAAAAGCATGGGAAAAGCTTTCTTATGATCTAAAAGCCGTAAAAATGACTGCAAATCCTCAGATTGCCCCGAAAAAGCGTTCTTGGGTACCCTGTCACGGATCCCAGGGGTGATACTTTCCCTATGACCTATCTGAGGTCATCACAGGTCACCAGGGGTTAAAAACAGTATGTTTACGATAACTTTTGACCTAACCGAGCTAGAGCGCTGAATTAAAGGTCATCGCGTATGTCTTGTCACTGGCTTTCATTTGATATACAACAAGGTCACTTTCTAACCTTTCATGACCTCATGTCATATTGGGTCACGAGGTGACCTCTGGAGGTCAAATCACTGACTGGAGGTCACTATGTTTTCGCATAGCGGAGAAAGCTCTGGCATTTTCCTATCAAATGTACTTTACCGGATCTCAATAGCTCGAATGGCATGAGAGCTATGCTCAGGTTTCTTAAGCATTACATAGTTTAGAGGAAATAGCCTATCGTGACCTAACTTGACCTCCGGTGGTCAAACCATTGACCTGAGCGCTTAAGCAGCCTAGTAAAATTTTACTGAATTTACACGAGCTTTCTAATGCACTTTGCAGATTTGCGCTAACCCTCATATTTTCGGAGTTAGAGGGGGCAATTGATGCCCCGTGGGGAGAAGGTGACGCCGGACCCCGGTGGGGCGCAGGTTAAGATCCAATCGCTAGAATTTCGAATTTTGACTCGTTGACTTTTAACCTTATTCCTTTCGGGATTTTGGCTACCCCTATTTCTGTCAGGGAGGGGTAGATTCATTTCCCCTAAGATCTCAAAATCCCGCGTCCGAATGGGGGCCGAATTCCCCTGACAAGGATAGAGGTAGCCAGGATCCTGACAGGAATATGGTTAAGAAAGTGATTGGATCTGGAAAATAATATTTTCGTGGAGCTTGTCAATTCACCGACTGCCAGGATTACATGGCGTGGCCAACTCATGACATGTTGGAAGGGATCCCGGGGAACAAATACCCTCTTGCTCAAGGAATCCATCAAACCATGAGCCTGGCTCAGACAAGCCGAAAGCAGATGCCCTGACCACCACACCGCTGCCCCTCCTTTGGAAGCCTTGGAAACCATTACAGAAGTTAATTGAAACAGAACAATTATTCCAGTTGCGTTATTTCTTCTTCATAGTTGGCTTTATATATTAATATAAAGCTAACTATGTAAGGTTCCGAAGTCATTTTAGCCGGAATTAAAAACAAATGTAAGAATTAGCTGCTAGTCAAAATTCCATTTATATTCGCCTCATTTTACAAACATCGCTTGAATTTCAGCACGAAGCAAACCTTTTCTTATTTTCAATGATTCCTGTGAAGAAAATGTTCCTCACTGCATTGTTTTCCTCATTGTAAATGCATTGTAACTCCAGTAGGAATGCGCATACAACCCTGGCCCGAATTTGTCTCTGGTCTCTGGTGTGCTGTTGACAATTTCCAAGGTGCCGGGAGTTGGCGGCGATGGTTGCCTCGGCTCCGACGCCGCTATCTGTCGCGCCGCACGCATATTTGCCGCTGATAGGCCGGCGGCGTCGTTACCGGCAGCCGGGCTCTGCAGCGCCCCCGCCGTCCGCTCCGGAAATATCGCCGCAGGCCCTTCCGACACTGGCGACCTTGCTGGCGGCTAACGGAAACCACGTCGGAGTCCAATCTGTGTTGGCTTCATGTTATTCGCGGCCCGCTGCTGATACCAGCTTCACGAGAAACACGCACTGCCAGCCGCTTAAAGTTCACTGCACCGGGGCTAAATGTCATCAGACCGGACTGCTCCTGCCAGCCCTTGCGTTTTCCGGCGCGTAACTCACTCCAGGGACCTGTTTCTAAAAATACTTAGTTTACTACAGCAACGTAGAAGCGCCATACCGCAGCTTACATAAAAAGTAAATAGTACACTACAGCCTTGTCGCATAAAAATGTAGCTCAAAATACAACCATTTGAAAAATTACACTGGTGTAAGTTACGCTTCACTGGAATTCAACGTAGAATATTCACAATTGTGTTTCATTAAGAAGGAAAACTGCACACTTAGTACGTAAAATACACATCAAAAGCTACGCACCATATAGCAGCATAACTTTTCTTATATCAGTATACAAAGGACGAGAATGAATAGAATATCCATAGCTTTGAATATAATGCGAAAAAAATTATTGTGAAGGAGGCAAACGGTCTTTATAAAATTGTGCAGTTTACTTGAAAGCCTTAATACTCCTCGCACATTAAATTCGACATAAGACTCATGTCGAATTGGTTATATATTCCATGGCCATTTTTACAAGAAGGTATGGTACCAAATGAAGATAACTATTCATGCAAACAGGGATGCGAGTAGTTATATTTTTACTTCCAGCAATGATGTGGATGTTTGCAATCTAAGGCGTAGGGGCCCCTACATAGGCTGGCACTGCCACTGTTATACATAGGCCATGGAGTGTAAGAAATCAATTTAAGGTAAGGATTCAGTTCAAGGTTTTTACAATTGTTTTTGTTACCGCCGCTTACTACAAGGTAATAGTTTAAATGAGCGGAACAAAAATTAAATGGAATGGACCAAAAACAGCTTTTTCAATTCAGCAATCAAATTATAATGATCACCTCTTAAAATTCAGAGCAGCAGCAATATAATCAATAGAAACAAGTTACTCAAGAGCTATTGGTTGGTAATTCTGCAACTGACACTAGCGTGTTTTAGGCTGCTTTATGAAGGCGCTTTATGAAACGTGATGCTAAATGCAGCGTAATTTCCCAGATGATTGTGGTGTAAATGTGTCGCATTTTACACATGTTTTTTTTAATATTTTTGCGTTCCCAACCTGGGAACATTTTCACATTTGCACTACACACAAGCAGACACACACTATGTACACGGCAGCGGGGCTTACGCTATCGGCACCCTTGCGGGACAGTCATGTCCGCACGCTTCCTGTCACACGCCCCACTGTACCAGGCAGTGGAGCTATCCCGATTTCTCGGACCCGGCGGAACAGAGGACTGCTCCGGTGACACGCGGCGAGGCCGTGCCCTCGGGCGGTACCACCGACCGGTGGATCTATTTAAAGGCAGATCAAGCCCGTGCCCCAATAACAAGGGCGCTGGTTGGTCAGCGGAAGTCCCTAGTCAAGGCGGGCACTACCCAGTGTACTGCCATCTCCTGGGTAGGAGGCGGTCGAGGAAAAGTCTGCCAGAGGTCAGCTTTGATCCAAGGACCTCCCACACTGGACCGAGGCGCCTTAACCAACTGCACCACGGCGGTGGTGCATTTTACACATGTTATGAAAAGGGGTACAGGTCTCAACTGATTGTCCAAAGAACTTTTTATCGTTTTGTGGTTTAGGCATCTCAAAATTTTGGGTTTTTTTCGGCCACAACTCTAGAGCAATGATGCAGGCATGGGGTCCATGTTCTTGAACTTTAATGCCGGAGCAGTGAGCGTTGTTTCTTGCTGTTTTGTTCCTGGCATTTTCTAGAGAAAACACGCACTTGAAACTGCGTAGGCTATTTTTGTTCTCCATGAAAAATGTTTTCAGAATATTGCAATTTGGGTCCTTCACAAAAAAAATTGTTTGGTCATTGCCCGGTTTTGTAAAGATAATTCATGCATTTTTCCATTCGGAAGAGTAGAGTTTTCCTGTAACAAAATTTCGACGACTTTGAGAGCCCTTACATATGACCTGTGGGACACTTTGTTCACACGGTGCAGATGAAGACGGCCGTAGACCGAACGGCCCCCCAATTTTGTCGGGAGAACGACAAGAGACGAAGTGAGTGGTTTCCGTAGGCAGAGGACTCGTGTGGTCGATAGCCGTGATGACCACAGGCCCGCCCTGCGCCCGACAGAGAGCCCACCATTAGCGGCGAGACAGTGTGTAAAACGGCACTGTCAGGAGATGCTGCGACACCTGCTGCACGTCTGCCTGTTCTCCGAGAAGGTCGCATAAATCAGGGTCAAGTTCCAAGTGATAAGGACCCAGTGGGCGAAACAGGTGGATTACTACAGGCTAATGATATCATAATGTCAATTACATGTTAATTTATAGTAATATTACGTGCACAAACCCATTGAAAATACACGAACATGCCATGCGAATCCTAAGTTCACTGACGACCTGGCACGGAGGGATCCAGGGATGGGAGCCGAAGGTGGCGGTCGTAAGTCCGCTTAGGTCCGCGGAGCCGCCCCCTGTGGACGCCGAGCGCTGATTTCTGGTGCCGAAGACGCCCCATAATATGCGACAGCCGTGCAGTACGTGCACATTAGCACGGACCACTACTGGGGAAGGCTACACGCTGCCTCCCCGCTAAGGCTTTTCACAGATGACCAAAAACAGACCGCACAAAGCCTTCACACTTGGTTTTTACCTGATCTTTTTCAACTTCTGAAAAAATCAGGTTCAGTCCAGGTTAAGTAATGTAAAGATAGATAATTTAGATGTGCAGCAGTAAGAGCACACTTAATACATCTGTCAGATTCACATCATATAGTAAGGTCACTGAGCACAACAAACTGTTGTAACAGGATTTGTTACATCCATGACATGTGGTCAGGTCAGGGCCATTTGCTCTCCGTTGGAAATGCATGGGGAAATTAGCTTAAGCTCGATAGCTTCGCAGAGAATCACGGTAGATCGCTTATTTTGACGTCCCTGTATTTAAGCTGCCACTGCAGTTCATTGTGGCCTTTGCTGACCTTGAACTGACCTTAGATCAATTGAATTTTAGGATTTTACTACCAAAGGTCACATGATGCATCATTTGATGGGACCTGACAAGATGATTCCAATGGTACTTTTATATTTTCCATAGCTCTATCTTGTCAGCCACAGTTTCCATTTTAAAAATGACACAAAGTTTCCATTTTACTCCACGAATTTCAATTGTATTTGGTCAAAAAGTGCAAAAGTACAAACAAATTCGCCCTAGAAAGTGGCCGCCTTCAAATACAAAGTTGCAAAGACCCTGGAAAGCCTAAATCTTGCGATCCCGGAACCAATAGACAAAACCCCACCTTCGCGAGTTTAGACTCGCAAAGAGCCCATAGTTGAGTTTCTTTTCACCACCTGTTCAGAAGATCTAACAGAGGAAGAGATGTCTATAAAATTCCAAAAGTTCCAGTCTAATAACGTAAGCGAGACCTTCCGCTTCGCAAACCGTTCTAAAAAAAGCCAATAAATAGGCATCGGTGTCTGGAAGCAAAACGCTTGCCTCAAGAATAGACTTCCGAACACCGAACAACTGTTATATTTTCCAGCCGAGGTCGTAGCCATTCCACATACATTAAACCCCATTCGGACTAAAAATATCAACTCAGTCGTCATCTGTTCCGACTCCAAATCCGTCTTGCAGGCCATCAGTGACGTATTCAAGCCCAGACATCATGTGATAGCAGGAGTAATGATGATCTCCTAGAAGTCTATTTACTTTGGATCCCCGGTCACTGCTTACTTCTCGGAAATTAAACAGATGACGAACTGCAAAAGAAGTTCCTAAAACTCTCAGAGAGATAGCACCTATCAGATGGTTTGGAAACGATAGCAAAGCTCTCCTCCAGAACCATATCCGGAAGCAAATTCAAAATGATTGGACAATGACAGCACCCTTTTGTTTTACATAAGGTCTGATATCGTCCACTGGCCCAGTTCAAACCATACCACTCGACGGCGCGAAGTTATTATCATCAGATCTAGAAACGAACACTGCAAACTAAACGCGTAATTAAGTTGGCGTGTGGTTACCAGTGGTACCTTGACATGAAAACCCTTAACACATACTTCTTGAAGGTCCCCAACAGGAGGCCAATAGGCAACCCCTGCTAAATTATTTCCCAGGTAGAAACATCCCAGTAGATCTTAAGATTTTACTCGATTACTGTTATCCTCAGCTGCCTTATAAGCTCTTTACATTTTTGAAGGATGCTGGGCTCGAGAAATTCATCTAAAGGCTCAAATTAAAGACCTAAGGCAGGCAGGTATGTACTATACCTCTACAAACGATATCAGCCCCTCCCTTAGGACACATAATTGTGTCATAGCCATCTCCCCTGCAAACGAGTCAAGTATAGGACCGTGGATGCTTTAGAGTAAGGTTATGATAGGCGTAGCATTGCTACCCACGTAGTGTCAGATAGGGCCAAATCTTCTTCAGCGTAGTAAGACATATCACTGCGACCTTTACTATTATCTCACTAACCAAACTCTCAATTCCCTCAAACAATCCATCCATTCTATTATACCTCATTACCTCATTCTCTTCTATCCGTTATCTTCTCTTCTATGCGGCGTCTGCCCAGCGGGAGAGGAGAGCTGTAACCTTACCTCCTGGTTTCAGGGTAAAAAATCTGCATCGCCTTAGCCAGGTGTTCAGCGGCAGTCTATAAATAAACGAAAATCATTGTTTGAAATGGAGTATCTGGAGTAACGTAGACACGACACTCATCGGTAACTTGCATTAAAATTCAAAATGTCAAAACACGTGCAGGCGACATCCCTGTCACTGTGGCTTGTACGGCGTCCGCTGCTGGAGCGTGTTCAGCACTCAGTGCAGAACTAAAACTAACCACCCTGACTCGGCCCTTCCTGAAGCTGTCGCGATCGATAATTCCCAAACTAAGCCATTACGCGTCATTCTACTTGCAGCAAATCCCCCAGTCTACGAAATGAATTAACGCAAGCAGCCCTTCCCCTAAAAATTCAGAACTCTGCCACGCACTCTTTTAGAGGCGGGCAAAGGTGCCATGCACAAAACACCTCATAAGAAGTATCTAGCCATTCATTCACTGGCTCACAGTGTTATGTCAGACGGAGGAGCTGAGCTTGCGCCGGCTGTCTCCAGCCGCCGGCACGTGTCCCGCCGGCGGCGGCGGTACAAGCTGTAGTGCTGCTCTCCCGGCGCCGCGGGCTGTTGAACTGGACGCGGCTGCGTCTCAAGTGTCGCAGGGATTCCGGTAGCTGCCCCGCGGGGAGTCCCCGCCGCTCGTACACTGCTCCGGGCGGGGGCCGTGTAAAACGCTCTGGTGGCAACGAACGGCCGCTTTTAAAAACATGGACATACTAACGAACAGTGTCTGATATTGGGGATATGAAAATATGGGAGGGCTTATGGGAATACCGCCGCCCCGGTAGCTCAGTTGGTAGAGCGTTGGGCTCCGGCCCGCAGCTCAGAAGCATGCAGTGGCATTGCATGTTCAGGCTTGGGATCGGTTCCCCTGAGACGCTCCGGCGCTCAATTATTTGCCCGATGTAGGTCGGCTGGCAACTGACTGGTGGGAGGGTGACCTGAGCGGGGCGGCCATCCCTGTACTTTGTGGGACGTTAAGCTTGGGCTTCTAAATTAACCCTTCATTGCGGGAGTTGCTCGTTCGGGTGGTGGGCTTGGGGTCTCCGTGACAAGTCCCTTGAGGGCTTTAGTGAGACTCAGACTCCAGCAGCCGTACTGGGAACAAATTGGACAAAACTTTTAAAAAAAGATTCGAAAATCGAATGGGTTAATTGAAAGTCAGGTAGGTTGTACCATAAGTCTATATCCAGTCATATTTGTAATAACTTGTAGTCAATTCTTCAGTTTGGAAAGCTACATTGCATAAACGGTACGGTCCAGCTTGATTCCAACCAAGGACATTACCATCGTGGAGGAGGGGGCTGTAGCCCCTGCATGCTCTGAACATAAGGAACCCCTTAATAGGCAGAGATCTCCTTTCTGGGAAGGAGGGGGCGCATGGTCGGGGAGGAAGGATCCGGACCAGGTCGATGTCACTTTTCGGCTGTACAACTATTATCTGGTGGACACCAAATCCTATCGCCGGGGCGCCAATACTCGTATCCTTGGGTGGGAGGGATAGGGGGGGTTTAGAGCGACATTTCGGGAGCGCGTGGTTGACCTATAAGGGGGCGCCATGACCATTTCAGGGGGTGCCGAGTGTCAATCGGGAGGGGGAAAGTGCCCCTTGCCCCTTGGATACGTCAAAGAACCGCTTACCTCCAATTTTTAAACGCATCCTAAAGATATTGTTTGCATTGAGATCGGTAATGTACACTGTAAGTAGATACAAGGAAAACATATTTTACTTCCTCCTGATAATTTCCTAAAACTACAAATCTTCGAAAAGCTAAGTTCTGGTCGTAATATTCCCTTATAAAGGCAAAAGACGATTATATCAAAACTATCAGAGCCCATTTAGGCAGTCCTTACGAGAAGAAAATATGAAAAAGGAGTGTGGAAGGCTAAACTTACCGTAATAAAGAAATAAGTCGAATTTGCGGGCAGAGAAGCTCGTAGACTGATCTATGAATCTGAAGCATTGATTTGTTTGTGGTTTGAGTTTGAACATTGCGAGATGTCAAACGAAATGCTGCACACTGGCTACTGGAGGGTCTCCTATTGGCGCTGGCGAGGCTGCGCGGTCTCGGAAGTCGTTATTTCGATGTAGATCAGTCACAGTCAATTAAATACTGCTAGTGCCGTTAGTACAGCCATTACATACATGGACTGGTTCGTGTACATATAATTGGAAGTAGTTCATGTCTGCTATTCCTGTCGTAAATGCATTCGAGTTATGTATTCATCATTTCAGTGTGCATAATCCTCAAAGGAGCAGCCCGTTGAATATGCCCGGCATGGACTATGAATAGGACTTACGAATGGGCATTGCCAGTCAGCACCTTGTCCGGCTTGCCACCGAAAGGCTATTAAGACCACGTGCTGAATGACCCAGCTATAAAGCTTGCTATGCTTCAGTCTTACCCTGCCAAATCAGACCAGTGGCTTTGTTGCACCACGGGGTTGACTCCCCAATAGGAGCTGACGCACGTTTACATCGATTTATTAAGGCTTGGACGCCGTTTTGCAACGTTTTCGTTACAAAAGAGATTTAGTGATAGCACGGCATGTTAGAAGATGATTCCAAGTCGGAGCTCACGACTGCTGGTGCTCACGACCAAAACATGCACGGTTTCTCTAAAAGAAGAAAATATTCCCATATTTACGTCTGCTTAAAGGGTATCTAGGATAAGAGCTGAGGAATTGTAATAAGAATATATAATGGTGAATGTGATATGAATAAATTCATAGGATTTGAGCTTTGCTATCAATTGCATAGAAATGCCAAAAATCCTTAGTTTCATATATTGTTTTTCTCAGAACTCAGCTTATACGAAAAAACCGTTTTTCATAAGCACACTACTTTTGAACGTACTTACATCTTCTATTCATTCCGTCTCCCTACGCACCTAACCGCTGACTGCGGGTACGTATAAGCATCGGGGCGCGAGTAGGGTGAGGGGTCGATGGCCGATGGGGTTGATACCCACTCTCAATGCCCCTGTAAATTGTAAATCCTGGAATAAATGAAATATCAAACCCAGTCAGAATATAAAAAGTTAATAAGTCCAGCAATGGGCCCCTCGTTCATTTATATGTTAATGATCTTCCGCTTATCGGTGAAAAGCACTATATCTCCCATGCGATGATACGGCCCTGCCTTCAAACACAAAGATCCAGAAATACTTAAATCGAACGTCAATGAAACTCTCTTGCGGCTTTCAGACTGGTTCTGGCAAACTATTGTCTCTCAACCTTGAAAAAACCTTCACGCAGCATTACCTCCTATCCAAAAAATTTTACTTAAACATAAAAATAGGCCAGAATGCAATGAAAAAAGAGGAGATTAAGTATCTCGGGATGATTTTCGATAAGCAACTAAAGTTTTCTGGGCATATAAATCATATTTCTAAAATAATAAGTCGAAACATTGGCATTATTTGTAGGATTCGATACTTTATTTCAGATCGTATAGCACTTCCCTTTACCATGCATTAATCCAACCTTACCTTAACTATTGCTGTCTCATCTGGGGTGTGAATTACTCATCTCAACTTTACAAAATTAACATCCTCCAAAAAAGCCGTTCGACTCATTGAAAGAATATACCTCCCTGGAAGCCAGAACCAGTTTTCAAAAAGTACTCGATCCACAAAGTGTCTGAACTCGCGAAAACACAAATGTTAATTATAGTTCATAAATTCCTTATTGGTCAGCTTCCTGAAGCCATAAAAAAATTGTTTGGCTCAGGGAACCGGGATATCGTGAGGTTAGAAGAACCCCCTATTGGATCAACCATTCTCAAATAGGAATTACCGCCTTTTCACGACCCCTTGCTTGGCCCCGAAATTGTGGAATAGTATATTTTCCGATAAATTTCAATCTGTTGAGGAAATCCCAAGAAGTAAACTAATTATCAAGAAAATGTTAAAACAACATTTCATCGGTCAAAGTCAGTAGAATATTAAATTTAGTAAGCTTATAGTTCATTTGAATGAGTAGAACAATACTAAATACACAACGAGTGCAAAAATAAATTGTATGGCTTCCGTGCTCTCCAAAATATATACTGTTCTTGAACGACTAGAACATGTTTAGAAATATCAACCACGTATTTAGTCAGCGTATGCTTAAATTTAGTCAATGTTCCCACTTAATCTTGCAGATATCATTTATGTTCTCGCGGAGGTGCCTGGGCCTCCTTGGCTGTGATCTGTTTGGCGGCGGCCTGGGGATGGGGAGCTTTGAATTACCTGTGCTATACCGATATCCATTAGAGACAGCAGATGTTCCAACACCTACAGATTTGACTCCCTTTGGGTCTGTCAGGTTTCGGTCGGGCGGGTTGCGCCGGGGAGGTCCTGGCGCCTTTGCATCTCTCTGGAATCGTAACGCGTTATAACCAACGTATATTAAACATGTCTGTGGTTCAGCGCCCAATGTTGAGTCACATTGTGGTGCTCCCACACCTGACACACATATCAATTCATGCCTCACTTCATGCTCTCATCTTCAGTCACTCGCACCTCATCATCTTCTTTTCAGAATAGAAACCGGGAGAGTCTAAAAGGGTGAGTATAGACTTGACTTTATCTTTTTCTGACATCGACATCATTTGGATCGACAACCAGACGAGAAAATCCCTGTTCCCTGTTGCTCCCGGGGGCTGGTGAACAACAGGTTTTCACCTCGCTTGCTGGCCCGGGGGCAACGGAGGAGTTATATTCACTCATGCTCTCATCTTCAGTCGCTCTCACCTCATCATCACCCCAAATATACAAAACACGTCGTTCTAGTACGGGCAGTAAATATGTCTCAGGCTCAGCACCCAGTGTCAAGCTGCGCACTGGGTGTTTCCACAAGAGACAAACATTATAAAAAGAGGTTTCAGGCACGCTTTGCCAAATACTGTCAGTTTAAATCTTATTACGATAGTGCCACATTCTCCTTGGTTTTTAGGTGAAAGTCATTGACGAAACTCCAAGAGCTGCGAAATGGTCCTATTCAAATAGAATGGCAGAACGTGCGAAGACGAAGACGGCGCTGCCGCAGTTTCCTGCTTTATCGACGCCACTATTGACCGCAAATGCCGACCCCAGCATTTCGAGCTCTTTCCCGCCACTTCAGAATCAACTCAGAACACCGAGGTGAAAGCTTTGTCCCTCTCCACTCTCCGTCTGAACTCAGACGGCGCGACACGGACAAAGCGCTGCGCAGTCAACGAGTCACGGTGCAGCGCGCTATAGACAGAGCGCAGTCAACGAGTCACGGTGCAGCGCGCTATAGACAGAGCGCAGTCAACAGTAGATAGGCCTATAGACAGAGCGCAGTCAACGAGTCACGGTGCAGCGCGCTATTGACAGAGCGCAGTCAACGAGACACGGTGTAGCGCACTATAGACAGAGCGCAGTCAACGAGTCACGGTGCAGCGCACTATAGACAGAGTGCAGCGCAGTCAACGAGCCACGATGCAGTGCACCATTGACAGAGCGCAACCAACTAGCACGACGCATCACACATAGACAGAGCACCGTCAACGAGCCACGACGCAGTGCGCTATATACAGAGAGTAACGCAGTCAACGAGCCACGAGGCATAGCGAATCAGACAAAAAAGTGGTGCAGTCAACGAGCCACAAGACATGTAGAGTGACTCAGACAAAAAAGTGGTGCAGTCAACGAGCCACAAGACATGTAGAGTGACTCAGACAAAAAGTGGTGCAGTCAACGAGCCACAAGACATGTAGAGTGACTCAGACAAAAAAGTGGTGCAGTCAACGAGCCACAAGACATGTAGAGTGACTCAGACAAAAAAAGTGGTGCAGTCAACGAGCCACAAGACATGTAGAGTGACTCAGACAAAAAAGTGGTGCAGTCAACGAGCCACAAGACATGTAGAGTGACTCAGACAAAAAAGTGGTGCAGTCAACGAGCCACAAGACATGTAGAGTGACTCAGACAAAAAAGTGGTGCAGTCAACGAGCCACGAGACATAATGACTCAGACGGAAAAACCGTTTAGTAAACGACGCACGAGACATGTGACTCAGATGGAAAGCGGTGCAGTCAATAAGCCACGAGACAAAACTACCCAGACAGAAAACAGCGCACAGTGAACGAGCCACGAGAATGTGTGCCACAGATAGAGCGTAGCACAGTCAAGGAGCAACGAGACTGAACTACACAGAGTGCAGTGCAGTCAACGAGTCACGAGACTACGCACAGACACAGCGTAACGCAGTCAACAAGTCACCAATGACAAAGGTTTGAAATTGCTGCCACTCAGAAGGGCTTGCAAAAGTTTAGCTTTGTTCAAGCCTGTTTCACATCGTTACCAATGCCTTCAGCACGCTTGTAACCGTAATACACAATGAATAGGAGATTTCTTCCTGTCTAAGTGGTCTTCACTGTCCGAGAATTGTTTTCTGAATGCATTTCGAGGGGCAGATCATGCTTCCAGTGGGGTCAAATGGAACTTTTACGGACAGAGATAGTTAACCATGGCATTTATTCTAGTTTTCGCCGCATTTGTCTATACAAAGGTGGTGATTGTCGACCCCTTTGCGACTAGCCTCTTAGTGACATAGTGCTTCAGCAAGCCTATTACTTGTCACGAGAGCTCAAAATTGAAGTAAATTTTAAGACCTTGGGTCATCAGATGACTTTTTAGGTCGCTTCAAAAACCGAATCCTCGCTTCTCATTGCTAATTTAGTGGCCATTACTCAGAATATCTGGTAAATATTGCGCAATAGCATATCCATGAGAGTACTTGAAGACATCCACACGTCGATTGCTATATCATACAGCTGTGTGAACCTTTTAGGTAACGAATGAGGCAAGGTTAAGGGTCCATAGTTCACAAATATTCAAAAGTCAAAGTTCGCCAAAATGTTTCGCTTGCTCACTACTAGCGGGAAATTTGGTATTTTAAAGCTGGATTCAGTACTGAGAATTACCTGAGAATTGTTTCTAGCCCAAAAAAGTGTTTTATACCTAGATGTGCCTAGATATATCGGCCCATTCTGAACTGCTGGTGGCCGGGACGAGGCTGAATGCGACCATAACTGTCATCGGAGCACACAAAGGCGGGGGAACTATATTTCAGGTAGGCGGCATCGACCTTTCAGGGGACCGCCGTGATCATTACATGAGGCGCCGAGTTTTGGTCGGGGGAGGGAGTACCCCTTGTTTCTTCCTGGATCTGCCTATGGGAGCACATGTGGCATCTAGTTTATGCTTTGACATCTCAGGGTCGGTAATAGGGGCAGCTCTTATCGCAGAACTTCCTGATCGTTCCTCATAAGCCGAGAGTTTGATTTGGATTGTTTGATTTATTTTCCTGAAGTGCTCACGTGATTTTCTCTGTATCTTCCTCTCAATCTATGCCTCTTCGCACGTCTGAAAAATCCTTGTTCTCACCTCCAGTATGACCTTGAAACACGTCTCACGTCAGGTACAAAGGCAGATCTGGCGATATTTGCGCGTGAAGGGCGTATTCAGCAGTGTCAAGTTTCGTGGAGCACTGATAGAGTCGACCCTTCAACAAACCACACTGGCCAGAGTTCAAGGGAGTCAGGTCTGGAGAATATGCAGGCTAGGCGTTCTTCATGTTCCCTATGGTGACGTAGTGTGTGAAACCTTGTTTAGGCCACTCAGATACAAAGACCGATGCGTGTGGCGTAGCGCCGTCATTTTTAGCCCAGAGCTGCTCTGCGCCAGAACCGCCGCTCTTCTCCAACTCAATTCAGTGGTCATTCCTCGTTTCCGCGCTCTGCAATTTCGTGATGATGACGGTGAGGCTCGTCCTGTTTTCCAAACAGACGGACGGTGCATTGGAGGTTATGGCACACTATGCGATGACCTCGGAGCTGTGCAGGGTTCGTTCTCGGTATCTCTGATGCCCGAATACTCAGATCTACAGAACTGAGTAAGTGTTGTTTTCATTCAGCAGAGAGCGTTGGGTTCTGGCACGCTGCTCCGAAAACTGTGCAGTGTTACAACACGGGCGAAGGCTCGGGATCGGTTCCCTCAGACGCTCCGGTGCTTAATATTTGATATTTATCCGAAGTAGGTCAGCTGGCAACTGAGTGCTGAAAGGGTGACCTGAGTAGTTCGGCCGTCGATGTGCTAATGTTGGCTTCCACATTAACCTGTCACTGCGACAAAAACTCGCTCGGATGGTGGGGTCGGCGTCTCCGATAGAAACACTTGATAACTTGGCAAATGCCTTCATGGAATATCTCTCACGAAACTCTAATTTCAAAATCCGAACTCGCAATAACCTGGGGAAGAAGTTACTTGAAACAAACGGGTTTCATCCTTGAACCAGATGGTTAGAAGCTGGGAATCCGCGTGACGATTCTCGGATTAATGTTTGTTATACTTTCTGCACTAGCTCCACCTACACAGTTTGTACTGCCCTTGCATAAAGGTGGATGGATCCGAGCGCTTCCTAAAGTGAAATTTAGTTATTTTGGCTCAGGGCGCACCAGCCTGCCAACGTTACATAGCGACCATTTTCTCGGTTCAGGTGCGTATGATCTGTACTGCTCGAAATGAGCTTGGCTATGACCTAAAAGATAGAGCTTACCTTACCAAAATCCCTTGGCTCGGGAGGGAAAGATGAGGGAAGACATGTGAGAGCGGTACGTTAAAAAAGATTCATGAAGTATCGGTGCCCCGCAAATGGTGATTTCTGAGAGAACAAACTCGAGGAGCATCGAGATCTAAAACCAGGGGGTTTTCGGTATGATCTACGCAACTGATAGCTTAGTTCATATCCCATGACGGCGTTTATTCCCTTCGACGTAAAACGTAACAAGATACGGGCAAAGATGAAACAGTAGGTAAAAGTAAAGCGTACCGCTCATAAAATATTACATTTTTTGTCAGGTCAATTTAAGGTAGCCAGAGGTCAAACATGCCGTCACATGCCTCATAGGGATAACATGTAAATTAATTTTCCCCATACATCTGAACAAGCAAGATAGACAAAACACGAACCAAATGACAAGCCGAATCGAATGATATAGATTGACCTCTAGGTCAAATCAAAATTGACCGACCGAGTAGGTCAGGGTCAAATTATATAAAATGCATATCATTAGAACGCAAACCAGGTAAGTCTAATGAAGCTAAAATAAACGCTTCATCACCATCCGTTACGAGTTATCAGTAAAACCATATTTCATGTATTACCAATGGAGAGTATGCTTGTACGACCTAGGTCATCGATATCAAAATACCAAACATATTTAGAAACTCGGAGAGCCCATTATGTGATATGAGTTTCAATGGATAAGTTTACCCTGCTCCGACTATGCTATCTAAGTTTTTAGGTCGGGTCAGACCGTACTGTGACCTGACCTGAGATGACCTATCCTAAAATTTCACAGAAGTTGCAAAATGATGAGGGAAAGTTATACCAAGACGGCGGCGTGCGCGCCGCCGTTTTGCTGTCTCCGAAAACCAGGGGGCGGTACCGCCCCTCGTCAATGCCGTTAAGCCGTCATAAAGGAACAGAACCATAATCGTTTTTCCCCAATTGTGTCTGTGTGCTTTGTTCAGACACTAACCGTTGTTCATCGATTTCATTTCCTTCAGAAACTTCCTTCACATTAGCTTTTCCCCGCCAACTTGTTCATTTTAACGGCTATGGTATAATCTGCTCCGGAACCACATGTGTTAGGGTTATTGCGGTCCTGAGGCCATCATTTTGGCCTAGTCGACTGCTTCAGCCTCCCGAGCCCCGAAGATGCTCAGCATTAGAGGCGATAATGACCTTACGAAAATGACCAACAATGGCGTTGGAACAGTCTCGTTGATTGTTGAAACGGTCGGCTGCCCCCGTTCCTTCAGCGGTCCGTGTTTTACCAGTCTAGCTGAAAGTCTGCTGGGCATATCAGTCGTTAAACAGGCCGGCTCAGCTGTGATTCAGATATGGCGACTGTTTGGGGCAGATAAGTGATGCGAATCAGTGAGCCATTTGCAGCACCATTTCGTTTTCTTTTCGAATGAGCCCAAGTGCTGACTGCTGCGAGATATGAGGCGGAATCAACGCTACTATTTTCCCTTTTTCCCTGGCTATTATCTTTCAGAAGTGCATAAAGAAATGCACGGAGTGCAGCGGTAAACATTTTTTCTGCAGGTTGTTATATTCAGGCCCTTTTTCGGTCTCGCCGTGGCCTGTTGTAGTATTTTGTTGGGTACATTGTACGATGAATGATATGGGCACTCCTTCTGCTTGGAGGTCTGATTTTATCACTGATTATACCCCATAGAATGCAGGATCACAACTAAGAGACGCCCTTCTAAATCTGGTAAAACGTATGCAAGATGATTAGCAACAAACCAGAGTGAGCACATCAAAATAATATGAGAAATTGTAGTTATCCAAGCGGATCCTTCGGCATAGCTGCTCTTTTTTAGAAGCTCATGAAGGGAGCGTGCAACATAATGCAGGAACCGCAGTCCTCAAGCTCTGGTACGTCTCAGTTCAGGGGCCCCTGCAGCAGTCTGGACTAGACCAGCAAAGCAGCTGTAGATCGGGCAACGTGCAGACAGAAGCTGGAGGGAGGGTGCAATCAATCAATCAATCAATCAAATATATTCAATTGTGGTCCACGGGGAGCGAGGGGGATTTTCGCACAATCACGTCAAGAATATAAAACAGTAGGGTGACTAAAAGGAATAAAAGAACCAAATATAAGAGACACACACTTTGGCACACACAAACGTAACACGTAAAAGCATAACACAATGACTAGATATCTAAGTTACATCCGGCGCCCGTGATAAAAGAGATTTTAAGATGGCCTTAAAATTAGAGGTGCCAGGTACCAGCTGGAGGCCGTTGAGTGCGCTAACACCGCGGTAACAGAGTCGGCGCCGGCCTGCCTCTGTGCGGATCCGAGGGAGTGTGCGCTGCCCGGCGTTGCGAGTGTCGTGGTTGTGTACACGATGGGCTGGCTCTCCTATAGTTGCCGCAACACAAGAGGGTCGTCCCGAGCTAACAATCCTTTCAACAGCGCTCACAGAGTGATATGTGATCAGCTGGCGGGCACAAGGCCATTGCAGCAGCTCCATAACGTCTGATATGTGGTCATATCGACGTCTGCCCGACACCACACGCGCACAGAAATTTAGAATTTTTGAATACGGTACACCTGAGTTGCACCACAGGAACCATACACAGAGATGCAGTACCGGACGATTGAAATGGCTAAAGATTCAACAACTAATTTTAAAGCCGAGGTGGGGATCACATGTCGCGCATGATTTAGAGCCATGAGAATGCCTGTGCACTTTTTTGTGATTGAATCAACATGAGACTGATAAGAAAGGTGTCTATCAATAACGATTCCGAGACTTTAACAACACGTGAGTCATGAATGGTATTCCCACAAAAATTTAGGGTGACCGGAGGCAGACCGCGGAGCATGGCCTGGGTACCTATCACAACCATCTGCGTTTTCTGAGTGTTGACTTTCATGCCATTATGGCAGAACCAATTGAAGGCAGAACTGAGGGCAGATTCCAAACGGGTTATAGCCAAATGTAAATCTTGTTTTTTACCACAAACCATGATACTCGTGTCGTCTGCATAACAGACCGTCGTTACTCCTTCACCTAGACACAAGCTCAGGTCGTTCGCAAAATGCGCGTACAAAATACAACTAAGCGCACCTCCTTGAAAAATACCAGTTTTAATATCCCGTGTTTTAGACAAATTTTGACCCCCAGTTCTGCAGACGCAGCTGGTTGGACAGGCACCCCCTACTCGGCAGCTGCCGCCCGCTCCGCGATCGGCGCCGGTCACGTTTCCACGCAGCTGCACCTGCTGTGTATGACCCTCAAGGTAGCTGCGGAACCAGGCAGTGTCAATTCCATAGAGTGCCAGTTTTTTCAAGTAATTTGGTGTGCGGTACCACGTCAAAACACTTTGAAAGATCCAAAAGTACTAGAATCGCAATTTCGTCCAGGTCCATGGCCCGCAAAGCTGTATCGGTAATGACATGAAGCGCTGTTTCAGTAGAATGCTGAAACATTCTGGGTGCAGGGGAGTGCCGGGTCATCCAAATGACATCGTTTGCTCAAGATGCTGTTGAAATGGGTTACCTTTGCTGGGAAGGTCAGGAATAATATGATCCATTGAATATTAGCCTTGAATCCACTAACATCTCCGAGATTGGTGGTCATGGCTACTACGCCAGAGAGTTTTCCAGCGCATCATCAGTAAGCGGTACCCATTGGCTGATGGTGGTGTCGTTCGCCGGTCCGGAAGTGCAGCCCCAGAAATTAACTTTGAACTTCTACATCAGGTTTAAAAAAGGAAAGAGGTTTTGTGGGTGTCATAGCTTCTCTTGTAATATTTTTCTATAATATTGCATCTTGTAACGTATTGTTCTTTTGATGTTTTTCCATGATTTAATGTTGCTTGCATAGTCCACTGTTCATGACAGACTACTATCGCACCACCTCAGCCGCTGATATCGTCTGATCACGTAGTGGGACTATTACTTCAGTGAAGTGATTGTCACCACACTTAACCTTCAAACTGCAAATATGAGAGTAACAGGGTTGGTTGAGAGCGCCAAAAAGACTCCGAGCGCGAAGTGAAAATAATTACCTTAAAACTTGGTTTTATACGGAGATGAACCATGTGTTATTGAAAATGTGAAACCGGGAAGAATTTGAGTTTGCGTAGCTCCCTGGCAGGCATTTGCCGAACCGAAGACGACATCAACCCTCACTGAGTTGGCTCCAAGTCCAGGCCTCGTTTTTGTCATTTTTGTAACCACAAAAAAATGTACGCTCATAATCTTGTAATGTACATCTTTTGCATACGGATATAGCAATATTTGGTTTCAAAGGAGCACCGGGAGTATTTTACCGTAGGAATATCGCACGGACATGGTCCCGGAGTCAACGAACGGCTCCACAGCGCTGATAAATAGTGTGGGAAATAATTGATATTGACATCATCAAAGACTAGAGATAGTACCTAATTAGCCATGAACATTTGTTGCGTTAAATAAGTGTTAGGAGTGGGCCTCGAACTTTTGTTGTATTTTCATTCCTGTTATTCACTGTCAAGCCAAATAACTTAACGCGTCCTGCAATTGTTTTCAGGTACCAGCGAACAATTAAACACGCGCCCCGCTGGGGTCCCTGGCATGACGCGCCCCGCTGGGGGCACATTTCGTCCCCTCCGTATCTCATTTCCCAGGAAAGCTAAATAAAAATTACGGACGGTGTTCAAAATTCGAAAGCTTTTAACGGGACGAAGAAAAATTATAGAAGTATTATGTCAGGTCAATATTGAGGTCAGCATAGGTAAAAAAGGTTACATAGGCTTAAAACAGGGCAGTGTACGTTTCCCCCTCTATATTTTTAGTCAGCAGAGTTAGAGCAAAAATTCAAGCATCATTGGATTCCTCTCATCATGGCTAATCGAATTATGTATAATATGACATTGCTAGGTCAAATTGTGCAAATGACCTGACATCGAGCTAGGTCAGGGTCACAGGGTGACCTGGTATGGCCATGTTGCATAGCAATCGACTCCCCGTAACAATGCAAGCACAATGCAACCAAAATAGGAGCTTTATCTCAATTCAGTGGGAATTTATTGGCGAAACAGTCACTTTATGCTCCTGTGATCTGACATGACCTTTGAGAGGTCAGATGGTCAAAAATTCCACTTTAAGCTGAAGATCGTGGTAGGAATACACGTTTGAGAATTTTCAACTTTATCTATCGAGTTCTTACTGAAAACGAGCCCGTTCTATTTTTCACCATAAACTTATAGTGGGGTGAGAAAAAATTGACCCCACTTGGGGTAAACAATATTGAAATTCCAAGATAGAAGATTTGTAGACCCTAATGACCTTGAGTATTATATTTTGAAAGTTTCAAACTGATTGGATATCTGATGTTCCATAGGCGCCGCTTCAAACTCGTGGCTTTAGGTTTTGGGGTCGGGTCGCTTGAACTTGAATAGCTCCTTGACCTGACAAGACCTGGCCTAAAAAGTTTAGTCAGATGCGTAAAATTGATCAGGAATAAGGTACTTTAAGTTTTGCTGTTCTGCGTCTCTTCGTTTTTACGTTATCTGGGGAAAAATAGGAGGGGGCGAATTTCGCCCCCCCAGCGGGGCGTGTATTAACAGACAGTGACAGCACAAACTGATCTCACATATCGGACAGAGGCGGCATTGCGGGAATCTTTCTAAGTAACAAACCATTTTATTATTTTTATAATAATTTCCATTGCAAATGATGAAGAGCCTTTCTCTCTGTTATGCCAGAACCATTTTACCGTGCACTTGCAACAAGCGTATCCTAATGAAGACTTCACAGCAAAACGCAGCATAACATAAAATCGTTAGATGGTCGAGGGCAGGCCTTATTTTTTATGCATGGACAAACGGTTAGTGCAGTTTTACTAAAAAAAAAACACATACCTGCATAAGAGTTTGAGGTCCACCAAGTAAAACTGGAAAAGGTCACACCCTTCCCCCCGTCTTAAATCTTGCTCCAAATCCAGCAGAAATTGGGTCGAAAGGGCAAATATTGTTCATAATTCTGTCTTTCTGAAAGGCCATTTTCTCGAGTATGTATCTATCGCTATTTTTCTGAAAATAACTTAAAAAAACTGGGGCTAATTTGCTTGATTTTGTACATGATGTTGAAGAATTTTCAAGTTAATAGAGGTCTGATTTTCATATCACGGTTTTTAGGCGAATGAGGTTGTGATGTGTGAATTTCGGGGAGTTGATGGCCTGCTCTGGAGCTCCAACGCGGCTGTTGTAAGTCATGTAATAGGTAGACTATGATTCTGTAGTGGTTTTTTAAGCCTAATGTCAAAAATCGTTTTTAGTTTATAAGTCCAAAATATCTATCCCATTTTGCCCCAAAGGCAGAAACTCGACTTCATGTGTCTTCCAGACTAATATTAAGCCTGTATCTCTTACTTCGGATCAGTTCTTAAAATCACCTGTTCACTTTTTGTGGGGAGAAAGCATCGTAATGGTTGACATCCTGTTTGGATTTTGGAACAACGCTCTTGAGTCATGAAGAAATATCAGGGATTTTAGAAGAGAGCTCCCGTTCCACCCCACTTAATGCAATACCTTAACTCCCGTTCTGTGCCCAGTGCCATAATAGGGAGGGGGGTTTAACGATGCACCAACTGCCAGGGGTCCAGTGCCATACTGACCTCTAACTTGACCCCATATCTGCAAAGATGGTCCATGTCCCGGTCCACTGAGGAGGGTGTCAAACCCACTTCTGCTCAATCTCACGCCGACAGCAAGCGTTCCTTTCCGATCTCCCGCCCGGGCCTCGTCTCGCTTATGCATCTGGTGAGGCGGCAGCAGTGAAATCCGACAAGACGCCGATTCGCGTTATGTATCGCCGTTGTGTCGAATAAAGAATGTGCATTGAGCGGGCGACAAAGCGGCGCGCTGCGCCCGACGTCGCCGTTTATCTCCGGCGGCGGCGCTGCAGCGCCTTTTGGGCGGCGCCGCCCGCGTCGCTCCTGGCACGACGTATCACGCCGGCAGCTTCAGCTGTTACCAGAACTATCAAACAGAGGCTTTCAACAGACTGCCACCGGCTTGCACAAACATCAGGACAAACCGGCGGAAAAGAAATAGCACCCGCCGAAGAAACAGCATCCGCACGTCATCGTGCGAAGAAGGGTTAAGGAAGGACTTAGGTAGTCCATTGACGTATCTGACGCAACAAAGTGTATCTGTATTCACAGGACACCATCGGATTTTGAAGCAGCTTTTTTGCTATTTATATTTCAAAAGGACTGTAAAGTCACTTGAAATATTGTTCCAATATGTTTTTGGATTACATCGACATAGAAAAACACTTATCGAGGTGTTTGAATACATGATATAAGTGTCACTTTAGTTCCTAATAAGATCCGTAAAATATCCGTAAGATTCT